>OX638228.1:5604200-6854200 GCA_951805285.1 Thymelicus acteon
AATTGATAAGGACCTGTCTCATTCACGCGACTTTCACTCTTATGCAATACCTACTTTAGTGGATAATGGCTTACAGGATATCGCTTGGACGGGGAAATACATGGCTAATGAATAATTTACACTAACCCACATCAACTTGTGATACATAACCTCAGTTAGATATTGTTCCATAGGTTTGTTACAGTCTACTGAGCTTATGTCAATAGCTTTCTTGGTATTTATTTTGGGCTCCCTGTAAGTCAATGAAAACTATGGAATCAGTTTTAAAATTCCTTGAAATCATACATGTTTAAAACTATAGACAAGAAAATAAAAGAAGACACGATCTATCATACTCTCAATATGATCGAGCGAGATAGAAAAACGGCTCATGAACGCTATATCATACCAGTAATAATTCATGGATCGTTCAACGGATTGCTCATATTTTTATTAATAATTTAATATTCCGTATCATTGTTACATGTATGCAGTTAACAGATTGAATGGTATTGAAAAATAGCCGATAAAAGAGCAGGCGGTAAGTGTTCCCCGTAATCCATAGACACAATGAAATTCAAGAACGACGAATCTTCGGCGCCGAATCATTTCGCCTAATAATCAAAATTTTGCCCAAAAGATGGTATGAAGTCGCATAAAAATTATATCACTCTGTCAAGTGCAGGTTCTATTTATAAAATAAGGGCATAAGTTTTATAAGGTGAGTAGAGGCGGTATATTAGGCCTGTATAAGTAATGTAAAACTTACACCCTGCTTTTCGAAATCCAACCAACTCACAATTAAATTGCTCACCATAATACTAAAGCTATTTACTTTGAATTCGATTGTTCATTACTCAGAATCAAAAGTATGTCAACTTTTATGTTTAGTATGTTAAACAAGGCATAAAATCAATCAAAGATAGAAAAAAAAATACTTCATACGATTATTATACAAAATTTGACTTTGATTTTTCTAAGTAGCTTTAGTAGCCCAGTATATCATAAAGCGTTTATCAAATAACTGCTTTTATTTGATATTTTATCTGTCAAATTTATAGACCACAATAGCAAGATGGCTCGATTTGTGTGCGTACAAATTATAATTTTAGATAACTACAGGTAATACATTATACAAAACTATATAATATTAGCTGTGACACGCGGTTTCGCCCGCGTTAATTCGTGGAAAAAAACGTAACTACTAAAATATATGACGTAAAATATATGACTTAAAGCCTTCTTCGATAAATGGACTATCAAACACAAAAATAATTGTTCAATTCGAAGCAGTAGTTCCTGATATTAGCGCGTTCAACCAAACAAACTGTTTAGTTTTATAATATTAATATAGATTAATATTAAAACCACTACCTATTACCTAATATCTAGTAGTGGAAATAATTAACATGAAATCAAATACGCCTACTTCATTACGTAACTGTTATCGATCAAGTGGCGATAACTATTCGGCCAGCTTGATATACAAACTAATAACTATTTAGAACTCATAACCTTCTTTTAAAATAAATGTTTGGCTTACAAACTACACAGTTTACGAATTAATCACTGCAGCCCTATATAATAACTTTAGAGATTAGTACGCTTACTGTAATGTTTTCCTAAAAAAGAAAATGTCTTCATTTATGTTTTGATTACAGGAATAAATCTCTTTAGCTGCACATTTTGATATCACGGAAGTGAAAACTGACTTAAAAATATTAATATCCCTCGCTATAGCATTCCAGCAATCAGTAAACGTTAAATTTAACCAAACTATTCGAAGAAAACAAAAATTATGTCTCAGTCAAACACAAAGAAAAGAATTGCCATGTGAACAATGCTCTAAATAGAATTTGCGTCATACTGTAATAAGATCGTTGTCAGTACGATGTAGTATGTTGTATAAATTACCATAATTATTGCATGTATTTCTTCCTAATGCCATGAATGAATATGAGCAAAAAAATAATTTATTGCAATCCTTACTAACATTCTGAAGAAGATCAAAATATTATCTATGATAATCAGACAGCCATACTTATTAGAAATGGAATCAAGTTTGGACGATTATTAGACTGAATAAATAAATGAATCGTTTATACATCGCATAATTTGTAAATGCTTCGCATATTTCATTTATGCTTCGCACAGTAGAAATCATGAAATTAGGGATGTACAAAATAATAAATGAAGCGAAAATATGAAAATGAGTAATAATAAATCTCATATTCTGTAGTATCAGAGTTGCGTGTTGAACAATCGTAAATTTTTATATATTGTTCCAATGTATTTATAAGTAAAACGATACTTGTATCGTTACAACTAAATTAAGGGAGACGATGTAAATTGTTAATAGAAAAACTCCTTACAACAGTGATATGATATTATTTCAGTGCAATGAAAACAATTAAAAAAGTATACGTATGTAGTAAAGTAATCGAACACTGATGGAAGAACGATTAGAGGTGTAAAGATAAAGAAGGGAATGAAAGAATAGAAGGGTATCATGTTAACTTAGAAGCACAACATCTGTGCAATCAAAAACAACCCAACCGACCTTCGAGAAGGCTATTCTATTTGGAGTTAGTTAAAGATGGCCTTGGACTGCAGAGTGCAGATGCAGTACCGTAATGTTTGCTACTTTTGCAAGTTATGACACTAAACTTACTCATAGTATTTTATGATAACTGACTGAATTGAACAGAAAATTTTGAAAATGTCTGATAAAACAATTACTAACCATTATTAACCGACTTCAAAGAAGGAGGAGGTATTCAATTCGACTGTAATTTTTTTTTATGTTTGTCACATACTTTAGAACTTTCGACTGCATGAACCGATTTTGATGATTCTTTTTGTAATCGAAAGCTAGTGCTTGCCGTGTGGTTCCACTTAAATTTAAGCGAGATCTGACGAGTAGTTTTTGAGTTCTTTTGAAGTCGTTTATTTCTCGTCAAAAATTATTTTGGAAAATAATTTGGAAATGGAGGAATAGGATTCTCGAAGCGAAAACGGGTTTTACGATTTAATATGTTAGTGATTTAGTAATTTAGTAAGGCAATAAATAATTAAGTATTTAAAAAAACCTATTATTTGCCTCAACTTGGCATCTCGGTTTCATTACCAGATGAGTGACGACATTGTAACTCGAAACGATAGTCATTCGCAATACAAATCGATATGCATTGTATAATACCTACTTACATCTCGCTTCGAAAACGCAGATTCTATGAATAATGATGAAGTTCTACTTCTCGATGTAAAAACGTTTGATAGATAAGCAGTTGTTTTACATGATGCTATAATAATATTTCATTTACAATAAGGTAATGGGTAAATTAGGTTCTTATTAAATTCGCATTACGTTAACGGTAACTTACATCAGATTCAAGATTCTTCTTACAAAATGATAAAGAAATTTTTATATATTGCTCGAATGTAATTATAAGTAAAACGATTACTTGTATCCTTACAACTAAATTAAGGGAGACGATGTAAATTGTTAATAGAAAAACTTCTTAGATGTAATTAAATCGCTATAGTACCTACCTTATATATATAGATGAACTGAGCAAAGATTTCAGCGAAATACTTAAAAGATTAACTTTTATATGACTTTAGTTACACTACCTAAAACTAAAGTCATCTGAAATGATTTTTTGTGCTTGAACAATTGTATGAACACACACTTCGTATTTTTTCAAATACCAATTCGCGATAAAATTCACCGATGTATATTTTGTGACAATTTCAAACACTTTGCATCTTAACAGAATAAAACCAAACAAATATTTGCATAAAGAAAGATAATTTTGCCAAAAATTCCTTCACACCTCACACGTATTTAAAGCAAGGAATGAGAGAAAATAATGATGAGAAAAAAATCAATTTGCGTAACAACAAATTCGTTGGTATTTATTTTTACTTGTCTAAGCGATACCTGATTGAAAATTCGTTCCGGTCTCAATCTCATTAACTTGTCGCGCAATGAGGTAAAATAGTAAATCTAGAATTCTCGTATAGCTTGCTGCAAAGAGTAATTACTGCCACAGACTGACTCTACAAATATCAAGATGAAAGATATATCTACCTACATTGGTTTAAAAGAATTGTACCTACTGGCTACTTCTTTTCTTCCTTCTTCTCTTTCTTAACCAGCGTTTATGGCCTTTAATCAATGTTGCATTAAAATTTGGTGACGGTTGTTGGTGTCCATGGCTGACCACTTGCCATCAGGTGGCTCGACTGCCTTTTGGTCAGCTACCGGTTCAGCATCACCAACCTTTTCGACCAAGAAAGGAGCAATAAGAGAGAATAAAGTGTCTATTGTATAATGTATTTGTAATTTCGAAGTCATAAGGTGGTTCTACTTGATAATTTTTTAACACCTTGTCAACATTATTATAAGTGTATAAGAGAATATCGAAACGTATTTCTGTAACAGTGGAGATAACCCGACAAGGCCGGAGTACAAGGTATTGCAAGCGATAACGAAACACGTCCGATAGTCGATACTTTAAGTTTCTTTTGTTCGCCAATGTGTTTAACAAATCGTTTTTATTCACGTTTAATCACTGCGGACGGGTTACAAAAACAGTAAAGTCTTGAGCATTTTTAATATGAGTTCTGCCATTAATTAATGGTTGTGTCCATAGTTGTTTCGACTCGGAGAATTATTATCTAGCCTTTTAATACAATCATCACCTATGTCTATGATGGTCATAGATGTCTATGCTCGGTTGAGAGCCAAAGACAGAGAGGCCTTTGAGGATTTATTTGTGACTTAAGTTGTATATCATTGCATGCCGTAAAATTAGCGCACATGCGCAGCGATGATGATAAACACCATGCATTAATAACTCAGTCACGAATATTCGCACCGTGTAATCTTAAATTAAAATTTTAAAAACCCCTGAAAATTTTATTTACACAAAAAATAGCTAAGAACATTCGATTAAGTCACCTTTCAAACAAAAAAACTGGATCAAAATCGGTTCATCCGTTTAGGAGCTATGATGCCACAGACAGACATACAAATCCACAGATACACAGACACATCAATCTCATAACGTCCCTCTGTTAAGTCCGGTTTAGACGTATTAAGTAGTTTAGTTTAGTTTTTAACTAAATAAGTGAATAATTTTAAGTGCGCGTCCAAACGTAATAATTTAGTAAAGCACTTTAGTATAATTCTTCACGACCTACTTAATTACATAAGCATTTTACTAAATTTTAACTAAATTTTAAGTAAAAAGTGCCTGTCCAAACGTGTTAAGTAATATGCCCCGCCCACCTACTTAACAGAAAATAGATAATAATCTAAATTTTATTAACAAAAAATAACCGACTTTAATATTACTCAAAAAGTACTTATCAGATCTCGTTCTTTATGTGGTAGTCCCACATGACAAGCACCTGCTTTCGATTAAAAAAAGAATCATCAAAATCGGTTCACCCAGTCCAAAGTTCTGATGTAACGAACATAAAAAAAATACAGTGGAATTGAAAACCTCCTCCTTTTTTTGAAGTCGGTTAAAAAAATTATAAATTACTTGTTTACTTGCGTACTAAATTTTAAGTACTAAATTGTCCGTTTACACGTATTAATTTACTTAAAATTTAGTTAACTACTTAACTACTTAATACGTGTAAACCGAACATTAGCGTCGGGGTTTAAAAAAACACTACTTTACACAAGGAAAAGCGTGATCTAAGTCCACGTTTAGGTCACGGTGTGTGTTATAAATTACTTTACCTATACTGATAAACAATACAGTATGCAAATACTAAAAAAAAAGCAAAGCAACAACCCATAATTGTCCCACTTCTGGGCTCGGGGTCTCCTCTCACAATGTGAGGGGTACAGGCCATAGTCTACCACGCTGGCCAAGTGCGGATTGGTAGACTTCACACACCTTTGAGAACTTTATGGAGAACTCTCCGGTGTGCAGGTTTCCTCACGATGTTTTCCTTCACCGAAGCAAGTGATAATTAACTTCTAATACGCACATAATATTTGAAAATCAGAGGTGCGTGCCAGGATTTGAACTCGGACCCCTCCGTTCGAGAGACCAACGTTCTAACCGCTAGGCTATCACTGCTGCAAATACTAATTTACGATAAACCACCACAACCTAACTTTATTTAGTTTATAATTTGTTAGCCGCTTTCACGTAATCTGTCGTGTCCTTCGCCCAACGCCATCTGTTGTAAAACTCACGAGTTTGGCGGTATTAGGTATTCCGTACTCGTATGATAGGGAGCAGAAAAAAAACGTCATAAAATCCAGCTTCTAAGTACTTTCGTGTCTATGAACAAGGAAAAGAATAGTCTCATTCTAAATTAGAGGCATGGACGGTAATGGACGTCAATAAAAAGAACAACAACGTCAAAGTATTTCTTTTAATTTTTTAGTTTTTAAGTTCTAAATTAGGTTTCAGAAACATGTATTTTGTAATTAACGCCTTACCTCTTCTAACTTTTTAAACTTCTTTACAGTTACTAAGTAGTAAGTACTATTAGACTTCGTCTTCTTTATCAAAAACATCTACGTCGTTATTACGTCTTTACATTCATTCATAATTTCCATAACTTCACTTTCAATTAACATCGTGTTCAAATAACATGCAACAACGTGGACTCAACTCACAAGTCTCGGTAAACCTGAGCGAAAGTTCATTGTTATCGTGAATAAATAATGTAATTTGAGCAACATCCAGCCGTTTTACAACGTATTATATAACTAATTCCAGAATGTGAGCACGCTCTAAGACTATTGTAAAATTTTTGAGGAGACCCATGCTAGTAGGACTGTAGGATCCATATCCTTGCTAAAACAAGTGTATAATATAGATTCTCAGAATTGAAATTTCATACTTGACAAACTTGATCGTGTATGGCCTCCATTAGTCAGTCCATGAAAATATGATTCATGACTGTATTTGGACATAAAGGTAAGTCTGGTTAACTTGAAAGTTGGTATTATGTAGCAAAAGTGGGAAGTAGACAGTTGAATGTTTCTCATTAACGATTAAGTAAATAACTAGGTACAAAAGGACAGAGATCGCGCTTATCCGTTTTATGTAACTAAAGTCCAGTTAATTTGTAATTTGTTCACTATGTACATCAAAGTAACGGACTGAGTTGATGAAATGGCGCGGAGACCCGCCACTCGCCATTCTGGCAGTGAGAGCGGCGCGGCGCGGCCTCGTGACGTCACTGAGGTCGCGAGACGCTTCCTGCATCGCAATGTTACAAATAACGTTTTTCAAACCGAAATATAAATTGGTACCACAGATTGGTTAAATCAGTTAATCATTATAAAATCAGGTAGGTCCCCTAAGGGCGCCTTAGAAGACTCCGAATTTGTGTTACTATGTGTATGTACCTACCTATGTTGCCTCAGTCTTGCCTGGCCCACTCCTGAGCACGGGTCGCTCCTCTTGAGGAGACCTAGAGCATACACCACCACGATGATTGTTGGATGTATGATATAATTATAGTAAATAAAAAGCATCTTCTTTGATATAATAACGGACTAAGCAAGCAATGTGTCGACATAAAAGGCGTAAAAGACGCTAACACACGAACAATACGATCCGTTAACTGTCTTCATTCACGAGAAACAAAAACTTGTGCATCTGTTAAAAGCTACTAGCAGCTACTTTAGCTATTGTGGTTATAAAAAAATTCGCAAAGCAAAACAAAAGTTTTGTTATAACTGGCGTTGGTGTTGAACAAGGTCGCTCCGAATTTTATTCATGCAACATAAAATATAATTCATTGTTCATTGCTGGCTTAGCACTAGTACACCAGTTTCAATACCACAGCAAAGTAGCAATATACGAAGGCTAAAAGTAATAATGGAGAATAATCGTGCTGAGTAGAAATCGTTATAATTTATATCGTCACAGAATGTGATTGTCAACAGATAGCGTTGCTTCAATGATAATGCTATTCTTATACCTTTACTGAATTATAAACAGCGGAATAAGTAACTATATCAATTGTCACATAGATCTATCTTAGCTAACGCAATCTATATTTGTTTACATAGATACTCCATGGAAGGAAGCACAAAAAAACGAGTTATTTGAAAACAGCTGAATGTGACTTCCTAACAGTCAATGTATATCAATAGCTAAAGGCTCCATGTTAACAGTAATTCCTTCGCAGACTTTCGTCCAAATGCCGACCCCTTCAGTTTCAATAGGAAAAAATACCACAAGCATCACGAATGGGTTGTCAGCCAAGCAAGGGGTGAACCCGATTGCTAAAAACTACAAAAATAATTAAGGTAGTTTTTAGAATGATCAAGCCGTATAAAAAACCATGTCACTGAGGAATCGCTGTTACAAGCGCGAAAAAGAAACCGACATCTATGGTCTATGTATATCGGCAATAAAAGATAGATAATGATGTTAACGATCGTATTAAAGTAACTGTAATAGAATAAGGAAGTGTCTTAATCGTTTTAAACACCAAAAAACAGCTTCAGGTGTGTAAAAACTGGTTTAAGGTCGACTTCTTAAAGGTCGACTACAAGTACTTATATAAAATATATAATTCTTTAGTTGTAAGTTGTCTTGAACCAGGCCGAGAACCGATTAAAACATTAACATTACATTTAATCCTAACATTTTTGAAGTTATCCTATTAACCGACCGCTTCGCTACTGTGAAGTATGAAAGTTTAATTAGCGGTTTTCGTCAAATCAACGCGTTTCGGACACACGCTTGGTATTACATAATTATTATCTATAGTAGTACGATGACCTTGCTTTTATCGAGTCTTTAAAGTAAATACGTCTTGCCCTGTTTAAAACATTCTTTATAAAAGTTCTTTAACAAATAAATCAGCATTTAAGGGTGGAAAATATTATATCATCCCAAATCAGTCCTTTTTTCGTCCTGTTACTTCCACCTCATCAGCTACTCGTGGTCTTATAGAAGGTCGCTGGATCATGCACCACTTTCTTTAAATCTCATTAGTACTCATTCCTTCCTTTTAAAAATAGTTGTAACAGTAGACCAGATAAAGCTAAAAGCTTAGGTGTAATCGCTTCCCGTTTCCATGTGTTGTGAACGCCTGTGGACAAAAGTGACCACTTAGGTGACTTCTGCCAATAAAATTTTGCTGCTTATTACCCAATTTGAAACTTTCAATTTCAAATTATTTTAGTGTCAAACAATTTATATTACGTGTATTCAATGTTATATTATTATCATCAATAGCAATGATGTAGATTGGGTTGAGCTTAAAACTAAGAAACCGGTCTAGTTAGTCCTTGTCATTGCAATACTCTTTATCCGTAGTAGACGTAACGTAACATTAAAATATAAATAAAACATTGCTTCCATGTCTGGTCATTATCCTCCATTTGACCTACAAAATGATGGATTAATAAAATCATTGCCCACGCGTCTGCATTACTGACCATCACGGCACCGTATTAACCAAAGTATGTCAGTAGCACTTAGAAATAAATGATCTAATATTAGGTTTTGCAGAGGTTACATTAGACGTTTGACTTTAATTCCAATGAGTAATTGCTTTCATCTTTTATAGTTTTTAAAGTCGTTATAAATTTTATTATTACCTAAGTGGATTATACTTGAAGATGAACAATGAAGAATGTTAAAAACTTGAGTTTTGTGTAGCAATATCATTATTATCAAGCGTTATCTTATATATAGTTATATATATATAAGTCGTATCGATTGCAAAATTCTTTATCTACACAAGACCACCGTTTAAGATAACAACTAGGGCTCTTAGCGACCCTTCTAATGCTTAAAAAATGTTATGGATTTCCCAAATCAGAGCCATGATTTTAACATATAAATACGCACTAGAAACTGAAAGGGCACGATCTTTCCGGATTACTGAAATAACCTAGAGGGTACTTCCACAATTTACTGTGGAATGGTCCGAATTGGTTTAGGACGCTTTTGAGTCGCCGAAAGGAGAAAAAATTAAAACGATTAGTTATCTCTGGTTGTCCTTTTAAGCGCACAAGAAATTTTGACGCAACATCTTTCCAACTATGGTCAAAGTTGCTCTCGTTCACACAGTTACGGGAGCAAACATAGCTTAGTGGGAACACCGATGCAGAAGTTCCTTCCACAGATTATTAAAACAAACTCTCAACAGAGCTCCTCAAAACACTTACATTTTATTAGGATAAGTTACGCAGTACCAGTAACCTTGACCTTCTTAGTTTTTCGTAATCTGTTTCCGCTTGTATTATCCGCAAATTCAAGGCAGAAGTCGGATTTTGGAATGATAAATGACATTATCCTTGTAGGTCATACACGTCACCCAGCGATGCACCCAGAATGTCTTTGCTACACGCGAGTACAAACTCTAAATTGCCATCAAGGAAGGCTTTAGCATGCTTCACCGACTTATCTGACTCTCCATCTGTTATGTAATTTTCTCACGAAATCTTATGATTATGTTTTGTTTTTGTGTCCATCCACCCTTAAGTCCAATCCGGCTCACTGATGCTAAATACCTCCAAGCCAAGTTGGATTCCACTAGGCTCTGTACCTTGCTTAAGTCCGATGTTACTTTTTCGTTCAATGCGTTAGTGTTGACTGTGATCATTTCCTCTTGAGTGAGTAGACGAGAACTCAGTGGTGTGTTACTCCCACGAGTTGTGATGATGATTACTGGCGTTTTATCTATACCGATATGACTTGTACTATACGGAAATTCCTCATTCTATAGACTTGAACTCTAACCGAGCGTGTATCATTTAAAACGTCTATCTAAATACGCTAATGTTGATGCACCTTAATGAGAAGCGAGAGAATATTTATAGGTATAACTGACTATTCTGGCGCTATGTCTGATGTTAGAGTGATCCCTGGATTCCCCTGGTCAATCTTCGACATTTGTTTTCGATCCGAGAGCCAATCTCGGATCCATAGGTATTTGTGATGTCTCATTTCTGTGTGTCTAATTGTCTAATTGACACAGTGTATGTGTGAGTAACCGTTGGAACACCTATCCGCTCCTGTATGCGCATGACGCGATGACATGGTAATTGTAACAGCGCGGTGGTACAATTGAATGCAACGTCGATGGCTTGCGTAACATGCATGGAAGTGTACTAGGCTAGTGTTAGTTGCCTAGCACGTGCCACGTGCCAGTCCAAGGCTGCGATAACAAACTGTTATCACTAGATGTCGTCGTCAAACCTTTTTGGAGAATTTTGATGATTTATTTATTGAAATTACTGCTAAATAATGGACGTATTAATTTCAGGATTCCGGATTTTCGAATTTTCAATACGGACGTTTTAACTTCATATTTGGCCGTAGATACCTATAATATGTATACCTAAACTCAGGTCAGTACTTCATATTGATATTGTGTAACTTTGGGAACGGATGGTTTAAGTTAATCTCTTTCTAAATGCAATGTCCTCTAAGAAAATGAAATACAAGACAATATTGGAATACCGTCTAAGCAAAAGGTATTCTATAATTGAGCATTGACTAAAGGTATTAAATCTGATGGGGTGTGGAGTACGTAGAATATAACTGTTAGAGACATTGGAATGCCTGTAAAGCATAAGTTATTCAATGTGATAAGTTATTATTAAAGGTAAGTAATAATTTAAGATATGTAGGTACCTACTTATCTAGTACATGATTTGGAAGCCTAAGGGATCAGCCAAACAATTAGAGATACCTACTAAAATTCTGATTGAAATTGTAATATCGTCATAGGAATGATCATAATATACCTACCTACTGTTGAACGAAATGTAACTTAGTTAATTGTTTCGACAGGACAAAGTCTGTCTAGTCAACAATTTACATAATATGTAATTAATCAACTTTCATATTACAGTGTATCAGAGATGGGACTATAGTTTAGGGACTAACTATAGTTTGCAAGGACGCCAAAAGAAAGTACATTTTGTTATTTTGCAAAGACTGCAAAGACTAAACATTACTCATTATAAATAAATAAATAACGCTTCACACTCATAGCCCCACACTAGGATTCCCTGTGTCGTGGGTGCCATGGACAACACACTAGACAAGGACATTCACACCCAGACCGAAAACAGAAATTCGAACTCATCATTAAAATTTCCGCCTCGCTGGGAATCGAACCCACGACCATTGGGCGTGGAGATACGGCATGGTAATAATTGCGCTACATGGGTCATCATTGCAATGTAAGCACAAGTCTCGCATCCCACTTCCCGCGGACGATTGAGGAAATGATCTCTGACATTGATTTCATAAATACCATAGTTGTGTGCGTCGTGGGGGAGATCTATAAACCGTGTTTAGGCTTTATGACTTTAAATTATCCGAACAAACATAATGGTCCTAAAACTCCTTAAACGTTAGCCGTTTTGTACAATTTTAATATTACTCATTAACTACACATGCTAAGATAGCCGTGATAGTTTTCCTTGTAAATTCATCATATTATAACCGATTTTTGAGAATTTTTTCACTTGTCCAAACTCCGACAGGGGGGTTGGACTCAACTCTAACCAAAATTAGCTCTTTACTATGGTGTTAGAAGACCCATGATATTTTTGGAAGACTTTTCCAACGATACCCCACACTATAAGGTACACGACGAATAAAAAATTTATCCTCACGTTACCTGTAGGATAGGTACCCTGAAAAAATGTTTTTCAATATTTTATTCTACGATTCTGGAGTTTTAGTAAATATGTATGGATATCCTTGCCAAATTACAGCTTTCTAGCACTAAGGGCCTCGGCGCTTTGCTTCGGGCAGACAGACGGACAGACGGGCAGACAGACGGACGGACGGACATGACGAAACTATAAGGGTTCCGATTTTACTTCGGAACCCTAAAAACAGAGTTTAGTACATCTAAGCAAAGTCTGCTACAGTAACTGTAATAATTGTAGTTGTACTTGCGTTTCTAATGTGGGTCGCTAAATAGCATGTCTTCAGTGTACCGACCCCGTAGCCTAGTTGGTAACCGTGCCTGCATAAGGGTCTCGTCTCGATTCGATTCCCGTAAAACGGTTATCCTCCACCAATCCGCACTGGAGCAGCGTGGTGGAGTATGCTCTAGGCCTCCTCAAGAGGAGAGACCCGTGCTCAGTGGTGAGCCATTTAAAACCTGAAGCGAGCATAGAAACATCCAAACAACACAAAAATCCAAACATATTCACAAATTTTCACATTTATAAGTATGATTTAACTTATATTATTTATTAACTTTAACTTAACCCCATTTTTGGCTACCTACAAGGTTCGGTTCTCTCCCCATAACTGAGGTACTAGAGCACGCTGCTTCAGAGCGGATTAGTGGAATAATTAGTGGTCCACCTAAGTGTTGATAGTTGGCCACGCTGACTGCAGTTCTTTGGGATAACAATTGGGATCGACGATGGCTTAACGTGCCTTCTGAAGCATGGAGACACTTAAGAATTTAATAGCCGAAGAAATCAAGACAAGTTCGAGAAATAATTCCACAGATGATAAAATTAATTAATTCGAATCGAATGATTCCAAACCAATGGGTAAAATAATATTTATAACAAGTACCCTCGCACGTTGAATGATTTAAGTTTCACGGCACTTCACAATGAGTCACGGTTATTTGTCTTAGCGTTTCAGCGATGGAAAATACTGAAATACCATTAATTATCACATCCAATCGATTGACGTAAGAGTAATAAGTTTGTACTAATTTTATATTTTATCGATTATAAATATTAAAGTAATAGTTACTGTAAATAATTATTTGAATAATAGAAAAAAGGCAATAATGGGAATATAAGTAAATAATTTTTTATGCTACCATTTTTATAAAGTATAACCTCCGGGCTTCTTCCTTTTCGATGATTTTGGCGCAAAGTTTGGCGTAAATGGACGTGACAGAACTGAGTGTTTTATTTACTGTTAGTGCGAAATAATATTTTATCAACATTTTGACATTTTTAAACAATTACAACTTACAACATGGCGAACACAGGAAACATAATATTAGATTAACTTCTTCCAAAAACATAACTATTCGAAATTGGTTAGCTCATTTTTACTTTTAATTATACTTCCGACAGGTTTTAATGCACCATAAAGGCTCCGACTGACCTTGAAAAGGGGACAATGTCCGGAGAAAAGAGGACGGAGTGGTTACCGTAACGTGCAAGTAAGTCTTATTCCACCGACATAAAATTCATTTTAGTTCCTTTATCGGTTCATGTGTTAGTAAAAAGGGTTTCCAATTTTCCATACAGAGAAATAATATATTATATACCCAAATAGTCGAACTTGTGGGAAATAAATGGTTCGCATCTTATACCTTACTAGTAACTCACACCGGCTTCGTGTGGGAAGAACAAACTTATCTACCTATATAGGTATTTCAGAATTTTCTGAAAGCTGAAAATTTTATAACTTTGACTCATTATAATATGTAAACATTGGAAATTGGCGCAAGCATAAGACAAAAGCACCTATTTTGCTACATCCGTGAGCACAACAATCACAAGGTATGATGGTATATACGAGTAATGTTTACATCTCTACACAAATGAGTAGGTCTAAAGAGTCTTAAGCGATATGCATATGTGCCTCTACCCTTCCAATAATACAAACACGCACCTACAATAAATAAAAGTATGTGTACAAAAATATAGTACTAACATACATAGATACCAGAACCAAGGAGTGTTTCGGCTTAAAATGATACTAATTACTCATGATAGGTTGTTTCTCCAAGTATTAGTCGCAAATTCGACTAATACCTTAATAATAGATTTCGGCTAATTAAAGCCCCATATTAAAGCTATTAACTAGTATAAAAAATTAAAAAAAAACCGCCTGCTAACCAAGAAGCTATCATGATATACCTTTTTGATATTGCATTATTCGATATACGTATTTTTATTTTATGATATTTCAAACAATGGCATCTCACAGCCACCATATTTGTTTTTTTTTTTAATTTCACTTATCTAAGAACACTCGGTTTATTAAGCCGAATCTAACGATATGTTAATTATACAAATCGGTTCAGCTGTTTGGACGATATGAGGTGATAACACAGAAGAAATAATAGTAGGTACTTATGTAATAAAGAATATTACATAAGTTTATAGATACAAGGTACGCGCCAAAAACGTAAAACTTGACAGTCTGGTAAAAACACATTCATTATATTGACGACCCGTGTGGCGCAATGATTACCATGCCGGATCGCCGCGCCAAGGGTCCTGGGTTCGATTCCAGCGAGGCGGTTTGAATGATGAGTTTAAATTTCTTTCTTGGTCTGGATGTGAGTGTTCTGGTCTTTGTGTGCTGTCCATGGCACCTGGTGTGGGGCTATGAGTGTGAAGTGTTTAGTTATTATTTATATATTTATGTTAAGTGAATAGTTGGCCCATTATTGGCCCACTACTGAGCACGGGTAGAGACGGGTAGAGACGGGTGGAGTATGTTCTGAAGAGCCTCTGCTCTTGAGGATACCTAGAGCATACTCCACCACGCTGAAGTGTGGATTGGTGAAGTGAATATTATCACAATATTATTGCGTAAATGATACAAATGTGCCAACAGGCAGTAGGCAGTAGTGTAGATAACGGTTACCAATACGATCGTAAAGTTGTTATCTGTGCGGCGATAACCGATAGTAGGGCCGTGAACTTTGGTAATGAGAGGTGAGGAAACTGGCATGAGCTCGGATACAGGAAGAGTAGAGTAGAGTGAAGTAGAATACAGTAGAATAGAATAGAGTAAAGGAGAGTAGAACAGAGTAGAGTACAGTAGAACAGAGTAGAGTGGAATAGAGAGGAAAAGTAAGGTGGGGAGAAAGCGAAGAAAGAAAAACCGGGCAAGTGTGTGTGAGGCCACGCGCAATGTTAGGGTTCCGAAATAGTAAGTTTATCGACTATTACTCATTAACTACTTATGCTAACATAGCCGTGATAATTTTCCTTATCATAAAACCTATTTTTGAGAATTTTTCACTTTGAAAGACCTTTTCAACGATATCCCACACGGCCACTCTATAGGGTAAGCGAGAAATAAAAAATTCATTCTCTCGTTACCTGCAGGGGAGGTACTCTGAAAAAACATGTTTTTCAAAATTTTATTTTACGATTCTGGAGTTTTAATAAATATGTACTTCCATACCAAATTACAGCTTTCGGGACTAGGCACTTTTCTTCAGACAGACGGACAGACGGACGGACATAACGAAACTGTAAGGGTTCCGATTTTACTTCGGAACCCTAAAAACTCTCATTCTAAGCCGGAACACGACCGACGAGTCGTTTGGCGAAAGAATACTTAAATAGAAATCCATCCAGATTAAATCTAATGACATTCCTGCATCCAACTTTTATTTAAAAAAATAGGTATAAAGAATTATTGTTTAGCATAGAAAGAGAGGCAAAGCAAAGATTGTAAGTTAAGGCGCGGTGTGATCTCAATATTCACAAAACTGGGTTTCTTTGGTGCTCGAGTACGAGGAAACCCAATGAAAATATCGCACGCAAAAAATACAGAGCATAGAAAAAGGTCTGAAGAATAATGTTAACCGAATAGAATATTAAATTGTTGTTTAATATTTCCAATAAAAAATCGTAATTTGCTATACAAAAATAAACTTAATCGTCGACGTTCTCTGTATTTTCAGCGGTAACACCATATTTTTTTTTGAGAATATAATACGTAGGGTGACATGGTAAACAGTGAACCACTAAAAGTTTAAACATTTATAAATCCACCGTATGTGAATGTAATTAAGAACTGTTGACTTTAGACGAAAGGAAATTTATTAAACTTGTGTTTTGCATATCAATTTCAGCACCAATTCTAATAGTTTATTGGTAATATTGGTTTTTTTAAAAGATGGCGAATGGTTCACTGTGTACCAGTATAAGTACACAGTGAATTGGGGGGTGAGTGGACAGTGGACCAATGTGTATACAGTGAACCATCACTTTAATTACCTACCTTTATCGCATATTTAAAAATATTTATTGATAGAAATGTCGTTAAATAAAACAGTAATATAGTATTTAATAATTTAATATTTGTATTCGTCAGCAACAACCACATAAAAACAGTACAAAACAAACTAGTGTGTACAACTTTAACTTAGATATAAATCTAATTAAGAACACTGACTATATTAGTTAAAACTTGGCTCTTTATATTCTACATTACAATTAACAGTGTTTAAGAGTATTACCAGTCTTTTAATCAAATTTTAAAAGAATTAAAGCTTTATATTCTACATTACAATTAACAGTGTTTAAGAGTATTACCAGTCTTTTAATCAAATTTTAAAAGAATTAAAGCTTCTTATAACAGTTACCACCAAAAAAAAAAAAAATGACCCCTTGTAATGTAATCCAACATTATCTTGAGTCTCGTGTTTTTTTTTTTCACATAGCTTCTCACAGTTAAATATTTTAAATTACAATCTTGTGCTGTTTTGTGTATACTCATTCCGTTTTTTACAAGATCTACAGCTTTTTTCATATCTTTTGCATCATGTCCGCCAATTTTACGGTTTCTGTTGTAGTTCGACCCATTCTAAAAAAATATTATTATTATTAGTATTATATCTTCTACTAACGCCTTTCTTGTTTATTACAATCACAGTTTAAAAATTTAATGCATAAATTGTATCGGACATAATCAATACAGTGATTGGTACACAGTGAACGATGGTTCACTGTGTACCCTACGATTTTGATCCACTGTGTGCAGACACCACTTTTTAACCTATATGGTTACATTACTATTAAACATACCAAATTCAAGGGATATTTATACATCTAAGTCATTAAGGAATAATTAATTTACACATGGAAATAGTGCAATATAATGTAACTAAATATACAACGATTCTATAAAGAAAATAAATGAAAACACGTGTACTTACTTTTTTTGGCTCCAAGGACAAAACCATGTATTGTACAACCGTTACGGGCGGGAACACGCCGTCGATTGGGGAGTACGGGAGGTGGTTGAAGGCAAATTGTTTCGCGTTTGCAGTACGGTTTGGCAACGACGCGTTTTCGGGATATGAGTGGTGGTGCACTGTGTACTACTGGGCCACTGTTTACCACCTGACCCTATACGTACGTTTTATTAAAACTTAAACCGGACAGATATTGAATTTAATGTGTATATTCTGAATTATCTAAGGAAAACCCTCAAATTAAATGTTTATTCGCAATCTAGTTACATTGTTAGCAAAAATATGCTCTGCAATTTTGAACCCTATTCAGCGTCACGTAAATGTAACATTAGATTAGCGCAGATATGCGGTTGTGTGAGTGACATCAACGTTTTTAAATCGTAGTCATACCGCGCCTTAATACAAATATTCCAAAACAAAGTATGGCGGGAAATCGCTAATACATAGATGTAGATGCTAGAGGCAGGTAGAGAAAAATATGTAAATTATGATAATGGTCAGCATTTATGTCTTGGAACTTATATTAATTCATTGTTTATTTAGATACAATCTAAATCATAATGTTAACATTACGCTAGTGACTAGTGGATACCCGGCGTGTTGCACTACGCTAAAAAAATTCTGATGACAATGACAGATCAGTGTTTTTGTGTTGAACGTCTATTTAGCGCCATCTTTACATATTATCTTTAAATCTTTTTATGGGAAAAGTGGAAAATCGACTTATCAATGGACTGAATGTGCCTAATGCATTGTTTTTGTGGTGTCAAACCACCTTCAGATTATTGCCTTTCAAATGAAACCATTTTGAGGCATATCGGTTGGATCATTGGATGGTTCCAGTCTATGAAGGACATCCCTACAAAAAAAAATTGTGTTTTATTTTATGTATACCTAGTACCTACATCACGGCCCTAAAAAAAGACGGACGTAATCCCAAGAACAAATTCAGTGAAACACCATAGTAATACCAACTCTCTATTCGTACAAGTACACACACCCACACATTGACACTTCACTGCTTCAATCGCGAATTAAAATTGCGTAACATGGTAAGCGGGCGGTCATTGCTATGCTTCACTCTCGATTAGACGAGGTTACGTCCGTCTTTTTCTCAGGTCCATGGTATACATAATATTATAATATAATATTATAGATAAATAACCATAATGTTATTCGTACTAATGTAGCTTCTTAAAATGAATTACTTTACCAGAAATGCGATAGTAATTAATATGACTTTGGTCATCCACATATTATGATGTATTATTTAATTTAGTTAAAATGAAGGTAACTAGTAGATACTGTTTCATTTCAAAAATCCTTTCGAAACACGAAGGGAGTAAAGCGAAATGTCGAATTATAAGCGTTTCAAATAAGGTTTAAAATTGTTTGCTTCTGTAATAATTCGGTGAAATACATGAGCATTGCGGTGAAACCCGCGCCGCGTCCGTAATTTTGAACCGTATCACCATACACAAGAGTTTAATATTTAATGCACGAGCTCTTTGAGCGCCATAGTTGCTGAAGTCCCGAGAACTTAATATTTATGGTAATTGATTTTTGCTTTATATTATCTAGTAATTATTTTTTTTGGAATCAACAGTGGCATATTTAACAACGATGCAATGCCACCAAACTTGTAGTTATGTATTATGCTTTATCTGGTGAATCAATTGTTACAACAACTGATTGTCATATCGACGCTTGAAAGGCAAAAATTACCAAGCGACATGTTGACAACTTTACAGTAAAGCATTTTAAAGTTTTTAATTTTAGAAAAAAATCGTAAAAATCGCTTTGTTAAGCATTTAAACTGCATGTAAAATTCATTGGCATTAAGTAGCTATGACTAATAGGCGATTTTTTTATGTTTTTTTTTCTAAAATTAAAAACTTTAAAATGCTTTACTGTAAAGTTGTCAACATGTCGCTTGGTAATTTTTGCCTTTCAAGCGTCGATATCATAACTAATTAACTAAAGTATCCTTCCCTTCGTTTCAATGTTATCATGGTACAAATAATTGCACAAGAATCTTAGATTGCACTACGTATATTTTGTATTTAGTTTTTAAATTGTCATCATGTTCATTCATCATTCGTAAGTCAACTATTCGAAGGATAGTCTAATAAATTATAACATGGATTTGCTCGAACCCCTAAGTAAAATGATTAATATTACAGACTAGCTACATTTCAGAGTAAGCACTGTCGGTATGTAAATCCTCGTGTAACCCAATCCTAACCTCGGCTTGCGACCCGTACCGGCCAGACTAGAATAATAGCTAGACGGCCATATTACAGACATCACAACGCGTCCTACCGTAACAAATTATGTATTCAACAAAAAATGTAATATTGAACGCGCGATCAAAATCATATTGGATGGAAGGATCTATCGTAGAAGAAATTACAAATTCTTCGTAAGTATGAGCTAGGCAAAATTATTTAGTAAGACAACTAGGTGTAGGAGAATATTAACAATTATCACATAATCTTATGTTCGGTTTACACGTATTAAGTAGTTAAGTAGCTAACAAAATTTTAACTAAAAAGTTAACTAAATTGTCCGTTTACACGCATTAATTTACTTATTTAATTAAAATTTAGTTAACTACTTAACCGTAACCGTGTAAACCGAACATTAGCGCTACCTAGTGTGGTAGCTAGTACGCTTTACCACCTTACACTACATTTTCACTAACATCAGGAATTCAGGAAGGATATTATAATAGTCGAGCACTATCATATCAAAAGATAATAAAAATACGGTATCTGCATATAATCAATGATATTTAAAAAATATAGATATGTTATACACTTACAAATCAACCAAAAAATCTGTTCCGAAAAGAGCTACAACACACTCTGTTAGGTATCTGGTAGGTTGATTTTCCATACAAACTTTTAATATTAATTAGATATTTCTGACAAATCTCACGACAAGATTTTTGTAACACAAGGTTATACAATATAAATTATACAGTATCCATCTTTATACAGTAGTATCGTGACTAGTCTTAATTTAAGTACCTACCTTTTTAAAATTATTACTATTTTGCTAATGTTAGTAAATCATTTTTCAAGTACACTAACCTTTAGAAGATCATTAAATTCATTACATGGTGATTTATTAACTTGAGCGACTTGAGCCGCTTGAGCGTTTACCAATAAAAATGTTTTATAACGCATTACTACACTGCATAGAAACTACAAATTACTGCTTAAATCTAAATGAAAACTACTAACTTAAAAATTATAAAGCTCAGAATTAAAGATTAAATTTTAATGAATTAATTAATATTTTCAAGTTTTAGCACAGAATACATAATAGTAGGTATTAGTTTTAACTTTTACATAATGTAAGTAAGATATATGAAAACGTTACTTACTGTGAAAAGAATAAACAGAAAAGCTATAGAAATAATTCTAAACTTTAATAAAAGAAAGTGAACTACAATAAACAAAACAAATGAGTTTAAGTACGCTATTGAAACTTTCATTAATAACGCTTAGTTCGTGATAAAAATAGCAAATGAAATCATTTTTCAGATGGCATCAATGGTGGGATATCTAAATGACACTCAATTCTTTCAAAGCGCCACCTTCATTAATTAAAGCGATGTCGCTAATGATAATAAATTACACCACACTCTGTAAACGGGAAACACACGCGTCCAGACCTTTTCATAATCTGTATTTTAACAAGCTAGTGACAACATGCCACGATTTAAACAGACATCAAAAATAAAATGATATTCTGAGTGAAGCAAAACTTTTATTAGATAACATTTTTTTCTTAAGCTTCGGAAATTCAGTTGACTTTATGTTTTAGCCAATTTAGCCAATTTTTACCAAGTTTAACCAAATGAACTACAAACATAATATAATTGTTTCCCGTAAAAGTTATTAAAATTGTAGGATATTAGATTGGGTTTGGGAATTTGATAATGTAATCATTTAATATATTGTTGTTATTTGATGTTCAACTTATGAAGTGAGAGCCAACATTTGATTTCATATAGACATTGCATTGTATAAAATAACAATTTAAATAATGAGTAGGAAAAACAAGATAAATAAACATTATCTTGTTAAGATGTGTAGAACCAATAACGACCATAATACCACAATCCATTCTGAGATAATGCTAAGCAAAATATTAACCAAAACATTTTGGGCATTATTTTCCATCTGTATCTAAAATTGATTCTTCTAGTTCTTCTCCATAGAATTAACAACTCCATAGAACTACATTGATTGAACAATAACAAGTGGAAATGCAATATCGTAAGTGCATCATTATGCATTAGCAGATTACTCATTAATCTGAAGAAAATTGCAATTTCCAAGTTCATACCAGAACTTGCTGTCTAATAGGTCTATGGGTCCGTTTCCGTTATAAGACTTCAAAGCGACCTTAATGCTCTGTTTATAAAATTGTATTTACGATACCCAGTCTCTGTCAGCTTTACACAATGAATTTGTAATGACAAAGAACATGCTGCATTATTTACTTACACATCAGTATTCTATGCAGCTTGAATTAGAAGGCCAAGGGTCGTAGACGGCTATAGGAAGATTGTTACCAGTTTTCACCAATGACAAAGGTTGTTTGATCTGGGTTCCTTTTCACACCAACATTACAAGATTACAGCCCTTAATTCATTGCTGGGGTCTCCCAACCGTATAGTATCTACCAAGTGTCTTGCAATTCATTTCGGGGCCTTGAATAACGGTACCAGGACTACCAATAATTTGTTAGTCATCTTTATAACCTTTGAAAAACTCATGATCAGTTATTGACGTGCTAAACAAAGGCAGACTGGGAGGAATTGTGAAGTTTTACCGCAGTGAACCAATTAGACATTTCCTAAGGGTACTTACTTATCACCACATCATCAATCATCCCCATCAGTTAATAGATACCTACGTCGTATCTCTGTCGATGAAGGTAGTAAGGTATTTTGCTTAAACAAACACGTCTGCCGTGGATTTTCCCTCAGACATCTTTTGGAGTATTGCTCTCAAACAACAATATATATAATCAAATAATCAAAGTACCTAAATTTTAATTGAAATCCAAACCTAAATTACCAATATAGGGACCACGTGCGTTGCTTGGATAGCGGAAAAAATCCAGCTTGTTCATAGCCCAAATCCTGTAAGTACAAGGAGATAATAGGGAATCCATATTAAAAATATACTTCCAGCCCAACTTTACTCGTAATTACAAACGTCAGTGGAGTTGATGCGATATCAATTAGTGCGTGCCAGATGCCTTTCTACAGAAAACCTGTTTCGGACCTTTTTATCGCTCCGTTTGAGCGTTAGCTTTGTTTCTTTAGAGCCCACACCGATCCGTCCTAATTCCAGCGTTATTTTCCACAAAATGTTTCAATTAAAAAGTCCGCGAATTTGTCGCACGCCTTTATAGGATTACGCAAACTCGCTAAATGTAATCAAATCGGAATAGATCTTATCGTGCAAGTCTTATAATAGAGGCATTAAGGGTCATATTCTTTCGCGGCGGAAGAAGAAAAAAATTCAAACCATTTGCCTACCTGCTAATTAGACAAAGAGCTCGATCGCCCGTCAGTCGTCAGCCGTCACTGCTGCCCAGTGACAACAGAGCATACATACACAGTCACGCACACACTCAAGCATCCGAGGATTCGGTTCGCGGGAAACGAACGAAAACGAGAGAAGCGTCGGGTCGGGCGGCGGAGTCGCACGTCTACCCGCGCGTGGTCGTCGACAAAGACTAGCCCGCTCGCAGTAATCTTTCGGAGCAACTGGCACGAGCGACCGACCAACAGCTGATGCTGATGCACACCTGTGCTCCATGCATTTGATTAGTACAGACGGGTCATTTCATATATTGTATTCTATTCTACATTCTGATCAGCTTAGCAACACGCTACCTGTTTTATGTATCAATCCTATAGATGCTTACTGTTGAAACATTGTTGAAATAGTTCAACATCTGTTAATAGGTGGACTAATTGGTAATCCAGTGGAGCAGTGCAATTTAATATGCTTCATGTCGGGATGTGTCCTGCATTGCAATGCATTCTACCATATTAATTTTAGAACTCAAGCATCGTGTAGCTTTAGATAGTCAGGAATTAAACATATACATATAGCATTGAATATTCCACCATCAACAATGAATGTAAAGCTTAAGATCTTATTTTGGTTTCCCTGATCAATTCAAAGTCTGCTAAGCACACATACACATCACCGTTCTGTTAATCTGTGCGTGCGCTCTTGACGTGCACTCTCTCTTTCCCGCATGGTGCGTCTTGCCCCGAACTGTGACGTACCGTGGTGAGCCGTGGACCGTGGTGGAATGAACCCCGTGTGAACGCAATCATGTCAGCTGGTAAACTGTAGCACGCATCGGCCGCTTCATGCCGACGATCAATTTAGATTGACCTACGTGATTGAAGGTGCAATACCATTGAGGCGAAATCGTTCGCATTTTTTCTAATTCCGTAAATGTTGGGACGGAGGGGGATTAGTTGTTGCTTTTTGATATCATTTTTATATTGAACTATCAATGATCTTTAATTCTTTAACATAGATCGTCAAGAATCATTTTGAGTTTCAGAAGTTACAGAAAGAGAAATAATTATTTACACTTAGGCGGAGATAAAACTTTTAAGTTAAGTATTTGAGAAAAATTACTACATATTAAGACAGAAAACTATACAAACAATCATGTTGATGATGATGATGATGATAATGATGACGATGATTCAGAGTGCTGAAGAAAATAAAAAAGCACAAAAATGTTACTAATAGGTAATATTTAAAACTACCTTCTTTGGGTTACCAAAGAAATACAAAGAACACCATGGAACACACAAAAATATTCCACATCATTCTTTCTAGAAATAAACAATTTGCAAATTCTAACCAACCGGGTTTAGCACGGCCCATAACGGACGAGTCAAATACATACCGGAATGTGAACTTGCAGATTATAAGCACGCGACTCGACGCTGACAGTTAAACTTGCAGATAACAAAACTGGAAATAAAAACTAAATTTCTCAGTAACGATTGGATCTTTGTAGAATTTTGTGAACCGAAGCGGCTTTTAATTATGGACAAGCTGAAGCATACTTTACTGTATAACGACATTGCTAGCTGCAACTATGCGGCAAAATGTCTCGTTTTCAACCAGTCATTGTACACTGCGATTTCTGTGATCCACTTTCCTGAAATCTCCTTAATGTCGGAAATGTGTTTTGTCGGAAATATATGAATAATTATTTATTTATTATACTATTATTACTATTAATTATGGTACATATTATAATTAGGTTTGCACCTGAATTTTTAACAGCTTCACTATGGGCTTGAGTGATGGGTCTCCTCTAACGTTGAGCTTGTTATAAGAGTGTTCATAAGCTAAGCAGAGTTTTAATTACGTTTTAGTTAGGTTACGTTAGGTTACGTTTTGTTTTACTTTACGTGCACATTTCTAAATTGATTTACAATAAGATGTTACTGTATTGTATTGTAGGTACTCTGAGGCCATAATTCACTTAACATAATTAAAGTCCAAGTCATTAAACTATTTATTAACGTTAGTATATCTTACTTCAATGCGCCAAGTGGGGTTTTTAATTACCCTTTTTTAGGGTCATTTAATATTTTTCTGTCTTCTTGTAGACAAAAGATTATTTTCCACTTATCAGATAACCGAAGGATTTAATATAAAACAACTTTCTATAATATTATTAATTATTTATCCCTGTCTACCCTGATAAAAGAATTCTTTGTCACGGTTGACTCGGTAATACCACAGTAAAGAAATATGTATATATACTGTGGTAATACGTACAATCTACTTTGTGGCAACACAATGACGTCACATATACCGGAGAACTAGAGAAATGCCAATAGATAGACTACTGGTTCTCGCTTCAAAAATACTTAGGGGCCTTAGCTATGCACGGGTTTCGTGCACCTTGTAGACATTAAGACTATACGTCGATAAGTAATGTGGAACATCTTAATTCTTCTTAATTACTTTATTGATTGTACCTTTTATAATGTAGAAAAAAGTTAAAAAACCATATTTCGTTTTAGAAGTCACATTTTACTCAAAATACAATTATAGCTCAAGAATTTGTGTGTAAACAACCTTGAAATTTTAGTGCCCCTAATTAATATCCCAAAGGCCCTGGACTGGTCCGCCATGACCTTTTTGAAAAGATAGAAATAGAAACGCATTATAAGATCGAATTATTCGACTTAAAATCTAGACTAACAAGTATTTGGTAGGATTACCGCGCACGCGCTCTCTGATTACAAATATTTATGATTTCCTCATAATCCGATACACCTTTGTGGGCCATTAAAAAATATTTATGCTTCGTTTAATTAACGCCTAAAACGTAACAAACTGTAGGGTTGTCACTATTCACAAAATTCTAAAGTATGTTTTGAATTTCGGAGATATTTACTTGAATTAAAGTATAACTACGATAAGCATTTTAGAACAGTAGAGTTTAATGCAAAAACCTCAATCTTCGACTAACTACGTATTTGCTATTTTAGTAATTATAACACTGACAAAAAATATATAGAGTTACTGTACTGTTTTACACGAAAATTCGTAGGTACCTACTAGTATATTCACACACTTTAATATTTAAAATAGCGAGTTTAATAATAATTAATGACGGATGCATTAAAATTTAAAATTAAGTAATGAAATAAATTTACAAAATACTTAATTGTCACTCATTTAATATTTTTCAAAGTTTATTCGACAACCCTAAACGAAGCGAATTTTTTTAAACACCACATAGCATGACATTGGCTTTAACCGTTTTTCTGTGGTGCCAGGTGCATGGCCGCTTGCATTACTCTGACTTTACATCGTCGCATCCAGGTGTTGTTTCTGTCTTACAATTTATAACGTTTATAGACTTCATTCTGATAGGATCTTTAGTTAAATTAATGTTTATTAATCTTGTAAATTACGTTTTGTAAGTAAACTAAATCATAACTAGAAATTTTACTGTCCATTATTTTTTATTGCAGGTTGGTTAACTGCATTAAAATAAAATCGATACCTGAATTAAAAACGTTAAGTAAATCATTAGAACCAGTTAAATAATACTTCTAAATTATTGTCAAAACGAGTATCAAAAAAACCTGGCCATTTATAATTGCAAAAAAGAAAACATTAGGAAGTTTCGGAACGTTGATTGGCGATTGTCTCAAAACTTCGAATTTCGAATGCAGCCGGTGACGACAGGCAAGGTTGGCGCGAACACGCCGAGGTCATTGAACATCGAGCTTTCATGTCCTAAATACCTAATCGTGAGGGTGCCGAATTAGTGTAGGATATTATAACAATTTTATTAATTGATAAAACTGATTGTAGCTTGTACAAAAGTGGTTTATAAATTTAAAAAAAAGACAGTGTAAAAGTGGTCCTTGAAGTACCTACCTGTATTAATTTATTATGTATTTAAAGTGATTCCACAGAAAAAAAACTTGCATTGATGGGCCAGTTTCCAAATTTGACACGGATGAAATCAGTAGCAAATTATTTTTTTCTTCATCTTTTCCTTATGACTGAGGGTTGTGGTCATCATAAGTTGTGTTTCCAACTAGGATTTTCCAGGTTTCTCTGTCTTGGGAAAGTTGTATGGACGCGTTTTTGTTTTATGGTGGTTTTACACACCTGTTTAATAGTATCGGTCCATCGGGTCGGTGATCTCCCTTTTCTTCTCTTTCCTTCCACGTGGCCGACTAATATCAGCTTCTGCAAGTTATCTGGCTCGCGTCATACCACGTGACCAAAGTACTTGAGAACCCTACGCATACATATAGTAGAAAGACGAGTTCGGATCTTGAGTTCTCTTAGGATAGACACGTTAGTGCGATGTGTTAATGGAATTCCCAAAATTTTACGCCAACACCACATCTCGACCGCATCTATCCTATTCCGTACACGAGACTTCAGTGTCCAGATCTAGGAGGTGTAGAGAAAGAGAGAAGACAAGGGTGCATATAAGCTTTATTTTTAGTCTTGCTGATTCCTCTGTTCTACCATATTTTCTCTAACCGTTTTACTGCTGCTATTGACATCTGTGCTCTACGAATGACCTCTCGTTCACAGTCCCCATCACTGGTGATCATTGAGCCGAGACATACAAACTGATCCAGCGAATCGAGATCTTGTAGTTCGTAGGTCCTTGGGAGTATGTGAGCTCGGTCGACAAACATCAGCTTGGTCTTGCTAGAATTTATCCTAAGTCCGTATTCTGCGCCTACGATTTCTACTCTTTGCAGAAGCTCGGCAAGTTCCTTTTCGTAGGTGCCTATAATGGTGGCGTCATCTGCATCGTAGGTTGTTTATGAGATGTCTGCTCACACGGGTACCTCCCTTATAGTTCTCCAAAACTCTACGCATTATGTGTTCTCCAATCAGGTTAAACAGTTGCGGTGAAAGTATACAGCCCTGCCTTACTCCACGTTCTGTCCTAAATGGCAAATTATTATACTTACCAATTACAATATGATGGATTCAAATAAGTATTCGTAAATTCGGTAGTTAGTTAGTAAAAGTAAATTCGGGGTTTAACCTCATGTGATAGACAGATCTGAACACCGTATTTCTGTCCATATTGCACCGTCTGATAGTTGACGGTTCGTGCCGCGTCTGTGGCTGGTAGAGGGTGCTCGAAAACTTCACGTCCAAAAATGTACGCCAGTTGAATCACGTCGAACGCGGTCTAAACTGGTAATTGCATAAATTATTCTTCAAAGTTTTGCAATGGATTTAGCTTTTACTAGTATGTATTAATACCATGAGGCATTGGAAAAGTATACATTCTATTCTACCTACCTTATTATCTATTTAATAAGGCCATCGAATCTTCTCAATTATTAAAACACCTTTTAGAAATGGTGGTATTTGTATAGAAGCAATAAATTATGTATGTGCATAAGTGTACCGACGATTTAATATGTACACTTTACGTACATGATTAAATGAGTTTGAATTTGAATTAGCTAGTTACACATTAATATTGAAAGACATAGCCATGGGAAGCGGAAGGTCTCGAGTTCGATTCTAGGGTGCATATAAATTGTATAATTAGGTTACGATCAAAAACATTTAAACAAAAATTTAGAAGTCCTATTACCACTTAATAATAACTTGGCAGAGTATTTTTCATGAGAAAATGCAGAAAGAGCCATGTCTCATTTAAAGGATCGGGGCGCGCGACGAGGAAATACAGACCTAAGCGCTGTTACCTACATAATATCTTAGTTACCGTAAATACCTTACCTTTCCTTCGTTTACAGTGAAATAGAAGTAAAATTAGAAAGGAAGACTGCCGCAGTACACGTAGAATATTTAGAGAGACTAAATAATCTATATCAACGGAGTTCAAGTGCATAAACTTAACAAGTAGACGAATTTCCTGATGTTCACCGAACCCCATCGGTAATAGACTTTCTTTCTTTTTCTTCTCTCTTTCTTGGCCGGCAACGTATCAGTGATGCCATTGGTGTCGCTGATGTTCAGGGTCGATGATAGCCACGCTATTTCCATAAGAAAAATCCAAGGCATCATCAACGCGTTTCCTATTAAGAAGAAAGAAATCTGACTTGTTTTGAGTTGGGTAAATTAACCTGACCCTCTAACGGCCGGTCTCAATAATGTACTAACAGATGGAAGACTGTGGATAGGGCTACCATTAGTATGTCATCTGTCATATTTGTCAATTTTTCAGACGCAAAAATTGACAAATCTGACAGAAGACATACTAATGGTAGCCCTATCCACAGTCTTCCATCTGTTAGTACATTATTGAGACCGGCCGTAAGTTAGTTCACCTTGACCTGTTGGTTATATAATATATATATATATATATATGTATATGTTGGTTATAATGTAGTGTTGTTACACTACATTATACATAACATGTAAGTATACATTACATATTATATTATTATTATACATACTTAAACCTCTTGATATTATAGGATTATGTGAAATTTAATCCGTAATTAAATGAAAATTTTACCGACTTATTCGCTTGCTAAATATTGTTAAAACCGTGTTAAAGAATTAGAAACAGTAGATTTCAAGCCCTGAAGTAATAACGTCTTTTGCCTAGAAACCTTCAAAGTGCTAAGCCGAAGCTATGCGACGAACATTACATTATTAAAATCTAAGCGAACGACCGACGGGAAACTAATACCTACTCGTAGCTTTTATGCAATGGTGAATTGATTACGTACTGGTTTGAAATTCAGTTTTCCGTTCGACGGACCTCTAATCTACGTACCTCTGTATTATGTGTTAATTTCTGAGTTCTGTATATTTGAAATTAATTTTAACGTGAGTTCCATCAAAGCCAATTTTTTTATGTGTCACATCAATATATTATGTTATTTTTTTCTTATTGCCAAAATGTATCAAAACAATAGTATGTTAATCCTCAAAATTTAATTTTTTCAATCATGGTCATACTTTAATATAATATTGTGTAAGCTCAGATAAAATCAATTCGGATGGAGAGACCAACAAAGAAATGAATATGCAATGGTTCCGTGTTTTTCTATATTTTGTATGATACCCTAAATATATCAATACCGTAATTGGGATTTACGATGGCGCCATTGCTGCGAAAAGTACAGCATTTAGGTGACAGGTAAAGTATCGTTCGGGATCTTGTTAATTTGTGATGCAGGAAGGTGTTAGTCGCATCACAATGAATTCTTTAGCAAATGTATGACCGTTTATTTATTCAGCTACTATTATGTTCGGTTTACACGAATTAAGTAGTTAAGTAGTTAACTAAATTTTAACTAAATTTTAAGCAAATTAATACGTGTAAACGGACAATTTAGGAGTTAAAATTTAGTAACGAAGTGGACAAGTAATTTAGAATTTTTTCTATTTTCTGTTATGTAGGTTGGCGGGGCTTATCACTTAACACGTTTGGATAGTCACTTTTTAGTTAAAATTTAGTTATCTACTTAACTACTTAATACATCTAAACTGGACTTTAACGCTGCACATGGACATGAGGACATGCGCTTGGACATGAGTCTTGTTTGAAGAACATTTGTGTGATTTCCGAAGGACCTATAAATCCGTTTGAAATCAATGAAATCAGTAGGTAAAGGTTACTAGGGCCCGTATTGATAAACCGATCGAATCTTAAGATCTCTGTGATCGCTAGGTTACGTTTGAGATGCTGAAATATGGCAGATCGTAAATGTAAGTGACATTAGAAAGATCTGATTTTTTACTTTGACCTTGACTGCTCTTATTATTGATGAATGGGAAAATAGATCATGTTTGGCACTGCATTTGGCATTTGGCAAGCGCAGTGGACAACGACCTTAACCCATCTCAAGAAATTTCCAGTTTTAACCAAGTCGTAGTTTATATAGGTCGAAGTAAGAAATGGATGCAGGGCCTTTTATGTGGTGGACTGTAACAAATGATTTGAAACTTATATCATCGCGGACACTGAACATTTTAAATGCAACAAGGTATTCACGATTCGTATTTTATAATATACAATTAATATTCGTATTTTATAATAATACAATAATAATAATCAGTGCATAAAGATGTCGTCAGTGTAGTGTGTCGTGAAATGAAACGAAAACGATCAAGCCGTACGGTAGACAGGCTTATTTGTCATTAACGTCAAATGTCACCTGTCAAAAGTTTCTCTCCGCCACCGCAGTCGCGTCGTGACCACGATCCACGTAGGGTAACGTCTAGTAATATTGGCACTCCCCCAACGATTGACACCTTTTTCGTATTATGTCCTAAACTAAGCATAAATTATTATTTTTAAGTATGGTAATTTTACTTTTAATTAGTAAAATTTTCATTTCATAAAATGGCAACATTTTCGTAGTTGATTTTCCCGCCATTTTGTAACTGTCGATTTTTTAAAAGTAGCGGGACACGTGGGTTGCAGTAGACTGATGAAAATTAAGAAAAACAGAAGGCGGGACTAACATTGTGTGACGATTTTTATCGCCCCTGGTAAGTAAATATATAAGTTTGGTGTTGTTTCTATTAAATTATATCGTAAATAGATGTGGTTTTCACGATTTTACTAATTTTGCTTTAGGAAACATTACGTTTTGCTAGTGCCAATCATTACATTTTTATTTGTACTAGGCTGTAACGATTGACACCCCGTACGGATCAAAATATTTTTACGCAGAAATTAGAAACTGTTGAAATACACACTTATTTATCAGTAGGAAGCAATTTCCCTCGCTTCGCTTCAGGTATCTTATGCCTTAGTACCCACATTACCCAACTCAAAAAAAAATTTACACGCGATTTTTTAAATTGGTGACTTTATTTGTAAACCGATTGAAATAGAATTAAGATCTAAGTGTTACTCTTTAGAGTACGTTGTTGATTGATTGTTAGGTTGTACGAAATTTGCCATTCATCATCATCATCACCATTCATCATCATCATCACCACCATTCATCATCATCACCAACATTCATCATCATCATCATCACCAACATTCATCATTATCACCATCATCGTCATTATCACCATCATCATCATCATTCATCATCATCATCATCATTCATCATCCTCCATCATCTCCAGTCATCATTATCATAATCATCATTCGTCATCATCATCGTAAATCATCATTCATCATCATCACCATTCATCATCAACATCTCACCACCATTCATCATTATCACCTTCATAATTAGCATCGTCATTCATCATCATCATTTTTCATCATCATCACCATCACCAACATTCATCATCATCATCATCATCAACATTCATCATTATCACCATCATCGTCATTATCACCATCATCATCATCATTCATCATCATCATCATCCTCCATCATCTCCAGTCATCATTATCATAATCATCATACGTCATCATCATCATCGTGCATCATCATTCATCATCATCACCATTCATCGTCATCATCATCACCACCATTCATCATTATCACCTTCATAATTAGCATCGTCATTCATCATCATCATTTTTCATCATCATCACCATCATCTCCAGTCATCATTATCATCATAACCATTCATCATCATCATTGATATCCATTCTTTGGGATGAAAAGCAGGATACTGTAATTTTAATTCACAAACATCCAAACATCTAAACCTAACATCTAAATTTTAGTAGAATCTGGATCTAATTCTAAATTTTCGCGGACGAAGTCACGGGTAGGAGCTAGTGTACTTATAAATAAATAAAAAGTAACAAAAAATAATCATTTCATTTACATAAACTCTTAAACTCCATATAGGTACTTAGCTTTTCAATGCGAATTAATGTACCCACTAGGTGTCAATCGTTACAGTCTCGCAGGGTGTCAATCGTTACATCAGGGTGTCAATCGATATAGTTTTGCGCCCTTTTAGTTTGAAACATTATTTTTCCTTGATTAAATTATTTAAACTGCACTAAAATTCATATTAATCTTCTCCTTGATAATTAAACATTATTTTTAAAACAAAAAAATATTGGATTTTTAAAGCAAACAACATTAAAATGACAAAAAATGTTGAGAAAACGCTTAGGGTGACAATCGTTGGGTATTTTACCCTAACTGGGAAATATTGGGATTATAAAATACGAATCGTGAGTAGGTACCCCACGGACCTGAAAAAAAAGGCGGACGTAATCTCATCTAATCGAGAGTGAAGCATAGCAATGGCCGCCCGCTTACCATGTGTGCGTAATTTTGGTTTGCGATTGAAGCAGTGAAGTGTCAATGTGTGAGTGTGTGTACTCGTACGAATAGAGAGTTGGTATTAGGGTGCTACACTGAATTTGTTCTTGGGATTACGTCAGTCTTTTTTTTATGTCTGTGATACATACAACATCATTGTCTGTGAGGTACCCGTTGCATTTTAAGGACCATAGACATCTGGACGTTCCTTTGAGGTTTGGAATAGACGTGGTGCCTGGTTGAACTTCTGAAGGCAACGAATAAATTTTACGTTTGTAATAAAATAAATGAATGGTATCTTTTATAATTAGGTATAATATCTAATCGAAAGTCTCAGTTGGCATCTCACAATTAATCAAAGAAGATGAGTTAATTGCAAAACGGATTGATTGATGGCAAATGGCTAAACAACCTACTTCTGCTGTCGTGCTTCAAATTGTACAGGAGGCTATTGCTCCCAATTGTATCGTTGTAAAGTAGACGTTAGACGAAGACGAGGTCTTTGCGTAGCAATTTAACTCCCTGCACTTAGGTTGGAAACGAATCCCTCCTATTCCTTCAAAATTCGCACGGAACGCGTGATTCTACCACAAAATAAAGAGAAAGACAAATTGTATAATCCAGATCTATTAAACCATGAAGGAAACCCAGTCTAGCCACAATTTAATTGGTTAAAGTCACCCATGATAGCATCGATGTACCTTTATGTTCACAAATCGAAACGAATACCGATGGCTGTGTTAGTAACTAAATAATATATGAGTCGCGGATTGCAGACATGTCTGAAAAACGTACTGACTGGTTTAGTCTATAGGGGCATAGGGGTGAGGCAGGCGGGGCGAGGAGGGGGGTCGACGGTTTGCGGCTAGTACAATAACTTATCAAGATTTTAAGCAACCTTTGAAAAATCAAATATTGTTAGGTATACTTACATAGACTGAATGTAGAATCTTATTTCGTATAAGTAATCTTGGCACCACTTTTTATTGAAATATTAATTTATAAAAATAATAATAGTAAATATTAATTACTTTTAGCATGAAATGATAATTTATGTTTAAATTAATTTCATTTTATGTCTGCACTATTTTTACGTTCTTACAGTAAAATAACACAGTAACATTGTTTAACAAATAAAAGTCGTCTAAAAATGGACTATATGGATATATGTAGACGTACCTATAGGTTTGACAAAGCGATACAGCTAAATAAATTGAGTTATACATATAACTATAGCAGATAAATAAATTGAGTTATACATATATACAGTAGATTAGAACTTAGAACCCATCAGTCAGTTCACAACATAATAGTTGTATGAGTATCGTACGGCTGACCGCAGTAACAACTATTTCCCTGATACGTATTAAATTAAACTCATGTTTTGTGAAATCTAGAATTCGGAATATCAGTTTGTGTGCAAGCAGACTTTATGATGAAATATTTTGACATGCAAGTGTGAACTCTGCTAGATTGGCAATTTTCATGTTTGTTAGATTTGAGACAAAGTGTTTTATGAGTGCAATATCCTTTTCGCCACAAGTCAAAGGTTTTTTGGTCTGTGAAGATAATCTCTATATTTCTGTTGTTATAAGTTATAACATTGCATTATTGCATTATTTGATGAAGCCTAGGCGATAAGATTTCCTCTCACTGTAGCAGTATCAAATTTCAGTTACATGGGCACATTAATTTCCTCGTCTGACATTAATACTCGTTTATCACTTACTTTATAGAATCTTTACGATTATTCAGATACTAATTTTAAAGAGTTAAGTTAATCAGTTCGATACATAATCGCGCGCTGCTATTTTGTCGACGTTGATATTTTTTGTTTTATATTTGGATAAACTTTTTTCAACCTACACCAAGATACATCGGGAAAATCTAAATGACTATTTTCTCTGTACAAACAAAGTAACTTACATCGTACGTACATACAGCACACTTGAGGCTAGCGTGACGTGTCCCGTCTATGACACGGAGTCACGGACACGTTAATGAGAGTATAAAAAAGCGGCCAAGTGCGAGTTGGACTCGCCCATGAAGGGTTCCGTAGCAGCAAGTAACATAATATAAAAGTTCTTGTAGTTCGTTGTAACTTTGATCAATGTTTTTTGCGGTTTACGATTTATGGCGTATTAAAAAAAATCTACTTACTAGATCTCATTCAAACCAATTTTCGTTGGAAGTGTGCTTAGTAGTGTACATCATGTATTTTTTTTAGTTTTATCATTCCCTTATTTTAGAAGTTACAGGGGGAGGGGGGACACACATTTTACCACTTTGGAAGTGTCTCTCGCGCAAACTATTCAGTTTAGAAAAAAATGATATTAGAAACCTCAATATCATTTTTGAAGACCTATCCATAGATACCCCACACGTATGGGTTTGATGAAAAAAACATTTTTGAGTTTCAGTTCTAAGTATGGGGAACCCCCAAAATTTATTGTTTTTTTTCTATTTTTTGTATAAAAATCTTAATGCGGTTTATAGAATACATCTACTTACCAAGTTTCAATGGTATAGCTCTTATAGTTTCGGAAAAAAGTGGCTGTGACATACGGACGGACAGACAGACAGACAGACAGACAGACAGACAGACAGACAGACAGACATGACGAATCCATGAGGGTTCCGTTTTTTGCCATTCGGCTAAGGAACCCTAAAAAGCGGCCAAGTGCGAGTCGGACTCGCCCATGAAGGGTTCCGTAACAGCAAGTAACATAATATAAAAGTTCTTGTAGTTCGTTGTAACTTTGATCAATGTTTTTTGCGGTTTACGATTTATGACGTATTAAAAAAAAACTACTTACTAGATCTCATTCAAACCAATTTTCGTTGGAAGTTTGCTTGGTAATGTACATTATATATTTTTTTTAGTTTTATCATTCCCTTATTTTAGAAGTTACAGGGGGAACACACATTTTACCACTTTGGAAGTGTCTCTCGCGCAAACTATTCAGTTTAGAAAAAAAAATGATATTAGAAATCTCAATATTACTTTTGAAGACCTATCCATAGATACCCCACACGTATGGGTTTGATGAAAAAAACATTTTTGAGTTTCAGTTCTAAGTATGGGGAACCCCCAAAATTTATTGTTTTTTTCGATTTTTGTGTGAAAATCTTAATGCGGTTTACATAATACATCTACTTACCAAGTTTTAATGGTATAGCTCTTATAGTTTCGGAAAAAAGTGGCTGTGACATACGGACGGACAGACAGACAGACAGACAGACATGACGAATCCATAAGGGTTCCGTTTTTTCCCATTCGGCTACGGAACCCTAAAAACACTTTTTGTCAAATGTTTCTTAAAATCGGTATGAATTAAGTAAAAAAATAACAGTTTACTATTTAATAGTATTTAGGTACTCATTCTCATTGTTACCACCGTTGAATATATTTGAAAAGTCACCGTTCTCTAAACTAATTTAAGCTGAGCCAAGCCTCCAATTAAACGTTGATTGTCTTATTAATCATTCGGCCGCACAAAAACGTCCATAATAAAATTGACCTGAACTTTATATTGTTTTAGTTTATTAACTTAGGTTGATATTGTAACCAAACCGTAAGGTCCATTACACAACCAGGTTAAAATAATTATACAATTTGAGATGTCCCTCAGGGGTTAGTAACATTTTTGATCAAAACATTATAATACGACGAGATCCTAGCCTATGTGGATTTCTACTTTAAATCAACGTAATCTCTAAATCGTTGCGATTCAGAATTCAACAAATTTGTAATTTTTTTAAACTTCTAATAATGGCTTATTGCATCAAATTTAATTCTGTAAAATTAAATAAAGAAATTATTAAAATTACTATAACGAAATTCCAATGCTCTGACACTTCTGTGAACATAGTTATTGTAAAATTATATTTAAATGATTGTTGTAAATGAATTATGCGTCATTAATATTATTATATACTCTAAGCGGATTGTTAATATTTTAGAATATAATATAATTAAATGTGTACACAATTGCCTTACTTCTATCTATATGATTGCAAATCGATACTAGAAGCCATAACTCAATCCCGCGAATCCGAGTGTTAGAAGTTCTTATCCTGAAAGTTAAACCAGCCCTTCGAGCACAGAAGCGCTCGTGAAATGAAATATCTTAATTTAACACTTTTTTCCACGACGCAAGGCCTGCTCCACTTATCTTTATTAAAGAACAAGTTAATTAAAATGATTCACAAACAGCAAAAGGTTGCGATTTTCTGGCTTGTATCTAAGATTTAGGTTAATAAAACAATTTAGTTTCCAGTGTAAAAAGGGAGTTTCAGTTATATTTGAATTATTTATCGCATTTGGTGCCGCATAATATTATTGGTAGTAATTGATCGCGTGCCGATTGAGTTACAAAAAAGTTATATAATTACAAAGATATCAATGAGAATCGATCAAAAATAAATTAATAAAACTATGGTTCGGTATAGTTCTCTCACCGAATCGATCTAGCCTTAGATAAAATTTACTTCTGCAAAGCCAAAGATTCCCAAAGATTCGCAATTTTCACTCGTACTTTATTATTATTAATTTTAATTTAGTAAAAACAAATTTTTGTCACGAATTAAATTACGTTATATAATTTCAACTACCACAAGAATATTCGCGTATTGATTAACTAAGGGTATTTTTTATATTGGTAAGGACTTCAAGAATAAGCCTTATTTAGATAGCCTTAAACTCTACAATTTCTTAAGAAAGAGTTCTTTGCTCTACGCTTCAATTAAGAGATCAAGCGTAGAAAAATATAAATACCACGAACTCTAATTTTATTGTTAGCAATATTCCTCATTTTATTGTGAAATAATTTTTATGTTAATTTGCAGACGGCGGAAATTAACATAAATAAGTAGTAATAATATATTTATACCTCATAAACGTGTGTCTCATTGTCTGAACGATTGTAAAATATTTTTATAGTGATAATATGTAGGTACAACAGTTCATTGCCATCGCGCGATTTCCAGACAAACTTTAGACAACAAAGTAATGAACTTATTATATGAAATACCTAAATAAACCAGATAATTTAATTTTTGCAATCGGAAATTCTACCGTTAGTTAATTCGTCACAAGAGTTTTACTTCACATATCTTATGTTGTAGGGTAATGAATTAAAGGTAATTGCTTAGCGCCCCAAATCAGAGTCACTAACGGTTAGTTAAATCGCTCCTTAGTAAGAATGTGTATGGTGATTCTTTACTAATAAGCGATAAAGTAACCGTTAGTGACTCTGAGTTGGGGCGCTAGAGTCTTGTTCTAAGTAGAGCTAGTTATCAGATACAGTCCATGTCTCCATTGCATGTCACTTCAATTCTAACACGTAGTGTATTTAAATACTCGTCAAAATTTACATTGTTTTATTAAGTAGAAGATTTAGAAACACTTATAAAACAGATAAGTATTTGTTAACAATTATTGAAGGTTCATTGTTAGGTTGATTTTGATTTGTTTGGAATTTTAATTTGTTATTGGACTGTTGGAATTTGTAATTTGTTTCGATATGGGTTGGAAGGAGTCGAAACCCACTGTAACAGCAATAAGAAATGTGCCATTTGCGGTTTGCTTTTAATCTCTACTAGCTTCCGGCGAACTTCGTATCGCCTAACAAACATTTATTTTTTCTAAAATAAAAGTAGCCCCTTTAGTACTCCTTGTTACATCAGCTAACTGCCAGTGAAAGTCCCGTCAAAATCGGTCCAGCCATTTCAGAGATTAGCCGGAACAAACAGACAGACAGACAAAAATTGTAAAAAAAATTGTATATGTACCGTGTATACATAAAAACGCACTTAGTAAAAAGCGGTTATTTTAATATTACAAACAGACACTCCAGTTTTATTTATTTGGATAGATTACACATATTGGAAAAATACGTACCTATTAATTTGTATAACAATTGCAGATAGGTATTGGAATGTGTCTGTATTGTGGTCATGTAATAAATATTATATTATGTATACGTTATGACATGGCTTACTGTGAGTATAAATTATTTTCAATACATATAATGGACGTCAGTGGTAAAAAATTCTTAAGCGCTTCCGTGCTTCTGAGGGCACATAAAGCCGTCGGTCCCGGTTGTATTAAAGCAGTCGTTAAGCTCTATCGGAGGCCTTCGGGCGGCATAAGAACATCCTTCACTTAACTTGGCCAATACAGAATGAAGCAGCGTGATGACATTAAAAGATTACAATTATTATTATCTAGAATTATCTACATCTAACAGGATAACAATTTAACTTAAAAAGCTTTGAAACCCTTAATTTGGTGGGAAGAAGCGCTTCAGTATCTTAACTGTTATGACGTCACATGATCGTTTATCGTTTCTTCGAAATTAGAACAAGGACTGTGACGCATTGAAGCGGTCGGTATTTAGTGACGTAATATCATTTTATTATTAACTAGTACCGTCCGCGTTTTGCTTCGTAGATAATACAATCCTTTCCTAAAAATAGTAGATAATATCTATTCCCAAAACAAATACTACCCTTTTGTGTATTTGGTTTTTCAGATTGAATTGTCTGTGCCCCTAGGAAAGACATAAAAAAAGCGGCCAAGTGCGAGTCGCACTCGCCCATAAAGGGTTCCGTAGCAGCAAATAACATAATATAAAAGTTCTTGTAGTTCGTTGTAATTTTGATCAATGTTTTTTGCGGTTTACGATTTATGACGTATTAAAAAAAACTACTTACTAGATCTCATTCAAACAATTTTCGTTGGAAGTTTTCATGGTAATGTACATCATATATTTTTTTAGTTTTATCATTCTCTTATTTTAGAAGTTACAGGGGGGGGGGACACACATTTTACCACTTTGGAATTGTCTCTCGCGCAAACTATTCAGTTTAGAAAAAAATGATATTAGAAACCTCAATATCATTTTTGAAGACCTATCCATAGATACCCCTCACATTTTTTTTTTTTATGTTAACGACGGGCAAACAGGCATACGGCCCACCTGATGGTAAGTGGTCACCGTCGCCTATGGACACGTGCAGCATCAAGAGAGCTGCAAGTGCGTTGCCGGCCTTGAAGGATACGATATACACTCTTCTTAAAGAACCCCATATCATAGCGCGCAGGGAATGCCTCAGAGGGAAGTTTGTTCCAAAGCTCGCAAGTTCGTGGCAGGAAGGAGCGCGAGAAACGAGCGGTAGACGACTGCCACGAGTCGAGGTGATGCGGGTGGTACCGTAACCTTTTGCGGGTGGTGCGATAAAGAAAGGTGGTTGGAGGCACCAGGTTGAAAAGTTCTTCCGAACATTCACCATAGTAGAGACGGTAGAGGACACAAAGGGATCCTACGTCTCTCCGGAGACTTAAGTCCTCTAGGCCGTCTGTAAGGTTGGGATCATTGACAATTCGAACAGCACGCCGCTGTACGGAGTCAAGAGGGCTTAGTTGGTAGCTGGGTGCACCGGCCTAAAGGTGAGAGCAGTACTCCATATGTGGACGAACTTGGGCCTTGTAGAGCAGCAGGCGCTGCTTCGGTGTGAAGTACTGTTTTGCCCTGTTCAGTACACCCAGCTTTCTGGAGGCAAGTTTGGCTTTCTTCTCCAGATGACCCCGATACTGCACTTCGTTCGAAATGTCAACCCCCAAAATCCCAATGCTTTTACTAATGGTGAGAGGCGTGTTTTGGAGTTTCGGCGCCAAGACAAATGGTGTTCTTTTTGCGGAGAATGCACAGACTTGTGTCTTCGAAGGGTTGAATAGGACTAGGTTTAGCCGACCCTAGTCTGAAACCCGCTCCAGAGAGAGCTCGATTTCGGACACAAGTCTAGTTCTATTCTCCTCTAGGTAGAACCGAGAGAAGTTTGCGCGGCCCGAATAATGCGCATCACCCGTACTGTCGTCTGCATAGCAATGCATGCTGGGGATTTGTTCCAGCATATCATTAATATGCAGAATAAACAGCGTGGGTGAAAGCACCGAACCTTGGGGGACGCCAGCATTAATAGATTTTGTGTCAGAGCGTTGACCGTCGACAACGACAGAAACGGCGCGCTCGGACAAAAAGCTGGCTATCCACCTGCACAACCTCTCGGGCAGGCCGTATGAAGGCAGCTTCGATAGAAAGGCTCTGTGCCAGACCCGATCAAACGCCTTGGCGATATCTAGGCTTACAGCCAACGCCTCTCCGCGACTCTCAATGGTTTGGGCCCAGTTATGGGTGAGATATACCAAGAGGTCACCCGCTGATCGACCGTGACGGAAACCGTACTGTCTGTCACAGATCAGCTGGTGTTCCTCAAGGTAATCAAGGAGCTGCGTGTTTATAACGCGCTCCATCACCTTTGAGAGAAGGGAGGTTATTGCGATTGGTCTATAGTTTGATGGGTCGGCACTGTCACCTTTTTTGGGGATGGGGTGTATCAGAGCAACCTTCCACGAAGACGGCACTTTACCTACACTGTAGGACAAGGAGAAGAGACTCGTCAACGGCGGAGTCAGCTCGGGAGCGCATATTTTCAACACCATTGCGGGAATTCCGTCTGGCCCACTCGACTTCTTGACGTCGAGAGACAAAAGAGCTCGTTTTACAGCTTTTTGTGTGAAACGTATGTCAAGCATGGAGCTCTCACAGCGCGGGATAGTAGGCGGTGTAGCCCCAAGATCGTCAAGAGTCGAGTTAGCTGCAAAGAGGGTACCCAAGAGATCAGCTTTCTCTTTTGCAGTTAGGGCCAGAACGTTATCCGGTTTTCGCAATGGTGGAAACGACGACCGACGGAAGTTACCCTCAACGGCCTTGGCGAGCGACCAGACAGCGCGACTCCCTGAAGGGAATCTGATTAGGCGCTCTCCGATACTAGCGATATGCTCGCACCTTGCCCTGGCTATTGCTTTCTTTGTTGACCTGGAGACAGCATTGAATCTCTTCCTGAGCTGACATGAGTTTTGATCTTTTGTGGCATGCGCCGAGACCCAGTCTCGGAAGGCGGCTTGCTTTTGACGAGTAGCCTCAGCACACCGCCCACCGAACCAAGGTTGACTACGGCCGCCGATGGGGATCACAGAGCTGGGAACGAAAAGTTCCATGCCCTGTTGGATCACATCGGCAACTGATTCGGCGCATGTGTCAGGATCATCGGATGAGAAACAAAGCTGCCTCCATGGGTATGATGCCAGAAATTGTCGGAACTCATCCCAATCTGCTGACTGATAGTGCCAGACACGCCGTGTTCCAGTGGGCCGAGGTAGTTCCGGCTGTAACAATTGTGTGGTGGACTGGACTAGGCAGTGATCCGAAGACCCTAATGGGGCCCCCACCACCACTTGGTGTCTAGCAGGATGGGTAGTCAGCAGAAGGTCTAACAAAGAGGCGGTATGGTTCTCTACGTCTGGTACCACGTATGGGTTTAATGAAAAAATATTTTTGAGTTTCAGTTCTAAGTATGGGGAACCCCCAAAATTTATTGTTTTTTTTTTTCTATTTTTGTGTGAAAATCTTAATGCGGTTCACAGAATACATCTAATTACCAAGTTTCAACAGTATAGCTCTTATAGTTTCGGAAAAAAGTGGCTGTGACATACGGACGGACAGACAGACAGACAGACAGACAGACATGACGAATCCATAAGGGTTCCATTTTTTGCCATTCGGCTAAGGAACCCTAAAAATGTAAATACTACATACTTACGAGCACGGACCTGAAAAAAAGACAGACGTAACCTCGTCTAATCGAGAGTGAAGCATAGCAATGGCCGCCCGCTTACCATGTGTGCGTAATTTTTGATTCGCGATTGAAGCAGTGAAGTGTCAGTGTGTGGGTATGTGTACTTGTACGAATAGAGAGTTGGTACTACTATGGGTGCTTCACTGAATTTGTTGTTGGGATTACGTCCGTCTTTTTTTTAGGTCCGTGCTTACGAGTAATTGTAGAATTTGCTTTTGTCATTATTGGCTAAGTGTGAGCGTCAATGCCTGATTTAAAAAAAGCGGCCAAGTGCGAGTCGGACTCGCCCATGAAGGGTTCCGTAGCAGCAAGTAACATAATATAAAAGTTCTTGTAGTTCGTTGTAACTTTGATCAATGTTTTTTGCGGTTTACGATTTATGACGTATTAAAAAAAACTACTTACTAAATCTCATTCAAACCAATTTTCGTTGGAAGTTTGCTTAGTAATGTACATCATATAATTTTTTTAGTTTTATCATTCCCTTATTTTAGAAGTTACAGGGGGGGGGGACACACATTTTACCACTTTGGAAGTGTCTCTCGCGCAAACTATTCAGTTTAGAAAAGAGTGATATTAGAAACCTCAATATCATTTTTAAAGACCTATTCATAGATACCCCACACGTATAGGTTTGATGAAAAAAACATTTTTGAGTTTCAGTTCTAAGTATGGGGAACCCCCAAAATTTATTGCTATTTTTCTATTTTTGTGTAAAAATCTTAATGCGGTTCACAGAATACATCTAACTACCAAGTTTCAATTGCTCTTATAGTTTCGGAGAAAAGTGGCTGTGACATACGGACGGACAGACAGACGGACAGACAGACAGACAGACAGACATGACGAATCCATAAGGGTTCCGTTTTTTGCCATTCGGCTACGGAACCCTAAAAACGGTCTTATCTCATAGTTGACACCTCAACAAACAAAATGGACCTTGGCTTCCAAGCAAAGATTATTCAAATAAAATATGAACGTAAAAAACCGAGCGCAGAACAAAGGATCTTTAAATGTTCCAATTGTACTTTATATTTAATTACCCACATTATTTGTACTGACCGTAAAACTAAACATAATAAATGATAACCGAGATTAAATCTTTAGTTACGATTTTACGTCAAGCCTTTTAAATTAAATCTGTGAGTCATTGAACTTCAATTGTTACGTTGTCCTTTGGTCATAAAATAATATTCCGTGTTTTTTACAAGTCACTTAGGAAATAAATATTACCGAATACTTTTATTATAAAGATCACGGACGTAAAAAAAGAATGGACGGAACCTTGTCTAATCGAGAGTGAAGCATAGCAATGACAGCTCGCTTACCATGTGTGCGTAATATTGTAATTTTTGATTCGCGATAGTGTCAATGTCATAGCAAGATGGTGTCAATGTGTGGGTGTGTGTACTTGTACGAATACAGAGTTGGTATTCCTATGGGTGTTTCACTGAATTTGTTCTTGGGATTACGTCCGTCTTTTTTTTACGTCCGTGATAAAGATATAGTTAGCTCGAATCGAGTCCTGGGCAATGTTTTATTACTTTTTGGTGTAATTCGTAATTTAGTATAATTTTGGATGTGAGGGTAAATGGAAGGTATCTTAGATGAAGTTATCTTTCCAAGTCCAAATAAAATTAAAAATATCGTCGTTTCTGCTCATTGTTTGATTTTATTTCCGATGTACAAGTAAAGAGTTGTATCTTTTATCTATCTTTAATGAGTTGAAAATGAACCTTTTTATTATAATACTAGCTGCCCGGACAGACTTCGTTCTATCAAAAGTTTAAAAAAAAATTTAGGAGTGGACCACCCTTAACATTTAGGGGGATGAAAAATAGATGTTGTCCGATTCTCCACCCTAGCCGATATGCACGCAAAAAGATTCACGAAAATCGGTCGAGCCGTTTCGGAGGAGTTCAACTTCTAACACCATGACACGAGAATTTTATATATACGTATTAGATTACGAGATCCTACCTAGCTCTATCTATCCATGTCCAAATAAAAATAAAATTATTATCGTTTCTGCTTGGTTTCTTCTCATTGTTTGACATTATTTCTGCTGTACAAGTTAAAAGTTGTATCTTTTATCTATCTTGTAAGAGTTGCATATTTACCTTGTTAATAACACCAGACAATTTGACCATAATACCGGGGTGACCATCACGTTGAGAATAGCGAGACCCCTCAGATAACTGGCTTAATTTATTAGTGTTCTATCAAACACAATATTTTCCCCTAATCTCGCACGTTTTCGGGGGTCGGCGGAATTTTCTCTCCGGGCCGCTGTCTTGTGATAAAGTAATTTTAATTATTATGTTATACTTTAATATAATATTTTAACATACACACGCATTACTTTTACTGCTTTACAACGTACACCTGTGTATCAACGTAGGTGTACTTTAAAGACTAACAAACCAGTAAAGATAAAAATTGGTAATAATATTTGAGCTTAGGTAGTGTGCTGTCTATGTTTACCTGATTAGCTATTAGAAATAAAACACAAAATGTTTTTCAATGCTTACACTCGCGCACTTGACAGCTGGAAGGTGAATGTCTTGTGTTCGGGTAGTGCAGATACTCTTTTATTATTATGTATGTATGTCACAGGAGATACATTTATTTCATGTTACTCACTTTATAATAATTATGTAAATATCTACCTATAACTAATATTGTAAGTACTATTATGTATTCTGTGCTATAACCTACATATTACAAAAGTTCGTCGTCAAAGAACTAGCCTTCAAAAATACCTATAATATTTGAGGATTTCCCTCACTTTCTCATTGATAGAAATATCAAAAAAATATGTAAAATTTATGGTACCAATCTGAAAATATACTCTTGTGAATAAAAAAAGAATCTTCCATATCAGTTGATAAATGACGGAGTTCTAAGGTAACAAAGATTAATAAAAAAAAATATCGAATTGAGAATCTCCTCTTTTTTTAAAGTCAGTAAATAATGTTTGGTAGGTAGTGTTCAGTGCTATCAATAAAAATACTTCCTCAAATGTTCATTAATTATTTTATTAAATAAAATATGTCTTTATGAATCAAACCTTATTTAAGAGTCAAAGTCAACTCAAAGATCAACACATTTCCAGTACATTCTCTGGTTTTAGACGTACCTACTACCTTAGCTAAATAAAATACTTTATACGGTGACTAAATTCATTCCCTTCCTCGACGTTTAAATTGGGATACACGAGGGGACTCCGCCACTCCCTTACTCCTTGTAAGGACAGTTGTATTAAAACATTCGATAAATCTTCTTTCCAGATATAAATAAGAAGATTCACTCTTTATAACATAAAAGGAAGTTCTATTAGTTTTAAGCCACTAGCAGTGACAAATAACGACAAAGAAGAAGTCTTTGAAATAATTATATCTGTCTGTTAAGTACTTTTGGTGGTGGAATTTCAAATTGTACGTACTTATTAATAAACTAATGCTTTTTCTATTCTAAGTAACCGATAGTACACTTTACTACTATGTTGATACCACCAGCGATTTGACGTTGCACTGACAAGATGTACATAATAAAAAAGAAAGTAATACAAAAAGAAAGAACGACAATTAAATTTTCCAATAAATAGGACCACAAAAAAAATAATAGTGCAAAGTAATTATTATCATTTAAATAACTTGCTGTGGTAGTATCTATTTCCATGAATAGCATATGGTAGAAAACACTTATGTGATCAAATGTTAGAGTGAAATAGATGAACCTGCTTCCGAATACTACATACAGGATAACAATGCACTAATATACTAACGTACTATGGGATAAAATGAAATGGCGCCGAATGATTGAAATGGATTAAAGGTTTTTGCAATGTAATATTTTATAGACAACGTTTGTTACAGGCTCCTATTCTATGGTTGGATGTAGATACATTAGTTTAGAAAGAACACCTTAGAACTGTTGGAAATTATCTAGTTAAAATGTAGGTAAGCGAAAATTCTTTCGATTTCTTCTTAATTACACCCTTGTCAGTCTCTGTACTAACCACGCACGCGCGTTACCCGGTCATCGTATATTATTAAACTTGTAATGTAAGAGAATCATCTATTTTTATTTTATTCATTATTTTTGGAATCATTTCTATAGATACCTGTAGTTCCTAATCTTTTCACCTAATCCTTACCGACAAGCGACTCTGTCCAGGTACCAAGTGCGCCTCCAAGAGACATTTGAAACCGTTATCGTCATGATGAATTGCCCCCCGTCACGTGAAGCGCATACTTTGTGCTTCTATTTCATTCGAACATCCCGTCGCATCCCCCTATTTTCTGTGCCGTAAGGTACAAATTTGTGTAACCCACATCTTTGTGTAACGCGACTATAACGCGTCATATTTATGGCACCGATTATGTTAGTACTTTCAACTATTTCTAGTTGTTGGTATTCGTTTGTGCGCTACAAATGATGTGAATATAGGTTGTGATACAGTACAAATATGTAATTTGTTTTTGGAGTTAATGAGCGACTAATAAAGAAGCAGTCATAGTGGTTTGAAAATTGTGGTCTCGGTTCAAATCTTACACATTCCTCTACTTTTTCCCGACTTCAAAAAAGGAGGAGGTATTCAATTCGACTGTATTTTTTTATGTTTATTACTTCAGAACTTTCGACTGGGTGAACCGATTTTGATGATTCTTTTTTTAATCGAAAGCTGGTGCTTCTCATGTGGTTGCACATAAATTTGAGCGCGATCGGACAAGTAATTTTTGAATTATTTTGAAGTCGGTTATTTTTTGTTAGTAAAATTTATATTATAAAGTCAGTGCTTATTAAAAATTATTATCACTTGCTTCGGTGAAGGAAAACATCGTTTTCCGTAATGTTCTCAATGTTGTGCGAATTCTGCCAATCGGCACTAGTGATGGACAAGCCGGACCTTTCATATTGTGGGTGGATAGGAGAGCTGAACACAGCAATGCAGTAGAGCCAGTAGATGACCAATATGACCATTTTGATGCCCGGACATGTAACCAGTTATCAAAGAGTTATTCAGAAGGAAGCGCTGACCGAATAAGCTCTCGATATTGCAAGCGAACCCCGAAACAATTAGCGGTTAATTTTAGGAGGTAGCTCTAGTAACAAAGGTAAACATTACTAGCATTAACCATATATGAGTACCGTTATACCATAGTTATGTACTGACATGGGTCACCAATTCAAACTTTGAAACGTCCGGATAATTAGTTACAAAAAATATATATCAGCGCCGCGGCGTCGGCTCTAGCCCTTGTTCAGGATAGACCGGGATGGTTTATCCTAGTGCCCGTTGTAAAACTTTCAAATGTCTTTCAATTCCTCCAATTAAAGCTCACCCCCCAAAAATTCGAAAGCCGGATTTTTAGCCGGACAAATGGCTTAAGTCCGGACATATCCGGACAAATCCGGGCAGTTGGTGACCCTAGCTCTAGACGTATGGGGAATCGCTACGAGATTAAACATATAGTACTCGTGCGAGTACAATATAAAATGTTCGTGGCAGTACGCGATTCTTTGCTATTTCACTAAATTTGATAACGAAATATTATAATTTACGCATTTTTCCGAAACAGTGGTAATACAATATAGATGTTTCAGTGTATCGAATAAATACCTGCATGAACTAAATGATTTTGAGTCTAAGTGAAGATAACAAAAGTAATTACATATTAAACTAGCATTTAATTTCTGTTTGTATTTGTTTTCTGTATAAATCGTAGCCTAATTATTGTCAAATAAGCTCAAATAATGTGAATATTTGTCAAATAAATGTGTAACCCGGCCAAGAATCGAACCCGTAACTGTGAACGGGGCCACAAATGGGCATACGCAATGTTCATTGTTCAAAGGGAGCGTACGTGCTTCCAAACACGTTTGAAGTCGTACTAAATAACCGGCTGTATTCACTGCTTACTTTGTGGTCCTTGTGGATTATGGTGTGGTATATCTTTTCAAACAATATTTTTTGTTTGTATCTAATTCACGTTGGTACCTAATAGGTATAAAACAGTGAAATACTGCAATTGTAATACAATTCATACTCGTACATTAGAATTAAAGTATTACTATTAATGTATTAAATTGATTATACTTTAATAGACGACCCTATAGCCTAATTGGTAGCGACCCTGCCTGCGAAGCGAGGGGTCCCGGGTTCGATTCCCAGTCAGGGCAGATATTTATGTGAGAGATAAATAACTGTACTCGGGTCATGGGTGTTATTGTGATGTATTTATGTGTCGTCCATTCCACCCGCGACACAGGTAACCTACTGCGGGGTATGAGTGTGTTAGCGTTAAAAAAATTATCACTTGTTTAGGTAAAGGAATCTTCATGAAATTTGCAGAAATGAGAGTACTCCGGTGGGACTTGCTCTTGGGAGCAAACTTTGCACGATTGTTTTTTCGAATACATAATTGCTGTTAGCCCTAACGGCCTTTTCAACTTTACGCGGATAGATTAAATGATTAATGAAGATTAAAAAAATAAAAACATCAAAGAACGAAGAACTTAAACGTAGGTAACCGGTGTCAGTTTCAAAACTAGTAGATAACTTTTAAATGTTTTATTTTTTAATCTGCGAATTTGTCCATTAGTAAAAATTAGGTAAATTTCCTTGACAATAGAAAAACTGCTAGAGAAAGCGCTATAATATTAATATCAAAGTCATCACAAATGTAATCTCGTGTAAACACGTCATTTTGTAAAGAAAGCGATAGCGTTTAGCGTAAGTATATGGTAGTGATGTTCCGCAACGCCCCTTGCGCGGTGGGAGGGGCGCGGCCAGGGGGCTAGGGGGCTAAACGGGATGCGCGCCTCCAATTTACATTTATGAAGTCCCGTAACAGATTCCGGAATGTTTACTTTCGATAATTAAAAACGTCTCAGTCTCAGGTGTGGCTTCAGTTGTAATCCTAGCTTTATCGATGTTACCGAATCTAGTGGCCTATTTAAATTTCTTTCTCAGTCACGGACATAAAAAAAGAACGGATGTAACCTTGTCTAATCGAGAGTGAAGCTGACAGCTGACAGCTCGTATACCATGTGTGCGTAATTTTGTAATTTTTGATTCGCGATGGTGTCAATGTCGTAGCCGTATGGTGTCAATGTGTGGGTGTGTGTACTTGTACGAATACAGAGTTGGTAACCCTATGGGTGCTTCACTGAATTTGTTCTTGGGATTACGTCCGTCTTTTTTTACGTCCGTGTTTTCAGTATTCAGTATCAATCTATCCATAAGCCTCAAGTCGAATTGTCACAACATGGTAGTTGTTTAGTTCTTGTTAGTTGTTGTTACATTACCTAATAACTTGTATTATATTAACCTGGGATTTTTAATAACTTGAAACTACCGGAAAAAGAAGCCTCCAGATTTCTTCATGTTACTACAGTGCGGGTTAGTGGAGAGGATTACATGTATTAATAATCATTTCTTTTCACTGGGAGGCCTCCGACATAATATAACGATTGATATTTACGACAACTACAGGGTTGATTAATGCTCTGTCCATTGCCCAGAAGCAGTGTAGGAATTTAGATGCCGTCACATTACCGACCACGCCTAAAGTTGCTTGTCGATCGATCACTTACGATTGACACATATCGTCAGGTTATAAGGGCTTCAACTTTTGCCCACCATATTCACTTTAACAATAGGTACCTATATCAGGAAATTGGGAAGTTAAGATATAGCTAGAAAGAAAGTTATAAAATATTCACAATTCAATTAAGAATACGTAACTAAAGACCGAAGCTTAAGGTCAAGGATACTCTTTTATAAAAACAAACATAACTTAATAGCTACTGTATTGACTTACTTTTAATTGGTAGTATTGCTGATTTGACATACCACACGGTACGGTTTGCAAAACAGTTTTTGTTTAATTTAGATTTCCTTCATTTTTTTTTCAAAATTCAGTTGTTTATATCTTCTTCTTTGGGTCACAAAAAAGTACATGAGTACCAAATTTCAACTCATTTGTTCCAGTAGTTTCGGAGTAAATTGGCTGTGAACGGTGGTCGCCCAGACCCACGAGTGATCCTATAATGGTTCTGTTTTTCGTTTTTTCACACGGAACCCTAAAAATTAAACAATTTATTCATATTACTTTTGCTCGTCATTAAACAAACAACGAAACAAACGAAAAGAGAACATCTATCTGTGGTATGAAAAACTTTCTAGTTTCAAAGCCGTTCAGTTACGAACTTTGTTTAAATCGATTAATAAAACTTCCCGAGTTGAGTTTCCGAAAGCTTGACGGGTTCTGTAACAGAGGGCCCACACCATAGGTGTTACTATTATCAAACTCCTAGCCCCATAATAGCATTCCCTATATCGAAGGTGATATGGACAACACACGAAAACAAGCACACGCACACCCAGACCAAGAAAAGAAACTTCACTCATTTGGTGTTGTAATTTAAAATATGACCTTTTTATTATTCCTCGACGCAAAAAGAGGGGTGTTATAAGCTCGGCGTATCTGTGTATCTGTGTGTCTGTCTATGGCATTGTAGCTCCTTAACGAATGGACCGATTATGATGCGGTTTTTTGTTTGATAGCTGACGTGATCGAGATGGTTCTTAAATATGTTTAGTGTGAATGAAACTGTCGGGTTTCTTTATTTTAAATGTATAGTTATGTAATAATTAATGCAACCTGCCGCCCATGGAGAATGGTGATAAATCTCTGATTTTAGGACTTGTAGAAGGGACCGTGATCTGCATATGTATAATTATGTACTGTATTTAAGTTTATGGTTCTCTGTTAAAATATCTTAGTGAAGAGTTAGTGCTAGGTTTAAATTAAAATATATGTAATGTCGTAGTGTTCGTAATCTTCGTATAATGAAAAGAAACTCTAGCTTAATAGCGCCAAAAGTCCAAAATACATAGGTATTATACCTATCTAGTAAGTAGTAAAACTGAAAAATGTAAATAATTTGACCGCCAACTGTCGCAACGAATAGTTTAACAAATAATAAAAGTAAAAAATAAAATAAAAAACTAAATAATTAACTAATCAAGCTTCATCTTAAGTAATCAAAACTATGTAGGCCTATCTACCTAATATGTACTTTTAAAAAACAACGGAAAAAGCAAGTTACTATGCCATTAAATCAAAAAGGTCGCTATAAAATTATATAAAAAATAAAAATAGTAAACACAAATATCGTAATAATTTATAGAAAACAAGTGTTATAAGTTTACATCATAGGTTTACATATAATTTTAATTGAGCAATATATGTATAATGCACAAAGTGAAATGCAATGTTTATGAATGTTTATTAGTTCGATAACAAGTTACCTACTACTACAATGTTACAAAATGTTGTTACTGCTAAATTTAATTATTTTTATAAAAATGTATTCTTTTAATCTACAATATTCTATGAAAAATATTACAAGACGCATCAGGTATAATCCTATCAACAACGAGTATCTACTTGAGATTGAGGTCTAAAAAAGTCAGCACACAAAAATGGCTTCAAAAAAAACGCCACGCTCCGACGTGTGGTCTTATTTCACACCAGTTGGACAACGACCACGGAGGTGGACGCACGTCTCGCGATGCCGCAATGTGCATTTAAAAATTGTAAAAATAATCACCGAAATACCAGCGTTTCGGATGGATTATCGTTCTTTTGGTATGCATACATTTTTACTTAAGTAATTTTATCACATTACGTCACATAAGACAACAAATACCCTTTATTTTACCTAGTTGTATAAAGCAAATCGTGGCATCCATATTTGTGACGCACGCACATAACCTTGCTTTTTGTTGGCTGTGACGTAATTATATGTATTTACCGGTTCGTTCTTTTAACTTTGAAACTTAACTTTGAATTTTGTAATATTATTATGAAAATCTTTTTTTCATAAATTAAATTAATCTTTAATTCATAAATTTTCCTGTAAAAAAACAATTCAAGGAGAAATGAAACCATTTGAGTTTGAGACGCGCGCCATGCGGACGATTCCGAATACTTCATTGTATGTTTCAAAACTTCTTTTTATTCAAAATAAACATACGTTTATGTTCTACATAACAAAGTAGTGCGATATAATCTGTTTAAAACCTTATTCATTGGTAAGCGTAAAAATTTGATAAAAATTAAACCATAATTACTACGAGTATATCTTGATGGCACCAATGTTTTAACGACATTATACGCCAATTTACAATAGTTTAAGTCCTAATATAAAAAATAACTTATACGACAACAATACTGTGGCATATTAATATGTTAGGTATACTAATGATGAAATTGTACCGTATATCTTAGTTTACTTGTAACTTAACATTTTTAATAAATTTTATACGTAACTTTGCTATTTATTATAACACGAGTAACCGCCCTCGCTTTGCTTCGGTTTTCTTATTTTTACACCTTGGGTTACATTATTGGAGTTTTATTAAGGATCCCAATTTTTTTTGAAAATATAATATAGCCTATGTTACTCGGGGATAGTGTAGCTTCCCAACAGTGAAATAATTTTTGAAATCGGTTCAGTAGTTTCGGAGCCTATTCAATGCAAACAAAAAATCAAATCTTTCCTCTTTATATATTAGTATAGATAATATACGGACCTGGTATAGTTTGTATCCCGAAAACTGGAACTGTTCCTACAGGATAAGATGTTAAAGTAGATTGTTAGTATTTTTTATAAATCGTTTTAATTTAATTATTACTATAAATAACTACAATAATCGACACGTGGCTAGAAGTACGACAATAATACTTGAACAATTAAAATAAACCAGATACATTTAATTAACATTTAATGATCGTCAGGATTATATATGTACTTATTTATTTATCCTTTAAGGTCTATGTACACGTGCGACCGATGCGACAAAGACACAACAAAAAGACGCAGCAAACTTACTAACTAGGTTTCTGTGAGTTAATATGACAAGTGTGCAACTGTGCACAACATCTAATAACAATATTAAAAGACATAATTACTACAATAATTTTACAAATGCAAACATGAACGAAAGATGGCATAATATTCAAATCAATTAAAGTAATTAAACTTACATTCATATTAACTGAATCGTTATCAAATAACATACTGTTAAAGTTGGGTTTTTCAATTATTATATTAGCCATATGATTAAATTTAGATTAAAAAGCCCAATGTGCCGAATCTAGAGTAATATTTAATGATGGAATTACGGAATCTAGTGTTTATGTACAACAGATATAAAAAATAATTAGCTAAGGATATAGGATGTAGAAATTAATACAAAAGTATTTTTATGGACTGAGAACTGACTGAACCAAGGAAAACTCAGGAAATCGGCTCTCGAAATGGTATTAGGATATTTCACGAGACTTCTGAAAGTCTGATTAAATCCACCTGAAAACATAGGTAATTTTCCAAACGACTCGTCGTCGTGATCCGGCTGGAGGTCGGTTCTTTCTTTACGTTCTTTCTTTCTTGGTTGACGACGCATCTGTGATGGCTTTGTTGTTACTGATGTCCATGGGTGATGACAGCCACTTACCATCAGGTGGATCGTCAGCTCGTTTGCTATTTCCATATAAAAATACGGTTTTTCGAGGTCAGTTCTCCTATCGCTAGTTTAAGCAAAGTAAGCATCTCAAGGTTGAAGTCAATTTTGAGTCCAGTTAGTCCAGTAGATTAATTGTATTACATTTTTTCAGCTTTCCCAATAATCCATTTCGGTATGAAGAATGGGTTGCTGTTGTTTCCAGAGAGAGGAAAGATCCCTTTTATAAGCCATCAAAACGCTCAGTCATTTGTTCAAATCACTTTGAAAAATGTGATATATCTGAAAACAAAAAACGACAGCGCTTAATAAGTACAGCTGTTCCTAAATTGCAGGTAATATTAATAATATTTATGTAGGTACTAACATTAATAACAATACCTAAGTCATAATACATTATTGTATGATAATAATTTTAACATAGCCGTTAGCAACAAACATTTAACATTTTAACATTAACAAATTAATATCGCTCAAATAATGTATTTGAAGTAGGTACTATTTGAAGAAAGACGCCATTAAAACCATGAAAACTAACATTCTTAGTGTAGAAATAGCATATTCTTCCGCTTCTTCCCTTTTCTATAATCCCAATACAGAATCAAGTTAAAAGTGAAAATAACAGTATAATAATTTTTAGTAAAAACTATCGATTGCATGAAATCTTTTCCCGTAATATAACTTTTCATTATTTTCGAAATTGTAATCTTATTTTCCTTATGAATTTTAAAAGTCGTAAATTTTATGTTCCCTTTTACCTTTAGAGTGTAATTGTTATCGTACGAATATATTGTATCCAACCCTATTTCTCAAGTGTTAAGGTTTATTCTGTAAAGAGACTTTGTTGCGTATTACATTTTGTGCTTGATTTTCTTTAAAACTGTGTACCTACTTGTACTGTGCTATTAATATAATAAAGACTTTATTTTCCATTAGATTGAGCCACTGATCGATGACGAAACAACATCACCGCCTCAAGGAAATGAAACCACTTTGGAAGAGCCTTCAATATCACCAGTTATAAAAATAGAATTCACTGCAGAAGAACCATCAACATCAATACCAATTAAAAAAGATTATACCACGGAAGATCAAGAAATATCACAACTAAAAATAGAAATCTACGAAAAAAATCCAGTAATATCGCAGCCAATAAAGAAAGAACCAACCGAGAAAGATCCAGCAATATCACAACGTATAAAAACACAAATTAACGAAAACGTTGCTATAATTTTCCCACAAATAAAAAAAGAAAACACCGAGGAAGATCCACTGAATACTACTAATATTACTAATAATACGAACAGCCCAGATGCATCAATATCAGATTTAATACCTACATCAGAAAATCGTATAGAAACATACTTAGAAAAGCAATTACAAAAATGTCGCCAAATTATTATTGATAAAAGTAGAAAAATTCAAAATTTACAAAAAGTTAATAAGCGTTTAGTTAAGAGGAATCATATACTAAAAAGCAAGATAAAATTATTTCTGAAAAAGGAAAAGATCATCTGAATTACTTTCGGAGAATAAAATTTTATAAGAAGGAGTCAACATAATTATTTTAACCAGGAAACCACAGTGTGATAATTTACCTTTTATTTGGAACCAAAAGCAGATACTGGCGTGATATGTAACAGCTTGCCGTATCGGCAAGTATATCGTGATACAAGATTTAATTTAATGAGTTACGCATTCACTAATCTGATAAACCTGAAGATATGCATACACATTGTCAAGAACACAGAAAAATTACCAAAAAGTTCAAAACGTCCTACTAGATTTAGGAAATCGCACAGATAATAGATACAGAGAACAGATAAAAGATAACAGAATAACAATATCACCATAATCAAAGAGATATTGGCAGAGTTAGAAGCTGACTCAAGGGTTAAAAGTTTTTATACCGCTGCTTTCCATTAAACTATAAGATCCGGATCAGCGTTTACAGGATGGCCGGATGGCATGCAAAACGGAAATCCTCAAATGATATGTATAAATTGTGTATCAATCTTGATAGACCTTTGGGGAAAAAATAATTTTGACCGAACGTGGTGCTAATATGGACATTTATGGAATGCCCAAAACACCGGCTCTTGTTTAGAACAAAAACACAATTCCACTGTTCAACTCCGAACTTTTTGTCTACAGATTTGTTTTATTATGTACGTATTAATAACAAGTTATATTTTTCGTTAAGTATATTTTCACTAAAGAAAAAAATCTGTAGGATGAATAAATAAAAATGTGTTTATGTGAAATTAACTGGGAATAAATTGTGGATATGATGAATTAACATGTAAGCTAACTAATAATAAAATACAACGCTTACAAAAACAAAAACTTTATGTATCTATACCTAGTTTTGTCGGGATACATGGATATCAACCGTCGTAGCCATGATCATATTCCAATGACCATCAGATGTATTTAATACAAGTCTAGTCTAATCTTTTAATCTAAAGTTTATTAATTATGGTTTAAATTGAAAGTCCTAGGCAAAAAGGCAAAAACAGTAAATCAGTCAAAGAAAGTAACGCCGTCTTATTTTCAACCATAATTGTTATCATAATCACCTTCAAAAGCTTCCTTCAACGCACATACCCAACTCTGGGGTGAGCTTTATTCGATCACGCTACCTTTTTTTTTTGATAGAAAGGGCTTTATCGTAACAACGATTATGCCGCCCTGATGTGATCATCTTACAAAATACATATCACTTTACAAAGGTGAATGTCTCTTCTCTGCTAACCTATAAAGCATTCTATATTCTATGTATATATCACGCTACTTACAGACATAAAATCTATTTACTCATATCTACTATCTACTTATACCACTTGGGATCGAACCCAGGCCCCTCCAGCAATCCTCGTCTCTATTTCTACAAAGTCAAATAACAGTCTATCATTCGACTTAATAAACTAGTATTCCGATTCGCTTCAAAATCAGCCTGCATTCATTGAAATCTCTCAGAATCTTGTTAAGTGAAAGTATAAGCTTCAACAATAACGCATAACGAAACAAGATTACCACCTATTCAAGTGTACTTGAAAGGAAATCGTCTAATACAACCCTAGAGAGGGTGAACACCCTCAAGTAGCCGAAAGTTGAACATCCTTACAAACAAATATACCTGTATATATCCGAAACAGCCGTCAAAACCATAGAATAAATTTGGTCTAAAAAACAAAGTTTGGCCAAACGTCGTTTAGTGATGGTATAACCCGTCCGGCTCTTAAGCAAAGTGTACAACTTGTACCTGTATCCGAAAAAAAGGGATTGATATTAACTTAATTACCTGCCAGGCCGAAACGTCCTTTTGTCGGTCGACTCTACTGAGTTCATTGATTCCGTTTCTGCGCCCCCAAGCGCGCTCGTATAGCGCGAACCGGCTTCGCAGACCTCTAGTGTGACGCACAAAAACCTTCCTGTAATACACTCGTAGTATGAGAGAGGGAGGGGAGGAAGCTCTTGTTGACTGGGTGAGAAGCGCCAACATGTGTTTGTGGCATTGGCCTGTGTGTTTGTGCCAATGGCCTTTGTAACGCCAATCAAAACTGAACTCTCATTAAGAAACAAGAAGTACGATTATGCTTTGCACCCGGCTGAAGGTTTCGTTACAAAGCCATGTTTTTGTAACCTTAACTTTATTACATTGGAATACAGTTTAAAATTCCTTATAATTGAATTTGTCATGCTGCTACGTATTTTGATAAGGTATTAATGACGTATTAATCGGTATGAACTTTCGAGTTAATTTTGATAGTAACGATATGATCGGCTAAAAGGTTTTAATGAGTGAATTTACAAAAGCAGCCGGAATTGAATATGGCGCCGATATTTGAATAGCGTCTGGCATTAAAGTAAGTAAATTGGAACGTATCGCTTGCCTCCGTAGTACGCATTACACGCTTCGATGGTTGCTCTCAAATCCTTGACAAACATGTACTACAAAATATGATTTTCAAAGATTATCGTATTCTTCAAAGGATTGAAATATTTGAATTTGAGCCCGATTTATATAAGTCCAGGAGTACTTTCTTGTAAGTATATTACAAAGTATTCTGATTGATCGCTTTCACATTTTATGTTCACTCGTTTGTACGTCTGAGAATTACCATTTTAAACGGATATATTTGAAACGGAGTTACATAGCACCTTCGATTTTTTGCACCTCTAGTCACGCTAAAATCTAATGAATCAAATATCAAAACGGTAAGCTCGACAGGCTATTTATTGTATGTTGTCAACGTTGCTAATTGTCGCTCAAAATATCACCGACTCCTTGCTGGCCAAAGAAGAAGAGCCTGCAGTGCATGGCTGATAAGAGACTGATGTGAAGCCGTTAATTTAATTGTTGGCTTTATGTTTTTAATTTTTATGGATTTTTTTTATTAAAACTTTTTTTTTCAATCGCTCCGATCTTTTTTCGCGATGTCAACTGGACGACCTCGATGCGAACGAGTAGAGAACATTTTGATCATTTACATTCGATATATGTATTTTTAGTAGTATCTCAACAAGCGCTCTGCCCACATCTTTCCCCGCGTTTTCCAGGATAATAAGTGCCTTGTATGTTATTCCAAATCATGGTCTACCTGTTTGCTAAATTTCATTAAAATTCGTTCAGTAGTTTTAGAGTGAAAGAGTAACAAACATCCATACATACTCACAAACAAACTTTTACATTTATAATAAGTATAGTTGGTGACCCATGCTGATCGATGATTTCAGTGTCACACATTTGTGATAGTTATATGTTTTTGGGTTGTAAAGTGTAAACCATGTGTTTTTTCGACGTAAATATTGTAAATAATGCTGACATCCCACAAGGTTCTGTGCTTTCACCTACACTGTTCATCATGCATATAAATGATACCCTTGACATCGAGGACTTCCATTGCTATGCTGAAGACAGTACGGGTGATGCTCGTTATACAGGCCTAGCAAACCTTTCTCGGGTGCAGACTGAGGAGAGGATAAAACTTGGATCTGAAGTCGAGACAGTCTCGAGTGAGAGTCTGGAGCGGGTCTCGGAATGGGGTAGACTAAATTTAGTCCATTTCGACCCTGAGAAGACACAAGTTTGCGCGTTAACGTAAGAGGTGAGGTAAGAGGGCGCGGTGTCGTAAGAGGTGACTCAATCTAGCCCGCTGGTGGTAGGGCCCCTCGAAGGATCATATTGGTAATATTGATTTTAATTGTTAGTTAATACCATTATTACTATTATTATTTCTCCGTGGGGTTCGCCTCGATAGCTACCACCTTTGAGCATGAGTCAGCCGCCAAACAACTCGTCGTGTTCCAATGTACAATTTTTTATTGAAATACTAGTTAAAATAATTTATAGTAAATAGAAATTTGTTTAAGCATTAAATGATGTTTGTTTATCCTTAAATTCCTTTTATTTTATGCCTGCCTGATTTTTAAATTACAAATAATGACAAAAAGACCCTTTAAGAAGTTTGTGTACTTAATAAAAGTCATCTAAAAAAATGAACTACTTCTCAGTGTTTTTCTTCATCAAAAAATCCTTAACACTCTCGCTAAAATCTTTGAGAAAGCTGTTTACAACCAATTTTACTCTGTTATAAGTCATGGTATTTCTTATGCTCAACACGGATTTTTTAAAGCGCGCTCGTCAACTTCTAATTTGGCCACCTTTACGAATTACGTGTTAGAAAATATGGAGAAAGGTGGTCAAGTTGACGTAGTATACACGGATTTCGAGAAGGCATTTGACCGTGTCAACCATAATATACTTCTAAGAAAACTTGAACAGCTGGGTATTCATGGTGATTTGCTAAGATGGGTCAAATCCTACCTTGAAAACCGTTCTCAGGCAGTAGTACTTGGCGGTTTTAAGTCTGACTTCATAAACGTGCCTTCAGGTGTGCCTCAGGGATCCCACCTCGGCCCTCTTTTTTACAACGCTTATATTTGTGATATTCTCTCTTGTTTTAACTATTCGAATCATTTATTATATGCGGATGACAAAAAAATATTTTTCAAAATCAAATCTACTGCAGACTGTGCATTAATACAAGAAGATCTAAATAATCTCATGTCTTATTATAAGAAAAATGATATCACTGTAAGCATTTCTAAATGTCAATGTATAAGCTTCACACGTAGTAGAAACCCTATAATATATAATTACATGTTTGATAGCGTTGTAATTGAGAGGGTCGATATGGTCCGAGACCTCGGTATATGGTTTGACTCCAAAATGCTTCTCACGAATCACATAGAACACATCACAAATAAATCATTCCGCAACTTAGGTTTCGTCATGCGCACGTGTAAGCAATTTAAATCTTTACTTAGTTTTAAAATTGTATACTTTGCATATGTACGAAGTACTTTGGAGTATGGCAGCCCAGTGTGGTCTCCAAGGTACTCCGTTCACAAAAAATCTATTGAGAACATTCAAAAGAGATTTGTTAATCATCTAAATATTAAATTTAAAAAAGTTTCATCTTCTTATATAAATGATTGTCGTCGATACGGTCTTATGACACTGGAGGAGAGACGAATCGTGTTAGACATGGGTTTCCTTTACGACGTGGTCCGCGGCCGGCTGGACTGTCCGGAGCTGCTGGGCCGCGTGGCATTCCGCGCACCAGCGCGCCGCACGCGCCACACCGAATTGTTTGCAACACCCTCACACACTACTAACTACGCTAAGAATGCAGTAATGCCGAGAATTTTAGATAATTTCAATAAAAAATTTAGTGATGTTGACCCTTTTGTCGGTTCTAAACAGAAATTTCTTAACGAGATCAAATCGAAACTTTTGGACACCTCTTAGTTTAACCTAAATAGACACTTGTAACTTTTTCACTAATTTTTTGTTTTGCTTGCTGTTATAATGTCTGAATTATTAATACCTTCAGTATGATCTAGCTTTTAAAAATTAGGATGCCTTTCTTAATTCTGCTGTATTTAACTATTTCTTTTTTTATAGATTCATTGGATTGTAACCATTTCTGACCGAACGGTATAATTTAATCGTTAAATTGTAAATAGTGGATAGTTGTTATTGGCCTAATATGTGGTTTAATTGTAAGTATTCAGTATATTGTAGTGGCTGTTACTGTCCCAAATAAATAAATAAATAAATAAATAAATAAAACAGATTAATCTAATTTGAGTAAAGAAAACATTTTCTACCCACTTAAGGTCCGTAACGTTTTCAAAGACAAAATATAACGTATGTGTATCCAAAAGTAAAGGGCAAGTTTGCTTATCTTAGAATGAATAAATAAATAAATTAGTTCCGCCTTCCCTGTTCCTCCATCGAACGACACGACGCACGGCAGGTATCTATCCTTTTGTTGTGAACATCCCGTCGATGCGGTCGGCGCGGTTTGCCTCGCCATTCGTTATGCGCACAGCTGGGACTGCTTTCCCGTCTGCCTCTGAGGTAAATATGTCCAAAAAAAGAGTGAATAGGCATTTACAAAGTTAATGCGCTCATCATCTTTTACTACATCTCCACTTACCATCAAGTCATGTTGCTTGACCACTTCGTCTTTTATTATACGTACCGCAAGGGATTGGAATAAATTGCCTGCGTGGGTGTTCCCCTCTGATTATAATGTGAGTGTCTTCAAGTCAAGAGTGAATAGGCTTCTACTGCTTACCATCAGGTGGTTTTGTGGTCAAGCACTAACTTATTCGGTATAAAAAAAAAAAAAAAAAAAGTGGGTTTATGGTCGAGCATTAACTTGTTTTAAGTAAGAAAAACATGAATATGTACTTAAATTTTGTTATGGATTGTATTTAAATGAAATAAGCAAGTTAGTTATTTAGTTGAGAGTGACGTAATCCACTGCGGCTGTGAGCCGATGGGCGGGTTTCAGTACCTACATCGAGTAATACTTACGAGTAAGTAATAGAGCCTTGGGGATTCAGTAGAAATATTTACTAAATTACATGGTAGTGAACTTAGCAGATCATTTCCCAGCAGATCAAAAAAAAATGTGAGTTCTATTCGCATGCACAAGAGTTCTAGAGTTCCTGATGCTTTTTGAGAATAGTTCTGGCGATTTAACCCAAAAAAATAAATCGATGAAATGCTCTGCTAACTTCCTGACGTAGCAGATCATTTTTTAGTAGATCAAAAATAAAAAAGAGTTCTAGTCACATGCAGTGAGTTCTAAAAATTGTAGTAATTTTGGGTTATAGTTCTATCGATGAAATAAAAAAAATCAAAACACGTAAAACAAAAAAAAAATCGAATTTCAAAAATTATGCAAAAATTGTTATTTTATTTCAAGAAGCTAGAACTATTAAGATTCTCATTCAATTTTAGAAGAACTATAATGGAAAACATAAAACATTTCCAGAACTCACGCCAAAGTGCCAGCAGAACAAGAAAATAGTTAAAATTTTGAAATTTCGTAAGTTGTGAAAAAAAAAGTTCTAGTCTATCTAGAAGCCAGAACTATCAAGTTTCTCGTTCAACAGTATTAATACAACAATCGGAAATACAAAACATTCCCGGAACTCACGTAAAAACGTCAGCAGAGCATAGGTGAAAAGTTAAAATATCGAAATTTTGTAAACTGTGAAAAAAAACAGTTGTAAACTTTTCAGAATCCAGAACTATCAAGTTTTCCGTTCAATGGTATAAGTACAACAATCGAAAATAAAAACATTACTGGAACTCACGTCAAAATGTCAGCAGAGCATAGATGAAAAGTTGATATATCGATATTTCGTAAGTTGTAAAAAAAATAGTTGTAGTCTTTCTAGAAGCCAGAACTCTCAAGTTTCTAATTTAAAAGTGTAAGTACAACAATCGAGAATACAAAACATTCCCGGAACTCACGTCAAAATGTCAGCAGAGCATAGGTGAAAAGTTAAAATATCGAAATTTTGTAAACTGTGAAAAAAAATAGTTGTAGTCTTTCTAGAAGCCAGAACTATCAAGTTTCTAGTTCAAAAGTGTAAGTACAACAATCGATAATACAAAACATTCCCGGAACTCACGTCAAAATGTCAGCAGAGCATAGGTGAAAAGTTGATATATCGAAATTTCGTAAATTGTGAAAAAAATAGTTGTAGTCTTTCTAGAAGCCAGAACTATCAAGTTTCAAGTTCAAAAGTGTTAGTACAACAATCGAGAATACAAAAAATTCCCGGAACTCACGTCAAAATGTCAGCAGAGCATAGGTGTAAAGTTAAAATATCGAAATTTTGTAAACTGTGAAAAAAAAATAGTTGTAGTCTTTCTAGAAGCCAGAACTCTCAAGTTTCTAGTTCAAAAGTGTAAGTACAACAATCGAGAATACAAAACATTCCCGGAACTCACGTCAAAATGTCAGCAGAGCATAGGTGAAAAGTTAAAATATCGAAATTGTGTAAACTGTGAAAAAAAAATAGTTGTAGTCTTTCTAGAAGCCAGAACTCTCAAGTTTCTAGTTCAAAAGTGTAAGTACAACAATCGATAATACAAAACATTCCCGGAACTCACGTCAAAATGTCAGCAGAGCATAGGTGAAAGTTAAAATATCGAAATTTTGTAAACAGTGAAAAAAATAGTTGCAGTCGTTCTAGAAGCCAGAACTATCAAGTTTCTAGTTCAAAAGAGTAAGTTCAACAATCGAGGATACAAAACATTCCCGGAACTCACGTCAAAATGTCCGCAGAGCATAGGTGAAAAGTTGATATATCGAAATTTCGTAAATTGTGAAAAAAATAGTTGTAGTCTTTCTAGAAGCCAGAACTCTCAAGTTTCTAGTTTAAAAGTGTAAGTACAACAATAGAGAATACAAAACATTCCCGGAACTCACGTCAAAATGTCAGCAGAGCATAGGTGAAAAGTTAAAATATCGAAATTGTGTTAATTGTGAAAAAAAATAGTTGTAGTCTTTCTAGAAGCCAGAACTATCAAGTTTCTAGTTCAAAAGTGTAAGCACAACAATCGATAATACAAAACATTCCCGGAACTCACGTCAAAATGTCAGCAGAGCATAGGTGAAAAGTTAAAATATCGAAATTGTGTAAATTGTGAAAAAAAATAGTTGTGGTCTTTCTAGAAGCCAGAACTATCAAGTTTCTAGTTCAAAAGTGTAAGTACAACAATCGATAATACAAAACATTCCCGGAACTCACGTCAAAATGTCAGCAGAGCATAGGTGAAAAGTTAAAATATCGAAATTGTGTAAATTGTGAAAAAAAATAGTTGTGGTCTTTCTAGAAGCCAGAACTATCAAGTTTCTAGTTCAAAAGTGTAAGTACAACAATCGATAATACAAAACATTCCCGGAACTCACGTAAAAATGTCAGCAGAGCATGGGTGAAAAGTTGATATATCGAAATTTCGTAAATTGTGAAAAAAATAGTTGTAGTCTTTCTAGAAGCCAGAACTATCAAGTTTCTAGTTCAAAAGTGTAAGCACAACAATCGATAATACAAAACATTCCCGGAACTCACGTCAAAATGTCAGCAGAGCATAGGTGAAAAGTTAAAATATCGAAATTGTGTAAATTGTGAAAAAAAAAATAGTTGTGGTCTTTCTAGAAGCCAGAACTATCAAGTTTCTAGTTCAAAAGTGTAAGTACAACAATCGCTAATACAAAACATTCCCGGAACTCACGTCAAAATGTCAGCAGAGCATAGGTGAAAAGTTAAAATATCGAAATTGTGTAAATTGTGAAAAAAAATAGTTGTGGTCTTTCTAGAAGCCAGAACTATCAAGTTTCTAGTTCAAAAGTGTAAGTACAACAATTGATAATACAAAACATTCCCGGAACTCACGTAAAAATGTCAGCAGAGCATAGGTGAAAAGTTGATATATCGAAATTTCGTAAATTGTGAAAAAAATAGTTGTAGTCTTTCTAGAAGCCAGAACTATCAAATTTCAAGTTCAAAAGTGTTAGTACTACAATCGAGAATACAAAAAATTCCCGGAACTCACGTCAAAATGTCAGCAGAGCATAGGTGTAAAGTTAAAATATTGAAATTTTGTAAACTGTGCAAAAAAAATTGTTGTAGTCTATCTAGAAGCCAGAACTCTCAAGTTTCTAGTTTAAAAGTGTAAGTACAACAATCGACAATACGAAACAGTCCCGGAACTCACGTCAAAATGTCAGCAGAGCATAGGTGAAAAGTTAAAATATCGAAATTTTGTAAACTGTGAAAAAAAAATAGTTGTAGTCTTTCTAGAAGCCAGAACTCTCAAGTTTCTAGTTTAAAAGTGTAAGTACAACAATCGAGAATACAAAACATTCCCGGAACTCACGTCAAAATGTCAGCAGAGCATAGGTGAAAAGTTAAAATATCGCAATTTTGTAAACTGTGAAAAAAAATAGTTGTAGTCTTTCTGGAAGCCAGAACTATAAAGTTTCAAGTTCAAAAGTGTTAGTACAACAATGGAGAATACAATACATACCCGGAACTTATGTCAAAATGTCAGCAGAGCATAGGTGAAAAGTTAAAATATCGAAATGTTGTTAACTCTGAAAAAAATAGTTGTAGTCTTTCTAGAAGCCAGAACTATCAAGTTTCTAGTTCAAAAGTGTAAGTACAACAATCGATAATACAAAACATTCCCGGAACTGACGTCAAAATGTCAGCAGAGCATAGGTGAAACGTTAAAATATCGAAATTTTGTAAAATCTGAAAAAAAAAATGCAGTCTTTCCAGAAGCCAGAACTATCAAGTTTCTCGTTCAACAGTATAGTTACAATAATTAAGTATACAAAACATTCCCGGAACTCACGTCAAAATGTCAGCAGAGCATAGGTGAAAAGTTAAAATATCGAAATTTTGTAAACTATGAAAAAAATTGTTGTAGTCTTTCTAGAAGCCAGAACTATCAAGTTTCTAGTTCAAAAGTGTAAGTACAACAATCGATAATACAAAAAATTCCCTGAACTCACGTCAAAATGTCAGCAGAGCATAGGTGAAAAGTTAAAATATCGAAATTGTGTAAATTGTGAAAAAAAATAGTTGTGGTCTTTCTAGAAGCCAGAACTATCAAGTTTCTAGTTCAAAAGTGTAAGTACAACAATCGATAATACAAAACATTCCCAGAACTCACGTAAAAATGTCAGCAGAGCACAGGTGAAAAGTTGATATATCGAAATTTCGTAAATTGTGAAAAAAATAGTTGTAGTCTTTCTAGAAGCCAGAACTATCAAGTTTCAAGTTCAAAAGTGTTAGTACAACAATCGAGAATACAAAAAATTCCCGGAACTCACGTCAAAATGTCAGCAGAGCATAGGTGAAAAGTTAAAATATCGAAATTTTGTAAACTATGAAAAAAATTGTTGTAGTCTTTCTAGAAGCCAGAACTATCAAGTTTCTAGTTCAAAAGTGTAAGTACAACAATCGATAATACAAAACATTCCCGGAACTCACGTCAAAATGTCAGCAGAGCATAGGTGAAAAGTTAAAATATCGAAATTTTGTAAACTGTGAAAAAAAACAGTTGTAGTCTTTCTAGAAGCCAGAAATCTCAAGTTTCTAGTTTAAAAGTGTAAGTACAACAATCGAGAATACAAAACATTCCCGGAACTCGCGTCAAAATGTCAGCAGAGCATAGGTGAAAAGTTAAAATATCGCAATTTTGTAAACTGTGAAAAAAAATAGTTGTAGTCTTTGTAGAAGCCAGAACTATCAAGTTTCAAGTTCAAAAGTGTTAGTACAACAATGGAGAATACAAAACATTCCCGGAACTTATGTCAAAATGTCAGCAGAGCATAGGTGAAAAGTTAAAATATCGAAATGTTGTTAACTCTGAAAAAAATAGTTGTAGTCTTTCTAGAAGCCAGAACTATCAAGTTTCTAGTTCAAAAGTGTAAGTACAACAATCGAGAATACAAAACATTCCCGGAACTGACGTCAAAATGTCAGCAGAGCATAGGTGAAAAGTTAAAATATCGAAATTTTGTAAACTGTGAAAAAAAACAGTTGTAGTCTTTCTAGAAGCCAGAAATCTCAAGTTTCTAGTTTAAAAGTGTAAGTACAACAATCGAGAATACAAAACATTCCCGGAACTCGCGTCAAAATGTCAGCAGAGCATAGGTGAAAAGTTAAAATATCGCAATTTTGTAAAGTGTGAAAAAAAATAGTTGTAGTCTTTGTAGAAGCCAGAACTATCAAGTTTCAAGTTCAAAAGTGTAAGTACAACAATCGAGAATACAAAACATTCCCGGAACTCACGTCTAAATGTCAGCAGAGCATAGGTGAAAAGTTAAAATATCGAAATTTTGTAAACTATGAAAAAAATAGTTGTAGTCTTTCTAGAAGCCAGAACTATCAAGTTTCTAGTTCAAAAGTGTAAGTACAACAATCGATAATACAAAACATTCCCGGAACTCACGTCAAAATGTCAGCAGAGCATAGGTGAAAAGTTAAAATATCGAAATTGTGTAAATTGTGAAAAAAAATAGTTGTAGTCTTTCTAGAAGCCAGAACTATCAAGTTTCTAGTTCAAAAGTGTAAGCACAACAATCGATAATACAAAACATTCCCGGAACTCACGTCAAAATGTCAGCAGAGCATAGGTGAAAAGTTAAAATATCGAAATTGTGTAAATTGTGAAAAAAAATAGTTGTGGTCTTTCTAGAAGCCAGAACTATCAAGTTTCTAGTTCAAAAGTGTACGTAAAACAATCGATAATACAAAACATTCCCGGAACTCACGTCAAAATGTCAGCAGAGCATAGGTGAAAAGTTAAAATATCGAAATTGTGTAAATTGTGAAAAAAAATAGTTGTGGTCTTTCTAGAAGCCAGAACTATCAAGTTTCTAGTTCAAAAGTGTAAGTACAACAATCGATAATACAAAACATTCCCGGAACTCACGTAAAAATGTCAGCAGAGCATGGGTGAAAAGTTGATATATCGAAATTTCGTAAATTGTGAAAAAAATAGTTGTAGTCTTTCTAGAAGCCAGAACTATCAAGTTTCTAGTTCAAAAGTAAAAGTACAACAATCGCTAATACAAAACATTCCCGGAACTCACGTCAAAATGTCAGCAGAGCATAGGTGAAAAGTTAAAATATCGAAATTGTGTAAATTGTGAAAAAAAATAGTTGTGGTCTTTCTAGAAGCCAGAACTATCAAGTTTCTAGTTCAAAAGTGTAAGTACAACAATTGATAATACAAAACATTCCCGGAACTCACGTAAAAATGTCAGCAGAGCATAGGTGAAAAGTTGATATATCGAAATTTCGTAAATTGTGAAAAAAATAGTTGTAGTCTTTCTAGAAGCCAGAACTATCAAATTTCAAGTTCAAAAGTGTTAGTACAACAATCGAGAATACAAAAAATTCCCGGAACTCACGTCAAAATGTCAGCAGAGCATAGGTGAAAAGTTAAAATATCGAAATTTTGTAAACTGTGCAAAAAAAATTGTTGTAGTCTATCTAGAAGCCAGAACTCTCAAGTTTCTAGTTTAAAAGTGTAAGTACAACAATCGAGAATACGAAACAGTCCCGGAACTCACGTCAAAATGTCAGCAGAGCATAGGTGAAAAGTTAAAATATCGAAATTTTGTAAACTGTGAAAAAAAAATAGTTGTAGTCTTTCTAGAAGCCAGAACTCTCAAGTTTCTAGTTTAAAAGTGTAAGTACAACAATCGAGAATACAAAACATTCCAAGAACTCACGTCGAATGTCAGCAGAGCATAGGTGAAAAGTTAAAATATCGAAATTTTGTAAACTGTGAAAAAAATAGTTGTAGTCTTTCTAGAAGCCAGAACTATCAAGTTTCTAGTTCAAAAGTGTAAGTACAACAATCGATAATACAAAACATTCCAAGAACTCACGTCGAATGTCAGCAGAGCATAGGTGAAACGTTAAAATATCGAAATTTTGTAAACTGTGAAAAAAAACAGTTGTAAACTTTTCAGAATCCAGAACTATCAAGTTTTTCGTTCAATAGTATAAGTAAAACAATCGGAAAAAAAAACATTACTGGAACTCACGTCAAAATGTCAGCAGAGCATAGATGAAAAGTTTATATATCGAAATTTCGTAAGTTGTAAAAAAATAGTTGTAGTCTTTCTAGAAGCCAGAACTCTCAAATTTCTAGTTTAAAAGTGTAAGTACAACAATCGATAATACAAAACATTCCCGGAACTCACGTCAAAATGTCAGCAGAGCATAGGTGAAAAGTTAAAATATCTAAATTTTGTAAACTATGAAAAAAATAGTTGTAGTCTTTCTAGAAGCCAGAACTATCAAGTTTCTAGTTCAAAAGTGTAAGTACAACAATCGATAATACAAAACATTCCCGGAACTCTGCTGACATTTTGACGTGAGTTCCGGAAATATTTTGTATTTCGGATAGTTGTACTAACACTCTTAAACGAGAAACTTGATAGTTCTGGCTTCTGGAAAGACTGCAACAATTTTTTTTCACAATTTACGAAATTTCGATATATCAACCTATGCTCTGCTGACATTTTGACGTGAGTTCCGGAAATGTTTTGTATTTCCGATTGTTGTACTAACACTCTTAAACTATAAACTTGATAGTTCTGGCTTCTAGAAAGACTACAACTATCTTTTTTTCACAGTTTAGAAAATTACGATATTTTAACTTTTCACCTATGCTCTGCTTACATTTTTAAGTGAGTTCCGAAAATTTTTGTATTATCGATTGTTGAACTTATACCATTTAACGAGAAACTTGATAGTTCTGGCTTCTAGACTGACTACAACTATTTTTTTTACAGTTTACAAAATTGCGATATTTTAACTTTTCACCTATGCTCTGCTGACATTTCGACGTGAGTTCTGGGAATGTTTTGTATTCTTAATTGTTGTACTAATACTGTTGAAGTAGAAACTTGATAGTTCTGGCTTTTAGAAAGACTACAACTATATTTTTTTTCACAGTTTACAAAATTTCCATATTTTAACTTTTCACCTATGCTCTGCTGATATTTTTACGTGAGTTCCGGAAATATTTTGTATTCCCGATTATTGTACTAACACTGTTGAACAAGAAACTTAATAGTTCTGGCTTCTAGAAAGACTACAACTATTTTTTTTCACATTTTACAAAATTTCGATATTTTAACTTTTCACCTATGCTCTGCTGACATTTTGACGTGAGTTCTGGGAATGTTTTGTATTCTTGTTTGTTGTACTAATACTGTTCAAATCAAATCAAATCAAATCAATTTATTTGCTCGAATATGGTTAGTAACATTAAGGTGTTAACATACAATTTGGTACGCCATATTCCGCCTTTTATGGCATGCAAAATTTATATAGAAAATGTCAAAAAAAAAAAGTCTTATCTAATTACAAAATCATTATTAACTATTAAATTCAACCATTTCATAATTAAAGTTGAAGTACATAATACGAGTATATTAAAGTTAAATTACGCTACCCTCATTTTATTTTCTTTACTTTCATGTCAGTTAGGAATTCATCTATTGAATAATAACATTTTTCTATTAACCATTTTTTTAGTTCACACTTAAATTTATTCACCGGTAATTTTGTCAAAAATGATGGTAGGGCATTGTATACTGTGCCACACATCGCATAACAGTTCCTTTTATATAGTTCAGTTCTGGGTACTCTAGGCAAAACAATTCTATTTGGATTTCTCGTATTCCTAGGATATTTTTCTACAGCTTTCACAAATAGATTCTGATTTGTTTTTAAAAAGTAAGCTAGTTCAAAAATATACATAGAAGGCAGTGTAAGAATGCCCAATTCTTTGAATAAAGGCTTACATGATGTCCACGGTGCCTTTCCGAAAATAGCTCGAACACATTTTTTTTGAACAACAAATGCTTTATTTGAATCTGTTGAATTACCCCATATTAATAAACCATACCTTAAGACAGACGACACGTGACCATGGTAGGCTGTCTTTAATGTATCTACTCTTGAAGTTTTCCTAAGTCTATGCAATACGTAAACAAAATTTATTTTATTGCAAACGTGATTGATATGTGTTGAACGAGAAACCTTATAGTTCTGCCTTGTATATAAACACTACAACTATTTTTTTCACAATTTACGATATTTCGATATATCAACTTTTCACCTATGCTCTGCGGACATTTAAACGTGAGTTCCGGGAATGTTTTGTATTTTCGATTATTCTGCTAATACTGTTGAATAAGAAACCTGATAGTTCTGGATTCTAGAAAAACTACAATTTTTTTTTTTCATAACTTACGAAATTTTGATATATTAACTTTCCACCTATGCTCTGCTGACATTTTGACGTGAGTTCCGGGAATGTTTTGTATTCTCGATTGTTGTTCTAACACTGTTTAACGAGAAACTTGATAGTTCTGGCTTCTAGAAAGACTACAACTAATTTTTTTTTCACAGTTTACGAAATTTCGATATATCAACTTTTCACCTATGCTCTGCTGACATTTTGACGTGAGTTCCGGAAATGTTTTGTAGTTCTGATTGTTGTACTTACACTCTTAAACTAGAAACTTGATAGTTCTGGCTTCTAGAAAGACTAAAACTATTTTTTTTTCACAGTTTACAAAATTTCGATATTTTAACTTTTCACCTATGCTCTGCTGACACTTTTACGTGAGTTCTGGAAATGTTTTGTATTCCGGATTTCCGTACTAACACTGTTGAACTAGAAACTTGATAGTTCTGGCTTCTGGAAAGACTACAGCTATTTTTTTTTCACAGTTTACAAAATTTCGATATTTTAACTTTTCACCTATGCTCTGCTGACATTTTGACGTGAGTTCCGGAAATGTTTTGTATTTCCGATTGTTGTACTAACACTCTTAAACGAGAAACTTGATAGTTCTGGCTTCTGGAAAGACTGCAACAATTTTTTTTCACAATTTACGAAATTTCGATATATCATCTTTTCTCCTATGCTCTACTGACATTTTGACGTGAGTTCCGGAAATGTTTTATATTTCCGATTGTTGTAATAACACTCTTAAACTAGAAACTTGATAGTTCTGGCTTCTAGAAAGACGAAAACAATTTTTTTTTTCACAGTTTGCAAAATTTCGATATTTTAACTTTTCACCTATGTTCTGCTGACATTTTCAAGTGAGTTCCGAAAATTTTTTGTATTCCTGAATGTTGAACTTATACCATTAAACGAGAAACTTGATAGTTCTGGCTTCTAGACTGACTACAACTATTTTTTTTTCACAGTTTACAAAATTGCGATATTTTAACTTTTCACCTATGCTCTGCTGACATTTTGACGTGAGTTCTGGGAATGTTTTATATTTTTGATTGTTGTACTAATACTACTGTTGAACGAGAAACGATAGTTCTGGCTTCTGGAAAGACTGCAACAGTTTTTTTTTCACAATTTACCAAATTTCGATATATCAACTTTTCACCTATGCTCTGCTGACATTTTGACGTGAGTTCTGGAAATGTTTTGTAGCTCTGATTGTTGTACTTACACTCTTAAACTAGAAACTTGATAGTTCTGGCTTCTAGAAAGACTAAAACTATTTTTTTTTCACAGTTTACAAAATTTCGATATTTTAACTTTTCACTTATTCTCTGCTGACATTTTTACGTGAGTTCTGGAAATGTTTTGTATTCCGGATTTTCGTACTTACACTGTTGAACTAGAAACTTGATAGTTCTGGCTTCTGTAAAGACTACAGCTATTTTTTTTTCACAGTTTACAAAATTTCGATATTTTAACTTTTCACCTATGCTCTGCTGACATTTTTAAGTGAGTTCCGAAAATTTTTTGTATTCTCGATTGTTGAACTTATACTATTTAACGAGAAACTTGATAGTTCTGGCTTCTAGACTGACTACAACTATTTTTTTTTCACAGTTTACAAAATTGCGATATTTTAACTTTTCACCTATGCTCTGCTGACATGTAAACGTGAGTTCCAGGAATGTTTTGTATTTTCGATTATTCTTCTAATACTATTGAACGAGAAACTTGATAGTTCTGGCATGTAGAAAGACTAAAACTATTTTTTTTTCGTAACTTACGAAATTTCGATGTATTAACTTTCCACCTATGCTCTGCTGACATTTTGACGTGAGTTCCGGAAATGTTTTGTATTTCCGATTGTTGTACTAACACTCTTAAACGAGAAACTTGATAGTTCTGGCTTCTGGAAAGACTGCAACAATTTTTTTCACAATTTACGAAATTTCGATATATCAACTTTTCACCTATGCTCTGCTGACATTTTGACGTGAGTTCCGGAAATGTTTTGTAGTTCTGATTGTTGTACTTACACTCTTAAACTAGAAACTTGATAGTTCTGGCTTCTGGAAAGACTGCAACAATTTTTTTTCACAATTTACGAAATTTCGATATATCATCTTTTCTCCTATGCTCTACTGACATTTTGACGTGAGTTCCGGAAATGTTTTATATTTCCGATTGTTGTAATAACACTCTTAAACTAGAAACTTGATAGTTCTGGCTTCTAGAAAGACTAAAACAATTTTTTTTTTCACAGTTTGCAAAATTTCGATATTTTAACTTTTCACCTATGTTCTGCTGACATTTTCAAGTGAGTTCCGAAAATTTTTTGTATTCCTGAATGTTGAACTTATACCATTAAACGAGAAACTTGATAGTTCTGGCTTCTAGACTGACTACAACTATTTTTTTTTCACAGTTTACAAAATTGCGATATTTTAACTTTTCACCTATGCTCTGCTGACATTTTGACGTGAGTTCTGGGAATGTTTTATATTTTTGATTGTTGTACTAATACTACTGTTGAACGAGAAACGATAGTTCTGGCTTCTGGAAAGACTGCAACAGTTTTTTTTTCACAATTTACCAAATTTCGATATATCAACTTTTCACCTATGCTCTGCTGACATTTTGACGTGAGTTCTGGAAATGTTTTGTAGCTCTGATTGTTGTACTTACACTCTTAAACTAGAAACTTGATAGTTCTGGCTTCTAGAAAGACTAAAACTATTTTTTTTTCACAGTTTACAAAATTTCGATATTTTAACTTTTCACTTATTCTCTGCTGACATTTTTACGTGAGTTCTGGAAATGTTTTGTATTCCGGATTTTCGTACTTACACTGTTGAACTAGAAACTTGATAGTTCTGGCTTCTGTAAAGACTACAGCTATTTTTTTTTCACAGTTTACAAAATTTCGATATTTTAACTTTTCACCTATGCTCTGCTGACATTTTTAAGTGAGTTCCGAAAATTTTTTGTATTCTCGATTGTTGAACTTATACTATTTAACGAGAAACTTGATAGTTCTGGCTTCTAGACTGACTACAACTATTTTTTTTTCACAGTTTACAAAATTGCGATATTTTAACTTTTCACCTATGCTCTGCTGACATGTAAACGTGAGTTCCAGGAATGTTTTGTATTTTCGATTATTCTTCTAATACTATTGAACGAGAAACTTGATAGTTCTGGCATGTAGAAAGACTAAAACTATTTTTTTTTCGTAACTTACGAAATTTCGATGTATTAACTTTCCACCTATGCTCTGCTGACATTTTGACGTGAGTTCCGGAAATGTTTTGTATTTCCGATTGTTGTACTAACACTCTTAAACGAGAAACTTGATAGTTCTGGCTTCTGGAAAGACTGCAACAATTTTTTTCACAATTTACGAAATTTCGATATATCAACTTTTCACCTATGCTCTGCTGACATTTTGACGTGAGTTCCGGAAATGTTTTGTAGTTCTGATTGTTGTACTTACACTCTTAAACTAGAAACATGATAGTTCTGGCTTCTGGAAAGACTGCAACAATTTTTTTTCACAATTTACGAAATTTCGATATATCATCTTTTCTCCTATGCTCTGCTGACATTTTGACGTGAGTTCCGGAAATGTTTTGTATTTCCGATTGTTTTATTAACACTCCTAAACTAGAAACTTGATAGTTCTGGCTTCTAGAAAGACTAAAACAATTTTTTTTTCACAGTTTGCAAAATTTCGATATTTTAACTTTTCACCTATGCTCTGCTGACATTTTTAAGTGAGTTCCGAAATTTTTTTGTATTCCTGAATGTTGAACTTATACCATTCAACGAGAAACTTGATAGTTCTGGCTTCTAGACTGACTACAACTATTTTTTTTTTCACAGTTTACAAAATTGCGATATTTTAACTTTTCACCTATGCTCTGCTGACATTTTGACGTGACTTCTGGGAATGTTTTATATTCTTGATTGTTTTACTAATACTGTTGAACGAGAAACTTGATAGTTCTAGCTTCTGGAAAGACTGCAACAGTTTTTTTTCACAATTTACCAAATTTCGATATATCAACTTTTCACCTATGCTCTGCTGACATTTAGACGTGAGTTCCGGAAATGTTTTGTAGTTCTGATTGTTGTACTTACACTCTTAAACTAGAAACTTGATAGTTCTGGCTTCTAGAAAGACTAAAACTATTTTTTTTTTTCACAGTTTACAAAATTTCGATATTTTAACTTTTCACCTATGCTCTGCTGACATTTTTACGTGAGTTCTGGAAATGTTTTGTATTCCGGTTTTTTGTACTAACACTGTTGAACTAGAAACTTGATAGTTCTGGCTTCTGGAAAGACTACAGCTATTTTTTTTTCACAGTTTACAAAATTGCGATATTTTAACTTTTCACCTATGCTCTGCTGACATGTAAACGTGAGTTCCAGGAATGTTTTGTATTTTCGATTATTCTTCTAATACTATTGAACGAGAAACTTGATAGTTCTGGCATGTAGAAAGACTAAAACTATTTTTTTTTCGTAACTTACGAAATTTCGATGTATTAACTTTCCACCTATGCTCTGCTGACATTTTGACGTGAGTTCCGGAAATGTTTTGTATTTCCGATTGTTGTACTTACACTCTTAAACGAGAAACTTGATAGTTCTGGCTTCTAGAAAGACTGCAACAATTTTTTTTCACAGTTTACGAAATTTCGATATATCAACTTTTCACCTATGCTCTGCTGACATTTTGACGTGAGTTCCGGGAATGTTTTGTATTCTCGATTGTTTTTCTAACACTGTTTAACGAGAAACTTGATAGTTCTGGGTTCTAGAAAGACTACAACTAATTTTTTTTTCACAATTTATGAAATTTCGATATATCATGCTCTGCTGGCACTTTGGCGTTCTGGAAACGTTTTGTGTTTTCCATTATAGTTCTTCTACAATTGAATGAGAATCTTAATAGTTCTAGCTTCTAGAATTAAAATAACAATTTTTACATAATTTTTGAAATTCCATTTTTTTTATTTACGTCTTTTTATTATTATTTTTTTTTATTTTATCGATAGAACTATTACCCAAAATTACTAGAAACTGTAGAACTCACTGCATGTGACAAGAACTCTTTTTTTATTTTTGATCTACTAAAAAATGATCTGCTACGTCAGGAAGTTAGCAGAGCATTTCATCGATTTATTTTTTTGGGTTAAATCGCCAGAACTATTCTCCAAAAGCATCAGGAACTCTAGAACTCTTGTGCATGCGAATAGAACTCACATTTTTTTTTGATCTGCTGGGAAATGATCTGCTAAGTTCACTACCATCTAAATTACCTTGAAAAGTCTAAGGCCTGTAAACTATCAGTCGTTGAATGTCGTCGTGGAGTTGAATGCGCTGTCAGTAGTTTTGCGTCTCTCCTACCTAAGTTTCGGAAGTTTTCATGTTAAGGCCTCCGATATAGCTTAACGACTGTTATCGTACGATAACAACCGGGGCCGACGGCTCTACGTGCTCACCGGTCACCCACCGCGAGCGGGCAGTGTGAAATATATTCGAGTAGAGTTAATCCACCTGACCAAATTATTTAACTTTAGAGAATTTATTATGTAGCCATTATTAGGTATTAATATTTTTTAAGATTAGTAAATAGAATAAAGACGCATTTATTCCATCACCATCTACAATAGATAGATGGATTTATTGCGCAAGCGTAGAGTGAACTGCGAAGAAAGTCAAACAAAGTTTTTCCTCTTCCGTCTCGATGGGTGCTTAGCCAGGTTCAGACAGCCCACACTTAGGGCTAAATCTATAAACCGTACTTAGGACTTCAAATTATCCGAACAAAAATAATGGTTATAAATCAAACTTAACAATAGCTGTTTAATATGACTTTGAAATTTTTTCTTATTAACAAATATCCGAAAAAAATATACAAAAACAACCTTAATAGTAACCGTTTTGCAATTTTAATTATTTCATAATTAACAAAGTGTCAGTCATCTAGTACATTTGAATGTTGTCTGAGCAAATTCTAAGTCGAAGTGCGGTTTATAGATCTCAACTTTAGGACTTTAGGAGTCACGAACTCAACGATAGCTGTTTGCCGTACTCCCAAGTCCCAACTTGTTACAAACATACTGATTTGATTCATTATTCACTAATAACGATGGACTGAGTAATTACTCAGTAAAATATATAGAATAATTATTCTATATTAGACTTTATTATTGCTATAGCTGTTAGTTGTTAGGTACTGTTGTTGTAGTTTTGTTTTTTCACTTATACTTTTACTTTTGCTTTTACTTTTACTTTTACTTTTACTTTTACTTTTACTTTTACTTTTACTTTTACTTTTACTTTTACTTTTACTTTTACTTTTACTTTTACTTTTACTTTTACTTTTACTTTTACTTTTACTTTTACTTTTACTTTTACTTTTACTTTTACTTTTACTTTTACTTTTACTTTTACTTTTACTTTTACTTTTACTTTTACTTTTACTTTTACTTTTACTTTTACTTTTACTTTTACTTTTACTTTTACTTTTACTTTTACTTTTACTTTTACTTTTGTTTTACATGTAGGTACCTACATTTTAGATATACATAAAATAAGTACTTAGTATTTTTTTAAATAGAAAAATTAAGTGTTATTACAACATGCAAACAATTAACGTGTAAACAATAAACAAACAATAAACTATGTAAACTGTGGAACGAACTTCCTGCATCGGTGTTCCCTCCAAACTATGACATGGGGTCCTTCAAGAAGCGGGTCTATTATTTTCTTCTAGGCTGGCAACGCATTGGTGACGCCCCCGGTGTTACAAATATCCATGGGCAGCGCTGATCACTTACTTTTAGATGACCCGTCTGCTCATTTGCCTGCTCAAGGCATAAAAAAATTAGGCCGACATAATAATTGAGAATGTAAAAATACGCGACGAAAAGAACAACTAAAAATTCTTTTCAAAAGTAATTTACACAATTAGGTATACTTCGAAAACTATACTAAAAACCGCGTTGCAATATCAACCCAATTCCGTCCGGTAATAGGTCAAAGCCGGAAATATCGCTTGCACACTCCCAGCGCAAGGATTCTTTTATGTTTTAATGTAAAAAGCCGGCAAACAGACGACAAACAGCAGGTAAGCCATAATGATGACTGGTGGTCAAAGTCGTCCGTGGACAACAGTATATAAATAATAATATAATATAATATAATGTGGAGTACTCGCATCAGTAATTGCATCTAATCAGACATCAATAACCCGTACTGCTATTGAAGTTCAGGTCGCTGCATACGTAACGTGGACAGGACGTGGACGGGGGATAAATATACGTGAGTGCCCCGTTCCCGTCCCGTGCGTGTCTCCGTGGCATATTATTATGCGCTATCGTTTACATTTTCTATGAAACGGTGTTTCCAAAACTTTACATCCCGTCCCGACCACGTTACGTATGCATCGACCTTTAGTGCCTTATATGTTATTCCAGATCATGGTCTGCCTGTGTGCAAAATTTCATTAAAATCCGTTCAGTAGTTTTTTTAGGGAAAGAGTGACAAACATCCTTACAACCTTTCACGTTTGAGGAGTGTCCGTTCAAAACTAGCTATTTACATTTTGAGCTCGTTTCGTTTTTTTCTTCGATTCGGGCTCGGAGATATGATTTCTTTTGAATTTCATAAATGAATTTGATCAAAACTTGCTATTTACATAATTTAAACATATTTTATCTTACGATTATAGAGTTTCTAATCATAATGGTCTATTCACTTTATTATATACACTATATCTTGTAAAACATACTACACAAAATTATTCTATATATTGGGCGTTTTTAATTACTCATTTTTGGCGTTTTCTGTAAAATTCATTCTGATGTAATTCTCTCCTCATAAGGAGTCTTAGTTTCCTTGACCACCACCGTCAGTTGTACCACGTACCACATACCACGTACACTCGGTGTTTTAAGAAGCAAAGCTCTGATAACCGTACATGTTAAATTAAAATATTTATCGTAATATCTCTAACAGAGGAACACAGTAACTAACAATAGAGCTATAGTAAGTCAAGGCCTCTCTCTCAAATCGCGCCAACTTCTATTTGATTTATATTATATTTTATGTATTCTACTAGCGGCCGACCGCGACTTTGTCCACAAGAATAATATAATAAAGTGTTTTTTTTTTCTCTTCATTAGCATTCCTTGAATAAAATATAATGTAGACGTACCCTCTTTGTGTAGGCTAGAAAAGTTTAACCAATGTCAAACTATTGCATACCTACTTATATCCTCTAGGCTTGTAGAGGATAATAATATGTCCCCCCAACAGACGAAAAGACAAACGGATAAAAAACGTAATTTTTAGTAGTTTAGACACTCTTAAAGGACTCTTAAAGAAAAAGCTCTTAACAAACAAGCACTTCAATTTTAATCCACGAGCATCAATTGTATAATTATAATTATGTAAATAAATATTGAAAAAGTTTTTGTCAAGTGCATTTATGCGATTTAACATTAAACAAGTCAATGGATTCTAAGGGTCAAAACACATTTATTCAGCTCCATTCGGCTTTTGTCCATAGTAAACAACGATTTTGTATGGAGACGCGTACGCATCCTTTCGGCTTTTCGGCGCCGATTCCGCTTTCGCGGTAAACAAGTAGAAAACGACGACAAGTGTGTTTTATCGTTCGGCCGCGTAGGGTAAGTTCGCCTGTTCGCGTCCATCGCCCAATTCGCGTCCATTTTGCGGATCTCCCTTTAAAAATCCTCGAAAATAAGTCAACTAACACACCAATCAAACGAAAAGTCATTACCGCTTATACTTCAATGTATAAGAGGCACGCACACAGGAACAAAAGTTCTGTGCGTCAAACCAATCCCGTTTAGAAAAAATAGTAAGTCTCGGCTGTTCAAAAAAAAAGCGCGATGGGCGGGTTATTTAGATAAAAATTAGTGTGCAGCGGTGCGTTTGATGGTAAGTTTTTTATTGTTTTATGTGAATTTTTGGATACATAGCTGTTTCTACACTTTTATGATGAAAAAAGGGATAATATTAATTATGAATTTCCTTATGTTTTTTATATTTAACGAATAAAATAAGGTGGACGCGAATTACTACATCGAATTTTACAAAACTTCCACTTTGCGTCCGCAATGGACGCAAACTATACCCTACAGGGGATAATAATAAACCAAATTGCGTCCACAGTTTTTGTCAAATACTTGCTTGTAAAAATAATTTAAAATGTATTTTTTATTATTATTGTACATTTTTTTATTAAGAATACGTATTAATAATTCTATTTTTTTAATTGAAATGAGTAATTTCTTTCATTCTTATCTTTTTTCATTTAAGATGAGTTCTTCGGAGACAAGAAAGAAGAAGGGAAAAAAAAACGTGTGGCACTCGGGGACTGCCGCGGTAAAGCTATTATTGCATATCATTTGTTGCAAAATAAAACCTCATACCCCCCACTTGCAGTCAGTACTAGGATAGCAAAAACATGCAAGCAAGTATGCCAAAACAAGCTGGGGTTATTAAATTTCTCATCGGATTTGTTCACCTAGTAGCAATTAATTAAAGTGAGTACTAGGCGCACAGAAGTCTTAGAGGATGCGACATCAGTGATACTGTACAGGCCATAGTATAGTGCGGTCTTATTTACTCTTCGGTATTTTACATAAGGCACAACAGTGATGTCTATATTACGATCATGCACATTAGGTTATTATTTCTGTTTCTCTTGTCATGCCGATTAATATGCGGAGGAGCGACAGTGATAAAGTGAATCTATCACACACAGTGATAGAGTGAATCTATCACTGCCGCTCTGACAAGTTGTCAGATCGCACTGATGTCGCATCCTCGAAGACTTCTGTGCGCCTAGTACTCGCTTTAATTAATTGCTACTAGGTGAACAAATCCGATGAGAAATTTAATACCCCAGCTTTGTTTTGGCACACTTGCTTGCATGTTTTTGCTATCCTAGTACTGAGTGCAAGTGGGCGGTGTAACCTTTTATTTCGTTACGGTTTTTCTTGATTCGCTCGCCGCGCTCAAGTCCGCGATAAAAGCTATGCAATAAGCTTAAAAGAACATACACAGAAGAAGATTTAAAGAAAGCGTTAAATGAAATTCGAGAGAGTAATAAATCGATACAAACAATGTTGAGAAGAATTTTTTTTATTTTTTTAAGTGCTTTTTTTAATGATAATAATGTTGATTTTTTAATATTTATATTCTTAAATAAAGAAATTATTAAAATACAATCTTTCTTTACAAATTATTCAAAATTTCACCCCTATATTCCTTTTCTAAGCTGCTGGACGCTAAATGGTCCACGGGTGGACGCAATTTGGATTTTGTGGACGCAAAGTGGGTAAAACGCCTAATTCTGAAGTTTATCTATTTAAAAAGAAAACACAAGATGTTTCTAATAAAACTGTAAGTTAATCTTAAAATAGACTATATAATGAATACATTACATAAATTTTTCATAGAAATTAGTGCTGGGACATTTTTATTATCGCCGTCAAACTTGCCAACTGCACTAAATGGACGCGAACAGGCGAAACGACCCTACGACGCCGAACGCGGCGGAACAGCGCCGCGCCGTAGGTAGGTAGGTACATGGAAGATTTTTGACTCCTTGGCCTTGTCGACAGGTTGCGACCTTCATAGTTCCCGTATAGATTAAACCGTATAGATTCGATTTATTTACGTAATCATTGGGAAGATTGAGAAAGTTCGGACGTGTTTTAAAAAAATTAAAATTATTTTATTTTTACGAAATAAATTAATGATGGAGGAATAACAACTTATATCGCTAGTTCAAAAATATGCTTGCTTATACGATATTAGTTCGTCACATTATAGCGATCAACAAAGAAAAAATTATGCTTGGGAAGAAATCTCAAAAATAAGGTCCTGTAGCGGTGAGTACTTATATTATTTATTTATAATATGAACTTAAAATACCTACATCAAATTTTATATTAGTATGTTGGTACATATACATATGTATACAGTACATACATACATATATACAGTACATACATATTATACGGTCTACTTTCATAAGAAGAATTAGTAGATATTTTATAGACAATAATATGTACCTACTTACGTTTTTCTCACCTTTATTTTAACTTGTTATAACTATTATATAGGTAGCCTAGGTAGGATAAGGTTGCCCAAGTCGTACCAGCGCCTAAATCGTACCTCACTGATATCTGGCCGCTCGCTTTATTATACATTAAATGAAATCTAATGGTGTCAAATTGAACTATTTAGGCATGCGAGTAAACAACAGCAATTGGACGAATAAACATTAAGTAGACGTATGAGATTTTATTTTATTTCAAATACCCTAAAATCTACAGCTATTTTCCCTTAGGGGGTACGACATTGGAAACCTTACCCTACTAAACTACTATACCTACTAACGTCTTCGGACGGACTTCGCAGCGCATTCAGCGCCGTACGCAGCCGTTCGCATTCTTACGACGCCGTAAGCAGTCGTTCGCATTCTTACGACGCCGTACGCGGCCGAATAAGTGTAACCAAAATCATTCGGCGAAACGCGAATGACGCCGAATAAATGTGCGTTGACCCTAATAGGTACATCTTTTTTTCCAATGTTTTTAGCTATGAATAAAATTATCATAACAGCAAATAATCTAACTCTGCATTGTGCAAATTACGTCTTCATTAATCCAATTTGTGATATATTACCTTATTAATCCTTAGTATTTACTAAATTATTAAGGGTAAAGATATTTCCGGAAGATCTCCGAGTATCGATATAGTTACGCAGTAGCTGTTGTGGGGGACAGTAAGCTTGGGGCTACAGTTAGGTCGATGCCATCAAAAAAAAAACTTGTAAAAAAAACCAAGTCTCGCAACTCAGTTCTTCTACCGTAAAAAGTTGTGAGATCCATGTAATACCAAGTCGGTTAATTTATTCAGTTCTTATTTAAGGGTCCTTCTGTCTTAAGTTATTACGTAATTAGCTAACCTAACAAGTAACAACATCTTATAGTGACCATATTATTAATATTAAAAATCTTTTATGTTTTAAATAAATAGATCGACTTGACCATCGCATGAAAACACAATGTATCTCACAAGTAATACCTACATATTATATTAAATTTGATTGTTTAGTGCGATTGCCAAGTCAATCTATTTATTTAAAACATAAAAGATTTTTAATGTTGATAATATGGTCACTATAAGATGTTGTTACTTGTTAGGTTAGCTAATTACGTAATAACTTAAGACAGAAGGACCCTTAAGTAAGAACTGAATAAATTAACCGACTTGGTATTACATGGATCTCACAACTTTTTACGGTAGAAGAACTGAGTTGCGAGACTTGGTTTTTTTTACAAGTTTTGTTTTTGATGGCATCTTATTTCTTTTTGTAGATAGTTCTACTTTTTTTCCTTTTATAAGTTACCTTTGAACATAATTATATCTAGGTAGCTATCTACACCTATTATTCCATTATATTATATACAGGTACACTGATTCATTCACTGCAAATGTTATTTTGTTATACAGGTACAGTAATTCATTAACTGCAAATGTAACTTTGTAATCCTATATGTTTATATGGGATTACAAAGTTATTTATGCAGTTGATGTATCTAGAAAACTGGACCGAAATTGCAAAATATTTTAGTTTTTCCTTGATCTATACACTAAACACTAATTGTATTCCAAATTTGAAGCTTCTATGTCTGCTAGAAGTGCCTTAGAGTTTTGATGATCGGTCAGTCAGTCAGTGAGTGACGAAATTAAGAAACTTTGACTAGTTATAATTCTTAAACTACTGGTTCAAATTGAATGAAATTTGAAATATACCGTGTTTATACAATGCCTGCTTGGTTACTAAAAATTCAGGCTTCTAGCTTTATCCACAACGAAGTTATAGGGGGTCGAAAATGGCTTGAATTGCTTCGAGAAAAGGATGGTACGGCCGTGCCGCTTTTTTGCTCGACTTGGCGGGGGCACTGCCGTGCCCCCAGATTGAAGAGTGCATAAGTCTAGCCGTGTCGTAAAAACACTTATCATTTCTTATGATTAAGTTTTTGTATTTACATTGTACAATTTGAGTATGATAACTTCACACAAGAGGGATTAAAGTTTTAAGTTTGTGATTTAATTATAAGTCAGTTCGTTATTTAATATGTGGAACATTATAGACCTACATATCATAGATGTAATTAAAAAAGGGACAAAAATAAAAACAATGGTTCTTGTATTTTTGGCTAAAGCGATGTGTCATTGTTTCTTTTTGTGTGTTTGTGACTCATAAAACCTGATTTTAAACCGTTAAAAAAGTATTCTTTTCTTACATAATAATATACCTATCCTACAAATATTATTTTTAACACCAGTTCGAATACTTAAGTGTTCTAAGATCCATGGAAGTTGTATAGATTGTATAGTTACGGTTACGAATATAATAACGTTTAAATTATCTGTCTATTGCAGTAGCATTAAACGTGTAAGTGGAAAACAATAGCTATAGTAAAACATAACTCCACACACATTCGTACCCAAGCAACATCTTTCATCGGCTAATGATTTCACTCACGAAGCCATAAAAATAAAACGATGTTTACCGGGCTTGCGCTCAGACAACGTACAACGCCATCTATCGCCGAATAGGAACGTTAGTAAACGAGGTTGGGAACGTACAGTACCTATAATAGTACTATAAAATTTATATACAGCTTTTTCATACTAATTGTCGGTAAACAATCTTACCAACATTGTTTTTAAGTTGATATCATAAGTAATTTAAAAATAAGGCAGCCACAAAATAAAAAAATGAATTTATGACTGAATTATTCATTTAGGAAAATATTTAATGCGAAAAACCAATTCTAAAAATAATATATTTAAAAAAATAAACAATTTAATAAAAATTGCTTATGAAATAAAACAAACAAGCTATAAAAGATATGACTATAGTTAAAGTAAAGATAAAAATGTAAAATTGCAGTAAAATTTTAGAGATTTCTTAAAGAACATTACATTTTTATTCTACCTACTAGTGTATATATTATAGCATCTAAGTGTTGTGTCACCTCTATGAGGCTATGAAAGTTTATGCTTTCTTTTTTTTCCTTTGCATTTGAATATAATTCGCATTTCTACCATTCGCATTTCATAAATATGAATCGTGCAAAAATCAAATTTGCAACGAATGTGGGTATGACACAAAAAGAAGGAATGCAACAGGAAAATGAAAAAGAATGATAAATAAGTAAATGATTCTAAATTATAACCTGTGTATATGAAAACAGGCAAATAAGAATAAAGATAGAACTGGGATAATTCCGTCCAGCCAAACACGAAAGTGAGTTTGGAACAAAATGAAAGAGTGGTATAAACAAGCGCTTAACATTTTGCTGCACAGACTTCTTAGTTGTTACGACGGGACTGGAGTTCTTAATTAAATAACATCGATAATTTTAATGGTTTTTAGATTAAACAGTTTTCCTATGAGATTAAAAGAAAACTTTAAGAAAACAATGAAGTATTTGAAACATAAGTGGAGCTAAATCTAATAAGTAATGTATGTAACTATGTACCTGTTGTACTTATGTATGTACTATATTAACATTAGGTACGTTAATCTATTATTATCATAACATTTGTTATTTTTTTTATAATATTTTTGAAAATAGTAGATAGATACTAAGAAAATGAGCTAACAATGAAACACAACAATGATAGGTATCACTTTCTTATTGCTTTCGTTTTGTTTGTTGTAGCAGTTAAATCTTCCTAGACTTTCTAGGTAACCTAAATATTTTTTAAATTATTTGTTAATTATTAATACTTATGGAAAATGGAAATTATATTGAATTTTGCAATTCACTTTTCTATGTCCAAGTTGATGTCAAATCTACGCCCTTTTGATTTAAACATGACAAACCATATTTGCTTAAGCGAAACCTATTCAAACTTGTATTTTAAACCTTATTAAGGTTAAATAAAGTGTTGTATTTCAGGGTGGATCGGTAAAAATATGTTGTGGAAATAGCTTCTTTTTTCTTTGTGCCTTGAGGTAGAGAGCTCTTTACAGTGTGCGTTATTTCAATATACATGTGTGTATATAATTTCGTGTACCAGTGTGTACACGACAATTCATATGAATATTATTTTAGCATACATTACTGTTTAGCTGAAATTAAGCAATTGAAATAAGCTTCCTCAACGAGCAATGTACTGCGATGTTACGTAGAGATCAAATTCGTAACGTGCCCTAAAAGCAGCTGTGCGGTCGCGTTGATAATCATGTTCTGTTTCATTTTCCTGCCATAGTGAGCCTGTTTTTACGTCACCGCCAACATTGGATCCAACGTTTGATAACCCATGCTATTCCAATATCCGTCTTCGTCCGTTTTAATTTGAGGCAGAAATGCCTCTTGTAATTTGTCAGGTTATGACGCGTTTGGCTGAATAGGTCAACGTCATGGCAGGTAAGCCCCCAGTTTTTAGACACCGAAATATTCATTGAATCTCCGAATTAAACAGATGTTGTCCTCGGCGGGAGTTTTACTTTTACGGTGATTTTAAACTAACATATTTGTTGCCGTTGAGTTATATTGTTCAGTTATTTATTGTTATTTGTTAACGTTCCGTAATTAAAGTGTTACTTACTTGATACTGGCCTTCTGTTATTCACTACAATGTCCTATTACGAGCTGCGACGCGAACTTATTTTAATGAAAATGCTGATTATAAATTTTAATCTGTGGCACAAAGCGAATAATTTAAATAAAAATTTTCGCAATTCCTAGTACGGAAAATAGTGTTTAGAAAAGCAGATAGGTACCTAATCCTTTTTTTTATGAAATGCAATATTTAGAGGATTGGAAATAAATTAATATCCAACCTTTGCCTGGATACTTAATAGACCTACTTACTTTTTGTTCTATTTTATGTGATTTTGGTACCTACTAATAGTTGTTCCTGTAGATCAAGAAATTTCGTATAATCGTGGATTTGTCTATTGACCCATGTAGATTATGGATGGATGGATTGATGTATGGAATAAAAATTTATTCGGGTAACAAAAGTACCCACACAGGTTTGTTCTATTTAAATAACAACACAAATTCATAGATCTAACCGCCCTAACGAAAGAAATAATGAATTTGGATCCGTGTACCAATCTGTGTACCAATCGTGTACCAAAGTGAGCACTGTTTACCAAACTGAGCACCGTGTACCAGTGAGCAGTGCTGGATTTAGGCCTAGGCCCGTGAGGCCCGGGCCTAGGGGCGCCACGATTTTGGGGGCGCCAAAATTTTCAGAACCCCAAAAACTTAGGAGTGGTAAAATGTCAGAATTGTTTTTATCTAAAATATTTATATAAATTAATAAAAAAATATAAAATATTTTAAATGTTTACCTTTTAATTTGTCGGTGCAATATTAATTCTTTTTGATGTACATTACTTTGAAAACAATAATTTTCTGATTTTTCGCAAATTCTTAATTTTTATAGCGGATAGTTAAAGATTATATACTATTTCTCAATAGCCTTTATGAATAAATTATAATTAAATTAAAAGTTTTCAACCTAACTTGTAAATTTAAATTATTTTCGGAAATGTTGAAGCAAGAATTCTTGTTATTTCAAAATTCTATTTATCATTCAACTGAGTGTGTTTTTCGAAATATTGTGTTCCGAATGTCAGAAGGGCGTATATTTTTTTTTGCCAATCGCTTTGCAAAAAATTTTTAAGTGAAAAAAGGAAAAAAAAATCCAAAGCGAAAAATTATGTCTCAAAGTATTTACACATCAAATAAAGTTTGAGATCACTAGCAAAAGATGGATTTTTTTTTATTTTACTTTTTTAAAATAATGTTGCTTACGTAACATCTTTTTATGAAAAAGATACACTTGTTGAAATAAAAAAATTAAATTATTTTTTTATTTTTTATTAATTAGAATTGACTTTAAAAGTCCTAGTGCAATTTTGACTAATAAATAATTGAAAGAAAAAGAGGATTTAACTAACAATAAATATTATCAACATTTATTATTAAATTGTTTTTCTTTAGTATAAGATAACTCCTCCCCTGGCTCAAACACATGCGGCAATCCTTCTTGGCATGCTGAGAATTAAGTTATCCAGCATTTCTTGCGATAACCTGTCCCATTCTTGAATAACGGCTCCCCTGATCTCTGGCACTGTCTGGGGAAGTGGCTGACGGTTCCAAATAGCTCGCTTGATAGTATCCCACGCGTGTTCTATCGGGCTTAAGTCAGGCGAGCCGGCAGGCCAGTCTAACCTGGTAATGTCGTTTTCATGCAGAGCAGCGTTGATTCGTTGAGCTCGATGTGCGGGTGCATTATCGTCAACCAATACGAATCGAGGGCCATGGTTTATTCTAAATGACCTGACAATTCCATCAATAGCAATGGTTTGGTACAAAGCTGCAGTCATCCAGCCACGATACGGGATCAACGGCGTTCTAGCACCAATCATTATACCGCCCCAAAAGGATACCGATTTCCCGCCTTGTTGAACGGTTCCGGTGGCAGTTCTTTGTCTTTCAGCGTTCCCATGTCTTCTCCAGACACGGAGAGGTCGGTTGTCCGGATGAGTGCTAATTCTGGACTCGTCAACGAAGAGACAATTCCGCCAAATGTTTTCCTCGTCGTCTTCTTCATTTTGGTGGAGTCTAGCCCACTGCAATCTGCGTCGCTGTCGTTGCTGTGAGTTCAGGGGTACTCGCTAGGATCACCTCGCTCGTAATCCAACCTGGTGTAAGCAATTCCTGATGGTCTGCGTGCTAATTTCTAGTCCAGTAGCAGCTCGCAACTCAACTCTTATTTTAGTGGCATTGATTGTTGGGTCTCGTGCAATCTGATGTAACGCTTCTGAGCAGCAGTAAGAACAGTTAGCCGACCACTGCGAGGTTGATCAGCAAAGTTATCCACGTCGCGATACCTCCGTAACGTGTTCACGACACAGGATTGGGCTACAGCCACTCTGCGTGCTATTTCTCTCGTAGAATGCCCTTCTTCCCCCAAAGTAACAATTCTTGCTCGTAAAACTTTTGATAATCCCCTCGGCATCTTTTTGAATGAACTCCTTCTTCGAAAAGTCAGAAAAAACGCTTCAATCAAGTTGGTCAGATTTCTGATGAGCGTAAACAAGGATTTAATCTCGTTTTATACCGATAAACATTGATATTTTAAATTCTTTTGTTATCAAAAGATTTGATTTTAAATGAAGAATCTTAGAAGAAAAAGAAAAAAACGTTTTATTCTAACGTTACAAAAAAGATTTCATATTTTCAAGTAAGTGATCTCAAACTTTATTTGATGTGTGTACGCCCTTTCGGTTATAGAAATAAAAAAAATTGTGCTAAAGCTAAAAGGACATTAAATTTTTTTTCCTAATCGCCTGTCAAACATATTGACTGTTTTAGACATGTTTTAGAAGCATTTATGAGAATAAATTCCAACAACAAATCTTTCTGGAGAAAGATCTTTTTCTACCCTAAAAAGGGAGAAAAATTATTTACGTGCAAGTATGGGCCAAGGCCCAAGACAGGTTTAATGCCCTTGAGTTATTATCTATTGAAGCTCAATTATTACAAAACTAGATTATAATATAATATACATATAGTGTAGAACCAAAGCCTGAAAGAAGAAAATGTAATAAATAATAATTTAAAAAAGTTGATTTATTTATCTCCGAGACGGTATACTCAGATTAATAATAAAAGAAAACTATACACGATAATTATATATTAACTAATAAAAAGTTGTATTTAAATTAACAAAGTTTGATATGTAATATTTATATTTTTTATATGTAATTTTTATTTATATTTTATTTATATTTTTAATTGCTCATTTAATTTCGACATTCACCTCCTTAAAGAGCAAAGAGGGCGGCATATCCTTTGGGGCCTAGGGCGACATCAAACATAAATCCGCCACTGCCAGTGAGTGTGAGTAAGTGTTAATTATGAATCCAATATTTTGTTTAATGATACGGAAAACTAATCATTACAAGTTAGTCCGGTATTTCGCATGCAACGGCAAAAATTTGGAACATTGCCAACCTGTTTCCGGTTACCGTATAGTCTGTACAGTCCTTGACTTTTGCTTGTTTTGCCGTATTAAATACACTGTCCAATCTTGAAACGAACGAAATTCGAACACTATTGTGAATCGGAGTCAAAGAGAAATATTTGCGTTCGAAATTCGATGACGTTTTGGAATTTAATTGACCTCGATTTTGGTAAAATTATGTGTAAAGTAAAAAAAATGTAAAGAATTTAATGCATTCAATTTTAATCCTAAAACATACACCACTTAAGACGCTCTAAATAAGCATTAGTAAAATAAGGGTACAATAAAAAGCTTTTACGCCCCAACTCAGAGTCACTAATGGTTACTTAAACCGCTGTTTAGTACAGAATTTGTATGGTAATTTTTACTTAAGGAACCATTTAAGTAACCATTAGTGACTCTGAGTTGGGGCGTCAGTGTTAAAACGGTTAACATTTTAATGATTATTATAAAAAAATTCTATTAGTATATCTCATTCTATGTCCAGAAATTAGCGCAAAGACAGAGACAGAACTCGAAAGCTGCAAGTTGACATGCGTATAAATATTTATCACGCCAAAAAAGTGGTAAAAACATCAAAAATATTCAGTGTATCTCCTCTACACCTAAAGGACAGGAATAACGGACATGGCCGACATAGGTCGCATCCATGACTGAACCTACTGAGAGTAATAAGGAGGGAGGTTAGTACCCATTCAAGGGTGGGAAGTTCTTATGCCATCGGAGACGACGTAGCTTAACGACTGTTGTCTAATAATAACATTCGGGATCGACAGTGTTATGTGCCCTCCAAAGAACGGCAGGCGTTTTGCAACTAACGGTCACCAATACGACTACCGTCGTACCGACAACCCTCACTGTTATTTAACACGGCCGGTCACAGAATCGACACAATCGGGTTATTATGATCGCTATATTAATTACTGACGCTCTGCGCGCGACTTTGCCTGTGTTTTTCGAGATAATAAGTTCCCTTTATGTTATTTCAGAAAATGATCTGCTTGTGTGCTAAATTTCATGAAAATCTGTTCAGTAGTTTTTACGTAAAAGAGTTACAAACATCCATACATCCTTCATACAACTTCCACATTTAGGTTTAATATTAGCAGGATAGTAGGATAAACGATGATCTACAAACCGCTACATAATCATCCAATTATACTAAAGTCTCATTTGAAGTTGGTTACGCGGTCAACAATTGCTCTTCCCTCGTGAGATGAAGGCTACCTTGGAGTACACATAAAAATCTAAGGATACGGATAGTTAACAAACTTTATTCGTAAGAGCATAATATGTGTCTAAAACGCCCTACTCTATTTTCTCAGAATCTACAGCCGACGATAAGTTGGAAAAAGTTCAAAGGAAAAAATCGTAATATCATTTCTAAAGTAGGTACTGGTTTCTCTGGTTTGTTTTTTGGAAAAATTAATATAAATAATAATAAAATTTCAATTTTATAAGAATTTTTATATTAAATTTCAATTTTATAAGCATTTTTATATTAAGTTTCAATTTTCATTTTTTTATATAAAAAACAAGCATTACACAATTGGTGAATGTGCCATTCATGTAGCTTCAATTTTAATGAAGCGTATCAGTGCTTTCGAACTTTCAACTTGGCAGAAGAAAGTACTGAAGCCAATTTGTTCCCGGTTGCCGTTTGGCCCTGATTTATAAATGTACCTTTATTAAGAGTATATTTATTACAGTAACAGTGTTAGAATCACTTAATTTCCTTAATCATAAAAAAAGTTTTCACTTCAACAAGCAAAGTTATAAAGGGTCTATAAAGTAAGTATTTTATTTCTTTCATTCATGAAAAACGATAAAAATAAAACATACTGCAATAGCTAAGATTATTACGCGTTTATGAATAAGGCCGTAAGACTGTAAGATTCCATTCAATCTTAAGCCAACAATCTCAAGTACATATAAATCTCTCACCTTGACAAATCGAAGCAGATACGCAAGGTACGGACTTCGTTTTTTACAACTGTAAACAGATTACTACACATCGCATCTCGAAGGGCGAGGGTTGACTTAATATAAATATTCAACAGAGGTTAACATCGACCGGCTGAAGCACCCTTGTAAGGGATTGTGCACAGCGGAAGCGAGTATTATTCAAAGCGAAAAAAATACTAAGGTGAATCAAATATAAACCGGACTTTTCGTAAATAATACTGGCAGTCAAGGGCGTCGCCAAGGGGAGGGAGGCAGGGAGGGGCAGCTGCCCTCCCCCCCTCCCCCCCAGAGATTCTAAAAAGTTACCAAATGTAAAGAACCAAAGTCCTACGTCTTTGACTTGACTTGCTTGATCGATCATTCCCGTACGTCGAAACTCGAATGAATTCACCAATTCCATTCCTAATATTCCGTACGCTCAACTACGCTCTGCTCTATGCTATTGTTAAAACTTCATGTGCTCTCGACTTTACCTACAATTCATACTTTTCTCATTCTCCATATCAATTTGCCCCCCCCCCCCTCCCCCGTCCCTGGGCCATCGGCTAGGTTATATTATATTCTATAACTATATGTATAACTGTACGTTAACGTACTCTAAGGACAATATTGAAAATCCGGGCAAGTGCGTGACAGGCCACGAGCAATGTAGGGTTCCGAAGTAGTAAGTTTATCGACTATTACTCATTAACTATATATGCCAACATAGCCGTGAAAGTTTTCCTTGTAAATTTATCATATTATAACCTATTTTTGAGAATTTTAGTCGGCTTAGAGGGCACGACTCTAACCAAAATAAGCACTTTAAAGGCAAATATTTCGCAAACGGACCCCTAATTCCAAAAATGGTCTTAAAAGACCCATAATATTTTTGGAAGAACTTTTCTAAGATACCCCACACTATAGGGTACGCGATCTGTTCTGTAGGATACCCATTATTTATTTATTTATTATATTTAAACTTTATTGACCACAAAATCACGGTACAATAAAATTGGCGAGCTTAATGCTTAAATGCATTCTCGACCAGCTAACCATTATCTTCTATGTATAAGTGAAAATGGCAGAATTAAAAAGAAACACGCAATAAGTGTTCTTTAAAATTGCTATTGTTATCATCGAGTACTTTTAAAATTGTTGTTTAACAATAAAGTTTACAGTTATCACTTATAAACTACTTATTTAAAATTAAAAATTATCTTTATATTTTTTATAAAATATCACATCATTGATCATTACCACCACAACGTTCGTAGAATCTAAAACCCATCTTCAGCATCGCTTCGCTCCGCTTCGATTACATCAGTCCCTATTGACGCAGCGCGCGCTTCGTCCTAAAACTGTGATCACTGACGCTTTATCACTAATACTTGAGTATAAAAATGTTTCGTTCCGTCGACTGTGAACTGCGGGAAGATGACGCGACATCGCATTTACATTCGGCTTTACGGTTCGTTGATGTGGAGTTTAATAACCATATCGTTAAGGGCTCTCTGTAAATGAAATGATAAAATGTTAATCGGATATTGATACAAAGAGCTAAACGCTTCGCGTGAGTTAAAAGAATCGTTGACTTTTTAATTAATAACGGGCTGGGTTCCGTACATTCAATTAAAATAGGGCTCTTTATAGGCTCACTTTCTATCTCCGTATGTCGCCAATTAATTTCGTCGGCTTTTTAGGGTTCCGTAGCCAAATGGCAAAAAACGGAACCCTTATAGATTCGTCATGTCTGTCTGTCTGTCCGTCCGTATGTCACAGCCACTTTTTTCCGAAAGTATAAGAACTATACTGTTGTAACTTGGTAAGTAGATGTATTCTGTGAACCGCATTAAGATTTTCACATAAAAATAGAAAAAAAAAACAATAAGGAGGCTCCCCATACTTAGAACTGAAACTCAGAAATTTTTTTTTCATCAAACCCATACGTGTGGGGTATTTATGGATAGGTCTTCAAAAATGATATTGAGGTTTCTAATATCATTTTTTTCTAAACTGAATAGTTTGGGCTTTTTTATTTTAATAAATTTAATTCAAAATGTTTCGCATAACGGCTTTAGTTTTTTCAATAAAATCGATTGAGTAAAGCACATTCAGGCTTGGTCGGTTATTTAAGCATTGTTAGAGCTTTCGGGTAACATTAAAACTTCCGACACTAACGCCCCAACTCAGTCATTAACGGTTACTTAAATCACTCCTATCCATAAATTACGTCACACAAATTTCATGACTTTTTGACCCCTCCCCCCTCCTTGTTACAGCTAGTCACATTTGTGAGACCTCCCCCCTAGTGTGACGTCACATAATATGAAATTTTACACCTAGAAATTATTAAATTAAAACAGCAGTTCCGAAATAAGTTTTATTTCCATTACATGTTTTTTAATATTTACCTATACATAACCAATATTTCGATTTTGAAATGTGACGTCACCTAATTTAGGACCCCTCCCACCCCTTGTCACACAATGTCACCCTACTTCGACCCCCCACCCTCTCCCCCTCACGTGTGACGTCATTTATGGATGGCCCCTTAGAAAGAATCTGTATGGTGATTCTTTACTAAAGAGCGATTAAAGTAACCGCTACCACTACTGATCTATAACTCCAGAAACACCACCGACGCGTTGCCGACTAAAACAAACCATAAGATTAAGCTCTTAATTGAATTATCAAATTCGTAAACCATGATAAACCAATTCTCCAAATAGAAATAGCGAAAAACGGAAATAAGTAACAACAACAGCAGGCGATACTATCTCGAATAATTTCCGAAGCAAATTTAAATAATTACATTTCGTGACCCCCATTCGAATGCGAGTGGAGGCTATTTTGTCACTCGACTCGTGAAGTCGTCGTCCTGATAAATTTAATGACATATTGTTTACAAATTAAAGTTTACATTGTTTATGCAAAACAGTTGCAGCGCGGACAGGCCACCTGATATAAAGTTACTAAGCTTTGTAATCGTATTAAAGTACTATTTGTACACTTGACTTGGAAGCTAAGCGAGGACTCGAAACAAGTGTTACACCTCGTTATAACGTTACTCGGTTCTGTATCACACAGATGACACACGGTACTATTGCATTGGGTAGGGTATTCTACCCGACTGTCTTATTATACCCTCGTATGAATGAACGAATGAATGGATGAATGAATGAATGAATGAATGAATGAATGAATGGACGAATGGATGAATGAATGAATGAATGAATGAATGAATGAATGCATTTATTTGTAATAGTATAGGTACATTGTATATTAGGTCTTAGGTATATTAGGTATTTACGTTCATACCAGGGATTATTGTTTTTAGTAATTTCACATGTTACGGTCCTGTGTCGGACAATCAGATATTATGCGGGTCTTTTTCGGCTTTAAATACAATTCCAATGCGACATAATAGAACATCTCTTGAAGTTTGACCAGTACAGGCAGGTCCCAGCTGCTTAAATCATATCGATAAAGTAACTTAATGTGTTATTAGACTGTAGTAAAGTCTATAAGCACGTGGCAAAAGCATTAAAGGTGTTTTATACGCGTGTGCTGTGGAAAAGTAGATAATTTAAAATTATACTTATTGGTTGGTAGGGGTTTTTGAGAAAAATGACTAAGTAATTTATTGAAATACAACATCGGTCGGGGATAACCCGCTACTGGCAAAATTATGTGCTTCAGAGGGCACATAAGACTTGTCACGATAGTAATTATTAATATTGTTTTCGCCGAAGCAGATGGTGAAAATTAATACCTTTTAAAATTATAGTATACAACTAGTGGATACCCAGCATGTTTCACTACGCTAAATTATTTTCTGATGACAATGACAGATCAGTGTTCACAGTACATACACCATCTTCACAATAATATTATCTTCAAATTTTTGTATGGGAAAAGTGGAAAATCGACTTTATCAATGGACCGAAGTTTTAGTAGTCTCAAACCACCTTCAGATAATTGCCTTTCAAATTAAACTATTTTGAGGCATATCGGTTAGATGGTTTTGGAGTCTATCAAGGACATTCGTACAAACATTTTTTGTGTTTTACATATACAGGGTGTCTTGCAATTTACTAAGGCTAAGGCATCATTATTTTTTTCAACAAATCTGTATCTGCTAATCTAACTATCTAATTATCTAACTCATCCGTTATACCTAGTAACATTCAAGAGAACGCGACCATTACGTAAGCAAGAATTGTTTTATGCAGGAGAAAGTCGCCTGCCTTCTGACTGGCTAATAGTTTGTTGTTTACTTTTACAACAAATGTAGCGTGCACAACACCCGTTATGGGTGAAGTATTTTTGTACTGAATGCCCTTTACCTATCGTACTTGATACTTAGTACCTCGTACGTATATATGCTACAAAATCCTACTAACATAAGAAATGTGAAAGTTGGTATAGATGTTTGTTATTCTTTCACGCAAAAACTACTGACCGGATTTTCATGAAATTTAGAACACAGACCATGATCTGGAATAAGATATAGGGTACTTTTATATCTTTATTTTTATATATAGGGTAATATACCTAATATTGTAACAAAGAAGTCTCCCTAAAGAGATCATACGCTACTCCAATGCAGATTTGAGTCATAAGTGTCTAATCTAAGTGTAATCCGTCATTTTTTCAATTTTTTTGACGTGATAACGCCTATTAAAACGATGAACGCCGGCCGCACGAACGAAAAAATGTAGCGTTCCGCGAGCGAGAGAGCGGCAAAGCGAGAGAGAGGCACGATCGGCTACGATCGACGTATCGTAGCCGATGCCGTAGGCGATCGTAGTTGAGTGGAGCGGAGCGGAGCTTTGTCATGACGTTGTCACGTTAAACTACCGTCCGTAAACCGACTTTACAGACAACCATTTTTTCTTTGCCTACCTCACAAGTTCACCATCACCCAGGGTCGACTGGCAAAAAATGCCATTAGGCATTAAGTTCGCCATTATAACCCTCACTTTAAGGTGTTTCAAAATAATAAATAAATAATCTATTCTAAGATAATAGTGTAACGAAAAATGCAACGGAATCCTAAAAATTAATTATTTTTCTTTTGATATGAATTTAGTTCATAGATTCCAATTGAGTTGTTTCCTAAAAATTTTTTTTGTTATAAATGGAAAGTTCATATATAAGTTTTATAACAAAGTTATTTTAGTTTTTTTTTATTCGCTATAATTTAAAAGTTACATCAAATCAAAAATACGTTTTTGAATCCAGTACCGAAAACACGCCGACAATTCCCGAATAGAACCGAGCGCGCGTGTGACGTCATTTTGTTAATTGCTATTCATTGCAGCATACAGCTGATACTGTGATTTGACTTTTAACTGATAAAATCTTGATATTATCGTCAATATATTGATAAATATATCAAAAATGCTAAACCTTAAAAGTTATCGTGCTTGTTTTGTACCATTACGTGTGAAAACTACAAAAAAAAACACCCTAAAGATAATGTTAAATGTGTACCTGTGACCTTTTCCCGAGGAATAAGAGGTAAAATTTTAGTTTCCGTTCATAGATTTGCTTTTAGGGTTCCGAAGTAAAATCGGAATCCTTATAGTTTCGTCATGTCCGTCCGTCCGTCCGTCTGTCCGTCTGTCGCTGTCCGTCTGTCCGTCTGTCCGTCCATCCTTCCGTCCGTCTGTCCGAAGCAAAGCGGCCAAACCCTTACTGCTAGAAAGCTGTAATTTGGCATGGATATACATATTTATTAAAACTCCAGAATCGTAGAATTAAATATTGAAAAACATTTTTTTTCAGGGTACCTCCTCTACAGGCAACGTGAGGATGATTTTTTTATTCGTCGCCTACCCTATAGTGTGGAGTATCGTTGAAAAGGTCTTCCAAAAATATTATGGGTCTTGTATGACCATTTTTGGAATTAGGGGTCCGTTTGCAAAATGTTTGGCTTTAAAGTGCTAATTTTGGTTACAGTCAAGTGTCCCCCCCAACTGTTGACTAAACGGTTGGAGTTAGACAAGTGAAAAAATTCTCAAAAATAGGGTACTTATATGATGAATTTACAAGGAAAACTATCACTGCTATGTTAACATAAGTATGAGTCATAGTCGATAAACTTACTACTTCGGAACCTTACATTGCCCGTGGCCTGACACGCACATGCCCGTTTTTTTATAAAACAACTCATGGTTTTATTTTATTAGGTTAGGAATTTTGCAACGTTGATCCTACTCAAATTCAATGAGGATCTGATGATGGGTCCTGGGGCTACAAAGTGGAACACGTGGTAGAACAATGGTAGGTAGAGTAAAACGGAACCGTGTTTGAAGATATTAGATAATATTATCGTTAACATTGTAAAACCAGTAGGTACATAAATAAATAAATAAACGCTTCACACTCATAGCCCCATACTAGGATACCCAGTGTCGTGGGTGCCATAGACAACACAAGGACACACACTCAGACCAAGAACAGAAATACAAACTAATCATTCAAACCATCTCGCAGCATCCACCTCGCATCGAATTGAAACCAGGACCCTTGACTTAGCGATCTTGAGTGGTAACGATTCGCCACACGAGTCGTGATCATTGACCAACTTGGCGTATTTCGGAGACAAAAAAAAATATATATTGTACCAGTTTTATGTATAAAGCGCGTACAGACCCATACCACCGCAGTAGGTTTTCCTGTGTCGCGGGTGGCATGGTCAACACAAATAACACGTCACTATAACACCCAAGGACCGAGTACAAATAATTATTTGTCACATTTTATTAGATATGGCCGGGAATTGAACCTGGGACCCTCACTTCGCAGGCTAGATCGAATTGCTATCAACTAGGCTATAGGGTCATCATATGTATGTACCTACTACTAGCATAGAATTTCTGTAGTATTGCATTGTGCATTTTTTTATTAATCACATTCTTCACTTCTCTCAGGATCCATATTATGTGAAATTTAGGTAGACGAAGTCGCGGGTAGAAGCTAGTTGTATGATAAATGAAATATAATTTTATCATACAACCCTGATTTATACCCCTAACACCCTGCACTGATTTCTACCAGACACGATTTACCAGTTAACAGTGTAACCTTATCTAAATTTATTTAGTGTGTACAATCAATAGAGAGTTTTATTATAATATTTAATGAAGAATAAATCATTTAACATTTAAATTTACAATAAAATTACGTGGTATGAATATCTTTTTGCACTAAATTTCGGATATTTTTACTCAATTCACGTAGAAGCTTCTAACACTGTGTAATTGCTTTAACAAAATGACGTCACTAACATGGCGACCAAATCTGGCGCGTTTGTAGTCACGTGATCCTTTTTGAACTTTTATCAATTTTGAATTCATTATTATTAATATTAAACATAGTTTTTAAGCGTTTTTAACAATGCCAATTAATATAATTTGTGTTAAAGATTTAAAATACATTTTAAAAAAATATATTTTTTTTAAAATGAACAACTCAATTCCTTAATTGTCACTGTTTACTACCTTTTGACTTTGGATGACATTGTGCATATTATGAAAATTTAATTTAAGGCGCTTGGTCTTAGTCATAGTGACGTCAGAGCCAGACAGTCGAACCGAGAATGTGATACCATTCTATGGATACCATCAGTAAAGTTGTTTGTTAGTTTTTCAAATCACTATCCGTGTCTTTAAATTTTAAGTATATCTATATCTTTACCATAGGTTTTTCTTTTTTATATCTTATATGTTAATGTTTGACTACTGTCACACCTGATGGTAAGTGGTGATGTATAATGTATAAGTATATGTTTCCTGTCCCCGTGAAGCTGTAAAGGCCGCTAGGGCCAACAGCAACTGTCCATTCGAAAAAAAACTATAGGTTTTAATCACGGACCTGAAAAAAAGACGGACGTAACCTCGTCTCATCGAGAGTGAAGCATAGCAATGGTCGCCCGCTTACCATGTGTGCGTAATTTTTGATTCGCGATTGAAGCAGTGAAGTGTCAATGAGTGGGTGTGTATACTAATAAAGAGTTGGTATTACCATGGGTGCTTCACTGAATTTGTTGTTGGGATTACGTCCGTCTTTTTTTAGGTCCGTGGTTTTAATGAAACAAAAAGCGAGACAGGCAACAATTATCATATTTAAAGTCTTGTTGATCAAATATGATTCAATTAAATTGTCTCATTATATGTAAATAGCGAATCGGTGTTAGAAATAGATGTATTGACCCAGATATCGGCACTCGGCGGTCGGCGGTCGGCAGACCGCGGGAGGTCATTGGACCGCTCGGTGCGCTCTACGCTTAGAAGACTTACAACTCTTTAAATTAAATGTTTCATGGGTTTTGCTAAAATATTTTTACATAATTAAAATTATTTTAGATTTTTATTGGAATTTAATTTTGGGAAAACTACATCCTTCGTGCATTAATAAGAAATCTGAAACCCTCGCTACTGGATTGCAGTTCAGCAAGTAGTTCTTATCTCCTTATTTATAGGTATCAGTCGTTTTATCAAGTAACAAGCTGACCCGGCGAACTTCGTATCGCCTAACAATTTTTTTAAAATAAAAGTAGCCTAAATTACTCCTTGTTACGTCAGCTATCTGCCAGTGAAAGTCCCGTCAAAATCGGTCCAGCCATTTCTGAGATTAGCCGGAACAAACAGACAGACAGACAGACAGACAAAAATTGTAAAAAATGTTGTTTTGGTATTATGTACCGTGTATGCATCCAAATGCACTTAGTAAAAGGCGGTTATTTTAATATTACAAAAAGACACTCCAATTTCATTTATTTTTTATAGATTAAATATAGATAAAAGTTCAATTTAACTGGACAGAGGACAAACAAAGACATAAAATAGACAAGACATAAAAAGACATAAATTTTATTTTATTTTATTTTATTTTATTATTATAAAACATTTTGTTATAAGGGTCATAGCATATTAATGAGGTCATAGACTGGCATTTTTTAATACACTATTTTAAAGAAATAACGATTGATATTTTATGTATCCCACATTATAGGATTGCAAAATTATTAATACAGTAAATGAACACATTAATTAAATTGAATTTATGCATCCGCAATCCGCTAACCGTCCTAGAAACTAATGATGATGAACCTAGAAAATAATGATGATGAACTAGTGATACCTTCCTCCTGACCCTGACGTTGCCACCGTCGCCCGAGGACGTGACAGTGAACGAAGAAGAAATGAAAGAAAGAAGAGAGATAAAGAGAGAGAGAGAGAGAAATGACTCACAAGCCCCCAGCCGGAACACGACAAATCCCTATCGTTTGCTTACGTAATCAGCAAAGATTCGGTTGTGAGCAATAGCTCAAGTCCATGAATTTGTTGCTCCAATTCCCAAGCTGTTTAAAAACTCAAGTACCTTTTTTATGGAAATAGTCGACAAACTAGCTGACGATCCACCTGATGGTAAGTGGCTATCGTCGCCCATGGACATCAGCAACAGCAAATGATGCGTTGCCGGCCAAGAAAGAGAGAAGAAAAAGAAAGAAAGTACAGTTTATAAGTGTTTACTACTAGTAGATTACTACAATAATCAAGATGCCATCAAAAACAAAACTTGTAAAAAAAACCAAGTCTCGCAACTCAGTTCTTCTACCGTAAAAAGTTGTGAGATCCATGTAATACCAAGTCGGTTAATTTATTCAGTTCCTACTTAAGGGTCCTTCTGTCTTAAGATATCACGTAATTAGCTAACCTAACAAGTAACAACATCGTATAGTGACCATATTATCAATATTAAAAATCTTTTATGTTTTAAATAAATAGATCGACTTGAACATCGCATGAAAACACAATATATCTCACAAGTAATACCTACATATTATATTAAATTTGATTGTTTAGTTATTTTTATGTAATTACGGATAACGTGGTAGAATTTAAACATAAGAAGAACAAACCACTTTCTTTAATAACCGATTCAGTTAACGCGAGGATTAGATTGAAGGTATTACAATCACGGCCTTCTATACATATACTATTTATCCTAGGGTTTTATGGGGTCCAGTTTAACTTGACCCGTTGCTTGGTACGAAGCGCTGGATGCAAGAGATCTTCGTGTCTAGCTAATATGGTAGAACCTTTTACTGGGAAGCAGACCTTGAATTGATTGATTCACCTCGGTGGGCGGCAGAGGTCATTATTTGTACGCTATACGCTGAACAATTTGATGAATAACTTTTGCAACGTACCTTCTTGGAACTTAGTAGGTACCTACGGAGTCATTCTTTTGTGTTTAGTTCACTTCACACTTCACCCGTTTCAATAAGCAACCTTATTGTCTAGGCAGGAAAGATCATTGCTTGGTTAACAACCGAGTTAGCTAACAACCGAGAATATTTTGTGACACTATTGCTTTAGGAAATACCTATGCTCTGTTTTGAGCAATCTTATATGCGTTCTCTACCATCTTTTATAAACCCATTTTTTATCAGACAACTAACGTCAGTATTAATATTGCGTAATTTTGAGGGTGACTATTACTAGGTACAAGCCGCGCCATTAAAGAAACGAATCAAAATTGGCGGAAATTATCATTCCCCCTCACTCGCATGCTAAAGACAGGAATAACAAAACTATTATAAAAAAATTATTATGCGGTTAACATGTATTGTGTCATTTCACAATGTAACCTGCTAGCCCTGAATGTCCTTCCCGAAATCCGTTTAGAGATTCAGTTACGCACCTCTCCCTTTCCCCCGCAATATTGTCTAGACATAATTTTAAACTTGAGTTAAGTTTAAAATCGTGAACTGAAGACATTTTATTTTACAATTATACGGGTACGGGGTACTCACGATTTATTTATTTATTTTGCGTTCGTCACCACATTTCATGACCACGATCCGTGCAACTGGGTCGAAATATCGGTGTACAAATTAAACATCGTGAGTACCCGTATTATAATGAGAAACATTATCTAGACATCTATTGGTCGAATGAAAACGTTCCTTGGCTGCGGTACCACGACCTTCAATGGAAAGGACATGACGTCGTTCCTCGTTCGTCGACCAGCAGGTTCTATAGGACATCGACTTGGACAAAGCTATTCATGAGTAATATTAATAGTAATTATTAGTAATAATTATTACCAGTAACCCACCCTTGCTTAGTCTTGGAAAATATAATAATAATTAAGTTTACATAATAACCGAATTCAGAACATCGTTACTTGTTAGGGGCCATCCGTTAATTAAGTCACTTGTTAGGGGTTGGGGGGGTAGCCGATGTAAGGTGACATTGTGTGACAAGGGGTGGGAGGGGCCCTACTGTTTAATAATATAATAAATAAATATGTAAAATGGTAATATTGAAACACGAAATTTGAACTACCTTATAACGAAATACATACTTAAAAATATTTCCGACCCTACCTATAAAAGGTTTAATTTGTTGATTTAGGAGTAAAATTTCATAATATGTGACGTCACACTAGAGGGGGGTCTTACAAATGTGACCAGCTGTGACAAGGACGGGGGAGGGGTCAAAAGTCATGAAATTAGTGTGACGTAATTTATGGATGGCCCCTAAGGAGCGATTTAAGTAACCGTTAAGCGACTCTGAGATCGCCCATTAGTGTCTTTTCGTGAAGCTTACCTATTTAGATATTCCTTCATGCTTGAGTAAGCCGCCAAACGACTCGTCGTGTTCCGGCTGGGTGACTGGGAGCCAGTTCTTTCTTTCTTTCTTTCTTTCTCTCTAAAAAATATTTTTGCATAAAAAATAATACCTAATAACCTTAAATAATAAATATGTAGTTTATTGGTAAAAAAATGGTTACTAAGTTCCCATTGCGATAACCTCTAGACATTCATTTCAAACTAATATTCTCATCAGGCGTTTAAATTCGTTCGTATTATTGAGCGCGGAAAATTATAAGACCGATTACCATAAGCGGACCGTATTGAGGTCAATGTTCTTGTTGTAATGACTAATGAGTGTCATTGTCAATGTTGTATGTTTGTTGCTTGACAGTGGAAAACATTCGGCCACTGTCATTCGGTAAGGGGCCATTTATTAATTATGTATTGACCAATTTGGCCATTTTTGACTCCTATACGGCCTCTACCCCCAATTAAGAGCAGAGTTTTTCGTAGTTTTAGAAAATGATACTAAACTAATACTTACTCATAATTTGACGTAGGTAAATGAAAACATTAAAACTGCATATTTGAACATACAAAGTATCTAGTACGTAACAATAGCTTTATCTTAAATTTAGATAATATGATGATGATGAATTAAGATAAAGATAACTTGCACAAAACCGTCGAGATTAATGATAAAAATTTGAAAAAAATTGAGCATAATAATATGCAGCTTTTGTCCCTCTTTCCAATCATGTTAATAACTAAAATTCAAAGTAACACGACTTATGTTTTTATTCCACTGAAGGTGCGATATAACCACCATGCTGATCCAATGCGGGTTGGCTGACAAGCTAATAATGTATTAATTACGAGTAACCGCCCTCGCTTTGCTTCGGTTTTCTTATTTTTTTACAAATTGGGTTACATTATTGGAGTTTTATTAAGGATCCCTAATTTTTCTTAAAATATAATATAGCCTATGTCACTCGGGGATAGTGTAGCTTCCCAACAGTGAAAGAACTTTTCAAATCGGTCCAGTAGTTTCGGAGCCTATTCAATGCAAATAACAATCAAAACTTTCCTCTTTATAATATTAGTGTACATAATAAAATTACATACGTATATATCTTTGAGAATTATGAAGAAAATAACTAATTCAGATTGACTAATAATATGTTATTTACTTTTGCAAGTGATGAAAATGACATAAGCAAGCATACTTTTAAATATATTAATTGAGATGTTAAAGAACTGAAATCCAGGTACAAGGTTCGAGCGACTTTCTAAAGTAATGACAGCTTACGTATTTGCCTTTGTTTTATAGTTCTAAAAGATCAGGATAGTGAGGTCGGTCGTAAATTAAGAGTAATTTAAACTAAAGAAGGGAATGTTTATAGTTACCGGCGACGTTCCGAATGCAAATTGGTATAGTTCGGGTTTAAAAACCGCTCAAGGTTTGCCCATAACTAAATGACCATAAAAATAATCAACGGTTACCATTGAAGTATAATGTACTTAAATTCCGGTTTATACGTATTAAGTAGTTAAGTAGATAACTAGGTTTAGGTTTACAGAATATTTATTCTCAAAAAAGACACATGGTCACTTACATGAGAATATAAAATTAACATAAAGTAATTAAAATAACATCATTCGTCATAGAAGGTATGTTCTATACGAGTAGATACTCAATTGACGTATTAAACCAGCATTGTAATAATGACTGAAGCCAGTCCAGTTTTACAGATCATAGTGAGAGTATTCTCTAATATGCTGTGACAATTTTGATTTAAATGCGTTAAGTGAGCTTACATTTTTTTATGTGTGCAGGTATTTTATTATACAATAATGCTCCTTCATACGTTAGGGTTTTATTACCATACGATGTCCTGACTTTTGGGATCGCGAGGAAGCTAGCTCGTCGTTTGCTATACGACTGTTGTTTTAAAAGTAATGTTAGTATGAATCTTTTTATTAAGGATTTTCCAGATAAAAACGCAACTGTATGTGTATAACTGTTGAATATTCATAATTTTGGTGTCACTGTAAATTTTTGTAGTAGATGTTCGATAACTAAATTTTAAGTGAATAATTTTTAGTGCGCGTCCAAACGTAACAATTTAGTAAAGCTCTTTAGTTCATACAATTCTTCACAACCTACTTAATGACTTACGCATTTTACTAAATTTTAACTAAAAAGTACCCGTTCAAACGTGTTTAGTCATAAGCCCCGCCCACCTACTTAACAGAAAAATAGAAAATTTTCCAAATTACTTGTTTACTTGCGTACTAAATTTTAACTACCTACTAAATTGTCCGTTTACACGTATTAATTTACTTAAAATTTAATTTAGTTACCTACTTAACTACTTCATACGTTTAAATCGAACATAAGTTCCAGAACCATGGAGGATAGAGTAGAAGAATGGCCATCTCTATGTATGAAAAGTGTCCGTAAAAACTCATCCAATTACGGGTGGCGCTGCGGTGCGGTCTACAACGGCTGTGTTCGAACATCTATTTATCAGACACTAGCGCCATTCATTACGGGTGGCATAACTCAGCAAACTTCACTCCGTCTACAACAGCCATGTCCATATATCTATTTTTCACACACTAGCGCCATTTTGAAATGGCCATTATTTGAACCTCTTTTCAGTAAACAGCTGGACACTTTTTCAACTTTCCCATCATATGAGATGGCCCTCCTACCTTCTATGCTCCTTATTCAGAACAGACATCGCGAACCATAAAATGTCACGCAGCGAGGTTCTATTTTCAAAATCGAGCCCCCGTTCTCTTTTCAAAAACCACTGAAAACTTTAGTTCATTGCACTAACATGACAAACATCGGGTTCGGGTGTCGGTTCTATACGGTAGTAACAATAGTTCAATGACGGGGACCGACATATTAAGTTGTATTGAAAGATATATACCGATAAATACCACAATTAACTTGAATAATAATGTATGTTTATTACTTACGAGTAACCGCCCTCGCTTTGCTTCGGTTTTCTTATTTTTATACACCTTGGGTTACATTATTGGAGTTTTATTAAGGATCCCTAATTTTTTTGAAAATATAACATAGCCTATGTTACTCGGGGATAGTGTAGCTTTCTAACAGTGAAAGAATTTTTCAAATCGGTTCAGTAGTTTCGGAGCCTATTCAATGCAAACAAAAAATCAAATCTTTCCTCTTTATATATTAGTATAGATAACTTAGTATACTACTAGTTCTAAAGTAATAGGTGTTTGTATGTATTGGACATAACTTATTAGTTTATAATAACTGAATATAAATTTTAACTTCGTTTCAGGAATTAATTATTAGTATATCGGTACTGAAAACATAAATAAGGAACTTTTGATACATCTGATCAATTAAGTGCCTTTAGGAGTATTTAAAGGAAAATATCGTAAGGTTAGATGATTCAAAGTAGAATGTATACTCGTATATACCGTAAATCGTATACCAAAAACTAACTTAGAGAGCGAATTAGAAGTAAAAACAAAAATATAAACAGAAAATCGTACACAAAATGCAAAGTTTTGTCTTATTGACTGTGTGCTAGGCAATGATATGTCTGACTTATTAACAACATTGCCTAGGTCAAACCTCTGAAGTACGAAGCTGAGATTTTGCGCACAGGTTCGCTCTGTAATCGTTACTTCGGATTTTTGGATATTACACTCTGAGGGCTTGTTTCACCATCTTCAAGTAGAGTCCTGAATAAGCTATTCGCCGGTTAAAGTGACGTTAAAGTGTCATTTTACATACACGAAATGTCAACTTAACCAACAAGCCCTGAGAGTTAAATAGTGGTTGTAAGTTTATTTGAAAATCCGTTAATTTGAAAAAAAAATAAACACTATAAATAATAAACAGCTGGTTACACGACTCGCCATACAAAAGGATACGTTATACTCGTAGATTAAACAGGATCTTTGATATTTTTACAGCATGGCTGCTGAATTCCAATTTGAGTGTTTACATTTCTAACATAAATACTTCTGTTTAAAGTATAGTACGGCCGCTGTATCTTGGCGCGTCTGAACATAGGCTTTGCGAACTTTAGCGCATGTAAGACAGAGATAGCAACACGAACATGCTAACGTATGACTGAGACACAATACACCGCGTATCGAGTATTGGCGAATTATGTTACTGCGCAGCCTTCTGCGCGAAGTTCAGACGCGCCAAGATACAGCGGCCGTACGGTACAATAATTCTACCTATGTTATAGCAGACATAGAAACTAGAATCAAGACATCTCAAACAATGACATACACAAAAACAAACAATATTTTATCACATAAAAATGTCAGCCAGCGAAGATTTGATTGAACCCATAACTTTTTCCTCAATTTTCAAGGTCTGAGATAAACAGCTGGTCTTACTGTTATAAAAGTAACAGCGGAAAGTAATCTGAGAACTAGCCTCAAACAATGAACCCCCACCAGACGGCGCCACAGTAGCTAAGGTTGTACGAACAAAATAATTCACTAAACGCCTCGAATGCCTTTCACCATGGATGAAATCATCTGCATAAACCACAATAACTGTAGGCTCAAGGGAGCTATTCTAGCATTTCAATGTCACGACCTCGGATTCATGTCGAATGATGAGTTTTGCCGTTTTGCGTTACTGCGTACTTGCGTGCGTTTTTACTTCTTATGCGACTTGCAAAAAGGTTGCGTTAAACGTCTGCGCTACCATGGAGGGGGTATGAAAGCACTGGAAAGATGACCCTAGCTTCTTATTATCTTTACCTCTTTTAAATTTAATGTTATTACTTATACAAATCTCACAGAGTCTCAACAGAGTGATTAAGGTTCGTAAACAACGCCATCTAGTTTGTATTTGTGTAAACATAGGCAGTACACAAGTAATATTTTATTATATTAGTTGACGAATATTGAAGAAGTATAACTTCTCACGCGCGTACAAAAGTACACGCACCCTTTTTTGCTTTGGTATAAAAACAACAAAGATTAAGTTTAGATTTCTTGTTTCATTAGAATAAATTTATTCATCATGCCTTCATTGGTATTCTGCCCACACTAAGGTCCTTTTGGCTTGCCTATTTAGGCGTACAAATTAATTCTAGTTATCATACGATAAACCATGCCTATAACAAAATTATGATCACGAACGGATATATAAAACACAAGACAAGACCATAATTACATCAAAGACTGTTATTATGGTAATTATCAAATTATTAATTTATTTGCATTACCTACTTTGTAATAAAATTATTAGTGTCTTATTAAATAGATACTTTAAAACGAAACTTAGGAACCTGGTTTTATTTACAAAAAATGTTTTGAATTTTAATTTGGCGTAGTTAGGTGTCGGCGATCGGATTATTACAGAAATTATTATTCGATTGCCTATTCATCTTGATCTGATAATATCGGATGAAAAATAATAAATTAGATGTCCGATATTTAGACGGCTAGACACAACGTTTTAATTTAGTTTTTAGTAAAAATGCAGAGATTTGATTCTTGTGTCCTAGAATATGAATCGATATCTCTATATATCGAATAAAAATTATAATTCCGGTGCGAGAATGACTCCCCGGTTGCTAGTTGCCATTGCCAAGCAATACATACCATCGGGCTCAGCTTGTACTTGTACGGACGGAAGGACGATTCCGAATAGCTTGTGTCTTGATACTTAACAGGTGTTTTATTAAATCAGTTATCAAATACTTAGTTTTAGTAACTATTCTATAATAATTAAACCACAAGATTGACCGTGACTATCCTCGTTTTTCTATAGAAATAGCTATAAAGTTAGTATTAGTATACTTTGCAACAATCCGCGGTTAACATGTATGATGGTATATATTTTAAGACATGGATGGAGGTGCCACGCATGTCTTAAAGTATATATCATCATACATGTTATCCGCGGATTGTTGCAAAGTAGACTAATACTAACTTAATAACAATGGATTTCCGCAAAGTAACGCCTGATGCTATTAACTATAAACAGCCGACAAACGAACTGACGATCCACCTGACAGTAAGACATCAGCGACATCAAAGGCATTGCCGGCCAAGACAGACAGAAAAAGAAAACAGAAAGTTTCGTAAGTTCCCAAATTATCTGTAAGTAGGGTAAGAGAATAATTCTTGATAAAAAATAACCGACTTAAAATATCTCAAAAGCTACACGACAGAACTCACTCAAAGTGGGACCACATGACAAGCACCAGCTTTCGATTAAAAAAAGAATCATTAAAATCATTAAATTTTTTTATTTAATTATAATTGACTGAACTGTTTTGTATGGCAAAGCTGACATGCAAAAGCCAGATATACATACACAATTAACGAATGTATAGGAGTACAAAAAGGAAACAAAATTGAAAAAAATATGCCAATTCATGTTTTCCTAAAGTAATCCTGATTACGGTCTAATTTCAACCACACAGATAGATGAATATATGACAATAAAAACGAATCATTGATGGACAGTAAAATTTATTGACATCGCAATAGCTGAGCCATGAAGCTATAGCTGAGCCACTCCCTTTCATGATGGTTTGTGTCGTTGACGTGTGAAAAACGACAGACATACGCCGGTGGCGCGCAAATATCGCCCCGACTCGAATATTGAGCATGTGCTTGCAAAAAGTACTCATAACGAGATTTTGGAGATAGGTACTGTTTTTGGTAGGTCGTTTCATCATTTGGCTTGGCTTGGGAAGGACTACTGATCAATTTTACCATCGATGAGGGTCTTCAAAAACTACTTTTTGTTTTTTTAACAGAGAAGTTTCAATTCATTGTATTTGATTATTACATTATTATTATTTCTTACTACATCTGGGGGCACGGCAGTGCCCCCGCCAAGTCGAGCAAAAAAGCGGCACGGCCGTATCATCCTTTTCTCGAAGCAATTCAGGCCATTTTCGACCCCCTATAACTTCGTTGTGGATAAAGCTAGAAGCCTGAATTTTTAGTAACCAAGCAGGCATTGTATAAACTCGGTATATTTCAAATTTTATTCAATTTGAACCAGTAGTTTAAGAATTATAACTAGTCAAAGTTTCTTAATTTCGTCACTCACTGACTGACTGACCGATCATCAAAACTCTAAGGCACTTCTAGCAGACATAGAAGCTTCAAATTTGGAACAGAAGTAGTGTTTAGTGTATAGATCAAGGAAAAACTTAAATATTTTGCAATTTCGGTCCAGTTTTCTAGATACATCAACTGCATAAATAACTTTGTAATCCCATATAAATGTATAGGATTACAAAGTTACATTTGCAGTTAATGAATCATTGTACCTGTATATAATATAATGGAATAATAGGTGTAGATAGGTACCTAGATATAGGTAATTATGTTCAAAGGTAACTTGTAAAAGGAAAAAAAGTAGAACTATCTACAAAAAGAAATGAGATGCCATCAAAAACAAAACTTGTAAAAAAAACCAAGTCTCGCAACTCAGTTCTTCTACCGTAAAAAGTTGTGAGATCCATGTAATACCAAGTCGGTATATTTATTCAGTTCCTACTTAAGGGTCCTTCTGTCTTAAGTTATTACGTAATTAGCTAACCTAACAAGTAACAACATCTTATAGTGATCATATTATCAATATTAAAAATCTTTTATGTTTTAAATAAATAGATTGACTTGGCAATCGCATTAAACAATCAAATTTAATATAATAATATGTAGGTATTACTTGTGAGATACATTGTGTTTTCATGCGATGGTCAAGTCGATCTATTTATTTAAAACATAAAAGATTTTTAATATTGATAATATGATCACTATAAGATGTTGTTACTTGTTAGGTTAGCTAATTACGTAATAACTTAAGACAGAAGGACCCTTAAGTAGGAACTGAATAAATAAACCGACTTGGTATTACATGGATCTCACAACTTTTTACGGTAGAAGAACTGAGTTGCGAGACTTGGTTTTTTTTACAAGTTTTGTTTTTGATGGCATATAATATTCTTAAGCGCCAGTGAAGTCTCATTCGCACTTGGCCAGCGCTGCAGCGTGGTGGACAAACAGCGCGTTCATTTTATTATTATTATTTTTGATCAAATAGTCCGGTCAAATTAGACCAAAAAATGATAGTGAAGGTACATAAATTCCCAACAAGCTGAAAATCAGTAAGATTGTTCAAAACATATTTATAAATAAAAATTTTAAGTTCCCCATCATTCCCGTGTGTGGAAAAAAAAAATTCAAGGTCAAAGGTCAAAAAAATGAGTTTTTCGCGATTTTCAGCAAAACGGTAAGTTTTATCATAAAGTACCCCAGACAAAAAATATAGATCATAAAATTATCTATAAAAATGTAACACTACTTTTTTTCCTACGAGCCACCGTTTCTGAGATATAAGGATTCAAAAAGTTGTAAGTTTTTATCGTCTTAAGGGCCCTCGCCGACGACGACTTTTTGTAGCGATGCTGTCGCGCGTTTCATGAACGCGCAACAGCATCGCTACTAACGCTTGTTAGTCGCATTTGCAACGCGCTACAGAAGCGATGCCAACGCGCTACTAACGCGCTACAACATCGCGACTGTATCGATTCAACGCGCGACCGTGTCGGACGACATCGGTATCTTGCAACTGTAGCGATCGCAGTTACCATGGTGACGTTACTGAATCGCGTTTGCATCGCGACAGAAGCGCGTTTGTATCGCGACTGAATCTCGGCCCGTGGGCGAGGGCACACAGCTAGCGACCGCTTCGCCGCTGTATCGATGCGGACGCGCGACAGCATCGCTACAAAAAGTCGTCGTCGGCGAGGGCCCTAATATGCACACGTTTACCCTGCTACCTCATGGTAGTGTACTTAGCGCGTTTTTGAATCGTTATATCTCAGAAACGGTGGCTCGTAGGAAAAAAAGTATTGATACATTTTTATAGACAATTTTATGATCTACAATTTTTGTCTGGGGTACTTTATGACAAAACTTACCGTTTTGCTGAAAATCGCGAAAAACTCATTTTTTGACCTTTGACCTTGAATATATTTTTTTCCACACATGGGAATGATGGGAAACTTAAAAATTTTATTTATAATGATGTTTTGAACAATCTTACTGATTTTCAGCTTGTTGGGAATTTATGCACCTTCGAATGTCTAAATTGACCGGACTACAAAGTCGAATTTTCATATTGATACAGTCGAATTGAGCTAAGCACTGAAGATATCTGTACCTGGAGGTTAACGATAGTTAGATACTCCTATTTTGTTGAAATTGTGTTTTTTGCATCATTGGAATCGCAAGAACCAGTACTACACAATGGTACTTACATTGCATTAACTCCTATGACGAATATAGGTAATAGTGCTCCATGATTACAAATATTGGTTACACCCACGACCCAAATACGAACATTTATATGACACATGCTGCTCGGGCCGGGAATCAAACCCGGAACTCGTTTCGCAAACAGGATCACTATCTACAAGGCTACGGGGTCGTCAATATATTTCTGTTATTATTATTAACTGTTATTACACTTCCAAAATCTTCCACGATGGGTTATTTCATGCAGCTTCGCTTGTTTAAAATTCTAATCTATCCTAAGGGACGCCTCGCAATCTTCTGTGTATCCTGTAAAGACGAGTTTTAACAGCGTTTGAATTTTAAGCAAAGGCTTCTAATTCTTGTCCCCCGAAATTTAATTTATACAATTATAAAGTTCTAAATAATCCTTTAAGGCTGAGGCTGATTCCTTTCTAAGGATTAATCTTCATCACAGACCATACCGTCGCAGGATTCGGACTTCCGGCATACTAAGAGGAGTCAAAAACGTAGGGTTTTTTCATAAACGCTTAATAAACCTATTTTAGTTATGCATTTTTATAATATTATGTTTTATCTTTATTGTTTTTCGTAAGAGTGAAAAAAAAAAACAAAACAATTTGTGAACCTTCTGTAACCTTGTTTTTTATGAATAAGGAGGTTAGTCTATTAAATTGTAAGTACTTTACTCTCAGATTAAAGAACAAAAGGACTTTATTATCTATTCTTTAGACCTATTTATTTAAAAGATATTTTTGAGGAATATTACACGAATAAACTATAGAATTCGTGTTTAATTTATATCCATCCAAAACTTACATGATGTTTTTATTAATCTGCAACTAAATGTATCTAACTGTCTGCAATTTGCTTTGCGGGAGATCTAGTACCCAAGTTAAACCGAAGCCTGTATTTTGGTACACCAAGTTTTCTCTTCAAAAACAATTAAACATATTATAATTAGTCTTAATCATATTTTAATTTTTATATTTTTTTATATTTAAAACAATATTAGTCAGGTAGAGGGCCGGATTTAGTAGCCTCTTACGACACTCATCTAACGTAGGATTGGGGTTAGCCGTCCTAAGACGGCTGAATTTTTTTAATAATTACGGACACACTGCTTTTTTTACTCTTCAATTAGTTTTATCGTTTAGGTATATTTTTCTAAGATTTACGATAGTTACATTGAAAAATTTAAGTAGATATAAAACATTATCTAAATTATCCTTTACAAGGACCGTATTGTTTTCTAAAACAAGGATAATATTACATTTACCGAAGAGCAAACATTTCAAAACTCCGTTACTTAGTTACTTATTTAGCTGATTTGGTAAGGCGTGAGCCGTGAGCTGACCTACTTCCCTAGATCGAGATTTGGGGCACTCCATTTCAATAAAATATCAATAGCTATGAAAATGTTTACTTAATACAAACATATTCATAGCTAGCTATCATTACTAACTAATGTTAGATAATTGGATGGATGCAAAGAATTCTTGAGAGCTTCTGTGCTTTGGAGGGCACGTCAAGCAGTCGGTCCCGGTTGTTAGCGGCAAGAAAACTTCCGACACTTGGGTTGGCCACTAACCTCTCCATCAATCAACCGGCATTGGCTGGAGCAGTATGGTGGAGTATATTCTGGGCCTCCTCAAGAGGAGAGATCAGTAGTAGTGGACCATTCCATTGACATCGACGATCCTTTAGCCTAGTTGGTAATGACCAGGCCTGCGAAGCGAGGGGTCCCGGGTTCAATTCTCGGTCGGGGTAGATATTATGTGACAGACAATTGTACCCTGGTCATGGGTGTTATTGTGATGTGTTCTATGTGTCGTCCATGTCACCCGCGACACAGGTAAAAACCTACTGCGAGGGTATGAGTATGTAAGCGTTTATTTAGGACACTATTAAGCGTTTTATATTAAGGCGTCTGCCCACTATACCGTACCATAACATGATCGAGATATGAACCAAAGCGGCGCAGTTGTTTTTTCCGGATAACCAGAAAAATAATATAAAGATAAATTATATAAATAAACAGTATCATGTGCATGAGATATAATATGTTTTGAATGGGACGTTTTGTTAGAGAGGGATCATTTGCAAATGGGATTTGCGCCTAAACCGTAACCTACTAATAATACAAAAATGAAAGTCTGTAAAGATGTATGAATGAATGTTTGTTACTCTTTCACGCAAAAACGATAGAACGGATTTTCATGAAATTTTGCACGCAAGTAGACCATGATCTAGACTAGACTAACACATAGTGTACCAATACCAATTACCCCAGAAAAAGTGGGCCAGGCCGCGGGATGAGTGATAGTTGAATATAACCTGTAAGGTGACGATTATAAATCTACATAATTATACTCTATACAAATAAATAAAATTGGAGTGTCTGTTTGTAATATTAAAATAACCGCTTTTTACAAAGTGAATTTGGATGTATACACGGTACATATACCAAAACAACGTTTTTTACAATTTTTGTCTTTCTGTCTGTCTGTCTGTTTGTTTGTTCCGGCTAATCTCTGAAATGGCAGAACTGATTTTGACGGGACTTTCACTGGCAGATAGCTGATGTAACAAGGAGTAACTTAGGCGACTTTAATTTTAGAAAAAAACAGTTTGTTAGGCGATACGAAGTTCGCCGGGTCAGCTAGTTTATTATAAAAACAGTTTAGCTTCTAACGCGATTTCCCTACAAGAGTCAACAGCTGGCATGTATTATGAACTTGCTAAGCGTGAGCTGCAAGCACGCGCCTCGCCCCGGGGTAAAGCCAATTATGAGCGAAGACAATAGCCCTCTACAATTGCATGTTTGCCTGCATACGGCTTTAAAGAATAATGGAACGTTCGCGGAGACAGAAGGAAAACATCAAAGTTTGGTTTGAGGTTAAGTTAGTAAGAGTAATAAAGCCTAATTGTTAACGGAGTGGCTGCAAGTTTCTAGGATCGTTAAAAAAAGAGAATTAAGGAATTAAGAAAATTCACAACATACGACAAAGTATTGAAGCCATTGCTTGTCGTTTATTACGGCCATTTTCAATATCTAAGACAAAAGACATACAATATGACAAAGACCATTTTGTTAACAGGTCATCCACACAATTGAGCACAATATGGAGAACTCCCATTATTGCAATTTTCCTCAAAATGAAAAAAATAGTTACAGAAACTGCAAAACAGAACATGGCAAAACTGTAAGCAGATTAAAAAAAATCATCAAAATCGGTTCACCCAGTCGAAAGTTCTGAAGTAACAAACATAAAAAAATACAATCGAATTGAATACCTTCTCCTTTTTTGAAGTCGGTTAATAATTACCATGATTGTAATTTTTATAAATAAACATTCTACTTTCAATCTTCATTCAGAATTATTATGCTTTCTTGTCCTCTAAAAATTGCATTTGTATTATTATGCATTTGTATAAAAAATATTTGGGACTTCAAAACCGAAATTTCTTACAACACATCTTATTATTTTACGTTATTGTAATACCTACACATTATTTTTATATCAAGCAATAATATCAATTTAATGACAGTTTTTTTATTAGAAAAAATTACAAATCTCACTTTACCTTTTTAATGATGACGTCAATAAACTGAATAGATTACTGCAGGTTGTAGCGCACTATGAGAAGAGATTTAGTTTGGAGACCAATTCTGTCCAAACATTAGCAGGCTATAAAACGGCCCTCAGGATATGTGGGGTCACTAATGTGAAAGGGGCTTCGTACGTTGCCGCGTTGTCTCTGCGCATTCTTATAAGGGATAGGGAATCGGTTTTTATTGTATTGTATATGTAGTGGTGAAGCGTTTGTGTTGTGTATTGTACTTATGCTTATAAATAAACACTTTTTTCTGTATAAAAGTTCATAGAAGAACTTTGTTTGAGTATATGCATAAACAAGTGACAGACGAGTAAAAAGTGGTTAGATGATAATCGTCATTGTCCTTGGTTGGTGACCTCGGTAAACAATGTTGCTAACTGACTTTCTAACACTCTGGAACAGCTAGATAGATCTCTTTAAGTAACTTTGTAACGCATGTAATGTAATTATTAATTTAATCAAAATAACCAATATCATTAACTGGCAAAGTATATTAGGACACAAAATTCTATTAAACATCTGTAATTTTATTGTATCTGTACTTTAACAAATAAAAATGATTTGATTTGTTTTGATTTCATTTTTGCTAAGCTGGTGACCCCGAATGTTGACAGTATGCGCCCACAGAGCAATAAGAGTCCAACCAAAAAACTCTAACCCGTAACCCAGAGAACTATAGAGCATAGCATGGCAATGGTGCCGTATCCGTTGCTGTAAGTGTAAATCATTTATTCGTGTTAAAGGTATCTGATACACTTACGCACGTTAATTTTTTGAACCTACAACCGGTTTCAGAAAGGTGCTTTGTCACGGAGAAGTAGAAATGGCAAAAAAGCGAAGAATAGCGAAAGAAACAGCTACAGGGTACACGACCAGAGATAGGTTTGGGACGAATAAAATATGCTTTTAAAACACGCCTATGATCACTTCGGTATTTGGAAAGAATCTCATAATATTGGTATTCCTAAACTTATAACTCTCCTTCCGTTTTTCCTTTCTTCTTTTATTTACGTAGAAACTAAGACAATGTCTTGAAAAGTTTAAAACTTATTACTTTTTACTTTATTCATCTTGAGTACTACTACCTACTTCCTTTCACAAAAGAGGATGAGCCTTCATAAACAAAGGTCTAATAACTAAAGTAAAACATCTTGAGCACTCTCTAAAAACTTAAGAACGTAAGCACTAATTAGGGGTTAGGTATAATATTTTTATAATGAGTTAAAATTTATTTTTCTAATCATAAATTGAAAAAAATATTTAAAAATAAATATTTTTATGTGGGTATACAATTAATACACTTATTCACGTGCTTTTTTATTTTACCGCTGTTTCTGAAAGTTCTAAAATCCAGGTTGCTATCTGAAACTGAACTTGTCAATAATCATTAAACATGTAACAATAATTACTTTACAATTTTAATTCTGAAATAAAGAATTTTATTTTATTTTAAAGAATGTTATGTCCATCTTTATTTTACACTGGAGCATTATGTAAAAACTACGTGAGTGACTTACCATCAATTAAATATCTGCTTCTTTCGCGACTATTTATATAATAAACGTTGAAATATCAATGAACTCATAAAACTGTAAGTTGTTCTTAACTAACTAGTTTTCAAAGACCGATACGATACTTGTACGTACGAGAACTATGTAATTCAGTGTGGGCGTGAAATTATGTACACATTGCAGTAGCAACATGTAACGCGTCTATGCACGTGTAAATCAGATAAAATACTACTACGGATTCTACCAAATAACATATTACTAATGATATTTAAATATAGATACGTTATGCCCTTACAAATCAACCAAAAAGTATTTTGCGAAAAGAGCTACAACACACACACGTTTATCTTTTGTTTCACTACATCAATCACATTGGTATAATACACGAAGGCATTTTAACGCTCTATGTCAGATGTCAAGCACTTCTGACAACAACAAAAGCGTGCGTATTGTCTTGTATTGACAGAGCGACTACGAGCAGAACGGTCAATTGCCTGTTCTTACGCTCTTCATCGTCGGCGTGCTGGTGACATACTACCCATATGAGATAACGCCCGTATTTAGAAACACTACTATGATGTGTTGTCACAGTGCTTGCGAGTGCATAGTGTCATTAAAACCATTTCATAAACAAAAACTGAGTGAAATCCATCGTTATGCGTTTGTCGAAATCGATAAAGTAGCTGCCAAAAATTTAAATATAATGTCATAAAACAGACATCTCGAACAAAATGTGTGTCCCGTCGGGAGGTTCTATTTTCAATATTGAGCCCCCGGTTCACCTTTCAAAATCGAACGAATCCATTGAAAATTGAAGCCGATCGGCGCCAATTCATTGTAACATACATTGTGTTCGCGGTGTGGGTTCTATATGCTAGTAATAATACTTCAATGCTGCCGAGCTATTTTATCGAATACTGGTTATTTTGACTCAGAAAGGATCGATTGTATGTATTACCATCTTTGTCTTTTACCTTTGTCCAATAGTTACAGTTTGCTGCATCAAATGCACCAATCACAGGGCTGTATACAGCACTACGCGTCCGCTCAGAAAAGTAATACTTAAGTGGTGACTGTGAAACAGAAGTCTCGAAGTAACGAACGCACTAAGAAATTTGTGTGTTTTGTATAAAAACAGTTGTGGTATAAAATACATTAACGCAAACTTATAATTCAATTCAGTGAGGTTAAAGATCGCTTAAGGCTTAGTGACACACGCCCCAACTCAGAGTCACTACCGGTTACTTTAATCGCTGTTTAGCAAAGAATCACCATACAAATACTGTACTAAGGAGCGATTTAAGTAACCATTAGTGACTCTGAGTTGGGTCGTCAATGTTTTAATGATAATCGGGTTCGATAGTAGCGTGTCCACCGAAGCACGGAAACGTTATCCATCCAACTTCCAATCGGCACCAAAACTACTTATCTTGGTTGATCAATATTAAATCTTTATTATTAGGTTATGTAGGTATATTGATTTATCTTCTGTTAATTTTATTTAATCGTAAGTATCTAATACCTGATAGCAGCTTTGGTTTGTAATTTCGAATATAATTCTGGACAAAAAATAACCGACTTCAAAATTAAGGATAACTAAAAAACTACTCCCCAGATCTCGCTCACCACATGACAAGCACCAGCTTTCGATTAAAAAAAGAATCATCAAAATCTGTTCATCCAGTCGAAAGTTCGGAGGTAACAAACAAACAAAAAATACAGTCGAATTGAAACCTCCTCCTTTTTTGAAGTCAGTTAAGAATAGGTAGAGGTGCAGTTAGTAACTAGACTAACTAGTAAATAGTACCTAGTACAAACGTATTACCTAAGTAATGCTGGTTTAACCAACAAGGAAATCACCGCCGTCCTTGTATAATACACCCAAAGCATCAACAACGCGTTGCGACCAAGAAGTGAGTTCGGTTTTAGGACTGGCTCTCCAAAACTGGAAACGTGTCAAAACCTTTTCACGGTTGACTGGATAGGGGTAGCCAGCCAGGTAAATAACCGTACCACCGCATGACCACCGCGCATATTCTTTTCATTTTGTTTTCTTTGAACAGAACAGACCACCTGGTCTCATTTGACGCTTATCGGAACTTATAATGATACTTGGTAGCTACTTATTTTTATTGTAAAGTTTCTTTCTACATAGTTATTAACATGTTAGCCAAATCAGTAATTTATTTTTCATAACAATTAATTTTATGTTTCAGGATAGGTTTTGTTTTCCATTATGCCAATTTCTTATCTATTGTAGGCTCGGCCCAATAAAACGACGATATTTCACAATTATTTTAATCACACTTTCCATTATATTTATCACAAAATAAGTTTTCACTAAAATCACAGACTTCAACAGAGAAGTAACCTTTGCCTCGGGTTTGCATGCGACCATCCAGGTCGACTGTCGAATGGCGAATGTCTCGATTCCTCAGTTCTATGCTCTAACGTCGACATCAATGTCGTCAATATGCTCACTGGCGCCACCAAGTGGCGACTGATGTTAGTAGTATATTTTAGTCAACACCATACTTATATTCACAATAAGTACAAAATAATAGCCCCAAGGGTACTTTACACTGTAATAATAGAAAGCACGCTAACAGCTCGGCCATCTGACTTTTCGTACGTCCTCGTACGTGATACACATTATATTTTGCATTCAATACTGTACAATCATCATCTAAACGTGCTCTCCATCAAAGTTTTAAACAATCCAAGAAATTATGATAAATGCTAATATTGCTATGCCTGTATCTATATGAAAATGAGTTTTCATAAATATATTGATCACAACTGTGTTATTAATCAAAACTAATAGATCTTAATAATAGTGTCCCAAGAACAATTACTATCCTTCTCAAATAAATTTTTGAGCCTTCGAAAAAAAATTTAAATATAATATGATCAAATCGATATCATACACTTGATATAAATCTATAAGAAAAATCTTGATCGATATCATAATATACATCTATAAAAATCTTTATTTCGTAAGAGCGGTCATATATTACAATTGTTATTTCGATATTCATTTTCGTTTTCAGGTTCAATAGGTACTTTATACTTTCAACTTAATGACTTTCATCGTAATCATCTACGAGTATGTTCAATATGTAAAAATATAAAACTTTTAATGAGTATTCTATGAAGTAAACTTTGCACACTATTCTGCTAAGATCTAATATTAGGGTCATATTAACTGAATAATGGGAAATAACACAATATTTCAAATTTTCTTTCAATCAAGCAAAAAATTGACTACTAATAATGAAAGTTGTGTATTATTATAACTACGGATATTTCAACCTTGTTACATGAATCGATGATCATACCGAAGCTATATAGTTACACTCTCCACACAGTGGCTACTCGACCCAGAAAAACCTTTCATAACATCTATAAAATGGCTTAATAAGTCTATAATAACTATTATTGTTAGAGCTACCTACTATCAAACCTTTACGGTTGCGGTACGTGTTCAAATCGCCAGCCACCTTGCCGCGTGGGACGTCTTCATGCGTCGGTCATGCTCCTTACTTGGCTCTCTTCTCTGATCAGATCCATCTCTCAATTCATACTTGGCCGCGATGGGGAGTGTCGCTCAAGCTCACCACACCGTCCGTCACGACCAAGCTTTTCCACTTGGTTCACTAAACCCGACCGTTGCTCAGGCTCATCGCTCGGACTGTCATTTTGGCAGCACCTCAGACGTCGCTCTTGCTCACCGTCTGAGAAATTCAGTGAACCATATCATTACCGTGGTGATATCGCATACGCATCGGTCGTCGCTCAAGCTCACCGCCGGAACGTATCTCAGTTTTCTCACCGTTGCTCTAGCTCTCCGGTGGTGGTAATAAGTGTATCTTTTCATCAAATATTGTCTGTTTCGTAGGCAAGGCCGTCTTTAACCTACTGGAGGCCCTGGGCATATTAAGTTAATGGGGCCCCAATAACTGTGTCAAAACACTATTTTGTTAGAATAAACAAAAAAAGTGATATGCAAGCCTCTAGATTTATGCAAAAGCTAATAAGCAAATTGGTATTGTAGTCAGTAATTTAGGTTCGATTTATTCGAATTAAAAAAAGTTTTTCGGTAATAAATATCGGTTATCGTTTAGTGAGCTGGCAGCATCTAGGGGGCCCCTATCAATCACGGGGCCCTGGGCACGTGCCCAGAGTGCTCAGTGAGAAAGAGGGGTCTGTTCGTAGGGTCCTGAAAAGTATTAGTCATGTCGTCTAGTCTCGTATTATCGTCTTGTCTCCTATCGTCTTGTCTCCTATCGTCTTGTCTCCTATCGTTCATCAAATTCATCATTTTATTTCAAATTATATCATTCATTTCTATCCATTTCAATTAATGCAATTCAGTTGACGCCTTTCGATTAGCTTCATATCGATTAGCTTCATATCGGTTAGCTTCATATCGATTAGCTTCATATCGATTAGCTTCATATCGATTAGCTTCATATCGATTAACTTCATTTCGATTAGCTTCATATCGATTAGCTTCATTTCGATTAGCTTCATTTCGATTAGCTTCATTTCGATTATCTTCATTTCGATTGGCTTCATATCGATTAGCTTCATATCGGTTAGCTTCATATCGATTAGCTTCATATCGATTAGCTTCATATCGATTAGCTTCATATCGATTAGCTTCATATCGATTAGCTTCATATCGATTAGCTTCATATCGATTAGCTTCATATCGATTAGCTTCATATCGATTAGCTTCATTTCGATTAGCTTCATTTCGATTAGCTTCATTTCGATTAACTTCATTTCAATTTGCTTCATTTCAATTTGCTTCATTTCAATTTGCTTCATTTCAATTTTCTCCGATTCAACAATCCAACTCAATTGGATTCAACTCAATTGGATTCAACTCAATTGGATTCAACTCAATTGGACTCCACTCAATTGGATTCAACTCAATTGGATCCAACTCAATCGGATTCAACTCAATTCGATTCAACTCAATTCGATTCAACTCAATTCGATTCAACTCGATTCAATCCATTTCGATTCAAATCGACTGGACTCAATTCGATTCGATTCAACTCGATTCGATTCAACTCGATTGGATTCAATTCGATTCGATCAATCTCGATTTGTTTCAAGTTGATTCAATTCAACTCGATTTAATTCACTTACTGCATGTTCTTTACCAGAGCTTTCTGGTGCCGGAGGTCTCCAGGTGCTTAATCGTTTTTCATCGAATTTCGTCAGTATCGTGGTTTTCAGTGTTGTCGCAGTACCCTCTGACGCCGATGTATATATTCAATCTGAAACTTATAAATACTGTATAAGTGCGAATTCATACACCAACGCAAATAGACATAAATCATAAGCACTCCATGATATAATATCGTCACGTCATTATTTAGAAATCAGGGTATATGTTTATCATTAAAAAGGGATACATGTTAAACTGTATTCTGTCAGTCCAGTCTCCAGCAACGTTAGAGACAAAGCAACTAAAAATCAATAGTATATTCCTATATTTTTTACTTATATCTGGAGATTAAGAATAAGTGGGCGCTTATGTAACAAAAGAAATTACTCTTCAGATAAAATGTTTCTAGTACAGTAGTACGTACTCCTACTTGTATAATAATATCAATAAATAAATAAAATCTTAAATTCCATTACTTTCAATGCTCGAAAAACTAACAACAATACATCAAATCAATCCAATAAAATGGTTCATGTCAATATTCATCACTCCTTTTGAATAATCGCTTCATTATAGGGAAAAATAACCCTAAACTCCTGTAAGAAAATCTGTACTACCTGTCTGTATCGTCCACCAGGATATTAATAGCCCGATAAGTAGTCTAGTAATTTTAGTTGACCAGGTTTTATAATCGCATTCCAAGGGAAAAGGATATCAATATGATATTATGACAAATAATACCATAATAATTATGTACATAATATTTATGTACATAGTACCTAGACATGGATATTCCTATGACGAATTCCCTCTTCGACTGCAAGTCACTAAATAATTATGATCATCAAATAAATCTATATAATTCGTTGATATACATAATATTAACGGATGTCGCATTGCGTATTCCCATTCTATTCGCTTTGGCTTTGAAGCCTGTTTGATACCTCAATGTTTCATAGCAGAAACACTTGTCACATCACACATATAGATCCATACTCCATCACATTGAACAATAATTGCAATGTTTAAACTCAATTTATATGTCTCTAAGAGTTTGCCCGATGCTCCGCGAATCGCTCTTATCGTTAAATGCCATCTATCGGGTCAATACTATCCTCTTCAACCTAGAACTAACCATATACATTCACAAAATTTCGTTGGAGTCGGTTCGATAGAGTAGGAAGAAGAAGTTCATGTCATGTCTATTTTTTTTTTTACAAGCCTTTATTATTTTTTACGGTCCACCGCCTGTCGTGCCACATGTCCTGGGTTCCAGTGAAGCGTACATTTAAATAAGTTTGAGTTGCTGGTCTCAGTCCGTCCAAGGTACTCATTACACACTGTTACACATACTGCTGTGGGGCTATGAGTGTGTAGCATTATAAAATATCACTAATGTCTTTACATTACCTTGTAACTACTTAGAAGAGCAATGCACGCACGTAGGGCACATCTCATGTGTGATTAGGCTGCATAATTAAATCAATTACCGTCGAATCCCGACCGCAGTCCGGCAATCTCTTGTCACAAAGAAATCTGTAATCATAATACATGGTTTAGTTAATCTCAGTCACTATCGCTTTCCAGTTCTTTGAATCCGTTGAGTAGTCAATTATACGTATTGTACCGCTGTACAGTGAGCACAATAAACATCGCGGCATCGCCATAACCAAAACCCATAAAAACAATACTTGTAACATCCAACGGGAATCACCAAAATATTCCAGAGTAGCCATCTAAGCTCGTATTTGGCGTGCAACGCACAGAAGCCATTGTGATAACCGAATTAATTGAATACGGTAGTCATTTAAGTGTGCATTCATTGTATCTTATTCTGCAACGTACCTTAGTTACGTAAATCAAATAGATATCACAAGAAACCATCTCAAGTAATCCTCTTGGCTTGCTAACAAAAATACAAAAAAAATGTCTTACCACAGAATAGATAATAGTACTACATGTCTTACCTCAACAACCCGTTATTTTATAACAAGCTTTTATTTCATTTCAACACTTTCAACTATCCGGTGTCTAATCAAATCCTGTAAGTTAAGGTTAACTTGACTTACTTCCCAGTGTCCAATTGATCTGAAAGGCGGCACAAGCGCTTGGTTAATGTGACTGTATAATGCAAACACACCACAAACTCCGTGACACAAGATTTCTGTTAGATTTTTTTATATAAGATATTATAATATGTATTAAATAAAATCGAGCTCGTCTATTGTGCATAATAATTATCATGACTCGAGAAGATCCATTCCGGAGTAGCATCAAAGATCAAAAATTAAATTCAAAATTATTTATCCATGTAGGTATCACTAATATACTTAATGCACGTCATTTTTCTTTCATAACCACCAACAATTCGGAAAGGTTCTTTGATGACAGCAAAAGATTTTTGTGTAACTACCCGCATGTTCATTTTCGGATTTGCTATAATGGTTGGTATGTTGCGATTTCATATGTGACAATTGTTTTATGAGAAACTAGTGGATACCCGGCGTGTTCCACTAGGCTAAAGATTGTATAAAGGAAAAGTCGGAAATCGAAAATGTGCCTAATGCTTAATAATAATTTTAATGGTCTCAAACCATCTTCGCTGCGTTTCAAATGAAACCATTTTGAAGTTAGAAAGATCAGTTGAATGGTTTCAAAGTATATAGGAGACATCCGTACAAGCATTTTTTGCGGTTTATATAATATTAATATATATAAATCACGTGTCACGCCGTCCGTCCGCAACGGACTCCCAATCAAATTTGCACATCGTGTGCAGTTCGATCCAACCTGAAAGATAGGATAGCGTACATCTCAAAATAATAAAAAAAAAACCGTTGACAGAACGTAGTCCGTCCGGGCAGCCAGTATATAGATAAAGTTAACCCACCACTTGGTTAAATTTAGCTCAACAAAATAAAGCAAAACGATCTCAAAGTCAAGGAGACTCAATAACGGCAAAATAATTGTATTGTCCATCTCATGATTTACCATCACGTCCATCTCTTCAGAGTATCATAAAGTTGAAACTACCATACACATAGTATTGTATTGGGTGACCTCTTTAGCTAATACTCAAGTAATAAAAAATTCCTGTAAGAAATATATCTTGGTGTTTATTTAATCTTTGGCTTCCAAAATTCTTACATTGCATTACAGTACCCATTTAACTATTAGGTTGATAATTATTGATGTATTCGCGGGACATGGAGGGAGCTCAAGCGCGTTGTTGGCCGTGGATTGAAGGAAACTTAATATGTAATTATGTACCTACTCTATAAAAGACGCCACATCATAGCGGAGCAATATTTTGGATGCTTGTTTCACAGTTCGTTTATCATTCAATTTGATACATTGATTCAGTAGCTAATAATAAAAGGTAGGCTTTTGTATTATCAGTTCTAGTCTAGCTAATTAAAGTTACTTAATAACCTGGAAGTTTTATTGGTTTTCCTCCCTTCTTTATTAAATAAAAGGCACATCGGTGTCTTCTTGCGTATCCATGATTATTTACGTGGGTAGGCGGGTGAGGGGATCAGGCCTTCATTATAATGAAAATAAATCGTAGATTCAAAAGACATTCATATACAGATTACAAAATCAACAATTACTAGTTATAATATTAACGGATCACTTGGATACGGAACGATTACTTTTTAACCAACGTTCCACCTGAACATGTGAAGCGCGTGCGCAACGTCCTTAAGCCTTGACTGCTCAATAACAACTTACTATGCAATGGCTGCCACATACATAAAGCATCTGTTTAGTACACTTTTCATGGTGTTTGTTGTTTTTCTATTTACATATATTATGATCAACTGCACACAATAAAATCTGACTTTCAACTCGCATCCGTTATCGGACAGACAAAAATATTGAAGAGCAAGCGCAAATTAGAAAAAAAAACCATTATATTTCTTCATTTTTCCAATTTCGACACGTATCATCAGAAGAAAGAGAGAAAAAAAAAATTACTCACATTTTTATTTCACCTCACCTCTTTGTGGCGTGGCTAGACATTTAACCTTCAAAAATAATCGCATAGTTCTCCATTTTCCTAAATTCAGCACGTGTCATCAGGAAAAAATAATAAAATACTCACGTTTTTATCTCTTTGGGGCGTGGCGAGAGATTCTTCTATCTGTCCATCCCTTCTTCTGAACTGTAGGCTCGGCCCAATAAAACGACGATATTTCACAATTATTTTAATCACACTTTCCATTATATTTATCACAAAATAAGTTTTCACTAAAATCACAGACTTCAACAGAGAAGTAACCTTTGCCTCGGGTTTGCATGCGACCATCCAGGTCGACTGTCGAATGGCGAATGTCTCGATTCCTCAGTTCTATGCTCTAACGTCGACATCAATGTCGTCAATATGCTCACTGGCGCCACCAAGTGGCGACTGATGTTAGTAGTATATTTTAGTCAACACCATACTTATATTCACAATAAGTACAAAATAATAGCCCCAAGGGTACTTTACACTGTAATAATAGAAAGCACGCTAACACTATCTAGATTCTATATGTCATGAGATCGAAAATGCAGCAATAAAAAAATTGCGTACTGTTAACTGCCAGTCGAATAAAAGTTAGTGTGCGATAAGTGTTTCAAAGCTTTAGCTTAGGTCCCGAAAGTTAGAGTAGTTTCGATCTCGATACGAAACGAGAGAGCACGCCACGCTTAAAGAAAATTGGACCTCATCCGATTGTTGGGGGCACGCGCGCTTCCAGCGACGGCGCCCGAATGCTGACGATTGTAGGGCGACGTCCTAATATATACTAGAAATAAACCTTATGTCACTGACCTTTCCATTGAATTTTGAGTCTTATAACCAGGTCTCAAAGCTAAGTTTTCAATAAACAAAATGTACCACTTGAGATTTTTAAACAACGAACAACCAACTGCCGAAGCGGGCTTAAACAGCGCAATAAAGTCGTATATTGTATACAACACGCTCTATTTTCAACTCTATGTCAATGACGTAGATTTCAAATTGTTCTGTCGAAAGGATGAATTTTACGACTATCCATTTATAAGTTACCGTACGCCCTCGAGACGACCGCCCCGCATGCGTACAATAAGCGAACCTCGTATTCAGACATCGTGATACATTGCTTGGTGTAAGTGTTAATAATTATAGCCTTGTTTGAAAGCCCGCAATGGATACTATTAAGAAAAATCAACGTGACGTTAAGAATTATGTATATTCAGTGGTCATAAGGCTGTTATTCGCTTTACATTTTCGTATCGCGTTGATATTCAAACCACTTTTGTCCATGATTATGTTTTTTGAACGCCGCTTCATTATTTCGCATTTCGCGCTAATTTTGATACATCTGCTCCATACAATAAATTGAATGTTAGCGATGTAGGGACTATCAACCGCTATGCAGTGTATTTGCTCATTACTTGAATTAATAGTTGGATGTACCTACGCGTTCAGTATCCACTATCATTAACGCTTATTAAAATAAATGTATTCATTCATGTATGGATTAGGTTGGACACAGTAATTATTACTTAAAGTAGGCATGTAGGTATCTACTGAAAGAAGATATTCAAATATTGTCTTCCTTGAATTTTTGTAATCTGTGGAAGTGTAAGAGATAATGTAATTTTTTACTGAGGAATACTGGATTATTGCCTGCAGATATTTCGAATAATTTCGGACAGAAATAGAGTATACTTACATAATACAATTTTTTTTTTTCAGAATTATTCACAATTACTTACTCTATTAATTAGGTAGGAACCTACTTCAGAACTTTTATAATTAGGTATACAATAAATATCTGGTTTTCTAAAAGATACTGTTAATGTATCATAGCAAGGATGTTAGATCCCATCACTGCAAATTACTTTCGCAACTTGAGGGGAATTCAGGAGTCCCCTGGGACCCAAGGGACACAAGGGAGAAACCGGTTCACTTGATCTTAGAACTCCCCTACTTGCACCGGGTTTCTGCGACGGTTTCTAAATATCTCACACAAACCGGATCTAATCTAACTAAGCTATCCGTTTAACTTTAGTTTTTAGAATTTTAAACTGATCCAATGTTATAAATAGAGTTTTACTAAGTTAGTGCGCTTGTCATCCAAAACTTCATTACCACGTACTATCAGGTAGGATTGAAATGTGACAGTCAACCTGTAATCATTTATAGTTTATTTATTTATTTATTTATTTCATAGACAGTAAAGAAAGTATGACATATTAATAGGGTGTAAACATAAACTCTTGAGTTTTACCGTACACCCTGCGCCGTCGATATACATTAATAAGATTAAAAATTCATATTTATACATATGACGACATGTGTGGCGCAATGGTTACCATGCCAGATCGCCGCACCAAGGGTCCTGGGATCGATTCCCAGCGAGGCGAAAATTTGAATGATGAGTTTGAATTTCTGTTCTCGGTCTGGGTGTGAATGTCCTTGTCTATATGTGTTGTCCATGGCACCCACGACACAGGGAATCCTAGTGTGGGGCTATGAGTGTGTGGCGTTATTATTATTATTATTACGTGCTACACACTTCAATGAGAAGAAACGATCATAACCCAGCTACACATTAAGTAGATATATAATCACCATGAGGGTAGATCATAAATTTTTTGTTGAAAACAATCTCCATCAAAAAAAGCATGTGAAAGATGAGATTTTTTTTACTCTTTGATAACTATTGAAAAATTTCTCTTTCTATTTAAATTCCAAAGATATTATCGATTTTCTGTCTTGTGGTAACCCCATGTGACCTAATTCAAAGCACGCTACTAATTTCAGAACTAAGTACCTAATGTGTTATTCAAAATTACTTATTCCTACTCATTCAATCTCTTGATGATGTAGGTAATTAATATGTGTCGCGATATCGGTCTGTCGGTCTATCATAAACGCGTATTGCATGTGCCAGAGCTCTGTCCATATTGATGTAATTCTTGCAATGTGGAACGTGTCACCTATATTCATTTACACACAATTCACGCGAACGGCAGCGCAGTTATTGAGTTAAAGTTGTTACAACGTTTATTATTTACACTGGGTAGCTGGGTACGAATAAAATTGTATTGAAGATCTGTGGGTACATTATAGATGATTAAAAATTGAACAGGTTAATAGTTTACACGGACCTAAAAAAAAGACAGACGTAATCCCAAGAACAAATTCAGTGAAGCACCCATAGTAATACCAACTCTGTATTCGTACAAGTACACACACCCACACATTGACACCATACGGCTACGACATTGACACCGTCGCGAATCAAAAATTACAAAATTACGCACACATGGTAAGCGAGCTGTCAGCTGTCAGCTTCACTCTCGATTAGACAAGGTTATGTCCGTTCTTTTTTTATGTCCGTGATAGTTTAATACAAAAATACGGACCTTATAATGTTAATGCACCTAAAAACGCATGCTATTATTCATCTGTAATTAAAATTACAAATATTAATATTTTTAAGACCTACATATCGCTGCTTCAATTCATAACTACCACAAATCAAAATTAATCTTTTTTGCAGGAGAGATAAACAAAGAAAAAAAAAACTATTTTTTGTCTTATGCTTTCTTATTTTATATCAAATATATGCAAATTATATATTATTAGAAGCATATTTTTAAACAGCATTAAATGTTTTAAGTAGTTTTATAATAAACCGAATGCTAGAGGAGATATAAGTGTATAAGTTACTTTTGAATATAAAAAAAGTTTATGAAATATTCTAAATATGGGATAAAACAACCATAAGTCAATAAAATAATTGTATTAATCATGTTTGATCATAAAACTTTTAGGAACTCAATAAAAATCGCCATGCAGTTTAATAAAATAACTAAAATGCTATCTAAAACATAATACAAATTAAAGTTTCCCTCAAAATAACAAATAGAAATCTTGAAAACTGTTGCAAAATAATCATCAATTATTTTTTAAATTCTACTCAAACAATGAAAACATGAAAATAAAATAACAAAATTCGGGACCACTTGGTTAGTAAGTCCAAACTAGCTGCAAAGGAATTGGGAGTGCTCAATAGAGCTAAGCAGTACTTCACGCCTAAGCACAGGTTGATGCTCTATAAATCGCAAATTCGACCACACATGGAGTACTGCTCCCACCTTTGGGCTGGAGCCCCAGTTAGCCAAGTGGATCCGCTCAATCGAATTCAACGGCGAGTTATTCGTCTTGTCGACGATCCCAAGCTTACAGACGGACTAGAATCACTCGAGTTGAGGAGAGATGTAGGCTCTCTCTGCGGATTCTACCGTCTGTACAATGGGGAATGTTCTAAAGAACTGTTTGGCTTAATACCTGCAGTTGGTTTTCGTCACCGCACATCACGGTGTACCAGGTTCCACCAACATCACCTGGATACCTGGCATTCGTCCACAGTTCGGTTCTCACGTAATTTTCTACCTCGTACGTGTAAACTGTGGAACTTCCTGCATCAGTGTTCCCTCTAAGCTATGACATGGGGTCCTTCAAGAAGTCAGAATCAAGAAGTCAAATGTGGAGCTTGAATTACATGTTCTTGTGACTAAAATTTTAGGGTTTTCTACACAGAACTTGGCACCCATTTAGATCTCAATTCTTTTTTTTTTTTAAATTGGCCTTCACTTTACATTAATGTTTTTGATGGGATATCATTACTTTTTGCACAGAAATTATTAGCAGGTACTTATTCATAACGTTACTGATTAATTTTGTTACCTTATACATGAACTGCTATAGTGCTCTTTAACTAAATCTGTCGTTAGTGCGCCGTGGTCCGAAATACCTATTATTTCATTATTTATAAGTAATGATCTTCCACTATCGATGTCCGCTAAATATTGAAATAATAATTAATACTAAATTCCAGTTATAATATCGTAATAATAATAAATACGATAGTCGACTAAACTCTTATTAGTTACGAGTAACCGCCCTCGCTTTGCTTCGGTTTTCTTATTTTTTTACGCTTTGGGTTACATTATTGGATAATTTTTTTAAAAATATAGCCTATGCTACTTGGGGATAGTGTAGCTTCCCAACAGTGAAAGAATTTTTGAAATCGGTTCAGTAGTTTCGGAGCCTATTCAATGCAAACAAAAAATCAAATCTTTCCTCTTTATATATTAGTATAGATATAGATAAGTAGTTTGTGTTCGATGACATAACGTGCCACAATATATTTTGAAACAATACTTCGAATCACTTGAAATTGGTATAATTTTGTGATGTACACGCCGTGTAAGATTAGAGAAAAATAATTTTTCACACATTAAAAATGAAACAACGTAACTGGAAATAACGTCTAATAACGAATCACTAATCTGCACGTAAATAATACGTACGTGCTATGCACTTTCCCACAGGTACTTGGGACACTGAACATCTTCCCCCCGTTGAAAGCTTCACAAATTACTAAAACTGATATGTTTCGATTAAGAAAAAATCACGGTGGTATTCCACTCGTTATAATATATCACCTTGGAATCCACATAATGACCACCTTTCATCGCAACATACCTACAATATAGAAACATCCCTACAATTTTATAATTACAATGATTACAATGCTTTGCACAAAAAATGCTAAATTAACGTATCTCAAAAAATTTGACCTTACCAATTAACCTATGTATTAAAACAACTCCGTTTAAATAAAAGCAAAACTAGTGTATTCCTGAACAAGGTCCTTTTAATTTTTAAATGATAATAATAGAAAGTAGTTTTTTAAATTCAAAATAAACTATTTTTAAATACCGTACTTCATATTAAATAACTTAAATGCAAAACGAACACAATGCCTCATAAGTTTATTTTGATCAAAATAAATTATGTTAATTTAGGCATATTTTTTGCGCAAAACAACCCGTTTTGAAATATGGTTCTTTTGATTTAAAAATAGTGTCTTACTTACTTGAATCCTCCATTCAAAAACTAAAGTATTCCGAAATATGGTCGTCTTCTGTATAAAATTAATGAATAACACAGGATACATTTCGAGATATGACACTTTTGCACAAAAGAAACGTGCTTTCAATTAGGTTGTCGACGCATAACTCAAAATATGGCGGTTTAGACCATATTTCGCGCGTTCAAAACGAAAATTCAAAAGTAACGGTTGCGTTGTTTTTGTAACTTTAAATGTGAAATCAATGGGTGTCTTTTTTAAATATAAAAATATGAAGGATTACGGTTGTATTTTTGGAATAAAAACATTTTTGCAATTTTCTTATTTGTGGTACTTTTGAATTTAAGCAGCGATATGTAAGAATAGCTGGTTTTTGTAATTTTGTAGACGATCCTATAAATAAATAAATACATTCAACGTTCCAGGACAGAGAGCTGTCACCTGGTGAGAAGCCCCACACGATACTTCTTGATTAGGTGCTTGGTATTGGTAGAGCTAGAGACTCTATTATAAGGCTGTAATCATTGTATATCTCATAATTTGTAAACAATCTTGCAACTACTTCTAATTGGAATATTTAATTTAGTTTAAAAAAATTATTAATAGTAAACAAAGTAAGTAAGTAAAAAAGTAAGTAGAAATTAATTTAGGAATTAAAAGATTAATAAATGTCTTTAATTTCTTTTCATTTTGTGTTAGCCTTATTTTTAAATTACAAATTACGATAAACAGATACCGTAAGATTATTTACTAAATAGGCATTGTCTAAAAAAATTGAGTTTAAAGCTATAAATAAGTTTTAAAACTGATATTCGAACAGGTGGCGCCATCTCTTCGTCAGGCGTGACAACTAAAGTATTTTATGTAGAGTCACATTTCCATAGTTATTTACATAACTATCAATTATTCTCTATTTCTAAGTGAAACGGGATTGGACTTTAATTTATATAATGATACGTGCAGGGAAAACCTTTGTACCCCTTTTTAAGGTTCCGAAGTAAAATTGGAACTTATAGTCTTTCGTCATGTCCGTCCGTCCGTCTGTCCGTCTTTCCGTCTGTCCGAAGCAAAGCGCCGACCCTTAGTGCTAGAAAGTTGTAATCTGGCATGGATATAGGTACATATTTATTAAAACTCCAGAATCGCAGAATAAAATATTGAAAAAAAATTTTTTTTTCAGGGTACCTCCCCTACAGCCCGTGAGGATGAATTTATTATTCGTCGCGTACCCTGTAGTGTGGGGTATCGTTGAAAAGGTCTTCCAAAAATATTATGTATCTTCTAAGATTTTTGGAATTAGGGGTCCATTTGCGAAATATTTAGCTTTAAAGTGCTAATTTTGGTTAGAGTCAAGTATCCGAAAACTATTTCCTTTTTTAGGTCCGTGCGGCTATGTTAGCATATTCGATAAACTTACTATTTCGGAACCCAATATTGCGCGTGGCCTGCCACGCACTTGCTCGGTTTTAAAAATAATTCACGCACCAACATTTGGCATAGTAATTTAAAGTTTACAGGGTGAAGAAGTGCAGAAAGCTGAATTTTATGTGTATTAGGTGTTACGATTACTTAAAATCAAAGAAAATACATTTGAAAAATACAATAGTAAAATAACCTTTGACAGGTTGAATTATGGTTGAATTTCGTTTGAAGAGCAGGCTTGACAACTCATGTGCTTAAGATATCGCTCACCTAGTTATAATGGCACATCTGCAAAAAATGCGAAATTGAGTTTATAATAATATGGTATATGTACTTGTTTAAAAGTGCATAATCTACATAGTGGTAAATATGTATTAAAGTCTATACTAGTAATCAAACCCATACAATCTGTAAAAAACGTAAAAAGAACCCATAAATAAATTTTAAACATTTTTATAAAATTTTTGATCCTCGTTTCTGTAAAATAATGAGAAACGTAGATGTGCCGTTGTATTACTGGGTGAGCGATATATTCAAATAATTAAAAAATTGTACCTCATTACTAGATAGTAACAAAAAATATGGTCCTGTCTCACTTCAACGAAAGACGAACAAGTTTACCTCTTACATCTACGAAAAAAATTAAATAGTCGTCTATAATTTTCTCCGTATTAGGGGCCATCCATAAATTACGTCACACTAATTTCATGACTTTTTGACCCCTCCCCCCCTAGTGTGATGTCACATATTATGAAATTTTTCACCTAGAAATTATGAAATTAAAACAGCAGTTCCGAAATAGGTTTTATTTCCATTAATTTTTTTAAATTTACCTTACATACCAATTATTCGATTTTGAAATGTGACGTCACGAAATTTAGGACCCCTCCCACCCCTTGTCACACAATGTCACACTTCATCGACCCCCTCCCCTCCCACCTAACGTGTGACGTAATTTATGGATGGCCCCTTATAGAATACATATTGTACATTTATGGTTATACGCTAGTAATGTACTCCACCTACGTACATGCTTCTTGAATTTATGCTGTGTATCGGCTATCGAAACAAATTTACATGCGGACACAAACGCAGACCAAGGGCAAATATTTACCAGGTCTCTTTGTTCCGCAAACGTTACAGTGCAATACATTTTAGGGTTAAATCGGTACTTTGAGAAGGCCGTCTTGAGACGCAATCTTAACTCATTGTCTAAGTCAAAACGAAAATAAACCGCATCACTTACAATTAAACTCCATATGCTTAAAAAATAATTTAATTATAATGAAATTAAAACCATTATTTATTAACAATTTATCACAACAAGAGAGAAACTTAACATTAGTACTTAACCTTCATATTATCTTAAATAGACGTTCCAATTGACTTTCCAGATGAATTTATATTTAAAAAACAATAAATCGGTCAAAAAAATACTTCTTGTTATAATATAGATAAACAGTGAAAAATTATTATAGTCAATGCTTTTGTAAAATATTTATTACCAATGGCTATGACTCCCAAGACATGGATATAAATGAAATAATTGTAGTACATTTACACAATATATTTTTACATAAATACACATTACACATAAATACACATACATACATAAAGCTAATATTAACAGTAAAGCAATAACATTTAACCCGTAACTTTTACCTGGGCTTGGAGCCGACCGCCTACACTCACGAATACTTGCAATATTGCATCCCACCTGAAGGGTAAAATCTAGGTTAAACTTCTAATTAAAACGTTTTTTATCTTGTTTATAATATTACTTACTTAATTAAATAAGATAATTAATCCTTTAATAAATTAGTTAAAGAGCACTACCTAGCTATGTAACGTTGCTCATTTATTTTCTTTTGTTCTCTGTTCTCTTTTAATCTTTCCTCTTGTACTCAGATTTTTTTCTTACTCTACATACTTTGTTTTTCCACTCTATCACCTACTCCCTCTGCCTATCACTACTGTGGTGAAGAATGATGGATTTGCCTTTCACTGCTGTCGTATGGATTATTTATTTTTTAGTTTTAATATTTTTTGTATATATTTTTTATTGATTTTATTATTTTTCTTTTATAGTCTCTCTTAAATTTATGCACACCGATATTGTCTATGTATTACTTATGTTTCCTTCTAATTAGGTTGCCTGGAATAAATCGCTACGAATCGATAAGGCCGCCTGTTGTTGTGGTGTGCAAACAATAAAGAGTTATCTATCTATCTATCTATCTATCTATAATTCAATGAAATCACCTTCTGCGGCCGATAAACTATTGTGCTAGTAAGTGATTGTATTGTAGTTAGGTCATTTTTTAAAAACTTTTGTTTGTAAGCTTAATACGTGTACAAGAATCAGATTATTCATATTTTTGTAGCTAAGGCTGGAAATGATATACTAACATTCCCTAACATATTTACATATGCACATATGTACCTACATATGACACACAAGACGAAACTATTAAAATTATCACACACGAATAGAGCCCGAGTGTCTAAGTTATTTCTGCTAAAATACTAAAGATTTACACTTTATGTATTCAATAGAGCTCTATAGTCTAAAATTATGAGAACTTGAACCAACTTAACTTACGCAATAAGTAACAGATAATAATAACAATCTAGTTCCTAAGTTAACAATAACAGTACACTTGGCCTTCAACAACATTACGCCGTAATCAATATAATCAAACATCATCGATAATGGGGGTGAGCGCGAAAACTATGGGATAAAGGTTGGCTGCGGGCGGATGCTTCGGCGGGAGAAAAAACCGAACCCCAGTTTGATGCGGCCCCTCGCCGACAAGCTGGGCTCTTGTGCCGCTACCATGCTGTAGCGTACAGGGCGGATAGGTCCCGTCTCGTTACGTGGTTGCAGTTGGGGTGTTGACTATTTTTATGGTGTCTAAAACGGAGGTTCCGTTTTACGTCTAAAATTATCAATTTATATTTACTTTTTAATACACTCTTAACACATGTAATCATATTTAACTGACACGCTATAGTATAGTACAGTTTGTTATAATTATTATGAATTTATGATATAACTTCTATTATATTAGATTATACTACAATGAGGATATTTTAAAGGTTCCATTTTCATGATTTAATAAATATTATGGTGATTTTTAAAGAATAACTTAATTGAAATAAAAATTTTAAATTTCTGCTGTTCAGAAAAGGTGAAGTGATCCGTTCAAAACTATTCTTTAAAAATTCAAATATTAATAATATACCTAAGTGTACACTTATTAATTCGCATAGGTATACAAATCTCATTACATTACCTTCAGCATAAATCAATCCTAATTTCCCAATACAAATTTAATTTCAACTAAATTGAGTAAACAACCGACTGCAGTATCCCGGTTTCGTATAATATTTCTTGGTGGTCCTATACTCACCGCGTCTCGGTGGGGTTAGTGACCGCGGTCGGATGTTAGCCACGCGACCCGCTGTCCCGGGTTCGATTTCCGGTTCGGTTCCGCTCTGCTGTAAGTGCCCACCGATGACAAGTTGATGTATGGTGCATAATGCCCATATGTATTTTTATTCACTTATTAATCTGCTTTGCTACAACACCCTCCAATAAGAAAGAGAATTCACGTATAATGAATACAGGGTGTCGCAAAAGTTACGCAAGATTTGAATTTGCTGACATTTGCGCGGTAGTGTTGCCAACCAAAAGAAAAAAAAACAGGTAACTGGTCATAGCTGATAGTTCCGACTGACAAAACCAGTCACTTGCATTATTGAACAATATTTTAAAAATTAATGAAATTTTATGGCTACAGTTCTCTTGTCTCGAAGTTTCGAACATAATGAAGGAATATTGATTCGACAATAGGTTGGTCGCTAGGTAGCAGTGACGGTTGAAGACATCATATAGAATTTTATCCTAATAATATAAAATACATTAAAAAAAACTGAGTATTCAAGATACAGTAACAAATTAATGAAAATTAATGTGTATTAAAATTAATTCAAATCTTGCGTAATGTATGTTTATATTGTTCAATGTACATTTATTTTAACATAAAATATTTATTTTAATAGTTGTAATATGATTGTTAGATATATTATATGACGTGTTCGTTTTAATGCACTATTACTATACAGCAAGAATGTCTCAGGTGCATTAGCAGGAACCTCCTGAGGACTGAGAACTGAAGACGTACCGCATACCGCACTACCGCATTAGTCAATGTCGCCACCACCATAATTATATTTGACAACGAAACATAAAATTTACTACGGCAGTATTAGGTACCAATAGACGTGGCAAGATTTTTAGGTTTTATTTGTAATAGTTATTCAATCTTAAATTTTGTATTTTATTTAAAAAATCAAACTCATTTAATCATTTGTGTATTTTTTCCAATACACCTTTTTTTTAATGTACCACAATAATAATCCATCATTCTTTACATAACCTAAATTATTATGCTTAAAAGCACTTTTGTCTTTTTATTAGAAAAACCTTTTAACAAATCAAAAAATCTAAATATTTAAGAGACGTTACCAACTCAAGGCATTAAAAAAAACATGTAGTGTCCGGCATTCGGGGCAGTAATTGAGTACCTGGCGGTAGAGCGGTAGAGTTCCGGACGATTCCGGACGCTTTCCGGCCGGGACAAAGTATTCCTGTAGGGTTCCGGCTCTATTGTTGTACGATGTTAAGATTCGATGAGGCTCAATATGGTCAGATTCTTCAAAAGGATGTATTTAAATAATTTTATATTGTCAGTTATGTCGTAAATTGTGCCTTAATGTGCCTTAATGTAGTAAAACTTCAATGCTAAAAATATGACAGTGTTTTTTTACATATAAATTATAGTACAATTTTTTTTGTGTACCAACATACAAATAGATACACAACTCCTTTCACGCGTCCATGTCCAAGTTGTAAAGTGAAATTCTGTGACCATTAATATTATTATCGCTAAAACATAATGTTTATTATTAAACACACCTGCAACCAAATTTTTTCGTCCTTTTTCTATTTATATAAATTAATTTTTAGGTCACTGTGACCTAATCTAGCACGGATACGCTTTACCGTGCGTGACGTAATCCTTTTTTACACGGTGCGAAAACGCAGTGACTGCAAGTTTCTCTATTAATTCACAGCATTTAGTGCGGTGTTTAACCTCACGCCGTGCAATAATACACAACTTAAGTCTTGAATTTAACTTGAATACAACTTCACCCTCGAGCAATAATAGACCGCTTAACGCACCGTATCGTAATGTAGGCTCCACTTTTTTGTTATGTAAGTATATGTAGTTTAAAAATAAAAATATGTTATATAAACAATTTGTAACACATAGGTAAGTATAAATAAAAATATGTGTACCCGTAATTTCTATTTAAGTTTTCTAATTCTATTTCTATTGTGACTAATTTGAGAGGAAATTTCATAAGTTACTGAAAGAGATTACTGTATTCTTGTCATAGTTAATGTATTTTCTTCTCATAAACCCCCTAGTAAATCAGATAACAATATTGTATATTTACTAAAACTATTATTATATTATTACTGTACTATTACTAAACTATTATAGCCGTATTGGGGCGGCTTAGAATACTAACCCCAATCCCACGCCGGATGGGTGTCGTAGAAGGCGACTAAATCCGGCACGCTGGTGGTAGGGCCCTTCGAGGCATTATATTGGTAATATTGATTTTAATTGTTAATTAATACCATTATTGCTATTATTATTTCTCCATGGGGTTCGCCTGGATAGCTACCACCCTCCTTCTAGAGTCAGCCGTGAAATGTTCTCTAACGTGTTTCGGTTGTAGTGTCGGAGAGCCAGTCTTCTTCCCTTCTTTCTCCCCCATCTTTTATACATTTTCCCTCCCATTCTTCGTCTGTCACCCGTCCTGGAGAAGTGTACTTCTGTTGGTGTCTCCCGAGTCCGGTATTGTCATTGGCAACTGATTTCGTGCGGTTGGGCGTGATGGACTGGCTCGGCGGCCAGGGAGAGCCGATGAAACGTTACCGCTGGCGCCCGTTGGTTGTAGGGGACCCGAACCCAGGTGATCCCGCCCTGGGAGGCTGTCCCGCCGCCAATGTCAAAAGCCCGTCGATTAATTTTCTTGCCGGTTAGGGAGCCGGATGTGGACGAGGACTTTGATCGCGGGTCGGATCGGGGGTCCTTCCGTCCGCTGAGCCAGTGACTCAGACTACCCACCTTTCCGAGATAGTTTTTTTGTGACTACTCTTTGACTCGGGTTGTGCTGACGATGCACTACTCCTATTCTTTCAACTCTTCCCCGCAAAAAAAAATGAGAAAGTCGAAAAAAGGAAAAAGGTTAAAACCAGCGGCACCCCCTTCCACATTTCTTGTGGACTTTTGTAACATCAGGGGCTTACATTCAAACCTCAACGCCGTTCATCACCATCTTGAAACGTCGAGGCCGGCCTTATTCTTTCTGACGGAGACACAAATATCAGCTCGAGAAGAAACTTCCTACCTCCATTATCCGGGGTATAAATTTGAACACAAATTTATACCACACGCCGGTGTCTGTTTGTTTTCTCGAGATGATATTTGTTGTCAACGTCTCGACTTTCTTGAAGGAAGAGACCTGTCCACCATCTGTGTACGCGTGGACCATGGTGGTCAGACACGTGTCTACATCGGTTTGTACAGGTCTCATAGCGGCAATACCGAAGTTGATCGACTCTACGAGCACGTTCAAGGGGCGATCGACTATGTGCAAGAGCAGATCCCTCGTGCCGAAGTGGTGGTCCTGGGTGACTTCAACGCCCATCATGTTGAGTGGCTAGGATCACGTACAACGGATTACGCAGGGAAATCTTCTCAGAGCTTTGCCTTGGCTAATGGCCTCAGTCAGTTGGTGTCCAGCCCAACTCGGATCCCTGACATTGACGGCCATGCTGCTTCCACCTTGGACCTCCTGCTAACCTCCCACCCTAACGATTATACTATATCCGTCGAGGCGCCGCTTGGTTCGTCTGATCATTGCCTCGTACGATCTTCGGTACGATTGGCACGACCCGTTGACAGACGACCTTGCGCATCTCGTCGGGTCTGGCATTTTGGATCGGCGGACTGGGATGGTTTGCGGGAATTTTATTCATCGTACCCGTGGAGGCGCATTTATTTCTGTTCAGCTGATCCTGATGCTTGTGCGCTTTCCATAGCCGATGTGGTACTCCAGGGCATGGAATGTTACATTCCAAACTCTGTGGTACCTGTTGGTGGTAAAACCCAAGCCTGGTTTGACAGAAACTGCTTTAAGGCAATAAGCCTGAAGCAGTCTGCTTTTCAGGATTGGGTTATGGCGCGTGAGCTCGGAGACGCATCTGTGAGTCAGCTGAAAAAGAAATTTAATGCTGCCTCGTGGTCCTCAAAAAAGCAAATAGCCAAGGCAAAATTCAAGCACATTAACAGAACCGGCAAGAGACTGCTGAGCTATCCGTGTGGTAGCCGAGCGTTCTGGTCTCTGGCCAAAGCCATTCAAGGCAATTTCTGTGTATCGTCCCTTCCTCCTTTGCGCAGAGCAGATAATACCCTGGCCCACACCGCAAAAGAGAAAGCCGAAATACTGGGCACCCTCTTTGCGTCGAATTCGACTGTTGATGATAGGGGTAACACACCGCCAACCATCCCGCAGTGTGGTGAGCTGATGCCTGACGTGCATTTCACTCAGAATGCCGTGCGTCAAGCTCTTTTTTCCCTTGACATCAACAAGTCGAATGGGCCCGATGGTATACCTGCTATTGTGCTAAAAACGTGCGCTCCGGAGTTGGCCCCGGTTTTAACGAGCCTATTCCAACTCTCCTATTCTGCCGGCATTGTCCCGTCTCCATGGAAGGTAGCTCTGGTCCACCCTATTCCCAAAAAGGGAGACAGGTCAAATCCATCCAACTACAGACCAATCGCCATAACCTCTCTGCTCTCCAAACTAATGGAGCGTATAATAAACACCCAACTGCTCCGGTATCTAGAAGATCGCCAGCTGATTAGTGACCGTCAATACGGTTTCCGCCACGGCAGGTCAGCTGGCGATCTTTTAGTATACCTTACTCATTGCTGGGCAGAAGCAATCGAGAGCAAGGGAGAAGCATTGGCTGTAAGCTTGGATGTTGCAAAGGCCTTCGATAGGGTGTGGCATAAGGCATTATTGTCTAAACTGCCTTCCTACGGAGTACCCGAGAAATTGTGCAAATGGATTGCCAGTTTTCTATCGGAGCGGAGCATCAAGGTCGTCGTTGACGGAACATGCTCAGATACGAAGCCCATAAATGCTGGCGTCCCACAAGGCTCTGTGCTTTCACCCACACTGTTCATCATGCATATCAATGATATGCTGGACATCGGGAATATTCATTGCTATGCTGATGACAGCACGGGTGACGCCCGTTATACAGGCCGAGCAAACCTTTCTCGGGTGCAGATTGAGGAGAAGAGGATGAAACTTGTGTCTGAAGTCGAGACATCTCTGGAGCGGGTCTCAGAATGGGGCAGACTAAATTTAGTCCAGTTCAACCCCGAGAAGACACAAGTTTGCGCGTTAACCGCTAAAAAAAACCCCATTTGTCATAGCACCACAGTTCCAGAACATTCCTCTTAACATCTCTAAAAGCATTGGGATCCTTGGTGTTGACATCTCGAATGAAGTTCAGTTTCGGGACCACTTGTTAAGTAAGGCCAAACTAGCTGCAAAGAAATTGGGAGTGCTCAACAGAGCTAAGCAGTACTTCACGCCTAAGCACAGATTGATGCTCTATAAGGCGCAAATTCGACCACACATGGAGTACTGCTCCCACCTTTGGGCTGGAGCCCCAGCTGGCCAAGTGGATCCGTTCAATCGAATTCAACGGCGAGCTCTTCGTCTTGTCGACGATCCCATGCTTACAGACGGACTAGAATCACTCGAGTTGAGGAGAGATGTAGGCTCTCTCTGCGTATTCTACCGGCTGTACAATGGGGAATGTTCTGAAGAACTATTTGGCTTAATACCTGCAGTTAGTTTTCGACACCGCACATCACGGGGTTCCAGGTTCCACCAACATCACCTGGATACTTGGCATTCGTCCACAGTTCGGTTCTCACGTAATGTTCTACCTCGTACGTGTAAACTGTGGAACAAACTTCCTGCATCGGTGTTCCCCCTAAGCTATGATATGGGGTCCTTCAAGAAGCGGGTCTATCGTCATTTTCTTGGCCGGCAACGCGTTGGTGACGCCCCCAGTGTTGCTAATGTCCATGGGCGGCGGTTATCACTTACCATCAGGTGACCCGTCTGCTCGTTTGCCTGCTAAAAGCATAAAAAAAAAATATATTATTCCTATTATTACTATATATGTATTTCATAAAACTATCTTTATAGCTGTATAATCGTTGATCCTGATTGCTTCTCATCGCGTCGCGTCGCTCGCGTAAAAGAAATCTCAGCGACTCGTCGGCGAAGCGCGCATCCGTATCGCATACTAATCGATTCCAATGAAATAATCAACGCTATCGAATCGACAAACCCTACGAGGGCATTGCTCGTGTCGATCGAACAAGTTATAGTCATTTTCAATAGTCTATCTATCCAGTTTCTGGATAGGTTTGTGGGTAATATAATTTTATGTGATAACATCTAATAGATAATGTTGTGTCCTTTGACAGGTCAGTTGCTACTTGCTAGACAACTGGCTTGAAGATTACAGGTGGATTGAATATTGAAACCGCCGATATCCTGCTACAGACGCGGTCTGTCTAGCAGTAAATTTTGCAAGTTATCGTTTAAGCCATGTCGAAGGCCTTGATGGAGCACAAGATCCTCTGATTCGTGATATGATGTGATGATTCGGATGCGTGATGAGTTGATGACTGATGACGTGTCCTCAATTTCGAGGATAGATTCTTATTCTATATTGAGTTATGCTATAGTTAGTGTCAAGTCTGAATCAAAACAACAATTCATTCATTCAAAATCCGAATGTGATCTAGCCAAAGGCGGTTGACAAAATCATTAATGTTTGATTTAACTCAATGATATTGTCGGCCATTGATCACTTCATGAAACTTGAGCACAATTTTATGATTTAGTAACGTAACGACAAAGACACGTAGTTTGCCGACAATGCTAACAGTCATAGCGTACATAGTAGTCTATATTAACCAGGTGTACCCCTTTTAGCGTGTTGCCTACGCTGTGCAAAAGGACTCCGCACACGGACTGACAAAAAACAAAAAGCAAAATATCATTATTTCAAGTCTGGTTGCAAACTCTATTCAATCTCTCCCTACTTGCGTGTGAATGAACCCTTAATTTTTTGCTATGTCTTTGTGAATATCGTTTATATGTCTGTGTGTATAGTAATTATTTCATGTATAAGGCAATGGACACAGGCGTGACCACAGTCTACTTTCGTGTGAACATGCAGTTAACAAAATTAGTTTGTTCCTTATATCATACTAGGTCGGTTGGATCATAAAATATTACGAGTATTTATTCGCCTCTTTATTGTACCTGTGAGCAAATACTAATTAAAGATTATTGCTTTCATAATACATTATTTCTAAAGCTGGGTCATGTTTGCATTTAATGTCCAAAAATGATGCAACATTTGAACTTGCTGCCATTTTCGTGGTTAAATGTTAATGACCAAAAAAAGCAGTTTGAAAAATTAGTTCAGGCAGTGGCGTAGCTAGCTCTAGGGAGGTCCTATATCAATATCTGTTGAGGGGCCCCGCTCTAACTTTTGCTGTCAAATTTCAGAATAAAAAGGGGCGCCAACTCTAGTGGTCCTATTGCGGCTGGCGAGCTTTTATTTGGAGGGCGCCACGTTTTGAAATGTAGCGAAGTAAGTCGATAAGATAACAGGGCGCTTGGTTTGTTACTAAAGGAGGCGCCATTAAGGTGTTAGTCGGGCCCCTGTAGGCTGGGGGCCCCGCATAGTTCATACGATGGTAGCTACGCCCCTGAGTTCAGGATTCCTAAAAATAAATTAAAATTGTGTGCAATTAATGATAATTATGGCCAACAGTGGCCATAGTCTAAAAATATCTAGTTGGCATGTATTCTAATAAAAAATATACAATATTTAAAACCAAACTGTATTTTTCTAACGAGTAGGTACTTCAAATGTTGCGTTATTTTTGGGAGACTCTTTTTTCAATAATACCGCGCCGTACTAGAAGCAATTAATTCTTAATTATATCAGGCATTCATCATACCTACACATTTCATATTTAGTTCGTTTTATCGTTTTAGATGTATTTTTTATTGTTCTTGAAAATTACTTTTAATTTGATCACAGAATACTTAATAATACCTATTGCTACAGAAGTACGGTATCACTCCGAAAAATCATTTAAATAGATGGGTGATTCTTTGAAGATGTGCATATCACGCGGCCCTCCCCAAATAACTATTTTGTAAGACACAAAGTTATGTTTTGTATTTTTTTACGTAAAATATAGTTCCAGCACTATATACAGATGTACATAATATATTCCTATTGTTATAAACAACTAAGTTATATTCATAAACGTTCCTCAAATCTCATCACCAGTCGTGTCCCAATTTCCAAATTTTAGCAGTTCATGCTCGAAAAGTTATACATATACCCTGAAGATCGAATTTTTAAGTAGTAATTTAGATAGTACACGACATGCTTTACCAATTAGCAAAACTATACACATTAAAGAACACTTTTAGGTAATTTGTAACTACTTTGAAAATTGTCCCAACACTTTATACTCACTACCATTTGTTCACACAGTCGCAGGGTCTAGTTTTTTCCGCCGAGTGTATTGTTACTGAAAGAGCAACTCGGCGGTCGCGCTGAGTTCCGCGTCTCGATTCGTGCGGGTCACTCGTCAAAAAGTGTTTTGGTGCCATCTCTAGCCTACCTTAATCACCCAGAAATCGTGTTTGGCAAACAAAAATCTCCTTACCGTTCGAGTTTCCCGTGGTAAGTCTATTATTTGTATTTATCATTTTTATGTATATTAACAGTCGCCATAGGATACTCTTTGCTTTCATTAAGTTCCCAAATGATTAAGTTCTACAAAGAACGTATAATGTGAGAAAATGTACAAATATCTAATTACCATTTATATAATTACCATTTATCCTGTTCGTGTTTTATATATATATAGAGTATATAGAGCAGTTATATAGAGTATATGCTGACCTCTTATTATATTTTTGATCTATGATATTTTTTTAAAGTCAAAAAAACGTATTTAATGACTACCCACCTACCACTAACATATTTTTTTTTTTCAGAGTAAATATGCTTCGGAAAACATTGACTAAAGCCAAAATCGCACGCCTTAATAGATACGCTAAAATCAAAGCTGACCCTATTTTATATACCCTTGAAGAAGAAAAAGAACGGCAACGAACAAAAAACGAAGAGAACTCAGACGAAAGAATAAAAGAGTTCGGTTGTAGAAATGATGCCAAGAGCTAGAAGGCTACAGGGTAAGAAATGGAGATAAAACTTTAAAAAACATTTTCAAAAAAAGAAATTAATAAAGGAAGGAATTAAACATATGAATGAAAATACACTAAGATCCAGTGACAGCAAAGATAATAAATAATGAAAATAGACCCAGAAGAAGAAACTCAGTTGCGATAATGAGCCACAACCCTCTACATCTAACGATTTACACGAAACATTATAGAAGTCAAGAACATAATAGAAAAAAGAAGAAATTTACAAATCACAATTACAATCCCCGCAAAGAAAAAATTATGAGTAAAGGAAAATACAGACTGCATAGTTCTAATTCTAAGGTAACAGCACTGCTAAGAGACAAAACCAAAGTAGAAGAAGCTAAGAAGAAAATTTGACAACAAATAAAAAATTTAAAAATCGAAGAAAGAAAAAAAGATAATTTAGTGATGCTGTCATCTATACTAATATTCTAAAGAGGAAAGATTTGATTGTTTATTTGTAACGAATAAACTCAAAAAATACAGAACCGATTTTAAAAATTCTTTCACCATTAGAATGCTACATTATTCCTGAGTAACATAGGCTATCGAATTTTTGGAAATTCATCACCTAAAGGGTAAAAATAGCGGTAGGATGTCACTTTCATACAAGCAAACTTCGTCGATTTTAAAGTCATAAACATGATTTTTATGTAAAATCATAGTTAAAAATGAAAGTTAATTTTAACACACTTTTTTGGACGCAACTTCGTCATTTTTTAAAGTTAAAAACATGAGAATTGATCTATTAGCTCGAGATTAGAAACAAAATTTTATAGTAATGCGTTTTTTTGGAAAATCATCCCCTAAAGGGTTAATTAAAGGGATGCAAGTTAGTATGGCAACTTCGTCAGTTTCGAATGTAGAATATAAGAAACTAAAAAGAGATATTGAATTATTTTATTGGTTAAAAAACTGGTTGATTTATGAGTATTTTTCTTATTGAATCACGTCACTAAATAGCTAAGTTTGATGTCATTAATTGTCACCTAAATAATGAATAAATATGTGATTCAAGTATATTATTCATTTTATTTCTAATTACCAATCACGAAGCATAATTACCATTTTTAAATCCTAATTACCATGTGTTTCATATCTCATCACCGTTTGACGAAAATTTTCAGCTTCAGATTCAGACCTATATAGCAGTTCAAATACTGTGCGTTTGATTTATTTCGTTAATCTGTAGTATAAACTTTACGTTAAGTCCATAAAAGTTGTAATTGGAAGCATTATTTGAACATAATTTACGAACCCTGAATATGTCTATCTTCAAATATTCACCCAGATATAGCGACACTTGCTCCGATAATAAAGTGTAATTCAGATCGCACAGCGCTAATCACCAACAGTAATAAATTGCCTCTCGTTCTAACGCTATCTCTTATCCTCTCTGGCAATGTTAGAGTTGTCTTTTTTAAAAGAATATAATTAATCTGAAAATTTTTACTATAGATGTATTTCCGAAATTAAATAATATTATTATTGATTAAAAATTATATGACCATGCTACTTTTATGAACAAATGACATAATATATAATACTTTATACAAATAAATAAAATTGGAATGTCTGTTTGTAATATTAAAATAACCGCTTTTTACTAAGTGCATTTGGATGTATACACGGTACATATATCAAAACAACATTTTTTACAATTTTTGTCTATCTGTCTGTCTGTTTGTTCCGGCTAATCTCTGAAATGGCTGGACTGATTTTGACGGGACTTTCACTGGCAGAGAGCTGATGTAACAAGGAGTAACTTAGACTACTTTTATTTTATAAAAAAATAGTTTGTTAGGCGGTATGAAGTTCGCTGGGTCAGCTAGTTTTAAATAAATTTGGACTAGGTATAAGGTAGGTACTTACTTGGTAGTATGTAGATCAGAAAACTATTTTATTTGACAATGTTTGCATACTTTAACTAAGAAGATGACCGTTCGACATTATGTTAGTGTGTACTTACCTTGTCTATGAAACAAATATTATCTGTTTTATTTTAGGTGCTTAGGTAGGCGTATCAAATCTGGAATGGCATACTACAAAAAACATGAAAAACGTGAGATTCGAATCCTTGTTTTTGTTTAGGAAGCAGAATGCGATGCAAGAAGCTTTTGCATTCATTTTAGTTAATATAGACATATGTGATGACGTCATGTGTGATAGATTACGAACGTGTGACAGCCAGTGGCGTAGCTAGCCCTAAGGAGGCCTCATATCAATATTTGTTGTGGGGCCCCCTCAATGTCAGCTGTCAAATACATATAATAGGAGTGTAGACCAACTGTAGCGGTCGTAGGCCGCTGGCAAGCTTTTTTTTTGGGAGTGTTAATGGGGGCGCCTATACGCTGGGGGCCCCGTATAATTGATACGGCTGATACGGCGGTAGTTACGCCCCTGGTGACAGCCCTTATGAATTGAGCAGAATTGGCCCGACACTTCGGATGCGACATTTACTTGTAACTTCATATCAAAAGTACGGAACTGCGGAGTGCGCCAGGCCTACTTTGACTTTGACTTATGAATTATGTAGTGATCTTCGAGAAACAATCTTATCACCCGTACTCGAAGCAATTGCTAAGATACTCAATTTTATCTCGATTTACCTTTTTTTACTGTTTCAGAAATCAAAATTGCTTTATATTTTTTATGCTAACGACGGGCCAACAGGCGTAGGTATATATAAATTAGAAACACATTAATTTATATCAGTAATTACACAAAAGCAGTTAAAACAAAATCTCTCATCTCGTGGGAATAGATGCATTTCCCGGTTATAACGTATCTCTTTGCGTATCCCAGATAATGACATCCATAAATACCTATATAATATGCGATTTATTAATTTAGGTACAAATATGTCAGAATTAATTTATCTATTAGGTAAACTCCGCTAAATCCTGCTTGCAGGCGTGCAAATATTAAGTATATTATACGTACCATCAATCATATTATTTCATATTAGTCCTAATTAATTATTATAAAATGTCTCTTGTTATGTATATGTTAGTGAAGTCTCATATGTGTTATCTATGCCATCCATGACACAGGATTTCTAATCCTATTTTTATATTAACCAAAGGCATCCACCACGGCGTAAGGGGTAAAATATAATTATTATAACTAGAACGAAGTGCTCAACGTACCTTCCACCAAAGCATAGAAACGCTCAAAATTATTTTCTAGCAGTCACCCTTCTTCTTCTGTCTAAGATACAAAAAATATAACTTTCTACTTACGTCAAATGTACGATCTATTGTCTACAAATATGTTTGTATAACAATAATTATGATATCAATAAGCTATAAATTCCAGTTTTCTCTGCATATTTTAAGCATATTTAGGTCAGACAATATTCATTTAGCTTAGCTCGCGTCGACGTAGCTCCGTGCGAGGTTACTAAGTGCCACAGACAAACGAGCTTAGACGCTGTCCCTTTCAATCGTTTGCGGTATTCCGAGGGCCTAGACTCTAGAGTAATAGCTCTATTACTTTGCCCGTATACAAATCGGTCTCGATTTCAATTAGATATACAATGAAATCCAACCGTGAGTTCAGTGCTGGATTTAGGCCTAGGCCCGTGAGGCCCGGGCCTAGGGGCGCCATGATTTTGGGGGCGGCAAAATTTTCAGAATCCTAAAAACTTGAGAGCGGTAAAATATGAGAATTATTTGTATTGTACCTACCTAAAATATTTTTGTGAGTTTACCTTTTAATTTGTCGGCGCAATATGGATTCTTTTTAATCTATTTTACTTTGAAAACAATAATTTTCAGATTTTTCGCAAATTATTAATTTTTATAGCGGACAGTTAATGATTATTTGCTATTTCTCAACAGCCTTTATGAATAAATTATAATTAAATTTAAAAATGTATTCAACCTGTAGCAATCCTAGTAATCCTATCCTAATCCTAGACTTACCACCGTGATAACTATATAATTGTTTTCCCAGAAGGAGGTGAGATGGGATTTTGTTGTCTATGGCGGGTTTTCTCCTTCCCTTCCCGTGACCTCGGGAAAAAACTGACATTTCACTTTTTCAGGATGGCGGCCGAGTTGAGATTGTCAACTTTTTTTTATGACTTTTCGCCCGATATTTTTGGGGGTTTTCGTAAAGTTTGGGAGGAGAATTACGAAAAAATTTGAAAAAATTAAAAAAAAAACAAGATGGTGATATTTGAGTTTGAGTTTTTTCGATTTTAGAGGTGACTGCGGGGTAGCATCGGGGTGGTTTTTCAACTTTTTTTAAATTTTTTTTTGTGTTCGCTTGAGTGTATCCTTAATTTTAATATTTTGGATATTTTTTTCGACAAGATGGCGGACCCCGTGGTGGCCATTTTGAAAAATGTACAAAAAATTTAATTTTTTGTGTACCTTTTTCTTCACATTTGAGCAGAGATCCCTTTGTTTCGGGTGGTTGTGGGAATCGAGGCAGTGTTGCCAAGTTGAGTTTTTTTTGTTTCATACATTGTTTTGGACTTTTTATTCAAAAGTATGAAAAATAGTAGGAGCTATATTTTTAATCGAAAAGTCACACGTGTCGTGGTCATCATAATGACATTTGACCATTTTCGTCGATGTCAACTGGCAACACTGGCTGCTGGATTGTTTTTTTTGTTTTACGAAAAGTCGAATTGGTCTCCGAAAAGGAGTGGTGGGGGTTGGATACGACGTATGGGAGAAATTTTTGGTTTGCCTCCGTGTCGCCGCGGCCGAGTTGAATGACCAACTTTTTTTATTATGCACCTACCCAAGATTAGTGTCGTTTTCGGCTAATCTTTGGAAAAGTGTCACGATGAAATTGGAAAAATTTGACAAAATAAGATGGCCGCCAAGATATTTTAATTTAAAAATTTTCAATTTTTGTGTTGACTTTGCAGGGTCGGATTGCGTTGGATTTTTAAGTTTTTTTAATTTTTTTTTCTCTATTGGCTCGGGTCAATTCGCAATTTTGACGTTTGGGTTGTGTTTATTTTCTCGACAAGATGGCGGATCCCGTGGCGATCATTTTGCAAAATGTTCAAAAAATTACATTTTTGAAATATCTTGAGGCGGCAATATACGGAGCGGTTGTAGGACTTGGTCTTAAGTGTTGCCAATTTTTTTTTTCATTCATAGATATTTTGGACTCTATTCAAAAATATAAAAAGTAGGAGAAACATTTTTAACCAAAAAATTTCACCATAAATTTTTCATGGTTGTCGTAGTGACATTTAACCATTTTCATCAAATTTATCTGGCAACACTGGCTACTGGCTATTTTTTTCAGTTTTTTTTACATTTCAAATAGCCCAACCGAAGGTATTGGTGGAGGATTACAATAAGGTATGGAAAATTTACTTAACATGGTGGTTATTGGGAAAATAAGAACTTTCAAAAATTCAAGATGGCGACCGCTCTGCAATTTTCAACTTTTTTTTATTCTTGCCACTTACCCGACATTGGTATTGTTTTCGGCTAATCTTGGGTTGATTACTACGATAAAGTTGAAAAAAAAATTTAAAAAACAAGATGGCCGCCGAGACATTTAAGTTTGAAATTTTTCAATTTTCGAGGTGTCTTTGCACAACATTTTTGGTAAAAAAAATCACACAGGATTATTTTTTGTGGATGTCGTAATGACATTTGACCATTTTCATCTTAATTAACTGGCAACTATAAACGATAATTCTATGTTAACTAATAAAACATGTATAAGTTAATATTTCATACATAATAATTTAGGTTTTTAAAAATTGCATATTTAATTTCGATAATCACGTCCTCACAGAGCAAAAAGGGCGCCATATTTTAAAGGGCCTAGGGCGACATCAAACTTAAATCCGCCACTGCGTGAGTTGCTATCATGAAGATATTTAATGCTTTTAAGTTATTTCAGTGATTTCAAAAGGATAGGTCAGTTGAAATGTTTGACACAAAATGTTCTGCATACAAGCAAAAGGTTACTTTACATTTGAATTTACTTCAAAAACTTTATCTAACCCTGAATTCATAAATTAATGTCACGCGTACAATACGTGTGTACATGTGTGTGTGTGTGACTTTTGAGAAACTCATTTGTACAAGTCCATTACGAAACGTCTACTCTGTAAGCACGAATGCATGCATTACATGACTTGCCTATAATTTTATGTTATGCGCCGTTTATATATTATATGTATACGGAGCTAGCTACGTCATTATGACGTTTGAATTACAGAATAAATATTAAAAAGAAATATTTTTTGTGTATAACTGACGTTCGATACAAATGTCTACCAAATATTTAACACAAAAAGTGACAGATAAATATAAATTCTCGGGTCATGAGTGTTATAGTGATGTCTTGTGTGTTGTCCATGCCATCCGGGACACAGGTTAATCATACTACGACGGTATGAGCAAATCATTTAACGGAGAAATTACTCTTTTTTTTTGCAATTTTTTGACATCGATAATGCCATAGCACAAGTTTTGTTCGATAATCATAAGAGCCATCAGACTATCATCCCTGCATTGCCTAAAATCCCTGGATTTTAGTAGACTACATCATGATATAGGAGATTTGTGTATTACAATTTACGATGAAGATCTATTCCTGGCGGTCCCAGAACAAGAACATAATTCGGTATATCTGTCACGTAATGTGTCACATGGAATCGAACCCGAAACTCGTTGCTCGACTGGCAGGTTAATTATTGAGGTCGTATTACTTCGGCAGGTATAGAATTCACTTCGAAATGTCAAGTAAAGTAACTATACGTATTTTCTTTGTTTTTCGTGTTACATGTCGAACCTTCGCATCGAGGAGATGACAATAAAATTATAATGATACCAGTGTAGAAGAGATTAAATTAGAGCGAATATAACATATATATTATTCGTTATATTTATTAGGTACTTCACGAGTAACCGCCCTCGCTTTGCTTCGGTTTTCTTATTTTTTTACACCTTGAGTTACATTATTGGATTTTATTAAGGATCCCTAATTTTTTGAAAATAAAATATAGCCTATGTCACCCGGGGATAGTGTAGCTTCTCAACAGTGAAAGAATTTTTCAAATCGGTTCAGTAGTTTCAGAGCCTATTCAATGCAAACAAACAATCAAATATTTCCTCTTTATTATTATTTATAATTTTTTTTTTCTAAAATAAAAGTAGCCTAAGTTACTCCTTGTTACATCAGCTATCTGCCAATGAAAGTCCCGTCAAAATCGGTCAAGCCATTTCAGAGATTAGCACAAAACACAAACAGACAGACAGGCAGACAAAAATTGTAAAAAATGTTGTTTTGGTTTATATACCGTGTATACATCCAAATGCACTTAGTAAAAAGCGGTTATTTTAATGTTACAAACAGACACTCCAATTTTATTTATTTGTATAGAGTAAATATAGATATATAGATAACACTCAGACTGTGGGACCATACGTAATATATCTAAGCGGGATTCAATGGGTCGGATTAATCAATCATTCGCAGAACCGGCGCGCCTTTACGTGTTTTTGCTCTTCCTTACCTGTCTTTCGATAATTGGAGCGTAGGCGATGGTAACGTTATGTGGAATCATATTATCAGACACCTACTTCAGTTTTTGTGAATTTAAATTGAAGGTAACATTGGGCTTTTAGTATTAATAAGTAGATTTTCAAGACTAATTTCAAATTATAAAACCCGTCCTCTACCATCCCTTAAACCACCAGAGGTTCAATAGCTGTACATGTCTTGATACATGTCCGAAAACGTGAGAATACGAGCCTGAACGCTGGCGATCAGACAGTAGATGTTGATATCCATTCAACTAGTAAAAGGCTGGTGATCTTCAAACAGCTGAACTAATTTTCTTCCACCATAGCTAAGAACGATTCGATCAAATCACGTTTCAAATAAAAGAAACTAATTCAAAATCGGTTCATCCATAAGGAGCTTCGATGTCAGTGAAACTCATGGATAGAAAAATACACACAGTCACAATTTAAACTTACATCACAGAAGACATAATAGTATGTACTTATAATAGACAGTATCCTATTACCTAAATTTTAACTAAATTTTAAGTAAACTTATATGTGTAAACGGACAATTTAGTAGTTAAAATTTAGTATCAAGTAGACAAGTAATTTAGAAATTTTTCTATTTTCTGTTAAGTAGGTGGGCGGGGGGTTATCACACACGTTTGAACAGGCACTTTTTACTTAAAATTTAGTAAAATGCTTGAGTAATCAAGTAGAATTGTATGAACTAATGGGCTTTACTAAATTATTACGTGTGTACGCGCATTAAAAAATATTCACTTAAAATTGACTTAAAATTGAATTATCTACTTAACTACTACGTCTAAACCAGACTTTACGTCGGGAGTAGAAAATGAACCACACTTAAAACATGTCCACAGACTTACAACGAAATCCGTAATCGACGCGTTGCAGGCAACAATGAAGCATGGATCCCTCTTGTTATCTGGGTGCCTAACAGCAGACATTTTAATATATTTCACGGTTATTTTTCTAAGGACCGTAGCTGGACTTAGGCTTACCACCATAATATACAAAGATTATTATACTGCATTTTTAACCGACTTCAAAAAAGGAGGAAGTATTCAATTCGATAGTACTTTTTTAATGTTTGTTACTCAGAACTTTCCACTGGTGAACCGATTTTGATGGTTCTTCTTTTAAACGAAAGCTGGTGCTTGTGATGTGGTTCCACTGTACTACTACTGTTGGGAAGCTACACTGTCCCCGAGCAACATAGGCTATATTATATTTTCAAAAAAATTAGGGATCCTTAATAAAACTCCAATAATGTATCCCAAGGTGTAAAAAAATAAGAAAACCGAAGCAAAGCGAGGGCGATTACTCGTTATATATAAAACTATTAGCTTTCTGCTCTCCTTCTCCATAGAAACTTTAACTATGTTTTTCACACTTCTCTGTTAGCGTAACTCGTAAAAGACTACAGAGTATTTACTTCACGTATTATAATAAATAATAGTATTACGTTTTGTAATACATATAATATAGTTAGATTAATTGCTTCGTCTGAGTATACCTAGTTGGATTAGTTTACTGTTCCTACAATAATGTTTGATGTGCGTCACAAAAGGAGGAAAGTTCTATGTTTGATCCGTATTTTTTCTTAACCGACCGCTCGCCAATTTCGCCGAATTTCAAAGACCGGTTGTTTTATCCCACATTTGCGGTTTGAAGTCGATTTGCATTTTGCAGTCGATAGTTTGTATCGAAGGTTTTAGATAGCTACATAATTAAATACCATTGTTAGGGACAAACGAATATTTCATAGGTAGGTACTGACTAAATATTTTATATCACATACCTCGTACCTAAACTAATAGTGCTATTTATCAAACGAGAATTTTAATGGTATAGTGATTTATTACTTTTCTTCTTGATTTGATTCCTACCTATAAATTTCTTAGTTTTAATCAAATCTTCCATGTAGCTACAATGTAAATACATCAATCAATTACCGTTCCAATAATACATATTATATTATTATGGAGATGTGTATAGAGATGTACAGGTAGTGAAGATGTTCGATTTTTTCCCACAGTACCTTTATGAATAGGTAAGCGATATCGGGATTCAAATACCGTTCGTAGTGACACTACTCGATCAGTGTCACTTTATCAATTACACCTTATAACAGGTAGGTGGTATTAGACACGAAATGATTACAATGATACTCATATCCAGTATTACAACTGTCCAATCATATAACTAAGTGGTTGTTACTCAGATTCTGACCAACAATTTTAATTAAAATAAATTATTTTCAGGCCATAACTAAGTCCATAGAAAAAAGAAAGTGAGTATAAAAAATCTAATTAGTGCATAAAAAATACAATACAGATGATACAATGTAGGTACCTACCTACCTTATAATTTCAGCTAATTCAGGGTTTGAAATTATCAAGATAAATATGCCTCTTGATAATTATCGTCCCTGATTTGTCTTTGAACCCTGTCCTGCTATGGTTACAAATAATTTCATAACTCTTTTAACAAACATGTAATGAATACCTACCTATTTGTTCAATATAGACAATAAAATGTCGATAATAAAATGTCGAAATGTGAACCTAACCTAATTCTGAATACCCATGTGTGGATTTTTCCAAATTATTTGATTTAATTATACTTTATTTCTAATTCTTAACATAGGTACGCTAGGTTATTATTATTCTATTTATATTTATTTAGGTGTTAGTCTTTCAAAAGTAATGTCATAACTGCATAGAAGTTAAATTCGGAGTTGAGACATTTTTACATGATCAAACAAGCCAATAATGTGGCCAACCACTAATCTGTTGCCAGGGGTTGGCCAAGTGAACATTTAGAGGGACTCACACAACCGTTCCCGTTGTATGACTTGCATGGCAACCAAACAGAAGGCACTAAGGCAGCGAAGGCAGCGCAGACGGGACTCCGCCAGCTGTCACGGATAAGGTGTCCAATTTCAGATTAGGTTACTACAGCTCTAAAAATCCCCGGTGTATGTATAACCTCTAGGAATTAGAGATGGAAACTTTTGTTTTATTAATATTTAGTAAGTTGCAGTCTTTGCGACTAACCATCATAGAGTCAACTTAGGGTCAAAACACATTTATTCAGCTCCATTCGGCTTTTGTCCATAGTAAACAACGATTTTGTATGGAGATGCGTACGCATCCTTTCAGCTTTTCGGCGTCGATTCCGCTTTCGCGGTAAACAAGTAGAAAACGACGACAAATGTGTTTTATCGTTCGGCCGCGTACGCCGCTGTTCCGCCGTGTACGACGTCGAACCAAGGAACATATACTCTCTACGGCAGCGTATTCAGCGCCGTACGCAGCCGTTCGCATTCGCCGGGCCGAATAAGTGTAACCAAAATCATTCGGCGAAACGCGAATGGCGCCGAATAAATGTGCGTTGACCCTTACTCTGATGATGCTCCGTTTCGGGGCGAAACACGTGTTGGTGCTGGTATGTATGTTGGTATATACTTTTAATTATTGTAGTGCATGTTTCCATTGTGGAAGGGAGGAAGATGCCACGCATGTCTTAAAGTATCATCACACATGTTACCCGCGGATTGCTGCAAAGTAGACTAATACTAACTTAATAACAATGGATTTCCACAAAGTAACGCCTGATATTATTAACTTTAATAATATTTGCCATCATACTGAAATTATCTTAGATAGAAATTAGAACTACAGTGCAAAGGTTTAGCTTAGATGTTTACTGAGACTCTTGGGGACTTCTTGTGCACTGAAGATTACCAGCAACTGAGTAGTAAGTGATCACTGCCATCCAGACTTAACTCCCAGCTAGCATCCACTGCTTGTACAATAAGGGCGATGAAGACCATAAAATTTGCCATCAGGTGACTCGTTTGCCCTTCTGTCAACTAACAATTTACATTCCTAAATTCGCCATTTCTTCTCCTCCATGACAATGCACCTTTTCGAAATAGTGGTAGATTAAAAAAATACATAGTGTATTTATACAATTAAATTAAAAAAAAATATCCCCCCAATATCCCGAACCGATATTACAAGGTGGATGACAGAAGGTCAGCGACCGCGCTGCACTATTCCGCAGGGGACGCGTTCAAAAGCTGTTTACGATTATCTTAGCGAAGGGGCGTACGAGATGGGACTCACAGCTCACTATCAGGATCTAACTATCTATGTAAACACTACAACGTGGAAATCAAATCTGTTTAAACACGTCACAACTTAATTGTGTCTTCTGTGTAATTAAGCCGGATATGAGCATTGAAGTATTATTACTAGCATACAGAACCGACACCGCGAACGCAATGTATGTTCCAATGAATTTGCGCCAACCGGCTTCAATTTTCAATGGATTCGTTCTATTTTGAAAGGAGAACGGGGGCTCAATTTTGAAAATAGAACCTCCCGGCGGGACACACATTTTGTTCGAGATGTCTGTTCTATGACATTATACTTCAATGGATATAAGTCGTTTTTAGATAGATAAAAAAAATTGTGAGATAATAATTTTTAATATTTTGATCTACCTTTGTTTTAATTCCACTATGTTCAATATAGTATTAACAACATCATGAAACTTTTCCGTTATAAATATTCAAACAGTTTATTCATAAAACAAGAATAGTAGAAAACATTCAATTAATAAATTAAATTAAATTCCCATCATAAAACGTTACTCCTATTATAACCTTTTCCGAGTGAAATTCTAGGCCGTTATGTAGGCACATGTAGCCTCCAACTCGGACGTCCCACGACTACAGTAGCTGCAGTAGCGTAGCGTGGGGGGGGGGGGGCGGGGGGGCCCTGGCCCATGAAGAGAGGGCGGCAAGCCACTAGATTTTTAAATAAAAAAAAATATGTATTAAAATTAATTATTTTATATTTTTTTAATGTTGTGTTATGAAAAAACAAGAAAAGTGCATTTTTAATTAATAAAAAAATATTTTAAATAATATGGGGGCGGCAAATTTTCAGTCGGCCTCGGGCGGCGGGAGCCCACGCTACGCCACTGTGTAGCTGTACGGTTGCTTGAACAATATATCTATATATATATGCTATCCACGTGTCCAATACAAGATTATCGCTTTCTTAAACGGCCTTATACATACATATATGCAAACGAAATCAAACCTGCTCCCCCCTTTCCTCCCACGAGAAATTTTAAACAGTCCGATTATGATAGAGCATACTCTACCACGCTGCTCCAACGCGGATTGGTAGATTAGGTTAGGTGGTTAGGTTAGATTAAGTAAAAAAATGGGAAGCGGGGTTGTCTGCAACACAGTTGGCATTCTCTCTCCCTCTTATTTCTGCCCTCGTTATCTAACCTATCATCTTAATTTTTTTAATTGCGGAAATTAACCAAGCCCTCTCATAGCGATTGTTAACATTCGCTGGTGAATGACTGAACGACTGACTGATGACTGAATGGTGAATGAGTGTTTCAAACCTTCACCAGAAAACTTGACGAATGTTAAGATCAACCCGTCGAATCTTAAAATTGGTGACGTTTCGGACTTTTACAGTGACATAACTCTATTATTTTCATGACATAATCCACTTGTATTTAAAATCATATAAAGAATTACGTACCTACCTACAATGGGTGGAATCATGGGCCTACTCTCAATGGCACTATGTAGAAGTGCCTACCATCAAACTGCTACTATTAAACATTCTGTCAATGATAATACTGATAAATAAATAATCGATCGTTAATATTAGGTACTTCTATTTTCTTTATCTTCAATTCCTTTCGCTATTGGCGCCCGATGCAATAAATAAGGTTCCGTGACTGAAATACCGAAATAATTCGGAAACCTTACTTACTGATTTTTGTTCCGAATCTTTTCGAATTGTAAATTCATTATCTAAATGTTGTAAGTCATGCCATTTTATTCATTACTTTTGTTTCTAAATTAGTACCTATTTGAAATCACGTTATATCAGTATGGATGACCCCGTAACTATATAAATATTTATTTCACACAGAAACGTTGTAAAGTTTTTTGTGTGTGATGTGTTAATTGTGTGTGTATTTAGGTACGTACTACATATCAGTCTCTTAAAGCTTCGTTAGTACAAAACATATTTTATCTAAAAAAAATTAACAATTATTAACTAGGTTATATTAATACAGATAAGAAGCTTTAATGTATTTTCCTTTTGATACTATCAGTACGAAACAAAGCTAGCTAAGTGAACCCTCTATAAGGTCATGTTTAACTAATCTTGATAATTATTAGCACAAGGTCGAAATAACAACCTTGCGATATTACGAGAGACCCTATTCCAACCAAACGATAGGTATAACAAACGGTCAAAAATCACTAAACAATAGAGCAACGGTTGCAATCACGACGGAATGTAGTCTAAACTGTTACAAAACACAATTTTAACACGTAACTGATCAGCGCGAGCTCACAGTAGCTCGTATACCAACAGAATAGGAGTTAAAATCGTGTAACATGTCCTGATACTGTGCTTTGCAACCGCAATCATCCCGCGTCCAAACTTAATTACCAGTACATCATTATACAAGTCCTGAACTTTATTCTGATACAGTAGAGGCTAGATTTGCATGATACGAAGTCCTTTTTTACCTGGTAAGCAAGCTTCGTGGTGGCCAATGACGGGATGAGTCACATCAGTATCGGCATGCATTCTTCATTCTCCACTCGCCTCGTATCCGTTTAGTTAGAGGGTTTTATTTTGTTTTTAGACACATATGAACTTCTGTGTCGACGCGGCTAATGGGTTATTGTTGCGTGAGAGGATAAAACCTTGTTTAAAAATTTTAAAATTATTCTTACCATCTTGCATGGGACAAAGGAATTTTTTATAGAATTTACTGAATGTTAGAAATGTTATGGGCCATAACTTATGGGTAAATGGGTAATGGGTAATATTACTATAAGTAGGATCAGACATGTATTATTCGTTTCAAATGAATGCTTAAGGGAACTGAGAATAAACAGTAGAGTTCGAGTACTGGTAAAACATCATATTTAGTAAATAATAAATGTATTCCTCCGGAGTACCATAAGATGGGGCTAATATTAATGATATTTAAAAATATAGATACGTTATACCCTTATACCCCATTTACACGCGCGCGCGAGCCACGAGACAATCCGCGAGACGCGCGCGTGCGCGCGCGTGTGAACAGGGCGCTCGCGGACCAGACAGCGGCGCGTCTCGTGGCTCGCGGGCTCGCGGCGGGAGCGGTTTGTTAGGCGCGGCCAAAGGGGCTCGCGCGAGCGCTCGCGTGGTGTTCACACGCGCGTAGGGGGCGTGGCTTACGGACGCGCCACGAGACGGTCCGCGACACGCGCGTGTAAATGAGCGGTTACAAATCAACCAAAAAATCTGTTCCGAAAAGAGCTACAACACACACATTTATCTTTTGTTTCATTACATCAATCACATTGGTATAATATACGAAGGCATTTTAATGCTCTATGTCAGATGTCAAGCACTTCTGACAACAACAAAAGCGTACGTATCGTCTTGTACTGACAATGCGACTACGAGCAGAACGGTCAATTGCCTGTTCTTACGCTCTTCATCGTCGGCGCGCTAGTGACATACATATCTACCTATTTTTTACATTATAATATCATTGGCTAATATCTACTGGTCACATCAATATCTGATCTGACAATTGTAGAGCACGTGTTGATTATCCAGTATATTAATATTACAGAGAACAATCTGAGACGGCAGTTACAGATTATGAACTTTCCTGTTCATCTCAGGTATAGAGTTTAACTGTTGGACGTTGGTAGATTACCATATTAGATTAGATATAGACCGGGCATTAAATGCTCTGCTTACAGCGTCTTCTATAATAGAAGTGTCTAGAAGTGTTCATAAAAATGTTGCTCTACATTTAATTATAACTAGTAACTTGCAATCGCTTCGCTTCGGGCAACCCGTAGAGCTCTGAAACAATTTCTTTTCGCTTTATAGCCTTCATGGCTATCATACAGAAAAATATTTTTTTTTAATTTGTCTGCTAGTTCAAGAGATTAGCACGTTCAAAGAAACATCTCTTCAGCTTTATTACATCAAGCTTAGATATAATGCAAAAAATTATAAAAGAACTTACGCTAGATAAATTCCACAGCTCAAAATATATTCCGCTCAGCTCAAATATAAGTGATGGAAGGCTCAAATACAATTATATTTTACAAGCTGTTGGACACGGACCTAAAAAAAAGACGGACATAATCCCAAGAACAAATTCAGTGAAGCACCCATAGGAATACCAACTCTGTATTCGTACAAGTACACACACCCACACATTGACACCATACGGCTACGAATTTGACACCATCGCCAATCAAAAATTACAAAATTACGCACACATGGTAAGCGAGCTGTCAGCTGTCAGCTTCACTCTCGATTAGACAAGGTTACGTCTGTTCTTTTTTTATGTCTGTGCTGTTGGACTACAATTACATAACAATCAATTATTATTATTATTTATCCATACACAATGGTAGGTGACTGATGTAACCGCATGTACCAAACTAGGAATTATTTATCTTCAGAGCAATGTGAGGAAGTGTTCGTAGTTATAGTTACCTAAAAAAAACACAAAACAACTATAAACATTATTACATAATTAACGATAGATTACATAACTTTATAAGCCGAGAACACGAGATTAAACCTATCTTCTATATTCTGATTTAAGCTATATTATTTATCTGTGCAGTGTGCCTGTGTGCAGGATCCCGCATCGAGCTTCGTTGACCTACATCGTGGCTGCTGTAGAGTGGGACTCTCCATACCTAGCAACCTATCATCGTGCGAAACTAGCCGAAAAATCATCATTTATAAATACTAACAAAATTGTTATTTAATGCTTGATTATAATTCCATCTGATGGTAAGTGACGATGTGGACATAGAATGTATGATAGTAATGTGCACTAATTTAATAAAAGCCCACTTTATACAATTATCACACGAGAACATCTACACGATGTTCTCTGCAGTACTCGAGATTTACATATGTGAATAGTTGTTGCAGAGTAAAGTAACATCACAACCATATGATACATGTCCTAGCAAAATAAACATATTTTCGTGGTAGCTTCACGCATTTCTGCGATCATAGTACCACCGCTGCTAGAACAGATACGAATAGATACGACAGATACAAAAATTTCAAAAAACGATTTATTTCAAAGAACGAAAAATTATGACCAGATAGTGAATATTTTCTGTGCTCAGAGCATGAGTTACATATACTTGATTTCGCTTAGCGTTTAATCCTTTGATTGATAGAAGCATATTCCATATCGCCAGATGACTGCCGTTGATTTAGGAAGTAGTTAGAGTAATACTTAAATCTCAAAAGTAGTACAGTATAGGTGCAGAGCTCTCTAAAGGGTGTCATAATTTTGATGTGTGGTATGGCGAATTAATCTGATCCGACAAGTGCGAAAGAGTATAAAGACTCCCCGAGCTATACGAATTATACCAAGGACTCGTGTAGCATTTATTATGCTTTAAGATTCATTTTGCTGTTTTTGAATGTCGGAATACTTAATGGAATTCTTCACACAAAATCATCTTAATGAGTAGATAATTATTTGATGTAATCGATATTTTCAATATTATTTTCTACCATTGTTACGACATAAAGTAATACCTATCTGTGACTAATAACTATATGTTCAAGCCACTTTCGCAATAATACTTGCGATGTTTAATTATAAAACTTTAATTAAGAGTTTACTTATTGTATGTAGGCAGGTGCACGCAGTTTGTTTAAGTGTATTGCAAAGGGTTTCATATTTATTATTATTTAAATTCGTAGTAGACATTATTATGTTAGATCGGTCATTTGGTAAAACGTAACTGCCGTATTCCGTAGTACCTTAGGAAGTCACTGATGCTTTGCTCAGAAAAAAAAACAGTATTTTTATTTTTTAACTTTAGGAAAAATGCAATTGTGTAATTAGAGGTCGTCTTCGATTATGAAAATATTTTATGGAAATAAATATACCATCTCAGATGAATTCCTTCATCTGAGTATACCATATACACTTAAATGTTGTACTTATTAAACAAATACAAACAAATATTTCCACTTACAGATGGTATAAATAATATTGTGTTACAGGTCGTTAATTTTTAAATGAGACGATTTCTACCGACATATTTAGAAATTATGACGTAATACTGTCTGGCTTTTTCGTCTTTCCCCTACTAAATCTCTTAGGAAAGACTGGCTTGTGTTTTTGTAAATATAATGCTTTTATTTATTTACTATTCTCGAAAAAATATAAACGGAAATTTTCTGAGATTAGCCGGAACAAACGCAGAGCCTAACAGAAAAAAAAATCTAAAAAAAAAGTTTGGGAACACAGTAGGCGTTAATAAATACCCTTTTAACTTCGTTACAGTTTTGTTGAATTTAGAAATTGTTACGTAAAATGATGATTAATTGAAACGATGATAATGATGATATAGACTTTAGTTTATAAATGATTCCGTTAAAAGCTCTACACTCGGGAACCTCAGCCTTTAAACATTGCATAATTTAATTGAAAAAGCAAATTATTCAAATTGTTACCAACCCCTCAAAAGTTCAATCTCCTATTGTTTACTTTACGTTGGCTTTGTGTCTTAAAACGCCTTTGCTTAATTATAAGTTTAGAATTCGATCGGAAAACAACCGACAATTTAATTAAACTCAGTTGAAGAAATAAAAAATGATTTTAGTGTAAAATCACGGACGTAAAAAAACCCATAGTAATACCAACTCTGTATTCGTACAAGTACACACACCCACACATTGACACCATACGGCTACGACATTGACACCATCGCGAATCAAAAATTACAAAATTACGCACACATGGTAAGCGAGCTGTCAGCTGTCAGCTTCACTCTCGATTATACAAGGTTACGTCCGTTCTTTTTTTACGTCCGTGTGAAAAATATAAACAAATCGAAAATAGCAATGTATGAATTATTATTAAACATAATCAACAGTAATTAAAATGTGCTAAAAACCAGGTCATACAAAAAAAAGTTTACAACATACATAGGTGTACTTGTTATTTATGAGATAATTATGTCGAAAACGATAAACTGTTCGACAAAAGCTAATAATATTCATAAATTGCCCCAAAAGAGTGGAATTTTATTTGACAATTTTTTTTGACAAATTCATCGGGAGCCACTCACGCTGTTTTCTTTTGGTTTAAAACAAATTGAATCCAGGGACACTTATAAAAAGAACAATATTCAAATACAGCACGAATTCTATTTGAGGTTGATCACAGATGTCCGACTTGATACTGCAGTCACGTAGGCACATCACGAACAGAAAAAAGTTTTTATTTAATGTCATGTAAAATATAAAATAAATAATAATACAACTTTAGACTATAGGTACCTTCTCTCGTAATCATCATAATAATAATTATTTAGTTACATACCTATAACAATGGTTTAACATGAAAAACCTGTATTTTTTTATAATTATGTATTTTTTCATTATAATTTTACTGATTTATCACAGAAGAGATAATAGTATAAGAGTTGTTTACAAATAGGTACGTAGAAAGCTTATGAATATGATTTCATAATCTATACTAATATATAAAGAGGAAAGATTTGATTTTTTGTTTGCATTGAATAGGCTCCGAAACTACTGAACCGATTTGAAAAATTCTTTCACTGTTGGGAAGCTACACTATCCCCGAGTAACATAGGCTATATTATATTTTCAAAAAAATTTGGGATCCTTAATAAAACTCCAATAATGTAACCCAAGGTGTAAAAAATAAGAAAACCGAAGCAAAGCGAGGGCGGTTACTCGTATTACATAAAGAGTAGAAAAATAATATTATGTTCGTAACACAAAATCCTTGTTTTCCTGAAATTTTCAATAATGATATGCTACGATTAAATACTCTATTAATAATAAAGTACTTACTCAATGATTTTTATCAAATATAACTAACTTTCTATCTATACATCCTTGTTTAATCTAATAAAGTCACCATACGTCATATCACTGATTTTCATTCCAAAGTTATATTCTTAAATCGGACATAGAATCAGTTTTAGATTTCGTCTTATTAGTGCTTTCACACCATTCTGTTCAAACAGTAACTGGCTGTTAGGTAGGTACTTATCCCGAGGATTTAATTAAGAAAAATAGTACTAGTAAGGCGTTCTCATTTGATGTAACAAATAACAATACCGCGACGCTGGATGTCAAACGAGGTTCAGTGAACCCGAACTGCACCCGGGCACCGCACCACGCTGGGGGACTTCACTCACTGATCTTATACTTACTATCAGTAACAGTATCGTTGACAAAGGGGAAATCGTACAAATATCGAACGATAATACTACCTATCGTTCGATTTATATAAACAAATAAATAAAATTGGAGTGACTGTTTGTAATATTAAAATAACCGCTTTTTACTAAGTGCATTTGGATACACAGTCATAGTACATAATTATGTATACCAAAACAACATTTTTTACAATTTTTGTCTGTCTGTTTGTTCCGGCTAATCTCTGAAATGGCTGGACCGATTTTGACGGGACTTTCACTAGCAGATAGCTCATGTAACAAGGAGTAACTTAGGCTACTTTTATTTTAGAAAAAAAATAGTTTGTTAGGCGATAGCACGGACATAAAAAAAGAACAGACGTAACCTTGTCTAATCGAGAGTGAAGCTGACAGCTTACCATGTGTGCGTAATTTTGTAATTTTTGATTGGCGATGGTGTCAATGTCGTAGCCGTATGGTGTCAATATGTGAGTGTGTGTACTTATACGAATACAGAGTTGGTATTCCTATGGGTGCTTCACTGAATTTGTTCTTGGGATTATGTCCGTCTTTTTTTTAGGTCCGTGGGCGATAGGTACGAAGTTCGCCGGGTCAGCGAGTATAATATACAAAATAAACTGAAATATTCCTGTTGTACTGGATTTTGATTCGAAGAATTTTATTGGCATTCTTTTAAACTTATATGAAGTAATAATTTTATTTTTATTATACAAATATTTTTCTTTAGTTTAAATCTTTTTACCTACCTTTTAATACCTATTATCGTCGTTGCTACTTTAAGACCTCCTATGTGTCACTTTTGGCAAAATCACTTTTTTATGTCAAACGATTCTACATTTTGAAGCAATATCGAATTCATGAACTCTCATGTGTGTACGACGTGTCCATCGTAAATTATTCACCAAATTCAAAATCACCTATACGCTTGCTAAACAAAATACATACAACAAATCGATTTTTATCGATTTTCTTAAAAAACTGATTTTTTTGCACATCTTAAGTACCTACATAATTTTAAGAGGTCTTAAAGTCGCAACGACATTGTTTTTGTTTAAATATTAAATCTCAATAAAGTGTTTAAAAAATGTTTTAAAATAAAACCTTTATTATGTTATATTAACTTACACAAAAAAAATATCTTGTAAATCTAAAAAGCTTTGTGATTATTATAAACGAGTAACCACCCTCGCTTTGCTTCAGTTTTCTTATTTTTTTACACCTTGGGTTACATTATTGGAGTTTTATTAAGGAGCCCTAATTTTTTTGAAAATATAATATAGCCTATGTTGCTCGGGGATAGTGTAGCTTCCCAACAGTGAAAGAATTTTTCAAATCGGTTCAGTAGTTTCGGAGCCTATTCAATGCAAACAAAAAATCAAATCTTTCCTCTTTATATATTAGTATAGATAAGAAAGACAAAAAGAACAGAAAGAAATGAATAAGTGTAAAATATACAAAAGATACTTGTATATCTTTCAATGAAACCAGTTAGCAATCATTGTCTGTCTGAGATGTTAGCCGGCTTTATTTCAGTTCGCTAACTTTTGTCCTGAACATCATTAATTTTTACGAACTTGATTTGTAATAAAATACTAATATTAACTTCGTAAAACTGTATAAAAAACTGTTCTTTCTATTCTTAACATACTTAATTAAGACCTCAATTCCTACGCGGTTCCTAACCTCTGTAAAAATAAATAAGTCTAAAAATATTTTATTAGAATTGCATTAATTTTATTAGCAAAATAAACCCATTTAATACTTTATGCATAACTATAATAAAAAAAACATTATTTTTTATTTATTGATACATACACTATCTACTCTTTTCAATACTCAATACCTACCGCAAACTTTCTCAGTGAATACTAAAAACATTTATCCTTCTTAGCTTGCGCAAAAAAGCCATAACCCAGCTTGTATGTCCACCCTACTATGCTTCTATGGGGTATCGATTATTCCGCGCGTACCCCTCCCCCCTGCCCCCCGCGCCCCGCCGGGCCGCATCCCCTCACCTTCGGCACTCCCACTTATTCATAAACACTCATTCATAAATTATGTTTTATATTGCCTTTTTTATTCATACGGCACTTCGATCACTTTCTTGATCATTTAATAGAAAATAATAAATATTTCTTTGACTGTCTTACTTTCTAGAATAATCAATTTATTTTATTATATATTTTTATCGGACATTTAACGAATAATTAGGAATAATGTATTATTTATCAACTCATATAAATAAATATTACATTCAATAACTTTGAGTTGCCTACGAACATAATATTCTTACTAATTCATCCAATACTTTTGAATTAATTGATTTGGTTATTTTATATTAACATAATAATTAACAGTTTCAAAATACTTATTCATCTACATACATTATACCTACAGCAGTAAAAATAATTTGGCAATTTACTTAACTAACAAGCGTAATTTTTACACTTATAAAGGTATGAATATGATATTTATCTATACCTACTTATAAAATAACATGTCCGGATTCACCGACTGATTCATATCGCCGCCGAGCGTAATCGATTGAAGTAAGAGCCATGAATTACTTTGGTCAGTACTCAGTAGTCATTTTACCCTCCAAAACCATAAAAACTGAAATACTTATTTATTCAATGTGTTATGAAAATAAAAGTTCTAATTTCAAATGTGACGGACGAACGTATATGAACAATATTTTAATAATTTATTTATTTTATTTTATTTTTTCGGGTCTCTGAGAAGTTCCTTTGCTACCTGCTGGTTTTGCTTGCTTGCTTGTCTGTTATGTAATTTATTATTTCGTTTATTCCCACTTGTCCTGTTGAGTATTTCTATTGACAGTTGTGCATATAGGTACATACGTATATGTCGGTGAGGCCCCGAATCTCCAGTGAAGGTCAAGGGACGGACCTCTTTATTCTGCAACGCTTGTCTGATTCAGAGGTTGGCATATAAGAAATGTAATGTCATATTTAGATTAAGGAATTGTCAGAGTCCGGTTTACACGTATTAAGTAGTTAAGTAGATAAGTAAATTTTAACTAAATTTTAAGTGAATAATTTTTAGTGTCCGTCCACACGTAATAATTTAGTAAAGTTCTTTAGTTCATACAATTCTACTTAACTACTTAAGCATTTTACTAAATTTTAACTTAAAAGTGCCTGTCCAAACGTGTTAAGTGATAAGCCCCGCCCACCTACTTAACAGAAAATAGAAAAATTTCTAAATTACTTATCTACTTGATTACTTAACTACTAAATTACTAAACTACTAAATTGTCCGTATACACGTATTAATTTACTTAAAATTTACTTAAAATTTAGTTAACTACTTATCTACTTAATACATGTAAACCGAACATGGGAGAACAGATGATTATTGATCACGTAGTGTTGAAGTACTTTGGAATATTGATGTGAAAGTTAGGATATCTGGAAATATATCATGGAGCAAAGTAAAAGGAATATTATTTTATAACCAATACCGTAGAATACCCCTTCTGCTTCATATGTTCATATAAATAGTATCTGACTCCGAGCGCGGATTTCTACGTACACCGGGAACTGCGTTTATTTAAGTTGGAGTTCAATAGATTTTATAGTTTCAATATTATTATTGGCCTCAAATTATTAAAATTTGCTTATTTAATAAGAAGCAAGATCACAAGGCTTGATGCTAGTACTGCAACTCATGGATTCCATGAATGAATACTGATGATTTTTTATGCTAATAGCCTTAAAAATGTACAAATAATGATATTAAAAGGAAAATAAGTAAGTAGGCCCGACAAAATAACCTTACACACTCATAGCCTTACGCTAGGATTCCCTATGTCGTGGGTGCCATGGACAACACACAGAGACAAGAACACTCACACTCAGACCGAGAACAGAAATCCAAATTTCTACCTCGCTGGGTAACGAACCCAAGACCCTTCACACGGCGGTCTGGCATGGTAACCATAGATAGCGCCACATATTATGGGTCGTTAAAAAATAGCTGTGGACTAGCATTATTTCTGGCCCTCCGACGACTGAAACGCGAAAAAAATAATTCACTGTCGATTTTATAGGGTTGTAGCTAGCCAGTCGATAAAAAAACCTCGGTCTTATTACAGAACGAGGTCTATCGTTAGTCCTGGTACTAAACCTCATTTGAAGCTTGGACTAAACAAAATTGTTATTACAAGACGCGGTTTAAAGCTAAGCCATGGCCTAAGAGAGATTGTGACTTTACGTCTGACACCTTACACACACGAAGAAATACGTGTCCATACGATGCCGCTGCTACTTGTCATTATGGTTGTTATGCACACATAGTAAAAAAGCGACTTCACGTCAGTCGTTACATTTCTTTGCGAATGTTATAACTACCCTTTATTTCTTTCATCTGAGACTAACATGAGACTAAAGCTAAACCTGCGAGCCTCCTAGTTTAACGTTGGACTATTTCACAAATGTCAAAGTCAGTTTTGAGGTTGTTGTCATGTTTATTTCGAATTTGTTTTAACATGTAATAAAATCCAAGACAACAACAATCAATAGAATTGATTGAAAACTGTATAATTATTTATTTGCAATAATATTTACGCTCTTAATATTCATAATAGACGTGTTCCATTATATATGTCAAAAACAATAAACAGCATCGTAGTATAATGGAACGTCGTAATCGAATAAATACTGACGTTTTGAATCAGTTTCGTGTCAAACCCGTGTCAGTTATTCAGCCAAGGTCTAAACTTGAAACCAATAGTACTAACAAGTCAACGAGTATTTTGCGTTTTGTAATAAACTTTGGTTTAAAGTATGTTACTAAAGTCAGTATCGTACCAAGCCTGGACTATTTAGTCATGGTTTAAACCTAAACTTTAGACCTCGTCTTGTAATAAGGGGGATGAAGTTATAATGAATGAATACAGTATGCTTGAAGACTGAGTTGAAACGAAACCTTGCTCTCAGCCGAAGCGAAGCGTGTGACGTGACATTATAGACGTACTAGGTACTAGTAGGTAGGTGAATTGGAAGAGATTACGGTCAGTGGAGCTCTTAGATCAATATTCCCGCGCTAGAACATTAATTTATCAGCAAATAAAATACAGGTAAAACAAAGGATACTAATAAAAGCTTTGTTTTCTGCGTTTATTTCATAGAAGAAATAAGTTAACATATTTTCGCTCTCCTAAAATATCTGGTTCCTATATATATTTATTTCAAATCTTACTACGTATTTTGTTTAAATTTTCTAATTTAGTTAATTAGTACCAATTTATCTATAAGTTTTAATTTTGCAAGAGACTAACTACCTACTCTAGTATTATTTACAGTTGACTCGGTTTTTACGTGAATGGCAAAAATAGGCCAAAACATTTGAAAATTATTGAAAAATAATGTATCTACCTATTTCTTATAAAAACCTCTCATTTTTTATGTAAATGAACCGACTATAATTATAATCAACCTATTAATAGCCCACTTATCGTGCAATTGATCGTTAAATACCTTGTTTACTTAAGATATTGTTTACCTAATTGTCGACTTACTAGTTGAATCAAATCAAATCAACATATTTAGTTTATTCACATAGTTATCACCAATACCCTTATGCACATATTTTTTAAATCTCCCAATAAAAGGACAACTGGGTCTCTTGGTTACCCCGATGCTCACAGTACTGGAACATCAACGATTAAAAACAATAAAATAATAATAATCCGATAGTAACATAATCACACATTTAATCGATTCAAATGTTATTGACCAACTGGCTGAAAATATTGTCCTAGTGTTGCTGCAAAAAAAAACTGTGAATTGAAAAAAGAATGTCGGGAGTTCGGGACCCGATGTCATCGCTCGATCCCGCGCGTTTGGGCCAGTGTTTAAGTACTCTGTGTTCGGGCCCAAACGTTCCTATTTCGTAGCCACTACTCTACATGTGAACGGGATTGTATGTCAAACGAGTAAAGAAAGACATTGACCTCCTGTTGCCCACGCTTACAGTTGAATAGGTATGTTCGAATTATGACGTTAGTCGGTTAGTCCTTTCAATCCTACATCTGATTTTAGGAAACTTTATAGCTTCTTCTTTAAAGGGTCTTTACATGAGCTATAGAAGCCAATATCTTGTAAATCTCGTCTGTCTGTGCGTGTATGTCTGTATCACGTAAAATAATAAAAACTATTGAACGAAATTTTTTTGCAGTAGATTCAGTTGTATTGCTGGAGATCTAACTTAAAAATTGGTGCATGTTTCATCGCTGTGTACACCTCTTTTTTACATGATAATATCAGTATTAGTACATCACTTAAAAGCAAATACCTATAATAATAATAGGGATTTCAATAATACACGCACGTACCTATGAAGTCAAGAGCAAACGGCAAAAGCCAGTGTACACTCATATAAATTAAATAACTATTACTATTATTTCAATATTCAGTAATTATTCAGCCAATTAATTAAACTTTCAGCCGAATACCAAACATAAAAAAATGCGCCGAATATCCCAATATGAATATTGTACCGAAAACACTACGCATCCTTTTACAATTTAAATAACGCGCTATAACGGGTTGCCTAATCAGTAAATCAAAAACAATAGAATTTAATCAATAATCGAAATTTCTTGGAAAGTATTAACAAAAACAAATGTATGTCACATCAAAAGACATTGACCTTTCGTTGCCCGGACATCAGACTTGCAAAATAACTGGTCGTATCTGGACCAAATCGATTTACATTGAATCTTAGTTCTATAATAATCGATTCATTCCTTTGTTTTCGTTCAATTGTCTCTCTTTCACATAGAAAAGTGTAAATGAGCAATAAATCAACATTGAAGTATGATGTCGTAGAACAGACATCTCGAATAAAATGTGTGTCCCGCCGGCAGGTTCTATTTTCAAAATTGAGCCATCCATTGAATCCATTGAAAATTGAAGTAAATTTTGTTCGCGGTGTCGGTTCTACATGCTAGTAATAATACCTACTTCAATGTAAATCAATGTAATTTTTACAATATTTTATTTATATTGTAGTGGTTGTTTGTTGGGGTAAACAAACAGGTTGCAAGATGAATTAGTACATGGTGCTTCCTCCAAGGTCCTTCATCCTTAGGAATTGAAATGATAGGGCTTCAGACAGCAGAACCCTTCAACTGTGATAAGAACAATCACATTTTGTTTGTCTTGAAAACTGTATTGAAAACTGAACTGTCTTTAGATGTGAGTTGCGTAACTTTTTGTAGCGGGGGGCTTTGCCCCCCGAAACCTTCTGCGCCACCCCCTTTCCCCCGCTTTTTTGATAATTGTAACAAGATTTCATCATTTATTCACTGCAGCACTTAGGGAATACATGAAAGGCTATAACTACATAGATTATGGTGGAATAATTCAAAATGACAACGTTGGTCTTATTTTTACAGGACAGGCATTTGGGCAAGTACCTACTTAGAAAAACAACCGGTTAAATGGTAGTAATCGTACTATTTAACTGTACCATGTAAAGATTGTAAAGCAACATGCATTTCTTAACTTTGAATAAGTAATCCTTTCTCTTTGTAAATTGGTGCGACGTTCCGTGAATTATAATTTTAACCAACCACCTACCTACCTCTCGTAGACCAAAGAACATTTTCTATCCGTTAAAAAATGTTCTGAAGATGTAATAGACAGACGAGAGACGTCAGAGATACGCAAATATTCTTATGTGGGTTCTTTTTCATTAGATGCACAGAACTCAAATCAAAATCGGTAATGTAATTAATGAAAAACAAAAGAAATACAGTAATTTAGGTAATTTGTTGGATTCTCTTTTGGATCCCGATGGAATACGTCAAGTTTTCAAATAACCTTGCTTGTAGACAAACCTTCAAATGCAGAAAAAATCTAAAATTCGGTTACGTAATGAGTAAGCAGTCACTAGCAATAGTTTTTACTTAAACATCTGCCATAAATAGACATTGATCACTTTGATCAGTTCCAATTTTAATATATATATTCTATGTATAGATTACACCTGCATTGAATAAAAGAGAACATTATTATTTTTAACCAACTTCACAAAAAGGAGGAGGTTCTCAATTCGACTGTATTTTTTTATGTTTGTTACCACAGAACTTTCGACTGGGTGAACCGATTTTGATGATTGTTTTTTAAACGAAAGCTTGTTCTTGTCATATGGTCCCACTTAAATTTTATTTAGAACTGACGATGGCATCCATGAGAAAACCATATAGGTCTTAAATTTGCATTAAGTATGTGCGCGACAAATGGACGAATAACTCAATATCACGCCAACCGATTTCGATGATTCTTTTTTAATCGAAAGCAGGTGCTTGTCATGTGGTCCCACATACATTTGAACGAGATCTGACTAGTAGTTTTTGAGTAATTTTGAAGTCAGTTATTTTTTGTTAGTAAAATTTAGATTTTTTCGTCTCAAAAGTACTATCCTCATACTGTCTTTACTATTCCCAGAGTAGGTACGTACTTCTTCTGAATCTATGGGTCACACAAAAAGTCATTGTCCTGCAGCTATCGGAATTGCAAAATGAATCGTCGACTCGATGGACCGAGTAATAAAACTTTAATAACGCAGGCACTATCTAGATCAAAATTACATAGCTTTTTTTTAAATCACGAAGTTTTTAAACGTAATGTTAATATTTTCTGTAAGAAAAATATTGTATACATTGACAGAAGAGCTTCGAGTTCGCATCTCAGGCGTGCTAAAAATATACATATTGTTTTCATATTCGTCATACGACAAAGCACTCCCAGCATTCATGGATCGAGTAATAAAATTTTAATTTCGTTCACAATATTAAAACGATATTTTTTTTTACTCACGGAATTCTGACACTGCTGACACATCATTAAAAAAAATCTCAATTCGGTCGTTTTTTAGGCACCTCAGAACTCCGCAAATTAATCAACCGATATGGAAAGTAATTACCTAAAGTGAAACTTGTATGTATTTATATCGACGTTGCACAAAGGAGAAAAGAAGAAAAAAATTGAAACAATTTCCATGTTGTCCAACTTGTTGTGTAACTTATCCTACATCTACTCTTTGTAGTAATTACTCGTAGACCGTAGTGTACGCATACACTTATGTCGTTTTTTATTTCAAAGTATATCAAAATTCAGCTCTGATGATGAGATCTATGAATTAAATGAAACGAAATGAAATAATATTTTTGAATTGAGTTGCTGAAATATTAAACGTGGTGATCTTGATAATACCTGTAAGAAACATGTATAAGAGGAAGGTGTTGGTCTTCCACAACACAGGGAATCCTAGTGTGGGACCAACGACTCTCAACCCTATGTATTTGTACATTTTGGTTCAATAAAGTTTATTATTATTAATAAAATTATGATCAGCAATAATTTTAGTGGTCCACTCTCTCGAAGACTCTTTTTTGAAGTCAGTTATTAATGAGCTAGTTATTAATTAGGCATTCTAACGCCCCAACTTCCTTGTGATTCTTTACTAAGGAGCGATTACAGTAACATATAGTGACTCTGAGTTGGGGCGTACCTAAGTAATGTATGAGATATTCCGATTGGCTTCACTCATCTAAATACCGACTATGCCTCAAGTTGCCAACTCGGGCGATACGGTTTTCACGACATAAGCCGCTTGACTTCGTTGTTTGATTCCCGAATAGATTGTTTCAAGTTTAATAAAGGACAACGTGTAATGTTCACACTTTGATAAATTATATCATAATTTCTTATTAACCCGCCAATCTTCCAGTCCAGAATGTTTATATTTTTATAAAATATGTTAGTAATAGTTAATATTTTTATATATGTAATATGCATCAGAAACACTCAAAATAACATGTATTTATCACACAAATACACACACTATAATATACACACACATATGAATGTGAATTAACCTGTGGAAGTGTACCATGTACACCTTTTCACATTACGGTTGAATATTGTTCGCAGAACATGTCTCTAGTAATTATAATGCTAAATACATGTATTTATCACACAAATATACACTATGTAGCTAGCTCAAAGGAGGCCCCATATCAATATTTATTGTGGGGCCCCCTCAACGTCAGCTGTCAAATATAATAGGAATGCCAACTGTTGTAGCGGTCGTAGGCCGCTGGCGAGCTTTTTTTTGGGAGAGTTAGTGGGGGTCCCTATACGCTGGGGGCCCCGTATAATTGATACGGCTGATACGGCGGTAGCTACGCTCCTGGGAAGTATGTATCATGTAACCTTTTCACATTACGGTTGAGTATTGATCGCAGAACATGTCTCTAATAATTCTAATGCGCTGTTGACCGCTGAGGATTTTATTCATTTGGAACCAGTATTGAAATTCATTAAAATTGGAATAATAATTTACAATATTGACTTTAATTTAATCTTCTCCAGCCCCAAAATTCGATTCGACGCAGCAACGTCTCTGCATTTGAATATATTGCCGACATACTGGTTTGCAGTTTGGCAGAATGGAAATGTAGAACATGTACAGTACACTCTTTTCTTAGAAATAAATAAAAATACAATCATGCACTGAAATGAAAGTCTTATCTAGCACGGCAGCAAAACGCGGGTTAGAAATTCGAACTCGTATAACAGAACTTCAGGCACAGAGTAGGCACTTTTCGTTTAGCTTAACAACACCATGTTGCAAGTTGTTGTTGCAGTTATTGAGCCTACTTATTTATCTGGAGTTTATCAATCGACACCTTATTGAAAACGGCCGTTAACTAGATATTAACATAATCTTTATCCCAAGACAATAACAACATCTCTTCATATCTTTATCCCAAAAGCATCCTTACGCAAATTTTATATTTTACTAGCTGACCCGGCAAACTTCGTATCGCCTAACAAACTATTTTTTTTAAATAAAAGTAGCCTAAGTTACTCCTTGTTTCATCAGCTATCTGCCAGTGAAAGTCCCGTTAGAATCGGTCCAGCCATTTCAGAGATTAGCCGGAACAAACAGACAGACAGACAAAAATAATGAAAAATGTTGTTTTGGTATATCTACCGTGTATACATCCAAACGCACATAGTAAAAAGCGGTTATTTTAGTATTACAAAAAGACACTCCAATTTTATTTATTTGTATAGATGTATGATAGGTACGTACTTACCATTACAATGTGGACTTATTCGTATTTCTACAACATCGCAAGTAACATCGTAATTACATCATAAGTACCGGTAAAGTTTTAGTATGCAATATCTTAACAAATAACTTGTGGCGGCATTTCATTTGCTGCTGAAACTAAAGACAATTCCTAAGCAAGTGCGCCCGCCTACTTATTTAATGCTTCAACGACAAGTCGGTTGACTAGTTGCCCGACAAATCCCCTCCCCAGGGCCCTGTAGTCTTGCCTTGTCTTGCGCTCCTGCCTTTACTAAAGTCTGCGAAATATGCTAAATAAACGCTCACTATTTAAAACTTATTATAACCACTTATTATAAATCACGACTCGTCGTGTTCCGGCTGGGGGCTTGAGAGCCAGTTCTTTCTTTTTCTTCTCTCTTTCTTGGCCGGCAACGCATCAGTGATGCCTTTGGTGTTGCTGGTGTCCATGGGCGACGATAGCCACTTAACATCAGGTGGATCGTCAGCTCGTTTGCCGGCTATTTCCATAAAAAAAAATCCCAACACTTTAAATATCCAATGAAATTAAAAAGTTGACGATGTACTTCTTGAATAATCTTTATTACTATTATTACTATTATCTTATTGAATTATTTATCCGACATAGTAATACGAGAGCGGAAGCTTTTGGCGCTCAAAATCCTACTTGAAAGATAAATGTGAAAGTTTGTGAGGCTGGATCTATGGATGTTTGTTCCTCTTTCACACCGACATAAAAAAAGAACGGACGTAACCTTGTCTAATCGAGAGTGAAGCTGACAGCTGACAGCTCGCTTACCATGTGTGCGTAATTTTGTAATTTTTGATTCGCAATGGTGTCAATGTCGTAGCCGTATGGTGTCAATGTGTGAGTGTGTGTACTTGTACGAATACAGTGTTGGTATTCCTATGGGTGCTTCACTGAATTTGTTCTTGGGATTACGTCCGTCTTTTTTTTACGTCCGTGCTCTTTCACGCAAAAAAAAAAATGGTAAACGAATTTTCATGTTTAGTACACAGATAGACCACAATCTGGAATAAGATATAGGGTACTTCTTATTGTAAATTTAGGTACTTTTTGTTATCAATACTCAGATAAGTGCATGTATCTAACAACAATTTAGAACGAAACAGCAGATAGATTTTTAATAAATGAGGACAGCGCGGTGGTACGAAGCCAATTGAATTCTCTATCGCAGCGGTTCACTGGCATTCTGTATCCAGCGGAATTGAAATGTAACTGTCTCGTTAAGTTACCATTTATTTTATTAACAACATTTTTTAGGTTTGTTGTGAAATATACATGTTAGTTTACCTTAGCCTAATTAATCCGTGACCACGAGCTGGTTCTGAAAATAAATAAATAACGCTTCACACTTATACTTCCACACTAGGATATCTCGTGTCGTGGCCCGTGGGTGCCATAGACAACACAAAGACAAGAACACACTCTGACCAAAAACAGAAATCTAAACTCATAATTTACATTTCCACCTCACTGGGAATCGAACCCGTCCTGGGTTCCTGGGTCCCTGGCGATGGTAAATGGACATCGTCGCCTATGAACAATTGGAAACTTAAGGATGCCGACCAAGAAAGAAGAGTAAAGGGACAAGAAATAAATTTAGGCTCTCAGCCATTGAAGTACAATGTCATAGAACAGACATCTCGAACAAAATGTATGTCCGGGAGGTTCTATTTTCAAAATTTCTCCTTTCAAAATCGAACAAATCCATTGAAAATTGAAGCCGATCGGCGCCAATTCATTGGGACATAAATTGTGTTCGCGGTGTCGGTTCTATATGCTAGTAATAATACTTCAATGCTCTCAATGGTGTAGCGCTGTTCTTTTATTTTTCACCAAAACAAGTTATGGCATTGAACAAAAAACATTGTGCAATATTCGAACCTAGTTCCTTGAACGGTAAATCGAAACTACAACCTACCGATAGCTAATTAAGTAGTAAACAAAGTACATAATAAGTAATGTGTGTAAGGTACATTACAGTTCGTTAATTTTTGCATTATGCTGTTTTTTTTGCTGTAATAAATGAACAATTTTTCTTTATACTTTTTTAATATTTTCTATAGAACGGCTGTACATTTTGAAATACAATTTGCACAGGACACCGGTTCGCTAGAGCACTTGTTGAAGTTGTTGGCTTGTACGCATGTTGCGTTCTTGATTTACCCACTCTGAACACCCCTAAACCTTTATTTTAAAGTACGTTTGTTCAAATTGCAAAATCATTTTCACTATTTTCTACGCCTTTCAATTCAAAAAAGCATTTTGCGCTTTCGTTAATCAATTCTTCTTAAATACTGGGGTATTAAGTCTGCGCAAAGATTAAGAGGAAAGTTTTAAGGATTGTGATTTAGTTACATGCTGTGCTTGACTATATCTCACTCTGTGAAAGTGTGAGCAAACTACTACTTTTATAGTACATACATACTACAAAGCTACTATGTATAAGGAACCGGACAAGTGCGTGTCAGGCCACGCGTAATGTAGGGTTCAGAAGTAGTAAGTTAGTTTATCGACTATTACCCATTAACTACTTATCCTAACATAGCCATGATGGTTTTCCTCGTAAATTCATCATATAACCTATTTTTGAGAGTTTTTTCACATGTCCAACTCCAACCGTTTAGCTGGCAGGGGGGAGACACTTGACTCTAACCAAAACTAGCACTTTAAAGCCAAATATTTCTCCAAAGAACTCTTAAATAAAAAAATGGTCTAAATAGATCCATAATATTTTTGAAAGACCTTTTCAATGAAATCGCTCACTATGGGGTACGCAACGAAAAAAAATTTCATCCTCACGTTACCTGTAAGGGAGGTACCCTTAAAAAAATATTTTTCAATATTTTATTCCACGATTTTCGAGTTTTAATAAAAATGTATATCCATGCCAAATTACAGCTTTCTAGCACTAAGGATCTCGGCGCTTTGCTTAGTGAAGCCATAAAGCGCACTAATCTATAATAAGCCTATTCACTCATAACTTGAAGACACTCATAATCAAATGGGAACATCGACAGGGGAAACATAGGCCTTTATCAAGTTAATCAAATAAAAGCCAAAAGGGCAGATTAAAACAATAGAACGAATATTATTATATCGGATGAACTACTGGACACTGTCATGACACGGTTAACATCACAGTTCACGCTAAACGTTTTTAACAACCGATTACCTATCACAACTCAACTTTGTTATAATCAAATCTCACAAATTGTTACGCCAAACTATACCCTCGTTCTTCGTGATATAAATTATTTTCCCGTAAAGAGCCAACCCTAATAAAATAAGTGGGAGCCCTATTGTTGCTTACGCAAAGATGTAATCTCTTATTTTATTATTACCTGAGTTGAAAGGGACCTTTGTGCTTACATTTCTATTTTGAAGCTTCTACGTTTCTCTTAAAGTTGGTTTTTCAGTGTAAAATTTACAATGTAGAAGTATTACGGAGCACAGAGTATAGCGATCATGAAATATGGTGACGGTTTTCTTGAAGCTTGGAGGGCATTTGAATTTCGTGCGTGCAATGTGAAATCTATTTTATTTATGGGTTTTTATCTTTTGACAACACTATAGACTTGATCATAGATAGACTACAAGGTAAAGTAAAATAATCTTACATTTATTTACAGTGTCTTAATACGGTTAGTGAGTGGATTTTTAAGGCCATACGCCCCAAGAGTCACTAACGGTCACTTTAATCGCTCCTTAATAAAGAAACCCCATAAAATTCCGTACTAAGGAGCGATTTAAGTTACTTTAGTGATTCTGAGTTGGAGCGATACTCTGGCAGAGTAACTAACTGACGGACTACACGTACATTACCTACGACAAAATTAAATATGGTAATAATGAACAATAGACAAATGGTCGGAGCTATTATAATATAATGTAAAGGGTCACTTATGATATCTCGAATACCTATTTACCTCGAATGTAAATATAATGTAATTGTACCTATAATGCGAACCTACATGTTAGTACATACATCACCATCATTTGATACTCATGACCGAAAATCTACATTTTATTTCAAAGGAATCTGCCCACAGCGTAATACCACGACCGTGCTAGGAATAGGTCAGTCCAAAAAAAATTTTTATTGAAAAGTCGTCAAAAATTGTCGACGAAAATGTACATATCTAGGATACGACATGCAATGCCGTCGATCCGCTTCAGTGGGCATAGTCACAAGGGAGAGGGTAATATGTTGCTTTCAATACCTGATTCGTTCAAAGCTATATCATGGTATGGTAATGGTATGCTGTAGTGGGCTCCTTGAAGTTTTCCTCGCTGTACTTATCTTTCCCAAAGCAAATGATAATTAAGAAGCGCTTTATTCTTTGCTGCCAACCCTGGCGCTGCACGTGCGCGTCTGATTAAAATTTTAATATAAAAAACATGTTTTTATCTACCTGTGGACTAAGAAGATGTATTTATTAATAAAATATACTTGGGTAAGTATTCTTTAAACTGATTGTTTCCCCGATAGCTCACCAAGATAAGTGTTGCTTGCGCCTTTCACCTTCACCTTATTATACAACTAAGAGAGTGAACTATCTTGACTTGAAAACATAACTGCCCGAAAAGTTTGGATCCCTTCTATAAGAGGTCCTCTCACAATGTGTATTATCCTCAGTTGTAACGAAATTCATAAATAACTATTAGAATTCTAATTTGGTATGTAAAAACGAATTACTTGCCTAGTAATTAGCTACTTCAGATTTTTGTAATTCAAATCAAATCAATCAAATGTTTTTATTCAAAATTGGTTTGGTTTACAAACACTTTTTGAAAGTGTGTGTGAAAGGGCTACTTATGCCAATGCTTCAACAAGGCCATGTGAGTCTGTGAGAGGGCCCGGGAGAAGAAGCAGCAAGAACTACCGGGTTTTTTCCTACTCACAGTTACAGATAGCACTTATTACTACAACAATCTACATAATATACTTTATTATAAACAACAACGTAAATTCACACTTATTGCTCAAATCTTAAATAGTTACATAAATTCAATACTAAAATATAAAAGTTACAACAAGATTGCTATAGACTCTACCAGTTATTTACCGATTAGTTTTACCGAGGTAGGTTCTGAAATACCTAGTAACGCCATCTGTTGGAGAATAGTTGTAAGTTACAAACGTAACAAAGAAAGTAGGACGATGAGCAAGTGTTATTTCTCTACGTAAAACGTATGAATTGATACTAAAAAAATGGTAATAATTTTATTATTAATTATTATTCAAATCCAACCGCTGTGAATCCTTGAATCAAGTTATATGATACGCTCTATGCAATATTACACATTCCTATTGTGTGGGCAGTATAATTATGTACGTATAGATACCTACCTACCTATATTGTACATTCTTGAAACTTATAGATGTAATATTATGCTGGGATTCAATTGGATAGTTATCCCAGTGTACTCACGCTTGATGGAGACAATTGAAATACCAATAGGTACATCTCTTGAGAAATTAAATGATTTTTTTTTATCACAATGTTGAAAATTACAAGTCAGTCAACTGACAAAGACAATTTGACCCTTGTAGTCCGGTCAATTTAGACAAAAAAATGATAGTGAAGGTGCATAAATTCCCAAAAAGCTGAAAACCAGTAAGATTGTTCAAAACATAATTATAAATAAAAATTTTAAGTTCCCCATCATTCCCGTGTATGGAAAAAAAATATTCAAGGTCAAAGGTCAAAAAAATGAGTTTTTCGCGATTTTCAGCAAAACGGTAAGTTTTATCATAAAGTACCTCAGACAAAAATTGTAGATCATAAAATTATCTATAAAAATGTATCAATACTTTTTTTCCTACGAGCCACCGTTTCTGAGATATAACGATTCAAAAACGCGCTAAGTACATACGCTAAGTACTACCATGAGGTAGCGTGGTAAACGTGTGCATATTATGACGATAAAAACTTACAACTTTTTGAATCCTTATATCTCAGAAACGGTGGCTCGTAGGAAAAAAAGTGTTGATACATTTTTATAGATAATTTTATGATCTACAATTTTTGTCTGGGGTACTTTATGATAAAACTTACCGTTTTGCTGAAAATCGCGAAAAACTCATTTTTTTTACCTTTGACCTTGAATTTTTTTTTTTCCATACACGGGAATGATGGGGAACTTAAAAATTTTATTTATAATTATGTTTTGAACAATCTTACCGATTTTCAGCTTGTTGGGAATTTATGCACCTTCGAATGTCTAAATTGACCGGACTATTGGTATTGTAGATGTATACTACGGTTACCACTCATCATCATGTGATTTATCAGCTACCCATTATTGTAAAAAGCCTTGTTAAAGAGATTGATAAAAAAAAAGTGGCCAAGTGCGAGTCGGACTCGCCCATGAAGGGTTCCGTAGCAGCAAGTAACATAATATAAAAGTTCTTGTAGTTCGTTGTAACTTTGATCAATGTTTATTGCGGTTTACGATTTATGACGTATTAAAAAAAGAACTACTTACTAGATCTCATTCAAACCAATTTTCGTTGGAAGTTTGCTTGGTAATGTACATACATATTTTTTTTAGTTTTATCATTCCCTTATTTTAGAAGTTACAGGGGGGGGGACACATTTTACCACTTTGGAAGTGTCTCTCGCGCAAACTATTCAGTTTAGAAAAAAAATATATTAGAAACCTCAATATCATTTTTGAAGACCTATCCATAGATACCCCACACGTATGGGCTTGATGCAAAAAAAACATTTTTGAGTTTCAGTTCTAAGTATGGGGAACCCCCAAAATTTATTGTTTTTTTTTTCTATTTTTGTGTGAAAATCTTAACGCGGTTCACAGAATACATCAACTTACCAAGTTTCAATGGTATAGCTCTTATAGTTTCGGAAAAAAGTGGCTGTGACATACGGACGGACAGACAGACAGACAGACAGACATGATGAATCCATAAGGGTTCCGTTTTTTGCCATTCGGCTACGGAACCCTAAAAATGAACTTAATTTTAATCCTAACTTGCTAACGTGGTAGCCAGAGCATGGTACAGCTTCAGCTTCAGACAGGTAGGTAAAACTTTACGGGTCTCTCAGTGCGATGATTAGGTACTGTAATAGTGATTAGATATTTTATATAAGAATAGTGGACGAATAGCATTAATATTCAATTCGACTTTATTATTTGCGTTCATGCGTCGAGTAAACGTATTGAGGCCAGTTTAAAATAGTTAAACTCGCTCGCTCAATTTGGTAGCGAACTACAATTTTGTTGCGGTGATGTGATTTTAAATTAATTGATTACGTTTTGTAAATGTAAACAAATTGCTTTTGTGATTTTCAATCTATTGTGTATCATGTCATCTAAAATATTATTTGCTCACTAATATATTCATTGTCATTAAAATTTAACTTTTGTATTATTCGCTACTTTTTCTCCATAGCAAAAATACTGCAGTTTTAAAAGAAACGACCGTCATACATATTATTTAGGTAAGTATTAGGTACGGAAATGTTATTAGTAAATTTAATTAATTCATTCATTAGTTACTTATTCATCAGTTATCGAGACATCAGTAGTCATGAAGGACTTGAAAAAGACAACTTACGTTTCGTAAGGCGAGCGGCTCCCAGGGGAGCCATATCGAATTCGGAAGCCTTAGAATTAATGTCATCGTAAAGTGAAGAATGCCGACATATATTCTGCTATGCTTAGCTGTTGATAAACTTGTTATTTAGAGTTCGTTGTGGGTCGGCTCAAATACGTTTACAAATGTATTGTAATGAAGTTAGATATGTTTATTTAGAATTATTTAATATACAAAGACTTCCCCTGACTTACAGACATATTAAAAAAGAAAGACAAAGCTGAATGCACAAAATTTCTTATAATCTTTACGATGAAGTTACGAAAAGCATTAGTTGGATAAAGAGGATTAATTTTTAACCGACTTCCAAAAAGAAGGAGGTATTCAATTCGACTGTATTTTTTTATGTTTATTACCTCAGAACTTGTGACTGGGTGAACCGATTTTGATGATTCTTTTTTTAATCGAATGCTGGTGCTTGTCATGCAGTCCCACTCAAATTTGAGGTAGATCTGACTAGTAGCTTTTGAGTTATTTTGAAGTCGGTTATTTTTAAATTTTTCGCTTTATAGTTGCCTTATCTTTATTAATATCGAGAGTAAATTAAAAGGAGATATGTTTTTTCTTCAAATCTTCAAAGTTATAATGTAAGCATAGATATTTAGAATATTTAAAATTCCCACGAGACAGGGAATATAAAGGTTGTATGGTTTTCGTGTTAGAGTTACCTAATTTCCGTTACGGAATTGCTGCAATTTCCAAATTCACGCAAGCGTATCCGCGATCATTTGCTAGAAGGCGAAAGAATGTCAAAATGATGGGAATAGATATTTTTTCATGAAACAAAATAAATAAAAGGACTCACTCATATATGTACATATAGATAGACCGATTTAATTTTAAATTTAATTTAATTTAATTTTAACCTATTACCTACCTCAACGAAATTTTAGAAGAGGCATAAAAAACATAAACGCTATCACAATCATAAGCAGCAGAATTTAGTAGTAGGAATCGAACCCAGAACCCCTTGCTTCACATCAGTGTCACTACCAACTAGGTTAACAATAATTAACAAAATGCATGTATCTAGGTCAATATCTACACCTACATGAAACTCACAATTGTTTGAAATGGAATCCTGGATACCCTGGATGTATGGATGTAAGCGGTCCATAACAGACGTGGTAAATTCGGATTGACCGATATTTTCATTCATCGGCGATACAAAACGCTGATTTAGGAAAAGCGCTTAAATGTAAATTCAATAGCCCACGACATTAATGAGAAAGTAACTTGAGGGATATGTCGCCTAGTGATGATCTACCTACTGATAAACTAGACATTCCAATCGGTATAACAAAATTAAAATAAATCATAATTATGTTAACAATAAAACATGATTATTGAACATTATCGGACGTTGATAAATAGCACTCTAAAGACACTAGACACTCTCAAAGACACTATATCAGTGGTAATCAATCTTTTTTTCATACGGGCCACAAACACATGTTAACCATGCTGTCGCGGGCCGCAAAAAAAAAGAGATAAAAACAAACTGGTACTGATTTCTAAGGTTTTCGCGATTATTATAAAATAAAGTAACCCTAAATGGGCCAACTACAAAAGCCTGGAGGGCCGCCACACGTTGGATATAGCTGCACTATGTCGTATTCAAATCCATGCACAAACCTGCAATATATTTTTATGGAAATAGCCAGGAAACGAGCTGACGACTGACATCGATGACGTAAGCGCTATCGTCGCCCATGGACATCATCAACATCAAAGGCATCACTGACGCGTTGCTGGCCAAGAAAGAGAGAAGAAAAAAAGAAGATTATTCAAATTAAAGAAGAAAAATTAAATAAATTTTCTTATTTTATTACATTATCATATAATATCCATTTACGCTTACTTAATTCATTATTAATAAATCATTAATCTGATTATTTTAAGTAGCCGTTACAACTTGTGCATTTCGCTTATCCCTAGTGAAGCCACATTTCACAGGCAGATGCAGACACGGAAAACGGTATTCATGCACCCCTGCACCCCTGCACCCCTGCACCCTCGGAGGGATGTAAAATTTCAGCACTGCAGCGCCTCCTCTCGAGGCTCTTACCCGATTAAGCTTTTGTTTCCTGATGGCTTGATGGGTAAATTTTAAAAGTGTAATTCCGGACCGAGTTACAACGTAATTTTGACAGTTTCTACTTGTAATACGTATACATATTTCTTACTCATTTAAATATTAGCTTGAAATTAATTAGCACTTCGTTTTAACTTCTAGTCATCCTGACTGCGTTACTTACCTATGAATAGTAATTAGCACAAAAACTCCTCGAAGTATTCACGTCTCCAAAAGTTGCCCTTTCCTGTAGAAAGTAGCGGGAATATTGGATTCAACAGGCCAAACGTTGGTCGAAGTGACGCCAATTAAGTGGCCCAACGACGGGAAATAAAGTTTTAACCAACTTTTGTTTTGTTTGATTGGGAATTTTGGGAATTGGGAATTGTAGAATTTTTATCAGGGAACTTAACATTTCTAGAGATTTCATCTTCATTGTTACTAAAATAAAATTCAACCACAGGATATCAAACAGCAGCTTAAAAGGTCTTTGATATGAAATTATTAATTTTTGATTTATTACATTCGCTTGAATATTGTTGTTGAGTCTTCATAGTATACACTATCTTTGATTTTGTTGCATTCACAGTACTTAGCAGTGACTTTAAGTTCTGCATGCCGTGGCCGTGCATTTTTCCAAAAGTTGCCTTTTTAATGAGAAAATTCCTACTGAAATTAATGAGTCTGCAAATGCAGATTCTGTACGAGATTTTTTATGCTCTTCATATTAATGTTAACACGCTTTATTATACCTCTAGCCTCTCTAGGCTTCCTAATATTAGTGCATTATAATACGAAATAGGGATGGCTTTTAATGTTAGTAAAACTTGTGTTTCTAATACATATACAAAAAAATCTTTGTAGGGATCTCCTGTTTAGACTTTGAAACTATCAAACTCAAACTGGTTTCATCTGAAAGGCAAAAATGCGAAGATGGTTTGAGACCACTAAAACAGTGCATTAGGCACATATTCAATTTTCGACTTTTCCCATACAAAATTTTTAAGCGTAGATACTAGCACACGTACAGGCTACATAATAGTAAAAAAATGTTTTAAACCCTGAAAATCTCAGAAAAACTTAGATGCGCAAAAGAGAGCGAAATATAAAACTTAACATACAGTTGACGTAAAAGAACTTTAATTTTAAAAATCTAATAATTAAAAGCTGGTACGAACTGGATGAGATAGTAGGTATTCACTCTGCCTATAAAGAATTTCTCTAGAGCTCTCGACAATCAACGAGTGCAGCTTGTTTTACGAAAGAGCTTTCAAGTGACTTATTGTTGTATAAGCGCCGTAATTGTCATTTTTTGTATTACAATATTTCTTTGAAGGATGTTCTTGTCTTGTCTATTTACTAATTTATAGATTACTAGCTGCCCCGACAGACTTCGTTCTGTCAAAAGTTTTTTTATATATTATTATTTTTGTATGCTGTATCATAAAAAAATAAAAACAAAAAAATTTGTCAAAGAAATAAAAATAAAATTTAGGGGTGGACCACCCTTAACATTTAGGGGGATGAAAAATAGATGTTGTCCGATTCTCAACCCTGGTCGATATGCGCGCAAAGATTCACGAAAATCGGTCGAGCCGTTTCGGAGGAGTTCAACTTCTAACACCGTGACACGAGAATTTTATATAAAAGATCTACTTATTTTCCAAACAATGGAATGGTTCCTTTTTTCCAAATGTAACTTCTACGAATCACTTTACAAATATTTTTGTAATAAACAAGAAAATATATTCAGGTTCCTAAAAATGTCATAACATCATAAAAATGTATGAATGTAACCTCAAAGGAAATTCAGTCTAAACAATGGGGTATTAAAAAGTAATGCCAGTAGTATTTCAGAAAGTTCCGCGACCTAATCCCCAATTTCTGATGAAAAAATAATCCACGGACAAGCCGTCGTAGCGTCTAAAGAGTTTTGCAGTAATAGAGGTTTTTCTGAAGCGAGAAAAGCTAGTATTTATGCGGAAATAAAATTTTCAGGAACAATATTTATACAAGGTGATTTTTTAAAGGTGATTTATGTTTTACGTTTTATAATTGACCTACTTAACTTTAATCAGGCAGAGATCGCGGGGGTGACGGTTAAGTTTTATGATAAAAGGCAAAAAACTATCGTAAAGGTATTTATCTAGCCGTAACTCGACTAATCGAGATGATGATACATTGTTTGTGAACTACACGCCTTATACATCAATGTCATTTAAACGTTGTAATTTTTTACAGTTAAATATCTTCTTCATTTTTCAATTTCTTTTTCATCTGAACATGTCTGATTTTAATCTTTCATGTTTTAATTTCAGAACTTAATTTCGAAAGAATGAATTGGTACAATGACAATGCAATAATAATACAATGATCACGGACCTAAAAAAAAGACGGACGTAATCCCAACAACAAATTCAGTGAAGCACCCATAGTAATACCAACTCTCTATTCGTACAAGTACACACACCCACACATCGACACTATAATGCTTCAATCGCGAATCAAAAATGACGCACACATGGTAAGCGGGCGGCCATTGCTATGCTTCACTCTCGATTAGACAAGGTTACGTCCGTCTTTTTTTCAGGTCCATGACAATGATCTTAAAATTTCTGGGCTAGGTTATGAACCTATTTATTCTTTTCTAGTGTTTATAACTTTCACCTTATATACCCACGGACCTAAAATTGACCAAGAAATGTAATACTTGTTTATTTTGGTAATAAATCAAATCCTCGTAATTTAACAAGGAAAGAGTTTAATTTCGGTGTTCAGTTTTAGCTTGGTTACCAAACTTTTACTTCTTTGAACCACATTAACCTAGTTCGTCACATAGTAAATGTTTTGTACCTTGTATAATTAGGTATAGGTACATATTCAGCCCTAGAAAATACCCACTTCAGAGAAAATTATCCTTATATTCACAAGTAGTAACATTACCTGATACAATTGTTTGTTTTATCAAGCGTTTTGTTTTCTCTTCGTCTCTCATGTATCCCATTATATTGAATCACATATTATATCTCAAAAGAAAATTCAGTTCATCGCGTTCAGACTTATTCTGTCTGGCGTTGCGTTCTATGTAATTTGTATTATTTAATAGCCACCTTATTATAATGTAATAAATTACGCTTATTATTTGACAATTCCACCTCATTAATCCGTGAACTTACAAAGTAAGTTAAAATAGATTATATGCCGTGAAATTTTCATGATCGCAATAAATGTTCAGTCTAAGTACAATAAAAGGCGTCGATGAACAAACCACCCAAGCGACCTTCGGCTATGAAACTCCAGACACAATTTCATTGAAATAATATGTAGATATTCTCGCAAAAAATTACCCTTATTTCAAGCGCACAAAGTTCTTTATAGCTTGAACAAGTTGAATAGGTTTTTGTATCAGAGTTTTTCTTTGAGGTGAAAAACTGTCCAGGCAGCGTGAAAAGACATGATGAATGAATAAAACCTCTGTACTCACCGATAAATCAATCAAACATTAAAACGATTTGTATTGTTCATTAGTATGGGCGTAGCTAACTAACTTGTCCTTGTTGATACAAAGTTAAAATTCAAAATTAACTATTTCGTATAAATACTTAAACAATAGCTGACTGGCTAACGTTGTCTTGGGACATTTCAATATTTAATAGGTTGGCTGATCCATTGGTGAATCTTGACAACAGCTGCATATCGGATCAGATATCACAAACATAAACAACCCACTACTGAGCACTGGGTCTCTCCTGAAAAGGCTTCGACTCTAGAGCATCCTCCACCACGCTGCTCCAGTGTTGGTAGAGGGGTTAGTGGCCAACTCAAGATGAAGAAGTGGTCGTGCCGCCCGAAGGCCTCTGACATCACTTAACGATATTATCTTATGATAACAATCGGAACGGCTTATCTCGCAGACTTATTAATATCACTATTAATGTTTAGAATCAGTGTCTAGGTGTCTACCCTTCTGCGTTTCTGATTCTCATCTCATAAGGTTTTCCTAATACTGATATATATAATATTAATATAATATTTCGCTGATTTGAATCTATCCCGCTTTACGCTTTCGAAAGGCCTTCAAGCGTTCTAAGAACATCGTCGACTGCTTCACTGATTATTCCACCAACTCGCACTGAAGCAGCATCGAATACCTATTTATACTCCAACCTGTTAGGAATGGTGCATCCAGACAAGGGCTATTAGGTATTTGTTTAACAGTTTCCAAATGTCCGAGAAACATCTGACTACGAATCTTAATTATAAAACCTGCTAACGCTTCCCGCCCACGTCAGACTTTTTGTAGGGCAGATAATCGGGCCGATTTTTCCTGCCATTATTATTTCTGACCGAGGACGTGTGCAGTTCACTATTGCTATCAGTACGTTCTATTTTTCTCCTACAAAAAATCGGTCACCGATTATTGGACGTGGGCGGGAAGCGCATTGCGTGTCAGGCCACGTGCATGTGCAATAAAGTTCTGTAGATGTAAGTTTATCGAAAGTACTTAGGCTAACATAGCCGTAGTAGTTTTCTCCTTTCTAGTTTTCTTTTCTTCCCGTTCCGGTATATTACCTAGTTAAATACCTATGCGCTTGTTACTAAATACCGCTCAATAAAGAGTAACTGCGGTGTGACTACACCATTACAACTAGGGACCACTAAACCACTAATGTAGCCATCCCATTTACTAGGGAGGGAGATGGATCAATCAAGCAAGGTCTAATCACAGGTAGTGGACGGCCTATAACTAGATTCCTCACTTATTGAAGCGGGTCACAAAGCCACTACACATCATCTATAAACTTAATAGGGCTAAGTTAACGGGGTATGGTAATATGCTACCAATAACGTGATTATATTCTGACAAAGACGGACAATGCAATCACATGAAAATCACGTGTCACTTTGTATGTAAACGATAATCTCTAACTATTCAACCAATTTTAATGAAACTTTTTAAGTATAGACCTAGGAACCGATAGGTGGCGCTACTGTCGAAATTAACTAATTGTAAGAGATCAGCCGAACTATTAGAAATAGGTATAGAGCCCCCGAAACGTCTTCTAGGTTAGCTAGTGATTTTATATATTCCTTGCATCAATTTGTCTGAATTTAAGAAAATTATAAAGCCAAAACACCCCTATCCAAATCATTTCCTACCATGAAGCATAAAGAAATAAAAATCACTTAAAAAACACATCGCGTCGCAATCCACGCAAGGCAGCCATCACAATTAGCCACGCAAATTTTGCCGCGCGATTCTTATTTTTTACAGCGCTTGTGCTTCATATCTATCTCCAGTTACGTTTCAAACCATGATCACCCCTGACGTTTACAGGGAACAACACTCTATACACCCTCCCTGCGCCCCCCTCCCTCCCTCTTGACGCCCGGCGCCCACTGAAAATGGTTCCGCGAAGTAAAAGCGTGCTGTTTCTCTGTGTGTTAGTACTGATTGCAAGAGCTACGCATTCAGAGGAGCTAGATTAAAACAATTGAAATATAAAAGTAGTTGTACACAACATTGTACACGATGTAATTCATCCAATGAAAATCCGGAGTAACCTTTTGCAGTAGATAGCGGTTTTGTAGGGTTTCCGAGCGACGAGTATCCGAGTAAAACTTGGTTATTTAAAGAGAAATATCTTAAATGGGAAAATTTTTCAAGCGTAACACTTTTAAAAGAATTAACGTTTTTTATATAAATTGTTCAAAGGCATAGGTTACATGTACAATTAAAGATTGTGATTTCTCAATCCTACAAATTAGGTAAGTATAGCGAAATATTTTAAGAAAAATATACCTAACGAAAGACAGAAATTGTAAGTTGTCACCACACCGCCTATAAATATCCGTAACATTCTTACCAGGGGAACATAAAGTCCAGCCGCCCATGAAGAAAGTAATCCATTCCTTAACCGGCTCTCAAGTTTTGCAACTTTTGCTTTAATGAGGCAAGCAGTAATAGTCTAATAATTTCAGCTTAGTGCACAGGACCCCATTTTAGAATCCTGCACGCACCTCTAGTTTTCGAAATTGTATTTCTACTTGATTTAAATGAGAGTTCTTCAAAAATATTCTAAAACTTTCTAAACATACATTTTGCCAACTTGCATTCGTTCAGCGTGGTGGAATGATGTTTAAAGCATGCACGTTTTTACAATATTAGGTAGGTAATTACATTACATGGATATATCATTATGAAAGAAGGTCCGAATCAAGCTTTGGCAGAGTTATAGGACAGTGAAGACATTCTATATTTACTATAGGTACCAATTGTATTTAGTGACCATTAAACTGTAACATAAAAATATGACCATTTCTACCTATTCTATAAATATTACCATTATTTCTATAACATCTACGTAGGTTACTCGATAGTTTAGATATGCTCGTAATTTAAAAATGGACGCATCTGTTCTATATATTTTTAAAAAACAAATATATTCAAAAATAGAACGCAAATAGTCAGCTTGCTGGTTTAAAAAAAATATGATGTTCCAGTCATTTAACTACGACGGCTCCCGCGTTTTTCTTTGCAACGATGAAGCTTAACCGCGAACATTTGCGTGCTATGATATTTTATGATTTTAAATTAGGTTTAACTGAAAAACTTAGCCTTCAACGATTACAATCAGCGTTACGGGACTCTGCCCAATCTCGAGCAACAATTTTTAGATGGTTCAGTGATTTTAAAAGGGGTAAAACAACCCTCGGAAATGACCATAGAAGTGGTCGCCCACAAACGGCAGTATCTGCAAAAAAAATGTGGACTACTGAAATGATGGTGCGAGAAGACCCACGATTTATTTACTCGGACATCGAGAAGATTCTTGGCCTTAGTTCGGGGAGCGTTAACATTATTTTACATCAGCATCTTGGAGTGAGGAAGCTTTGTTGTCGTTGGATCCCGCGTTTGCTCTCAGACACTGAAAAACAGGCCCGTGTGGATTGGTGCCGCGAAATGCGTCTACGATTTGAAAACGGAACATCAAGACGTGTTTCGGAAATCATCACAGGGGACGAAACGTGGATTTATCAATATGATCCGGAAAATAAGAGACAGTCGACAGTATGCGACACGAAGGCGACAAGAAGCGAACTCAGCCGAAGGATAAATCCGTGCGTATGTGAAAATGGTTCTCATCTTGAGCAACTCATAGGATAAATACGAGTCAACCATTTTTTAGAAAAGTACCTAAGTTGGTATCATAATACAAGATGTTTTATTTTTCACATTTCACGGGTTCGATTCGCGGCTCAAGCAGGTGATTTTCCAAAAATCTATGAATGTTTCCTTTCAGTATTGCCATCATCAATATTCAGGGTAATTTCCTCCAACTATCGTCTTTTATTTCCACTCTGTATGTACCTATATTAAAATGTATTTGAACAAATGATTCACCGAAGTGTATCAAGACTTTCAACTTCTCCATTTTACCTCTTCCTAAAAAGATTTCACCGTGAAGATGTAGTCATGTAGTTCACATAATCCTCTCAGGAGAATAATGAGGCGGTTCGTCCTTCTATCCTCCCGCGCTATCCCTTGAATACAGAGCACAATAGTGCTCAGGCCGTCCTATTTTACCGCACATGCAGTAGATTAGTGGAAAATATCTTTTCAATATCATACTATACATAATGAAGTAGCTATTCCTATAAAGGTAGGTAGTAGGATTTTGTTTGGCCCTAAAGTTAGACACTCAATAAGCGTCAATAATAGGTAGAATGATCAATACCAATACATTATCTTGGGAAACATCTATGGCAACTGCTTTTAAACCGTTTGCCATTGGCTTAAAATAAAAAAAAATTAATAATACTAATTAAACATTAAGCAGGAGTTCTATCTATCTTGAAAATTATTTCTTTACTGAATATACTCCTACCTAATTACGTAATTTACCGGAAAACCTCAAAGTTCTTTTATGCCAGTTTGTTTCTTAACCAAAATTCCGAGCATAGAGATTAGTAAAACAAGAAAATTCCGTTCTAAGCGCAACCGTAAAGAGCACAAAAGCTTGTTCTACATTCATCGCACAAAATACGCCCCGCGTCATACTAAATGAAGTTGCAATAATTCACCCCGCTACCGGATATGTGCCTTTCGTTCAGCGAGATGCGATTTGTTGACCAACTAGTTGGGTGACTAGTTGCACGAGTTGTTCAGCGTCCCTGGAAAATAAGATTGCTTTATAATTGTCACGTAAATATTGGGCATGGCCACAGTTTTTTTGGAACAACTAGGTTAAGAAAGGATGGTGTGCTTTCTCGTATCTTCATATCAATAAAATTTATAGGTATTCAGTCATGCACTAGCAGAATTTCGTAAACGACTTTCTTGAGGTAGTGACTAAGTGGAAACCGAGAGGCTGGCTACTATCAATCATGTAATAGGTAATCATGCCCAATAATTAGGTACAATTACAACCAATTAATAGGTATGTAGGTAAAAAATATTGCTATAATAATTTATTATCTACTCTTTAGAGTTGCAGGTATAGCGGTAAAAATACTTTTTTTTTCTATTAATAAAAACCGCGAAAGTAATATCAGAAGCGTCTGAGGTCAATATAAACAAAACTCCGCCAAGATTTATTGCTCTCATACTGTGTACGGGATCGTCTGCTGGTTGTTCAGTGGTTCAATATTTACTTTGTTATTTTGCTTCTAAACTAAGTCAATACCCGTCAAATGAGCAAACGGATTATTTGATAAGCGACCACCGAAGCCTACTACGACTACGATAATGGCGTGATGCTTGAACGATACGTTGTCGAACGAGTATGAAGACTATGAAGCAGGAAAAACGCTAGGGACTATGATCGGTCAAATGTCGTCTGTCATATGTCTCTAAATATTTATCTGTAGGTAGCACGGAACACAGACACCTAGTATACCGCAGACAATAAATCCAGAAATTGACAATTCGTCATTCGTGAGTAGGTAATCAAACTCAAAAATCTGTCACAAGCACAACGTAGGTACTAGGTAATTAAAAAAATCTGAAAATATTAAAAAATTTAAACCTCGAGGTTCGACAATGAAACTACGAAGTACCAAATCATCCTCTACTAAAACGTGTTCGTCCTGTTGCACAAAATGTGTGGAAAGAAGAATTGTGAATTACAGAACAATCAAGAGTGGACTAAGAAGTAAGAATCCAGCAGCCATCGTACTATGGGCCTTCCACGAAATCCCTTCGAGTGAAGGTTTGACTTCACGTCGAATTATCGGCTTCCTGAAGAGACATTTCAAAGTGTCCAACGATCCAAGGCGCACAGGGAAGTCCATAGGAAACGCATTAAGAAATGCAGTAGAATTCGGTTTACTAAAAAAACAGGGAAACAGATATTTTCTTGTGGCCACAAATCGTTAGCGCTATTTCGTGTGTCCGTCTAAAAAAATTTCATTTTGTTCATACGATAGTATATACTGTGAAACACTTACAATAATTATACGGAAAACATTTTACGTCTTTATCCAGACAAAGATGTGTGAGTACGATCGACTCGAATCTGCATAGTGAACTTTTATCGTCCATTTTTTCGTAAACTTTGTACGTACAAACTTATACGGCTTGTACCTAAATACCTAATTTCTAGATTTATAATAATTTATTACTTTTTTAAAATACACGAACTATGTTGTACTTATTTTATTAATGATGCATTATTAGGACCTAGTCCATTGAAATGTTACATTTTTTAGGCCTTACCTTGCGTTTTTTAGAGGACGCAATTTTATTTTTTTGATGTGTAGGGGGGGTCAGTGTAATGCTAAAACCAAGTTTGTGGGGTCGCCACCCTTGTCCCACGGCCGCCATCTTGAAAATAGGGGTTGAAATGGTTTTTACGATATATCTCTTAAACTATTTATTTGATAAAAAAAATTGTTAACATTTTTTGTTGCAAATTAAATTCTCTACAACTTTGGTCCAGTAACTATTTGTCATAAAACTATAAATAAAAAAGTTATAAGTGAAAATGTTCAGAAAAAAAATGTATCCTTCTATGCATTATTTCAAGCTCTTGCCTGCTTTTGATGTCATTAAATGTATGGAACTATTGTTGGATCTTACAGATCGTACACTTTGGTGGAAATAAATTTCAGTATTGCCATACAAAAAATAATAATTTTCATACAAATGTATCCTTCTATGCATAAATTCAAGCACTAGCCTGCTTCTGATGTCATTTAAATGTACAGGACTATTGTTGGAACTTACAGATCGCACACTTTGGTGGAAATAAATTTCAGTATTGCCATACAAAAAATAATAATTTTCATACAAATGCATCCTTCTATGCATAATTTCAAGCTCTAGCCTGTTTTTGATGTTATTAAAATGTACTAGACTATTGTTGGAGATTACAGATTACAGACTTTGGTGGAAATGAATTTTAGTATTGCCATACAAAAAATAATAATTTTCATACAGGATACATTATCCTTCTTTGCATAATTTCACGCTCTAGCCTGCTTTTGATGTCACTTAAATGTATAGAAAATGTTCACATTTTCGCTTATAACTTTTTTATTTATAGTTTTACGACAAAAAGTTACTGGACCAAAGTTGTAGAGAATTTAATTTGCAACAAAAAGTGTTAACAAATTTTTTTTATCAAATAAATAGTTTAAGAGATATATCGTAAAAACCATTTCAACCCCTATTTTCAAGATGGCGGCCGTGGGACAAGGGTGGCGACCCCACAAAATTGGTTTTAGCTTTACACTGACCCCCCTCCCCCTACACATCAAAAAAATAAAATTGCGTCCTCTAAAACACGCAACCCCAAATGTAACTTTTCAATGGACTAACCAGAGAAATGTTCATAGTGTAGTAACTAGCCCTTAATATTCTAAGGTACTCATACAGTAAAGTTACCTATTTACGTTGCCGGTTACTCCTGAAAGTCCTGAAGACGTGCCTAACGCGAGAGCTAACATAGAAGCCTATAGCCTACCATAGAAGACTATAAATTATTCACACTTTCCATATGATTTTAAAGTTATATAATCGCGGACACTAATCCCGCCGCAATGATCCATGTATCTGGGTCAAAATATCGGTATAAAAAATCGTGAGTACCTGTTTGCATTAAAAATATTCACACTTTACGCAGTGACATACAAAGGTCAGGCAGTTCAAATTGTACAAAAACCTTTTAATTGTCATAGATGCCCCTTTGCGGATCCATCCTTGAGACCAATCTAAACTCCCTTTTTAGGGTTCCGTAGTCAAAATGCTCTGCCAGCTAAACGGTTGGAGTTGGACTAGTGAAAAAATTCACAAAAATCGGTTATATGAATTTACAAGGAAATCTATCACGCCTAGGTTAGCTTAAAGCCCAATGCATACGTAACGGGTTTTTTCCCCGTACGGGACGGGGACGGGGTATAAGGCGCGCTCTATAGCTTGCTTATGTTTACTCTAAAGGAAAACCTCGTCGCCGACGGGACGTGAAACATCGTTTCATAGAAAATGTATGCGATAGAGCATACGCAGCGGAAGCGAAACCCCGTCCCGTACGGAACGTGGCCCGTGCGGGACAGGGTTTTCAAAAACATCATCGCCGACGATGTTTTCAAAACCCCGTCAGTGCCACGTTCCGTACGGGACGGGGTTTCGCTTCCGCTGCGTATACACAGTCACCCCGTTCACGACGGAGGAAAAAGTAGTAAAAATTCCCGTCAGCGACGGGGAATGCCCCGTCCCGTCCCCGTTCCGTACGGGAAAAACGCCCGTTACATATGCATTGGGCTTAAGTAGTTCATGAGTAATAGTCGATAAACTTACTACTTCGGAACCCAACATTGCGCGTGGCCTGACACGCACTTGCCCGGTTTTTAGAAGATTCCTATTTATTATAGTCCTATTTATATAGTCCCATTTATATTTTTATAGTCTTTTATTGTAATTTAAAAGGAGACAAATTTAAAACAATACAAATTTTTCATTACCATTATTTACTTTGTAGTTGGGTGTGTGTTTTCAGGAGATGATTCAAAGTCGGAAGCCAGTTTTAAAGTAATTTAAATTCATATTTCAATTAAATGTTGTGCTACACGAAATAAGTCTTGTCCAAAAAAATGGACTATAGGTGAAGTTGACTACTAGTCTAGTCTTTGTCTATTTACATAAAACAATAAGGCCTTGTAGAAAAACACAATTGAATTAATGATATAATTATTTTATTTCGCTCCACAAATTTGTATTTACATGATGTCTTACTTAAAATATACTGCTCTATAATCAAACAACAATTCAAAAACGATAAATACTTCATTGGGTGTACTTATTTCTGATCTTACGTTTAGCACTTATAGAAGCTGAGGCCTTGAGGCCTTGAGCCCTACTTTCAGGTTTCACTTAAAAAACTATGCAAAATAAATAAATGAAAAATGTGTGTCTAACACAGCATCAATACATAAAAATAAGAAATTAAATATCAAAGAATTAACTGTAAAAATGCACAAACGCTCAATTACGATTTTTTTTTTGTGCCAAATAGTTTTAAAAATAAAACCTGAATTATATTTAATCTAACATTGCTGGAATGCTTACATACATTACACATACATTACATTGTAACAGTCCTCAATCAACGATTAAAGGGATATCTAATTTCAAGCTTGATTAAATGATTACTCAACAACAATACAGTATTTACAATTTGAAACAACACTGTAATATCATTAAATTCCTTGCAGTCGTTGACTGACTAATACAGTGGATACGGTTAAAACATTAGAGCCCTATAAATGAAGGGGTCAATCCAAGTTTGTCTTAAAGTTCTTAAATGTTAAATAATATTTCATATCAATATCAAATGGAAGCATGATCATGAACCAAAATAACAAGAACCACGCTAACGAACAAATGCCTCCACATCATGTCTCAACTTTGACTGACCGCATTCCTAGGTTTACTAACTGGGTATAGAGGTGGAAAGGTTTAGAACAGCAAGTCTTCATCACCTTCATCAAGCAAGTTGGCGATATCGCGAACGTCCCGGTCCCTGCCTTCGGCCTTCAATAAAGCTTTTTTCTGGAAATAAAAAAAAAATGACATAAATTCGTACTATAGTGAGAAACGAGCCTGATTAAGTGATAGTGCTTATTAACCCGTTTTTACTCAATATGTTTGTTATCCTGAGACTCGATCATATATGTATTTATAAGACAAGCAAGTAATATTTATATATTATATGGTTATGATGTAAAACAAGTCCTGAGATAAAGTGAAGTAGAAAAACATGTTGAAGAAGCCAAGACCTACAAAGGTACCTGATTAAATAATGTTGTCTGATGCTGCATACTCCATACATTTTAAATTCCTGGCAAACTTTGGGCTATGTTACATTTTGGTCCTTCGAGCAGGATTATTTAAACGCTAGGTACCCATTATTTTATCTAGATGAGAACGTGATGACGTGTTTCAGTGTATCACTACACTGTCTATATATTTGTACATTATTAAACACACAATAATAAATAAGTTGCCTACAAACTTCATGTGGGAAATTTGTTTACGTTGGTTTATGGCGCATTTACATTAGGTTGGTTTACCCAACTGAAACCGTTGTAGGACCGACTTATGTAAACTTAACGCTTCCCGCTCACGTCCGATAATCGGTGACCGCTTTTTTGTAGGAGAAAAATAGAACGTAGCAATAGTCGGTCAAAAAGTCGGTCAGAAATAATATGGAAGAAAAAATCGGCCCGATTATCGGTCCTACAAAAAGACTGACGTGGGCGGGAAGCGTAAATGTCAAACCAAACTGACAATGATAGGAACGAGTCGTTACACATTGGCCGTTTTTTCATTGGACGATACAATAACGACACAATTTTATAATGCCACACTGCAGTTATTAAATGTTTTCATACCGGCAACGACAGGAATGGAGGCATATTTTTATGAAATTGTTGTGTACGCTGTCTCATTGGACAACAACGACACGATAATATCGTTATCGTCGACAGCAAGACCAGCAAGGCTCCCCCTGGTGTCGTGACGACAGTTATTTTATGTACGTATTGTATACATACGAAAGCTCCCATGTATGCGTGTGTATACAACACATACATAACATTCGTCCAATAAAGAAACAAAGATTCGGTCTAATGCCAGCTGCCATGCCTGGAGTACAAATGAACTCACCGCCTCGGCCTTGTCCTTAATAATCTTCTTCTTGTCCTGGATCTTCTTCAGGCGGTAGAACTCCTCGCGCTCCAACTCGTCCAGCTCCGAGATGATGTAGGCCAGCGTGCGCTCCAGTCGCGGGATGATTACTGAGTAGAATAGTAGAGTAGAGTAGTGAGAAGAATACCATAACTTACATATGTATTTTAGGTATTTAATGTCGGGATCACTCTGTCTCCTAAAGAGTTGTATCCCAAGAATCAGTGCTTCTCTGTTACATATGTAATAATATATACAAAAGGGTATAACATATTAGATGAGTATTTTAAAGACAAGACTGCTTGGACATGAGTTTAATAAATACATATACATATGTAGATTGTAGTAGGTAATACATGCTATCTGTAACTGTGAGTAGGAAAAAACACCTCGGTAGTTTCTTGCAGCTTCTTCTCCCGAGAGAGCTCACAGTAGGCTCTCTCACACATTAAAAAAGTGTTTTTAAAACAAACCAATTTTGAATAAAATATTAGAATTTTGAATTTTTTGAATATTTGGCAACATAAAGTAATCCGTAGTAGTAGTATTATGCATAGTAAAGTAATGGTACAACAGTCATGTTAACAGAAAACTGTACACATGTACGAATTAAACATGCAGTGCATATCTCTGCAATTTGCAACGAGAAGTATCGCTTTATGTATTTTTCTCAAACTGGTTCTTCATACAAAAATTAAATGTTGCCATAGAAAATTTTGGGTGTTCCATCACTTTAAAATATGACTGTTTGTGATTAGAAAATGTTAACTACTTTGAATCCCATTCAAAAACCAACAACAACTCTTACCATGCTCAATAGCATTCACACGTCTGTTAGTAATCTTGATAACCTCGTCGAGGGTCACGAACGAGGTCTGCAGTGACGCGAGCTCCACCAACAGCTTGACTGCACTCTGGAAGTTCTTCTTCAGCTTGGCTAGCTGCTGACCTCCACGGGCCAGACCAGCCAGTTCGTACGTGTCTGATCCGTCTTGGTACGACTCGAAGATTGGGAGGGTCACACCTGAGAATGGGTTAGATAGGGTTGTTAATCAAAAGTTAGTATGTACTAAGGGGCCATCCATAAATTACGTCACACTAATTTCATGACCTTTTGACCCCTCCCCCCTCCTTGTCACAAATGGTCACATTTGTGAGACCTCCCGCCCTAGTGTGACGTCACATATTATGAAATTTTACACCTAGAAATTATTAAATTAAAACAGAAGTTCCGAAATATGTTTTATTTCCATTAATTGTTTTTTTTTAATATTTACCTATACATACCACAATACAATTATTGGATTTTGAAATGTGACGTCACGAAATTTAGGACCCCCTCCCACCCCTTGTCACACTACATCGACCCCCCCTCCCCCTAACGTGTGACGTAATTTATGGATGGTCCCTAATAAGACTAACTGAAATGTCATAGTTGCAGGGTTGGCATGAATAAATCATTTTGATTTAAATCATGATTTAAATCACGATTTAAATCAAATGATTTTTTCAATAAAAATCAATGATTTAATCCAAAATGTGTAATTTCACTTTCTTTCACAGAAATCCACATATAAAAACCGGGGAAGTGCGTGTCTGGCCACGCGCAATGTAGGGTTCCGAAGTAAGGTCAACTCGGCGAAGACCGGCATACTTCATCAAAAATGTAATTCATTAAGCAAATTTCGCCATTTCTATAACATTTTAGGCAAATTTTATTAAATTAGGTAATCGAATATTTAGTTGACCATTAAAAAAAACTCTAAAAATTACTTTAAGGTTATCGATTAATTAAATAAACACTAATTAAAAAAAAATGGTGAAACAGACGAACTTTACTACCACGTCAGATAAGACCGTCTTAGGGAAAAAAAACCTACAAATAGTCGGTTTACGCGGATATAGACATTGTATACGCGTGTGTATTTCAACGCCATTTAAATGTGTGCTATAGTTTTTCATATTAAACGCTCTTATCGTCATAAATTGCAAAAAGAAACGTATGTCGGGTAAGTCCGGTATAGATCGCCACTCAGGGGTAAAAAACAATTAAATCAATTAAAAGCATGTTTTTTTTTTGTATATCAGTTTTATTAAAAGGAATCCGCCTTCTTTAAGTCTACCATTTAAGAGATCAAAAACAAACTTAATTGAAGTAAGTACTAATAGTCGGTCAATTTAGACATTCGAAGGTGCATAAATTCCCAACAAGCTGAAAATCAGTAAAATTGTTCAAACATAATTATAAAATTTTTAAGTTCCCCGTCATTCCCGTGTATGGAAAAAAATTTGCTCAAGGTCAAAGGTCAAAAAATTAGTTTATCGCGATTTTCAGCAAAACGGTAAGTTTTTTCACAAAAGTATTCCAGACAAAAATTGTAGATCATAAAATTGGCTATAAAAAATCTATTAATACTTTTTTCCTACGAGCCACCGTTTCTGAGGTATAACGATTCAAAAAGTTGTAAGTTTTTATCGTCATAATATGCACACGTTTCCACGCTGCCTCATGGTAGTGTACTTAGCGCGTTTTTTGAATCGTTATATCTCATAAATAATTTGTTGCGTTGTTGCCGCAATCAACAAAATTGTCGAAAATTTAACATTTTAAAATAATTATATTTAATTTATTGTGATTGATTTTGACAAAAGAATAATATTTTAGGTGTTTAAATGTTTTCCTTGATACTTTAAACATAAATTTATTTGAATTTACTGATAGTGTCAACATCCCTATTATGTAACTAAAAGTAGCATTCAACACGGCAATTGAAATGAAATATCGATTATCGATTTTAAGAGAGACTCACTACGCACTAAGCTCAAATATACGAATCATTTATGAATTAACTTATAAAATTTGCTTAGGCGTAAAAGGTTTATGATATCTGGAAACGACGAAGACCGGCACATGCCGATCTTTCCCTCCAAGAACTAGACGGACTTCTCCACTATTGCGATTTGAGGTAAGATTTTTGTCACTTGATGTAACTTCGTAAAAAATATGTTTTATTCTATTCTAATATAATATTTAGATAATGATATTGATAATTAATTAAATTAGCTACACATACCTTGAAAAATATGATGAAAAACAACATAAAACAATTTTTTTGCCAACGTGTTGACATATCGTGTTGCAAGTTGATAACCAGACTAAATTTTAAATGTATTTTTTTCTCTTTGTGTCATAAATAGCGCCATCTATGTTAATTTATTGAAACTAAAATAGTTTAAAGAGTATGTATCTTGGGTTGTCATCGTTGTAGTTATTCAGAATTCGTTGTATTTCTTACTGTACGGTCCTATCCTCCAGACGATCTTCGCCGAGTTGACCTTACCTAGTATGTTTATCGGCTAATACTTATTAACTGAATACTTATGTTAACATAGCAGTGATAGTTTTCCTTATAAATTCATCATAATATATTATGATCTATTTTGGAGAATTTTTCACTTGTCCAACTCCAACCGTTTAGCCGACAGGGGGGTCCCCCCCTGGTCCCACTTGATTCTAACCAAAATTAGCACTTTAAAGGCAAATATTTCACAAACGGACCCCTAATTCCAAAAATGGTCTTAGAAGACCCATAACATTTTTGTAAGACCTTTTCAACGATACCCCACACTATAGGGTACGCGACGAATAAAAAAATCATCCTCACGTTACCTGTAGGGGAGGTACCCTGAAAAAAAAATGTTTTTCAATAGTTTTCTGGAGTTTTAATAATTTATATGTATATCCGTGCCAAATTACAGCTTTCTAGCATTAAGGGTTTCGGCGCTTTGCTTTGGTTCCGATTTTACTTCGGAACCCTAAAAACAAATTTAGAATTTGCATTCACTTGCTTTTGCACATTTGCTTGGCATTCACATGTCAGACAAAAGAGAAATCCCCGCGCTGTGTCCGCGCAATCCCTTGAAGGCGCGTTCTCTTTAACGCAAAAATATTTTAAAATAAAATGAAAAAATCAAAAAAATCGTGATTAATTAAGATTTTTTTTAAAAATCGTGATTTTTTCGATTTTTTAAAAAAATCATGATTTTTTCCAACCCTGCATAGTTGTAATTGCAGGAAAGAGAAGTAGAGGGAGATGACTGACCCATTGAGCAATAGTGTAAAGCAGGTAAGTAAATCCTCCGTTCACACATCCATATAACTTTCATAAGACAGAGAAGCCTGGAAGATTTTAATTGGAAAAATATCTTATGATGAGTACAGCCCTTGGTCATGAGGCAACAACAATTTTAATATTATTACAATTATTAGAATTATTAGAAAGGACAGGTTTAGCTAAACATACCAATGCTCAAGAATCAATAGTCAAAAATACTAAAAAAAAATCGCAGGAGACGACCAAACAATATTTACTGCAATTAATACTGTAATTCTCTTTTATTTATATATTACTATACACTTTACAGACTCTTCATTTATATAATTATAAAAATTTTCAATAATGTTATCAGTGAACAGTAAATATGTTTTTTCTTTTATCTCCTGTAAAATTGACTTTTTTGCGATAGACACTACTGATTCTTTACCATTAATATTAATAGAATTAAAACAGGGACGATAGGGCCACTTTGTGAAAGTTGTTATTAATTTATTAAAAAGAAAAATGTCATTCACTTTTCTTTTCATATCCCAGGTTCATCTATATCAGCCTATAAAAAAAAATATTAGATAAATAATGGGCCAGATGCCCACAATACCATGTTGAAAACAAATAGAAGTCTAAGATAAAACCTATGTATATCATTAGTTCTGTGCCTCCTGTGATAAGTAATACAAGTGAAAAATCGACACTTTACCGTACATTTAGTTTTTGTAGTAAATATTATAATATTAAAGTAATTCATCAAAAACCTGTGAGTTGTATCTTTTTTATTTCAAATGTGTGCTAATATTACATGATAAATGATGCAAGTAGAGTTAAATTATGTTGCACCTATCTTTGTGATAACTGATATACATGAAGTAAAAAAATTTAGGTAAGTTCATATAGAATTGTACCCTAATCAATATTGAAAAAAATCGGTTTATAGTGATATAACTCAAAATAAATCAATATTCACGATAAATATATGTATATAGAAAAATAAAATGTGAAAATTAATATAATCACAGTTATAGCATGAAGCACACAAAACTATCTGTAGAGCAATTATTTATACGGGTTACAACTTTAGACATATCTATATTCACGGTTTTTTTGCCAAAACCTGTGCAGTTATATCATTTTGCACAAAATTATCTCCAAAACTATAGCAGATAGAAGAATGTGAGTTAGACCAAAAAAATCGTAATTTTTTCTTATAAATTTCTCTGTTAAAATCACAAAAAGGGTACAACTTGACTTAGATCACTTATCACAGGAGGCACAGAGTTGTTATATTAAGTATTGTATTAGAATCTTGCCAAAAAGCAAGCCAATAAAATAAGAATAACATAAGGAAACACTGAAGAATCATGAAAGCATTACAATTCTATAAGCCAATCTACACTTCATAATAGAGCTCCAATATACCTACAATTTTTTCGAGGAAAGTTTCTATTTTTTGTAGGAAATTCTTAAATATTACTGGAATGAATACCCAGGAAGTGCACATTGCAAAATTCGTACATATTATATCCAACAGTATTTAATATTTTCTTTTTGTGAATACACATATTTGTAACAGCTATTATGAATAAAATGTAACCTACATTTTATTCCTAGACATCTTTAACCAAACCTCAGACTCCTGCAGGTATGCATTATTCTAAAAACAGGTTTTACCTTCAGATATTAATATATAAGTAGGATATATTCATGTATGATATCCCTAGTAAAAGTGATACTGTTTATATTATTATTTTGTAGTAATTATAATTACCAGCAACATTGTCTTTCTTGGAGCGGATCTTAATCTGAGCCTTGGTGACATTCTGCAGAACCACTTGGTTAAAGTCACCAGTTGTAAATTTAGCTTCCGCCAGAGAGAAAGCTGCCTCTTTCATCACTTCTCCCATCAAAGTTTTTGTCTGAAAAAAGAAAAAAAAATGTCTGATTAATGCTTCTATGACTAAGGACTGGGTTATATTTTACTGGCTTTACTGACTGGTTAAATTAATGAATCCAAACACAAAAAAAGATATAAATTCAACATTACTTAAACCACTGTCGAATTACCACAAAATCTATTACCTACACTTAATCAATGCAATAAAAAACAATCCCTTTAGCAAATTCATTGCTGAAAGTCAGGAAAACTTACCTCAATAATTTTACTCAGGATCATACGGAATCTCATTTGCAAAGCATCAGCCTTTTTCTTGAGGAGACCATGACCTTTTTGTGCTCCAGCCAAACGGCCTTTTATCAACATCTGAGCACTGGAATCCAAAATAAGATAAAATTAGAATTTGATATTTCTTACCCTAAACTGACCAATGTAGCATAGGTAAAATCTAAAAATTATAGCTGCTACTTACCCCCGAGAAGGGAAAATCGGTAATCTATCTTTTCCAGACATGGTAAATTATTGATTTATAAATATATTGGCGTTTTTATTCCTGTTCTAGATTTTTACACCCCAATTCAGATCCCCCAATCACCTGATGACAGAAGAAGACAAGTGGATCTTAAATGTTGTCTATGGTTGGTCTTGTGATCTCGTTCATAAAAATTGGTTCTAATTTTAAGTTTTGATTGAAATACCGGTACTACATTAAGACCGAACTTTACTTCAGTCACTAAATGTTATTTGATGGTTACCTTATTTTACGAAGTAGTCTTTTTATTTGAATCTTTTATTACTAAAAAACTTTATTTTTTGTCTATTACCTATTTAATTTTCAAGCAAACTTGATCTGTTTTTGAACGTTTAAAATGTCAAAGTCAACATGACAAGTGACAGTACTGACAGTTAATTGATTGATATTGAATGTCGTGTCATGTTGTGCTCTTGTTGTTATTCCTTCTAGTTCTAAAATAAAATAATGTATCATGTTTATAAATTCAGTTCAACCAAATATTTATATTTAACGAAGACTACTATCAGTACCATTAGAAAGTCAAATTAAGTAATCGAATTTTCTGATAATGTAAATATTTTCATGTCGGGGATATTTTAGTCTTTATCTGCACAAAAATGAATGACAAGTTTAATTTGTGTAGAATTTGTTTAGAGAGTGGTGCTATCTTTCCTTTATTTGAAAATTCCGAATCTGAAGACTGCAATTTACTTTCTAGACTTACTTTGTGTGTGAATGAAAAGGTAATTTAAAATATCTGTCTTATAAATTAATCTTTCAATAAAATGTCATCTAATGAACTTAAATTCCTTTGTAAACGTGTTTAAGTTTTACTGTTAGTATGTAATTCTATTTTCCAGATTGAAGACATTGAAGGCTTTCCTAGAAATATATGTAAAAATTGTAAAGACATTATAGAAATAATCTGCAGTTTTATTAGTAAATACAGGGAGACGTGCAATGTCCTTGCCAGCAGAATACGAGCATTGAAAGATGAAAATTATTTTAGTGACAATGGACCATCGGAAATTGAAATAGCTATAGATAACATTAAAAATGAGCAAGAAAGTGATGATGACAATGCAGACGAGTCCCTGCCTCTAATACAATTGAAGTTGAAGGATGAAATCAAAAGCGAAATAAAAATCGAGCATTCCCCCAAACCTGCCAAAGCCAAAAGTAAAGATCCTAAAAAGTTAACAATAAAAGCGAAGAGTACAAAAAATGACATAAACAAAATAGCATCTTCTATATTAGAAGGTGATTTTGCTTGGATCGGAGATGTATGGTGGTAATATTGCTTCTTATTCTAATTTAAATTGTAGTAAAAGGGTGATACATTGAAATTAGTTGTTAGTAGAAATAATTTTGGCTCCTGACTGAATGGTCCCAGATTAAAACCCTAGTTGGGCTCTGTTACAACTCATTCTGGCAGAATATTCCAATTCTTCATTACTCTGTTAGTTAAGAAATGCTTGCGTGGATTATTATGTGCAAAAGTTCTACAAATTTTGCTCTGGTGGCAACGCGATATACAACTAGCTTTAGTGAATATCGCATAAAAATTAGGTAAATCATAATGTCCACTCAGGATTTTGTATGTTTCGATAATGTCTCCACATTCTCTTCGGTCCTTTAAGGTAGTAAGATTTATGTTCTTTAATTGGTCCTCATAAAAAAGATGTTTCAAACAGTTCGGGATTTTTGTAAATTGTCTCTGAATTTGTTTCAATTACTCGTCTTTAATAAAATATGGACTCCACACTTGAACTGCATATTCCAGGATTGGTCTCACATAAGTCTTATAAATCTTAAGCATCATTTCTTTAGTTAAGTTTCCAAAAGCTTTTATGAGATAAATAAATGTGTGAGCTTTCTTGACAACTGTAGCTGTAATATGTTCTCCCCATTTGAAATTTTCTGTTATCTTCACACCTAAATCTGTTTGTGTTTTCACATTACACAGTTGTACTCCATTCATGTAATAGGTATGATGAGGATTTTTCTTACCAATATGTAAAACAGTACATTTTTTGCATTGAGATTGATGATCAAGCTCTAATTTTATCAAGATCTCTTTTTAAAGCCGGTCATGGTCTACTAATGGGTTAGCAAAGATCTTGGCATCATCTGCAAATAAGCTGACATGACATTCTAATTGATTGGGGAGGTCAAAGGTATATAAAATATATAGCACTGGACCCAGGACTGATCCTTGGGGTACTCCATTTGTTATTTTTCTCTCGTTAGATAGGTGGTCACTAACACGAACTTTAAAAGTTCTACCACACAAAAATGCTTCTCCATCATCCATTTATCATCTCCGATGCCTAATACCTCAAGTATCAGAAATAATGGGAACCTTGTCAAAAGCCTTTTCATAATCAAGATAAATAACATTTGCTGGATATTTACATAAAAAAAAACTTGTTTTTAAGTTATATATCTTGTAAATAATACCATCATATTATTCATTAGTAACATAATAAAATAAATTATTATTATTACACTCAGTACTTAGCCTTTAATTCATGTAATTTTATTGTTGTTAACCAACTAGCCAACCAAAGTATATAAAAATTACTAAATTACTAATATTTTTGTAACTATTTTTACAGTATTAAATCCACAAAGCCAGTAGTTAAAAAGGAAAAAAATGTCAAGAAACACAAACCACCTAGACAAAAAGAATTGAAGATACTCGTGCCCAAAGAACCAAAAACACCGAAACCCCCTCCTGTCAGACTGTGCGATCTTTGTGGGGAGATTTTCAAAGACCAGGACAAATTGAACTTGCATAAGAAAAAAGTCCACTTCAAAGAAACAACTAAGTGTCCGCACTGCCCTCGTGTATTAGTTTCTCAATACTATTTAAACAGACATCTAAAGAGGAGACATGAAATAAACGGGAAGAGTTTAAATTGCCCAACATGTGCAAAATCATTTGCTTTCAAAGGTGAATTGACAACACATATCAAAAATGTTCACAATAAGCATCTGAAACCGAAGAAGGTATATACGTGTAAAATTTGCAACAAGACTTATAAATGTGCTAAATCTGTACTTGTGCACGAAAGATCGGCACACACAGGTAAATCTTTACTTTTATTTTATGAATACAAAAGCATTGCAGGTGCAAAGCTGATTTCAGAGCAGATGCTTTTGATAAAAATCATGGCTGACCATGATCCAGGTTGAAATATTCATATAACAATTTACTAATCGTGAGTACCCATTTGCATTAAAAAATAATATGTGCAATTCACACATGGTAGAAGTGAAACCTTCAAAAATAAAGGTATTAATTTAATAACGTGTATCAGTTTTAATTATCTTTCAAAAACTATTTTGTACTAAATAAAAATAAAACAGTGGTAACTAACGCAATCTCTTAACATAATAATACGAAGAGTAAAATGAGCAGCTAGCGCCATCTATCCAGCAATAAAACGAATCTTATACCTTGTTCCTCGCGCCATCTATGAATTTATTAAGTAACACAAAAACAAAACCGAAAATACCGTATATCTCGGAAACGGTGCGTCATAGACAAATTTTGACAATATTTCCAACCCCCCCGTAGACCCACTCAGACTATATTACATCCTTTTTTACTATGATACGGGTACTCACGATATATATTCTTTAAAATCATTTGTTTAAAATCATGTATATTACATCCTTACTGGATCCACTCATAACCCCCCAAATTAAAAAAAAAATTTGAAAAAAAAAACCAATGAAACACTATAATGCTTCCTATCAAATTTTCTCCCACGTTGAATCTTATGAATTTATGTGTCTGTCTATTTTTACTGTCCCTTTTTCGTTTCGTTCAAATGACAACGATGCTAAAGAAGTTTTCATTTCAAAAATTAAGTCAATTTTATGGACTCATTGCATCCAAACAAACCCAACATGTAGATGTCAACTTTGAATTAGGAAAGCATTTCCATAGTTTCACTGTTTGAAGCAATATGAAACATGAAAAACAAATTTAAAAAGTATCAAGACGCTTCATTAAAATATTTGTATAATACCATTATCTCTTCCAGGCCTACGGCCCGCAGTTTGTGAGTTATGCGGGACCAGTTTCTATCACGTCGATTATCTGAAGGAACACATGCGTCTTCATACCGGAGAGACACCATTCAAATGTCCGATTTGTGGGCGCGGATACGCACAGAGGTGTAACATGAAAAGTCACCTACGTATACATAGAATCTCAGAACTGGATGCAAATACGTTAAGCAAATTAAGACCTAATTATTTGAAGTTGTTGAAAGTGTGATAAGTTATTTTATTTTAATGTGCCAGAGTGATGAGACGGTTCTTAAGAATATTCGACCATTGTGTATGTTGTTGTTAAACAGTATTGTGATGACAACGCGATTAGAATTTTTCCCCATTTTTCATAGACCTTATTATATTTACTTTCTGTACTTGGGATTAGAGGCTCCCTACAATGAATTGTGTCATGAAACGAGTTGATTCAAGGGCTGATTTTCATTGCATTGATTGATTGAGTCTAACAGTTCAACGATCGCGTCGTCATTGCAGTACGCAGTCTGTTTTTAATGTTAAAACATAATTGTTGCAATTTCAATTTTCGTACATAAGTACATTTATGTACCATTATGCCTTCTGTGACATAAATAGAATTAAACCTCATTTTTTATGTTATACTTTTAAATGAAATATATTTACATTGATTTATATGCCTAGTAGTGACTAATTTGACATGATTCATGCTTTTAAATTATTACTAATTTAGTTGCAATTTTTTAAATACTATGTTTTTAAATTTATAATGAAAATGAGAATATTCAGATTGAACTAATCCATCGCATTAGCTGGCATAGCTCTCAGAATGTCTGTATTTATATTGAATTTATTGATTTAATTTTTTTTTGTATTATTGCTCTTGGTGGTCGAACCACCTCAGTTGTAATGGAGTGGTATGTAGTATATTTACAATAAATTGTATTATAATTACTTTGTCTCAAAGGTATGTTACAAATGTTGGAAAAATTTTAATACATAGAATTTAATTTTTGTTCTCTTCCTTCTATTAAATATTATTTTTGTTTATTTAGTAGGTACTTAGTACTTCTTGATAACATGATGAGCTATTACATTACTGATTTTACTGTATGTACGTTCTTTAAATGTTTGGTTTATTTATGAAATCAAAAACTTTATAAATATTGTTCACTGTTAAATCTTAAAGAATTTTAAATGTGTAAATAATACATTCTAATGTCTCTAAAATGTAATGTTTTCTTCCCTAACTACAATGTTTTGAATCGAATTGAATGAATTTTCATAATCAAGGTAAAAAATTAATCCATATTTCCTTTGGTCATGAAGTTGCGCAGAAAATTAAAAAAAAATATTCGTGATTTAGAGAAGTTATTAATGGTCGATAACAATATATTTTTTTATAACTGTCAGTCGTTTGACTGACAGGTATTGACAAAATATGAGGGAGAGGGAGAGGGAATTTAATGATCTCTGAATGTTAAGTAAGCCTGCCAAAAAGTTTAGTTAAAAGTAACACTACATTAATTTATTGATTGTTAGGCGATACGAAGTTCGCGGAGTCAGGTAGTAATATATTACATTTATATATAGTAATACATAGTATTATTATTATCAATACGAGGGTTGAGTTATTTTTAAAACAATTATTAATCTCCACCTTTTATTTTCATCCTTCAAAACAATAAACACTTCACATAACTTAAAAGTGATACCACATGAATATTTAAAAATTTCATGATTTTCATCTCATCTCTTAATCTGGTCTACCAGGTCTAGCATACCGCTGATATATTGAGGCAAACAATTGTACCCTCAATGAAGGGTATTCAACGAAAAGAAATCACATTGGAAATCGAACATTGCCATTTCTAGAGCGTTCCAGTAACCTGAAAATAAAATTAAATAATTCAGAGCACATTTCATTACCTGTGTAACTTCTAAACAATCAAGATTTATTTCTTCATCTTCATCTAAATCGTAAGTATCGAGAACATGATTACACCGATTACTAATATGAATATTGCTTGTATAAATTCATAAGATAATGTGTCTATTAACAACTCACTCTTTCAATGATGAAGATATATCTCTGAAACATTTTAGTTTTTCCTCTTCAATGTTAGTAAGGTAGTTCACTTTATTCATTTCAATTTCTTTCAGTCTCAGCTCGTCTCCTTTTAACTTTAACTCCAAAGCTTTAAGTCTTAATTCTTCACTTTTCTGTTGTGCTTTTTCTTTTTCCAATTCTAATTTTGTCCGTGTTTTAAACTCCTCAAATGATTCCTCAACCCGACCTGGAAGATAAAGCTATATTTTATATATGACAAGCTTTATTTAATTATCTAGTAATACTTTAATGACACTTCTTACTTCAAGATATTTGCCGTATTGGGGCGGCTTAGAATACTGACCCCACGCTGGATGGGTGTCGTAAGAGGCGACTAAATCCGGCCCGCTGGTGGCAGGACCCTTGGAGGAATTATATTGGTGATATTGATTTTAATTATTAATTAATACCATTATTACTATTATTATTTCTCCATGGGGTTCGCCTGAATAGCTACCACCGTTGAGCATGAGTCAGTAGTGTTCCAGCTGGGGGCTTGAGAGCCAGTTCTTTCTTTCTTTTTCTTCCCTCTTTTGTGTTTGGTGTCTTGCCTTTGGTGTTGCTGATGTTAATGGGCGACGATAGCCACTTACCATCAGGTGGATCGTCCACTCGTTTGCCGGCTATTTCCATAAAAAATATATATATATTATATATAAATCTTTCATCATCATCAATCATAGATACAGATAAATAAAACAATAAAAAAAAATTCAAGCTGATTTCTTTAATAATAGAATAGATTCCTTGAACTTTAATAAAAAATAAATATTTTTCATTACCTCCCACTTTTAATTTCTTTTCTGAACTTACGGATTCATCAACTGCATCTGATTTATCTTCATCTGAAACATGGTAAAATAAATTATAATCTCTTTATTCAAATGGTAAAACTATAGATCTAAGGTACCCGCGTTCGGGGTTGGGAGGGAGGGGGGTGTAACAGGGAGCCCCCAAGGTTTAGTTTTTGAGTTAAGATTTTTTTTGTAAAATCATAATACACCGGAAAAAACCTTGGGTATTTCTTTAGTATTAGTGGGAGGGGAGGGGATGGGGTAAGGACCCCCCCTTAAAAGGACTAAGTGAGGAAACACATAGTTTTTAAGTTTTTTTTATTTTTTACGATTTTTTTTTCTAAAATTAAAAACTAAAATGCTGTAGTGTAAAGCTGTCAACATGTCGCTTGGTAATTTTTGCCTTTCAAGCGTCGATATGCACTTTTAGGGAGAATTTAGGGGTTTTACAATACAAACCTACCTAAAGGGCTATGAGATCTTCTATATTTTCTTTTTTTTCTAGCAAAATCTCTTAGTGCTTTGTTATCTTCCTCGTCTGAGTCAGCCTTCTCATCAATCAGTTCTTCAGCCACGAAGTCCACTGATGCATCCACATAGTCCACTGATGCATCCGTCACAGGATCAGGCGGTTCCTCCTTACTTGTCTTAAAAAAAGTTTACATAGACTTTAGCACTTATATCTTTGTAAAAGTTTGCAAGATGTTACTATGCAGAAGTCTTGAGATTTGGTAGTATTAAAGTGTATATTTTGTAAGTAAATGTTCTGCCAAAAATGTTCTATATAGAGACACCCTCGTCACCTAGCGTTATAAAACATTCTTTAAAATCTTCACCATTTGGTAACAGGCTTAGCTGTTCTTCGTGACATCAGAACCATAGAGCCGAACTGAAAAGTTGGTACCGACAGTCGAACTTTGTTTTGTTATTGTTTATTTGTGATTGGATATTTATTTTATTAATAATATATTACCTACTATTTTTATTATTTTATGATACAGGTAATGTGTTTTATTGTGCTTGTGCTAGTGCCTTCTTAATAGGTATTTCCCTATTTAGATTTCTGCTATTGTTAAAGAGGCCGAACATGGCGAATACCTATTCTGATAAAATTTTGAGTGTCTATTCACTACTGCTCTAATTCTGATCACCAAAACTAAAGATGCACAGTCCAATACAAAATAAATTTATTCATTTAAGGGGCCATCCATAAATTATGTCACACTAATTTCATGACTTTTTGACCCCTCCCCCCTCCTTGTCACAGCTGGTCACATTTGTGAGACCTCCCCCCCCCCAGTGTGACGTCACATATGAAATTTTACACCTAGAAATTATTAAATTAAAACAGCAGTTCCGAAATAAGTTTTATTTCCATTAGTTGTTTTTAATATTTACCTATACATACCAATTATTCGATTTTGAAATGTGACGTCACAAAATTTAGGACCCCCTCCCACCCCTTGTCACACAATGTCACACTTCATCGACCCCCCCCCCCCCCTCCCCCCTAACGTGTGACGTAATTTATGGATGGCCCCTAACATTGGTTTTGCTGTTGGTAGTTTTTTGTTTCCTGTGTTGTCACACAGCTGTTACTGCAACAAACTTTGTATCATGGAAAATAGAGAAAAGGAATGCCATCACTGTTTATGAAAAGTGTCCATAAAAACACGTAAAATTATGGGTGGCGCTGCAGTGCTGTTGGCGGACACTAGCGGCACTAGCGCCATTGATTACGGGTAACGCTGTGGATGCACTAGGCATAACTCAGCAAACTTCACTCCGTCTACAACAGCTACGTTCATGGTTCGCTATTTGTATCACACTAGCGCCATTCAGAAATGGCCATTATTGGAACCTCTATTTTCTGTAAACAGCTGGACACTTTTTCAATTTTCCCTTCATATGAGATGGCCCTCCTTCTATCTCTATGCTTCATGGTTCCTATATATTATCAAATGGCACAGATATACACAAAAACATTTCATAAAAATTTCTAGCCATTTCAGAGGAGTTCAACCACAAACACTGACATTAGATTTTTATATATTAGATATTGAATAATGTAAATTTAGAGTAACCCTTTAAATAATTGAATCAGTCTCAAATTGAATGCTGAGTGGGCCTTGTAACATTAGAAGTCTAACTAAACTAAACTAAGGTATTTGATTAGTAAATCCTACCATCTCAATACTACATAGTATATTTTTAGCATTATCAGTCAGCGGGTAACCAATAATTTTCAAGAGTCGCAATTCTAAAGTATTAAGTATGGGAGTTTGTGGATTGAAGTCATAAAACTTTTTCTTAAATAGTATGTCTGCTTTTTTCTTTGATTTGTTCTTCCAGTCAGCCCACATCTGTAACAAATGTAGATTATCAGACAAACAGATTTATATTACTTCATACTTCATGCTAAAATATTGTCAACTTGTCTTTGTATTGTTACAGTGGTTATGGTAAGCATTTTGAATGAGGTTAAGATGAATGATGAATGACTCTTTCTAAGAAAAAGGATGCTATGATGATAATTTAAAGGTTGACACCTAGTCTAAATGAAAAAAGAAGAATGAATTTAACTAAATAATGAAGCTACTACACCCTGTTGAAACTAGTAAACAAATAGATACTGGAGAATAATCTTTTACGTACTTTACACCACTTGTATGCATTTTTGCAAACCCCACCCTCAACGGCGTTTAGTTGTACGGCGATCCGTTTCCAAAAATTTTGTCTTGTGATGTTCGCATAGTTAACATTTCCATTTTGCAAAACTCCATCCTCACTCAGGAGATCTAGGAGCAAAGACATCTGATTCGGTATTACTCTAGACATAGCTTCAAATTTATACATCAAAAGTATACCGTTATAGCCATTCAGGCTACACGAATCTCAGGACTTAGTGCACTGTAATAGATAAAAATAACGTTGTTAACGGCCCTATAACACTCCTTTTTGTCTTTAAACCGCAGAATAATGTTAATCCTCGTAATCTTAACTTTCTAAAACATTAATTAATAAAATAATAAACAAACAAGCAAATATTTTCTGTCAATTTATTGATATTGATTGATTGACATTTGACAATTGACAAGTTGACAGTAATGACATTTTCTTACGTTACATAGATTATAGAATAGATGGGTTAAGATTTTTAAAACACGTATAAGTGTCCCGGCATGGGATGTCATTTTTTCGGCCTTTCCTATATAATAGAACTGCAGATGATGAATGATGATATTGAATATTGGTAAGCAGTACCTATAACAGCTGTACAAGAAGACAGACGATCTTCAGTCATCACTCAGTGGATCAACGGAAGGGTGTAGGCAGGGGAAATCTGTCCACTAAAAAAAATTTATGACTGCACTCCATTAATACGCAATTTGGGGTAGAAGTTGTGAACAAAAGATTGTCTGGTATGGTTATTAGAATGACTGATCTCTTTAAAATCAAAGGAGTGATTCTGTGCTTATTATCTAAAGAAACGCCGTGCTATTATTTATTCTGTGACTTCGGTCGAGTTTGCGCATTTGAGGATGTTGGAGTTCATCATTCATTCATTCATGGAGTAGCTTGTCATCCCTCCGCCTCCCGCCTGTGCGTTCCAGACACACCCGATTTCACCCGAATATTAAATTCTGCGCAGCACACTGCGCGTACTTCAGACTGTTCACCTTTACGAGTTCTTCAGACTCACTCAGAGTTTCAAAACAGGAGACAGCTCGAAGGCGCAATCAGTTTAAGCACGATCGGTTACTTTGTTATATAAGTGGAAATCATCAACACCAGCTGCAACAGGTTAATTTCAGCAGATAAATTATATTATTTTTGCAGATCAATTCGTGGACCTAAGAATCCAATTCTAGATATCAATATGGCTCCTCTCCTATCGTATCGAGAATATCCTAACAGTACCTACTAATAATTATTTTTCTCTTCATTAATGTTCTGTCAAAATTTTAGTGTTTGTTATTATTTTACCTAAGTACTAGAATAACTTATCCAGAGGCAATAGATAGTCGGATAGATTATTGAAAACGCCTGTTCAAGAAACTAACGGCATTTATAAATACTAAAGTACCGAAATCAGTGATTTACCTAGTGTAAACCATATCTATAGTAGGAACCTACTTTTCTTTCCAACATGAATCAATTTTAATGGTTGAACTGGAATTTACACTTACCCTATTGGTTTTTTAACTTTTTTTTGGGTAGGTAGAGATAAACCTGCATCAATAAGTGTCATTTTTTTTATTCATTTAAACAGATATTGGATGGGAATTCCTTGCAACAATGGAATTGAGGGTAAAGGATTTAATTGTTATATTTCTGGCAATAATGGCGGTAATAGCAGTTGGCTATGCTTATGTTTTCACTGAAAATTATATATTTGACGACATACTGTCGGGTAAGTGATGTATTAGATTGATAATTATTGTATTATGTTGTATTGTATTATGTTGTGTATGCTTTCTTTTTTAAACTACGAGTAACTATGTAACTCGCATCGCTTTGGGAATTCCTTACCTTATCTTAATAGTAGTTCCTTTATCCTACAGTGCTGCCATGCTTCCGGGAGTCCCCGGATTTGTCCTAGTGGATAGGGCGTCCGGGGAGCATCCGGACGGGATTTTAAAAAGAATCCGGACAATACCCGAACACTTTTTGCTTCCGTGGGAAGCGGATTAAATGCACCTCCCATGCAAGACAGCTCAATGCAATCAACTCATTCAGCTCCCCTTCATCTTCGCTATTTCATATTAAATTTTAAACGTTGCGCCCCCAAAAATAAGCTTGTTTTGTTAAAACGCACAAAAAGCTACACAGTAAAGTAAACTTAGGGACTATTACCAAGATATTATAGGCCCGTAGTCCGATTTCACAATCAGCTCAAGAGCGCAATCTCAGATATTGCAAACGTCATTTTTACATACGATTTGATGACACATTAGCATCTCAAACCGAATCTTGAGACTGGTTCAATCACGGGCCATTAACTTAGGAAATATTACTAATATTACAGGTAACACTGCTGATTACAACAATACCAATTTTATTTTTTGCCAGGTTAAAATGCAGTCTGAACTTATGGTAATCACCACTCCAGAAGTATTTTCTTTAGGGTTCCGAACCCTTATAGTTTCGTCATGTCCGTCCGTCCGTCTGTCCGTCCATCAGTCCGAAGCAAACTGCCGAGACACTTAGTACTAGAAAGCTGTAATTTAGCATGGATATACATATTAATTAAAACTCCAGAATCGTAGAAAAAAATATCGAAAAACACTTTTTTCAGGGTAGGGGACGTCCCCTACAAATAATGTGAGGATGAATTTTTATTCGTCACGTACCCTATAGTGTGGGGTATCGTTGAAAAGGTTTTTAACCCTTTATAAGGCAGAGGGAATATTTTTACCACCATACTATTGCCAATGTAAAAAATAAATAAAAGAAGCTATCGGATTTTGTCTATGGCAACAATTTCCGTATTGAAAATGGCAACATTTTTTTCTTATAGACAGTGACAGGTCGCCATATTACTTTTTTGATTTGCGATGTCAGCCAGTTGTAAAACAATGAAAAATCTGAACTTTTAACAAATCTTAATAAATCTTCGATTTTTGTGATTTTGAAACGGTAAGTTGTTCTAAATATTGTTTATTAGTGTTTATTCTATATAAAAAGATACATATTTTCATCCTGGGTCTTGGGATATTTTAGATACATGACTTAGTTGTGGTGGTAAATATATTCCCTTTGCCTGTTTGTTGCAGATTTTTTCAAATATGGTTAAGAGTAAAGTTCTCAACGATTTGCAAATAACCCACGCATTAGAAGAGATTTTTGGCCTTCCTGATGATCCTACTCAGTCAGACGATGATTTGCAGTCAGATGAAGAAGAAATACAGTACAGTACCACGAAACTTCAAAGAATTCTAGAGGATTTAGACAAACCTAGCCAAGGAGTTCTACGACAATCGCCCGATCCACCAAGTAGTCCTGTTGAATGTCTCTCTCCCCAATCATTCCACAGCGAAAGTAGTGGTGCAACAACTGTTGAACTCCCACGAAGTCCTCTTACGAAGTCATCTCATACAGATCATCCTAGACGTGATACAGGACTCCAAGTTTTACCTGTGTCTTCAAATCAACAGGCTGCAGAGCCTAGGACACAATCGCCACGTCCATCACCTCAGTCATCTCATACAGATCGCCCTAGAAGGGCAACAGGAGTCCAAGTTCTACCCGTGTCTCAACAGGCCGCAGAGCCTAGAACACTATCCCCACAGAATTTTTACGCAGATTCAGAAACAGATGATTCCGACGGAGAAGACGAAGTATGGAAAAAAACCAAGTGGACAACATATCGACCCACTCCATCTGTTTATGATGAAATCCCAATGGGACCTCCACATATGTTTAGCAGCCGCATAAGGCCGGTAGTATTATTTGAAAAATTCTTTACGGACGATGTCTACGACTCGATCGTATTCCAAACAAATTTATACGCCGAGCAAAGCAATGCGGAAGGATGGACAGCCTTAGACAAAAAGGAACTAAAAGCCTTCTTAGGGATTATAATAATTATGGGATACAATATTCTTCCGTCCATTGATCTTTATTGGTCATCTGACCCTGGTTTCAGAGTTGATGAGATAGCTGAAGTTATGACTGTAAAGCGTTTCAAGAAAATATTACAATGTTTTCATCTCAATGACAATTTAGGACAACCAGCGAATATTACCGACAAACTTTATAAATTACGACCATTATTAGATTCCATCAATGAGGCTTGCCTGACGAATGCTAAGGCATCTTCCTCGCAAAGCATTGACGAGTCCATGATCCTGTTTAAAGGCAGGTCTTCAATGAAACAATACATGCCACTAAAACCTATAAAGAGAGGCTACAAGGTGTGGTGCCGCTGCGATAGCTATACCGGATACCTATACGAGTTCTACCTTTACACAGGAAAATTAGAAACTGGAACAGAGGAAGGTTTAGGATATAAAGTTGTAAAGACATTGACAGAAAAGCTAATTGATAAAGCACTGGAAGAATATCACATTATTGTCACATTTGACAATTTCTTCTGCGACTATAATTTATTGCAATATCTGTATGAAAACGGCATTTATGCTACTGGAACCGTGAGAAGACATAGGAAAAATCTACCTGGACTAGTAAAACAGAAATTGAAACTTGAAAAAGGACAATACAAGTGGAGAGTGAAAGGTAATGTAGCTTTCATAGTCTGGCAAGACAGCAAAGAAGTGTTGTTACTAACAAATGCATTCCACCCAAAAGTGGATAAAACCACAATAATGCGGACGCAAAAAGATGGCTCGAAAATGGCAATTGAATGTCCATTAGCTGTAAAAGAGTACACCAAAAGGATGGGCGGTGTGGATCGCTTCGACCAAATCAAAAGCACCTATTCTGTTGGCAGGAGGAGTAAAAAATGGTGGCTGCGTATTTTCTATTTTCTCCTTGACACGAGCATAACAAATGCATATTTGTTATATTGCCAAAATGAGAATGTGACTAAATTGAGTAACCTGGAATTCCGGGTCTCTATTGCTAGAGGTCTGATCAGTGGCTTTACAAGCAGAAAACGTCGATCTGGTCCTGTTAACTACGTATGCAAAAGAAAAGCAGTTTTGTCGGAGAATCGCCAAAAGGCTTTACATGTTATAGCTGAAGAAATTCGTTATACAAACGTTGGAGACCACATGCCCGCTGAATTACCTTCGTATAAACGATGCAGAATGTGCAGCACAAAGATAAAAGATAAACGATCAAAGATCATGTGCGAAAAATGTGGGGTTCCACTCTGCATTACACCGTGCTTTAGTGCATTCCACAAAAAATCTTGAATCTGCACAGGCAAAGGGAACATTTTTCCCACCACGTTTTTTTATATTTTTTCAAAAAAAAAATTCATTTTTTTAAAAACAATATAAAATTCTTTCTGAATATATAAAAAGTTTTATTATATCATCTCTAGTTCCTTATGCCTTATAAAGGGTTAAAAAATATTATGGGTCTTCTAAGACCATTTTTGGAATTAGGGGTCCATTTGCGAAATATTTGGCTTTAAATTGCTAATTTTGGTTAGAGTCATGTGTTCCCCCCCTGCCGGCTAAACGACTGGAGTTGGATAAGTGAAAAAAATCTCGAAAATAGGTTATATGATGAATTTCCAAGGACAACTATCACGGCTATATTAGCTTAAGTAGTTAATGAGTAATAGTTGATAAACTTACTACTTCGAAACCCTACATTGCGCGTGGTCTGACACGCACTTGCCCGGTTTTTTAATTTTTTTCCTCGTTTCTACATCGGAATCTTACATTTTCCTTTAAGTCTTTTAGACTAAGAACGGAAATGATTCCTGGAAAAATCTGAAAAACAAATCAAAGCCCTCAAAGGCAAGCAAGTGTTTAAAAAACTAGTTTTGTTTAAATGTATTTTTACTCTCCAGGTTATATGCCCATTACTGGAATCTGGATTCTCCGAGTAATATGGACAGCGATGATGGTTAAATTGATTTGTAATGTCAGTAAAGATTTCACGCATAGAATAAGCAAAGATGACTTCAAAGACTGCGGTACCGAAGTACCGAAGGGCATGGTACACAATTACTGAGATTAAGACATAGTGATAATTCTCGTATACTTACTATGTAATTAATATAAGCTAATAAAAATTAAAAGTAATTATTTGATGATAATATTTTTTAGTATTTTGTAATTTATTATAATATCATAATCATAAAAATTTAAATTTCCTCGTCATTTGTGTGTATAACTTAGCCACGTCGTGCAGCAATAAATGATATTGTAAAAATTTAAGAATAGTTTTTTGTTTTGAATCATGTTTTTCATATTCCAAATTAATTTATTTTAAATTATCTACTGTTACCTATGCACATCAGCGACACCTTGAGCGACGATGTTTTTCACCTAAAGAGCAGTTGATTCATCATTGTAACCGAAACCACAGAATATGTGTACCTACTAATATCATAAAGAGGAAAAATTTGACCGTTTGTTTGCATTGAATAGACTCCGAAACCACTGAACTTATTTGAAAAATTCTTTCACTGTTGCGAAGCTACACTATCCGCGGCCGCGCGGGTGACATAGGCTATATTATATTTTCAAAAAAATAGGGATCCTTAATAAAACGCCAATAATGTAACCCAAGGTGTAAAAAATGAGAAAACTGAAGCAAAGCGAGGGCGGTTACTCGTAGTACCTACATAAATGTAAACAATAATTTACAGCTAAGTATTAAAAACCCTACTAAGTAAAATGGTTAGGCAGTTAAAAACCGGTTAGGCAGTTAATTATATTTATGTACAAGTATCGTTGCGAAATAGATTTGATGGTATAAGCTTGAAATAAACTTGACAAATGCGAGTTAAAACGCTTGAAGAAGATTCTGTAGGTTGATTATGTATTTACCGTTATTTTTCTATTTTATTTATTTTTGCCGTTTTTTAAGACTATATTTCCTAACTATTAATTTTCGTTCTTTCTTTAATTATTTTAAAACTATCCATTGTAGACCTATAAATTATAATGTCTATAATAAAATTATATTTGAGATTCTTACAACAAGCCCTTTCATTTGACATGCCAGACGATACGGTTTTTATTTAATTTTGATTTCGTTAATTTTTTTTTTCAAAATTTAGTTGTTTACTTTATCTTCGTCTGTGGGTCACAAAATTTCAACTCATTGTCCAGTAGTTGCGTGAAGGCGTGAACGGCGGTCGCCCAGACGCACGAGTGATCCTATAAGGAGTGACTCTATAAATAAATCTCCCACCTTTATTTTTTAGCAAGGTACACCTGGTACACTACAGAGGAGATTGGCTTGAATTTAGGAGCAGGGGAACTAAGATGTCCAATTATTTCCTGGCCTACAAATATTATTTTCCTTTACGAAACAAACAATATTCCGTAATCAATATTAAGTCTTTTTTCATTATTTTATATTAAATCATTATAAAAAATATCTATCTGAATTAAGGAAAAATTTTAAAATAAAATACATACATTCATTAGCATTAGCTTGTCTGTAGTTATGTACGCATCCCGTTAACGGGCAAGTGGAACCGCCATGGTGTGACTGTACCTTACAAGAAAGGAAAACATTCAGTACATGGACCGCCGGGCAGCACGTTACACGCAAGACGGTTTCCGCCGACTGTCGCATGCTTAGCGCGGGAAACATCTTTGTTTGTGGTTGTTGAGTTTTTTTTGTGTACAGATTAAATATCTTTATTGGACGTTGAAAAGTGTTAACTATCCATGCAGCCAAGTTAATTTTAGTGGAAACCTATGTAAGGTGAGTTAGATTAACTTTATTTAAAGTTTAAAAAAAATGTCACTGTCGTGATAAAAGTACCCACATATTAATTAACTAAAATCAAAATCACTACTTTAATTTAGTGGATGAATAATGAAAGAAGTAAAAAATAAAGGCTTTTGGCTTAAATTAATAGGTAAAATAATCTGCGTAATTTTATTATAAAATGAAACATTTCGATTGCTTATTGAACTCGTTGTGTATGCACCTGTATATTGTTTATTTTTAAGCTAAATGACCAAAATACAATTATCTTAAATTAAAATTTAAAAACCCCGACACAGTTTTATTTACACTGAACATAACTAAGAAAACTCTCCAGTCACCTTTTATACAAAAAAAAAACTAAATCAAAATAGGTTCATCGGTTTGGGAGCTACGATGCCACAGACGGACATACAGATCCACAGATACATAGACACACAAATACACAGACACACAAACACTTCTTTTTAACACCTTTTTTTCGTCGGGGGTTAATTAAGAAAAATCATGAAGATCGTCATGTTTGTACATTCAATCTTTCGCTAGGACACCATGTGAGGGTTAGAAAAACGCCTTTGTAAACAATCCATACTCACTTTTCTAACTTGCTTTAGAAACAAGCTTTTCTCAATTAATGCTAGTGATAAATACGAATATGCTGCCATGGGAATTTAACTGAAATATGTAATTTTAGCTTTCTGTCAGGAAAACTGAAAATTTCAAATTGTCAGGATTTTTATTGGGAAAAAATACTGTCGGTAAGTAACAAACATAAGTAACAAATATAATACTTACCTATAAAAGATTAATTTTTAACCAACTTCAAAAAAAGGAGGAGGTTCTCAATTCGGGTGTATTTTTTTTATGTTCGTTACCTCAGAACTTTGGACTGGGCGAACCGATTTAATTGATTCTTTTTTTAATCGAAAGCTGGTGGCTGTCATGTGGTCCCATATACATTTTATTGAGATCTGACAATGGCATCCATGATAAAACCATATAAGTCTTAAATTTGTATTAAGTAAGCGCGACAAATGGACGAATAACTCAATATCACGCCAACCGAATTCGATGATTCTTTTTTTAATCAAAAGCAGGTGCTTGTCACGTAATCCCACATAAATTTGAACGAGATCTGACAAGTAGTTTTAGAGTAACTTTGAAGTCGGTTATTTTTTGTTAGTAAAATTTAGATTATTCAGAATTAGATAATATCTATCATAAATATGCTAGTGACACAAAATGTAATTTATTGCTAAGTCAGGAATGTTTGCCAGGATAACTCATTTTCGCATCTAGTAGATGGCAGCCCTAGCCTCAATCATTATTAAATCCAGGTGCAATGCAAGGTACATAGTTACATACCTACTGTACATAATTGACTGAATAAAACCACTTCCCTTATTCCTTTCCTGAGTTGATCTTATTACAGAATGCGTGAGAATCACAGATACATTCCAATCTATATATATATATACTTGCAAGTCATATAAAATGCGCTTTTCAAAAGTTCGTTATCCTGCCGCCATTAATTTTACGACGCGGGTTATCTCATAATTGCTATCCCGGCGGTAGAACACCTGTCATCTATAGAATCGGGTTTCCGGGATGCCGGGATCTGGTATAATTATCCAACTTTTATATCTTTTCCCACAACCATTCTAATCCCATTTTATAGCTCATAATTTAGATATATTATGTTTATGTGTTCTATTAGGTTCTTGTGCTAATAAGTGCCTGGCCGAAGATGAGAATAATTATTTTAATGATATGAAATTGTACCCATTTCGATAGCGAAGGCAGTAAAACTGGTAACTTCGATGCACAATGGCTGCAATAATTAGCAGTCAACTGCAGGCAGCCGTTGTAGGGTACAGGGCTCGTATGGCTTTCGTCGTACCATAAGAACTATGGTTACGATCAAAAAAAAATATCTACTTATAAGCAAGTGCATCATTTTCACCACATTCGTTCATTTGTAATTCGATAAATTAATTTATTAGGTACCTACATCCCAATCGGTTTAACATCTATTACCATAGTACTTCACTGACCTAGATAAAATTATTTCTAAATTATTCAAAATTATTATGCATAGCCAAAAGCAAATGATAAAATCGAATTAAAATGGGAAGGCGCGACTGGCGCGAGCTGTAAAAATAAAACTGTTTGTGTACGTACATATACCTTAAAGAAGTTTAAGAAGTAGGTACTTCTTAACATAATTTTCTAGTTGGTCCAAGTGCTATTCGCGGCCGCAACTCACACACGACTGTAATACACGTAATTAGCATTAAAATGAATATTTATGGGCAAATTATTGTGGTCCGCGGGTTACATAAGCGGAAGGAACTCCTTCCTTGATTACCTAAATTTTTTAATAGTAAGAAATATTTATTTTCTTACTTATATCAGCAATTTTGTAATACATAATAAGTATCTAATTAGCTAGAGATAATAAGGCAGTCTGTTCCGTTTCGTTTAATGATCATTGTTGCTCATACGCGCTAAATAGGAAATCATAACCATTGAGCAGTTTTACAGGGAGCGTATCCTGACACACCCAATTTTTTTCATCGCTTATAGACCACAATTTCAAAAAGTCTATGTCTGATGGAATTTCAAGCTTCCAGCCGAGTGGCGATGGCATTGCGAGAGATGATAGAGACTAGTAGAGTGATCTGAGGCGACCTGAGACCTATACGTTTATTTGAACGTATCGTGGTGGATGACCCCTCAGCTGTGGGACATTTATAGGTTGTGAGTGTGACGATATTAAGATAATACTGGATAGCAGTACGGACTTGCAGTCCAGTCTTTCCAAACAGTAACAATAAGCATCTTCTTACGAAATAGTTACTATACTATGTACAGCAAGTGCGTCCACAACATAGTAACTTATACAACAAAGTTATTTGCTATTCCGAGTATTCATACACATAAAACGCAGGAACGGGAAGTACTGCCAACGTAATGATCACATTTAGGCGCGAGGCTTTACCGTGGGATGAATATTGCTAGATATTAAGTTAACACCGTGATAAAATGTTGCACTTAGAAACACTGGCGTAGCTAGCCTAAAGGAGGCCCCATATCAATATTTGTTGTGGGGCCCCCTCAACGTCAGCTGTCAAATATAAAAGGAGAGGAGTACCAACTGTAGCGGTCGTAGGCTGCTGGCGAGCTTTTTTTGGGAGTGTTAGTGGGGACCCCTATACGCTTGGGGCCCCGTATAATTGATACAGCTGATACGGCAGTAGCTACGCCCCTGCTTAGAAACAAATTAACTTGTGGAAACTTTATCTAACCTAAGTATAGGTACCTTCTAAATTATACCTCCTTCCTCAGCTATTCCCTATTTTTAAAACCAATTTCAGATTATTTTTTGCTTCACTCCTGAAATTGACCCACTGAATATGGAAAAAATAAACACGATACAATACAGCTTATATTTAATACACCTGCAGCGCTAGACATTTTGAAAGATAATATCGGGTCTGAATTGGCAATATACTTAATACTGAGACACCTAAATGACAAGATATCGAGAATTAGATTGACCTACAAAAGTAATTGAAGTGATTACTTTGCTTTGTTCAGGAATTTTAGCATATTTGTAGAGTTTCTATAAAGCTTTAGAAAAGTTTTAAACTATGTATTTATGCGCCTGGAATTGCTGACAAACAAATATTCGTTACCCTATGGTAAGCGGAAGTCATCCTTGGACATCAGGTATCGATAAAAGTATCACAGCCGCATTACCAGCCAAAAAGTGGTGACCCCACAGAGTGGTGAATCACATTATTTCTGGCTCTCTGCAGCCGAAAAAATTAGGATTTTTTTGCGATCAATTTAAAACCAAAGGAGGGTAGACAGGTGGAAAAAATCCCTATCACCACTATGCGTGAGTACCCCGGGAATTCAAATAGACAACAAATTCAAATTGGAGATACGGAGCCCAGGACCTGCAAGAACAAATTGGCGCCATAGCCTGTTCCGTTGTTCAGATCAGCAGCGAGGACAAGTAAGGATGGTTCTTCGTATTATTATAAATTTAAGTACCTATAACGATCATTGGTCAACTGCTGTAAGAAATGTGAAAGTATTTAGGCAGTCAGTGTTATTCGCAGCACTAAATTTTGATATGTTACAGCGTGATATGAGTTATCTGATCACTTTCGTCCGTGCATTATGTTGCTACCAACACCTTATATATGTAATATGTAAAGCGGAGAACGGCGAAAGACACTCCTCAGCACATATTTTACAAACGCCGACACTATTTAGTAGTTACACAATTAATTTGCACTAGCGGTCTGCCCGCGTTTTCCAGGAAAATAAGTATCCTATATCTTGTTCCAGATCATGGTCTATCTGTGTGCTAAATTTCATCAAAATCTGTTCAGTAGTTTGTGTGATAAATTTAAACAAACATCCTTACAAATTGTCACATTTATAATATTACTGGGATTACTAACTTGAGCGGAATTGACAATGGCTTTTTATTGCCAAGCGTCCTTGTCTTTAAAACATTCATCTAAATTTAAAAACCGTTTCCCTGCAAACTATGTCTTAAATCTTAATTAACAGTTTCTTAAAATTCCTTAAACTTTCAACACCCCCAATTCCAACTTAACGTATGCTGAAGTAATAATCACATGGTCAAGAGGATAATCAGGTCACATCACAGTTCCCTTGCAAAATATCCGGCGACCGGTCCTTAGTCCATTGTGCTGCCACACTGGTCTTCGATCACCTTTACTATTGTAGAACCATCACACAATGTGTTGTGTTGTGAAACTGTATCAAAAGGTTTGAAACACCACATGTCTAGAATAAACTCTTTAGAATGTCTATATGAATATGTATTAAAATTAATTATTTTATGTTTTTTTATGTAAATTGTGTTATGAAAAAACGAGAAAAGTGCATTTTTAATTAATAAAAAAATATTTTAAGTAATATGGGGGCGGCAAAGTTCATTGGGGGGCGCGGTAAATTTTCGGTCGGCCCCGGGCGGCGGGAGCCCACGCTACACCACTGAGTCTAGTACCTATGTAGTCGGTGGTGGTTGCCTGCGAAAGGATTAGTCTCGAGTTCGATTCACAGTCGAGGCAGACTTTACAAGAGAAACGTTGTAGAAATCACTCTAAGAGGAAGAGCGACTAGTGGCTCAACCTTAATGAAACAAACACCTATAAAAGAAACAACATGCTACCACTGTTACTTAAAAGTTAGTTTTCGTATTACGTGTTGATCATTTTTAACCAACATGTACATAGCTCGTTTGATTATTCTATCTCAAAAAATCCCACTTGTGATACTTCCCTCCACAAAGAAATTAAGGTCTGTTCCGAGCTTACTAGTTAAAGTTATGCATCATCTTGGTTATTAAACAGTGGTAGAGTCAAGTAAACATTACGCGACAGCCGAGTCAATACGAATGCTAATATGTCATTAAGTAACACAGTGTTCACATTAAGTTATTTGAAAGTTAACATGTGTGTAAGGTTTTTGTACGCAAAATCACGTTCACTTTTCGTACGTGTGCAGAATTTGGCGGCAAAAGTTAAGTAATCTGCAAAATGTTTGGAAGGACAAAGTAATTATTACTTGTTCTTATACTCATATTTTAAAAAAGTCAATAAATATCAAAGTGCGTGTAGATTTTTAATCGTTCTTGGAAATCTTTGATTTTGTAGGTAATCCGGTTACATATTGTAGGAGGAAATACGAAGAATTCCAATAGACATTAATATTCTCCAAAATGGTAGACAATTTAGATAAAATATGAACAACTATGGACACAGCAATATTGATTAGATTTGTATCATTTGTAATAGAAAAATAAAATTGGTTTGTATTTGTACCCTACTAACAGATCACTGACTTCATCAGTAAGTATTAAGTTATTAACGTAAATCCGCATTTTTAACTCTTAAACTCTTTAAAATCACTTGTAAGCTTCTAACTATAATTAAGCAATTTAAATCCTGATTTACTTCATATTATTATGCAAATGCATAACTCAAAATTGCAGAAAGTATGTTGTTATATATGCGGAATATATTTTGCATATGTTACCTGCTAATATCCCAACGGTTAAAGATACGATTACGATAGGAAATACGCTAAACTATCTGGTAATTAAAATTCCTCGTTAGTTTTTACATCACCTCCGTAATATTTTCTTCCACTCTGCGATTACGTGCCATTTACCTCCTTATTGGAATGAAGTCATTAATAAATTACCGTACTTAGCTTCTTGCTGTCATTATTTATTACGTGAACATACATAGTTATAATTCTTCACACAAGTAAATACTCGTATTTACAATTTTTTATCTTCAGGATCATAGGTTGAAAAAATGACTGGATAATTATTGGATGTTTTGTAATTTAAATTGTTTTATTTTAAAATCAACAACCTTTAATTGTCCCACTGCTGGGCTCGGGGTCTCCTCTACCTACCACGCTGGCCAAGTGCGGATTGGTAGACTTCACACACCTTTGATAACATTATGGAGAACTCTCCGGTGTGCAGGTTTCCTCACGATGTTTTCCTTCACCGAAGCAAGTGATAATAATACGCACATAATATTAGTATTAGAAAATCAAAGGATTCGAACTAGGGCCCCTGCGTTCGGGAGACCACGTTCTAACCGCTAGGCTAGCTATCACTGATTATTTATTTTAAGGTCGTCATGAAACTTCAATGCAAATATTTTAAACACAGTTCCACTAATGTAATAGTTTTATAATCTTCACTCCCGTAACGTTAATACATGTTATAGATCCATGTTTATTAGGACTGACAATTAAAAAATGTATGTTTATCCATTCTTAGGACGATAATAACTCATGATGATAGTATTGATAGTTCATTCTACCTGCTTTATTTAACACATGAAACAAAACCTTTCTTTCAAAAAAATCGTGATAGAGTCAAATAATTTGCACTATTAGTGCACTGACGCAAAAACCGGCCAAGCGCAATGCAAAAGAATATTTCGCAAACGGACCATTAAATTAAAATTGCAGACCCATTTTATTGCATTTTAAAGACTACGGAACCCTAAATGTTAGCCCTTTATAAATTTCTGAAGAAATTAAATGCAGCACTATTCTGAACTGGGGGAATGTATTATACATGAGATTTGAAATGTTTGTACTGAATCTCCTGGGGCTTAACGGGAAACTGGATACGACCGAGACTGTCCAAGTCAACCTTAACTATACAAATAAGAACGTACAATGGTTTGAATAAAATAAAGAAATTAATTCTGCAAAACACTACGGGAAAACGAGTGTGGTCAAATGTCAAACATTTGGTCAATGGATGCATGTAGTATTATAATAATACGAGTGTTATGTAAACAAGTTTAAATTCACTACGAAAATTGTATTCTAAGTAATCAAATAGGCAAGTCTAGTCCCCCGGTTATACATTTCTAAAAGTTTGAAAATAATATCTCATTTGATTCATAGCACTATTTAATAAGCGAATCCTACTCAGAAGTTGAATGTCATGTGCGGAATTTGAAAAATGTACAGTCAGCCGCAGAAGTAGCTTAACATTTTAGTGCCTTGTCACATTACATTTCTTGAATTTGTCATAGATGTTGCTAGGAAACCATCGAAACAGTTACTATTACAAAGTACTAAAATGTTAAGCTACTTCTACGGCCGACTGTACATGATTACTTGCATCATTTTAAAAAAAGGAAACAAAACTATATAATTATTTAAGCGGTACTTATCCTGTTACACTAGCTAGATATTATTATGCTGTAAGTATTCAATTCCAATAATAACATGCATTAAGTTCGCCCTTTATACATAAATCTAATTTATTTTACTAGTTATTATATTAAAGAGAAAGAAACCTGTAATTTGCGAATTGCAAAAAATATCTGTAGCCTATACATATCGAACTTTATCGACAGATGTTATCATGTTAAAGTTTAATTTAATATTCAGAATAAGGAAATATTTTCGTCGGTAACTCTACAAGAGCGTAATATCTTTACAACGTATTCTTGCCAAAAATGTTAGTTACTGAATAGTTGAGGAAAGATGTAAGTATATCTTATCTTATGAGAATGTATGTACCTACGTCCTACTCGCAACTTCGATTCTAACGTGAACGGAAAATCTTAAAATAAATTACGAAACAGATAATACTGCTTTCCAGTATACTGCTTGAATTTAAATCTGTGGGTTACATCACATTTACTTCACAATCCTTAACGAATTTCTAAATTCCTTTGGATATCGTATCTCCTGTCAATACTTTTGCAAACAGATGCAGATTATAAACAAATACGTTCCTTTTATTCGGTAACTATATCGGTTTCCTGATGGACCAACTACTACGTATGTACAAATAGTTGCATGGCACAACTAAGTGTTCCCTTGGCATAACTAATTGGCATAACTATGTATACAACTACGCACAAGTAAGCATTTATCTATTTTCTATAGTCCATTCCTTGAAACACAAATAGAGTGAAACAGGAAAGCTATGTGTAGCGTGCTTAGTGCTAGAAAGCTGTAATTTGGCATGGATATATGTACATATTTATTAAACCTCCGAAATCATAGAATAAAGTAGGTATAAGTAAGGTTATATGACGAATTTACAAGGAAAACTATCACGGCTATGTTAGCATAAGTAGATAATGAGTAAAAGCCGATAAACTTACTACTTCGGAACCTTACAATGCGCGTGGCCTGCCACGTACTTGTTTATAAATCTTTAGAAAGCATTGTAATATTTTGATAATCATCAAACGTAATCAAAATTAAAAGTTACATCACTAATTCGCGCTTGGTTCAGGAAATACATTCGTAGACATAACTCGTAAGTGGATGAGCGTACTTACATTGAAGCACTTTGTGTGGGCGAAACACTAATTGAGGAGATATTTCGATGCTCAATACGGTATTGGATGCACTTCGATGCACGCTTTCAATAAACATTATGCAATCATATGCTTACCTTTCAACTTCAGTAAATTTTATAATACATTCTATTTCGACAGTAATAGAGTTTAAAATTTACCAGCTGGTGCCATTGTAAATGTCATAGAACAAACATCTCGAACAAAATGTGTATCCCGCCGGGAGGTTCTATTTTCAAAATTCAGCCCCCGTTCTCCTTTCAAAATCGAACGAATCTATTGAAAATTGAAACCGATCAGCGCCAATTCATTGGGACATACACTGTGTTCGCGGTGTCGGTTCTATATGCTTGTAATAATACTTCAATGGTTGGTGCTCGTATCTTCGCATTGCATGTTGTTTTGAAGACAAGGTCGGTGTTGAATGAAAATGGGACATAATTTGAATTTTCTTTCGTTTTGTATACAGTAATTAGGAAGATGGATTTACGTAAATTCGTGTTGGTAAACGCTGACCTCTGCTGCATGGCGTGACCATTTAAGATAATCTTAACACAATGCATGTTTACGAAGCTCTTCACAAATTGTTGTTGGAATAATGTGTATAATTGGATTTTTTTTTAATTGCTATCGACTGATGGATTTATGAGTTTATTTTATTGCTGCGTTGCATTGAAGTATTATTACTAGTATATAGAATCGACATCGCGAACACAATGTATGTCCCAATGAATTGGCGCCGATCGGCTTAAATTTTCAATGGATACGTTCGATTTTGAAAGGAGAATGGCGGCTCAATTTTGAAAATAGAACCTCCCGGCGCGGCGGCGGGACACACATTTTGTTCGAGATGTCTGTTCTATTACATTATACTTCAATGCTGCGGTGTCGTTTTTTAACTACTACCTACTAAATAAAAATAAATGATGCTGATTTTTGATATACCTAATTTTATTTGATCTTTGTCTCAATTCTTAATTATTAATAACTTAGATATACATACATTATAATAAAATTCTAATGCGTCTTTGCAATAATATTTGAATACAAAACAATGAGAGGTTGTGAAGTTCAAAACTTTAATTGAAGACCTAATAATACAATTGGAAACATCGTCGCCATGTCACAACGTAAATTATACCCCAGAACTAGACTAAATACAACCTACCTATATCGAAACAATTAAGTTTTCAGTGATTTATTTATTTATTTATTTAATTCATATCTACTTAGGCTTAAAAACTAACATTACAGGTATCCCAAATTCATTAGTCTACCTAATTATGTTTAAATGTTACAATAAATTCAAATAATGTAAACTACTCAGCAATCCCTTAAATAAATTATTCAGCATTAAAATATTCACAATTCAAATATTCAATTAAAAAATTCAATAATAATAAGCACTAATACGCCATAACTGATACGCTTACAAATCGCAAGGAATTAGCGCCCAGAATTAATGATTACAATAGATGATCATACTTAAGAAAACCTGCTTGTTTATTTCAGTTAATTCCGCGCGGAGTGGTACAAGGCGGTACTCGCGGTACAAATCGCTAGGGGCCCTCATTAAACTTAATGATTTTTTAAAAAGTCGATATAACCACCTGAGTACATAGAATAACTACTGACGATTTCCTATAACGGTGATTGAATATAAGAGCTTGAGTATTATATTGTTGAAAATTACATAGAGCAAAAATAACTTTAGGGACCTACCGACTGCTTAATAACCAGTACTTACCTACTTGTTTTATATAAATATTTGCTTTTTATATTTGCTTGCTTTTATATAAACTGTTATTAACATTATAATGATTTTTACTCTGGACCTTAAAGTTATGCTTATATTATTATTATTTTAGCGTTCTGTCCGCGTTTTCCAGGAAAATATATTATTCCAGTCATGGTCTACCTGTGTGCTAAATTTCATGAAAATCCGCTCAGTAGTTTTTGCGTGAAAGAGTTACAACCATCGACCTCTCAAACGTTCATATTTATAATATTTTTAGGAATATAATTACAGTATTAAACCAACTTTTTCGAATCCTATTTATAATTTTTTCTGAAAAATAAAATATAGAATGTTCCCCAGTTTATATGTATAACGCTTAAGTTAACTTATATTGAAAGTTTTTTTTGTAATGGACAGCTACTCTTGGCCCTATCAGCATTTACAACTTCACGCGGACAGAAAGGTTATTTGATTTGACTTAATTGTTGCAAATTAAATCGCTATCAATATCAACTACTGCTCTAAATAACAGATGCAAAGCTATGTAGAAGTATTCGTATACGTTTCTGTTATTCTAAAAGTGTCATACAAAGTGGAATATAAGGCTAATAAACAAATATAAACAACGATCATAACAGTATAAATCATAAACACGGTTCGTATTGCAGTTCTTAATGATCACAAAAAGAAAACGCTAGGTCCCGAGTGGTTCTTAGAACAAGACTTAGCTTTTGCTAACGGTGCTCCATTCGCAGTACTCCAGCCTCCTCGGTGCTTGAGTTGGGCTTGTTAGTACAGGAGGGAATATAAGAATGATGAGTCTATAATTGATTGTTATATTGACGGAATATGCGATTCTTACTTTGATTTATTTCGTCAGACTCCTGGAGCGTAGTATGATGAGTCTACATCTATAATCTACATACATATATCCATGTTCGACTCTTTTATACTTTTTTTATGAACGATACTTAATAGATGTTTTTATCCCATTAGCCGGTGAATTACCAACCGAACTACCTTGACTTTTTCTAATAATCATTAACTACTAGGTACTACAGGATACTAATTGAAGTAAACAAAATAGTTTTGGATTTATTAAACTAATCAATTATTTAACCAATCTTAGGGAATGGGAGTAGCTTTGGCATTGCTAACGTCATTAAATGAATTCTGTTCATTTATAAATACTATGTACAGCGCTTCCTTCACTTACAATCTATTGATTTGCTTTGGAGAAATTCGAGTTCTATTGAATTCGAATTTCTCCAAAGCCAGTATCTAATAATTGTTAATGAAAAAAAAATTAAGTAGATATAAGTTATATAGCCTGATAACTTCAATGCTTCTTAGGTTATTGTAAGAAGAATTTAATATTAGTATTGTAAAGCTGAATGTGTTTGGAGTAACGGTCGGTGCTCTATTTGTAGCATTCCTGGCTGCGGCAGTCGGCGTGTTAAGTGGACAGCACGACAGCGGGAAATGCAAGGGAATGCGTGAAATTAACTTTAAACACTAAAATAACCTTTACACAGGAAAAAATCATAGTTATTGTACATTATTATTAGAAGGAACTAAGAAGGCATTTGCTACGTGACAGCATGAGGAGTAGGTTTTACAAAAATAGCTTCTTAATGTACTCGTATACTATCTAACAGTATAGGTAGTGGAAAAAATCTATACATCTATACAAATAAATAAAATTGGAGTGTCTGATTGTAATATTAAAATAACCGCTTTTTACTAAGTGCATTTGGATGTATCCACGGTACATATACCAAAACAACATTTTTTACAATTTTTGTCTGTCTGTATGTTTGTTTCGGCTAATCTCTGAAATGGCTGGACCGATTTTGACGGGACTTTCACTGACAGATAGCTGATGTAACAAGGAGTAACTTAGGCTACTTTTATTTTAGAAAAAAATATTTTGTTAGGCGATACGAAGTTCGCCAGGTCAGCTAGTATACAATATTTTTCGCCGTATCAGGGCGGCTTAGGGTACTAACCATAATCCCACGCCGAATGAATGACGTAAGAGTCGACTAAATCCGGGCCGGCTGGTAATGGAGGGGCTCTAGCTAGATGATGAGAGGGATTGTATTGATAATATTGATTTTAATAGTAATTTTATACTAATATTACTATTATCATTTCTCCATGGGGTTCGACTGGATAGCTACCCTCTTGCTTAAGTCAGCCGGCCAACGTCTCGTCGTGTTCCGGAGGGGGGCTTGAGAATGAGATTCAGTTCTTTTTTCTTTTTCTTCTCGCTTTCTTGGTCGGCAACGCATTAATGTTGCCTTTCATGTCGCTGAAATCCATGGGCGACGATACAAACCTACCTTCATGTGGATCGTCAGCTCATTTGCTATGTTCATAAAAAGGTATTTCGTCTTCGAATAATTACATTTCGTCTTCTATACTAATATATAAAGAGGAAAGATTTGATTTTTTGTTTGCATTGAATAGGCTCCGAAACTACTGAACCGATTTCAAAAATTCTTTCACTGTTGGGAAGCTACACTATCCCCGAGTAACATAGGCTATATTATATTTTCAAAAAAATTAGGGATCCTTAATAAAACTCCAATAACGTACACCTTGGTGTAAAAAAATAAGAAAACCGAAGCAAAGCGAGGGCGGTTACTCGTCTGAAATAAAGCTACATGAATAATTTGATGAAGCAAATTCAGTAGAGTTAGCAAGGTAATCAATAAAAGCTAGCGGTAACATCGGTCGGAGAGTTCAAATCAAGCTCCGTTGCTCGTGGGTCTGTTATCCTATGGACGAAATGAAATAAGGACGCCACATCTCCTTATGGATCGGTGGATAACACAGATATAGCTAGAGATTGTTAGATAAACATAATTATACTACCTTCTCTCTTACTTGGCCGGCTACATATCAGTTATGCCTTAGCTTTGGTGTCACTGATGACCATGTGCGACGATAGCCACTTAACATCAGGTGGATCGTCAGTTCGTTTTTCGACTATTTCTATAAAAATTACAACGCATTTTTCTAAGTTGCTTGCTGAAGTTCTACTTGCTAACTACCTTCTTGTTCCTTAAAGTTATCAATGAAAATGTTAACACATGTTGTATAAAAATATATACTCTAAAGGTTGTCTATAAAGTATCTGCGGCTCACAATAAATTCAAAGAATGGTACAATTCTTTCACCCTGGTCCGCAAGCCGCATGTAAGCAAGTTCTTTATCAAGCGGCCCTGAACGTACGAAACAAGTTTGTAACATTCAATAAACTATTACTTATTGTAAGTTACCACCTATAAAGCTTTCGTTCCGATTTATTTGCCACTATCTGCTTCGTGCATCCAGAGAGCTAGCTAGTTAAACTAGACCTTGCAGAATGCGTTCACTCCTCCTGTCGGCAGCGGATTGTTAGCGGTGTGGGAGGCAGGGTAGGTCACGATGCGCTGGTCGTTTATCTCAGCTAGAACAATGAGGTTCAGGTTGATTGCACTTGACTATGAATAGTGTGCAAGTTCGCTCTAGGCCTTGTACTTCCGCAACTTATATCACGCGATCGAAGGGTTTAATGGCCTCATTGAAAACAATAATGGTAAATAAATATTTGCTATGATAATAGGTTTTCATAGCGGGGGAGTTCTCTCATAATGGAAATTGCTTCTACGAATGAAAGAGTTCTTTGCTGTTTGTAAATCAAATGATAGAAATATGTGAGAATTAATAAATCATAAGGAAGTACCTAGATGTATACATACATATACCTAAAAGGGTATAACATGCTTACATGACTTTTTCCTTAGTTTTCTTCGCCATTGTTTTTTAAGGAAAGCATTCCGTTCTTGACTGTTCCATTTTAGAAAGTAAATTCAAAATAAATTTGATTCAAAATAAAAATTAACTTTAAAACCATAATTCGAATGCAGAAATCAGCTTGACCATATTCAGTTTCTTACCTAATCAGCGGAATTTAAATAGATCTTTGTTTGAAATGCAACCACAGACCGTTAGCAAAAGGTTATTCATTAGGCATTCTCGAGGCTATTATTTGAACGTGCGGCGCCCATTGTGTTAACATAGAAAATACAGCTAGGTGTTTGCGAAAGCTTGGAAATATATCTCAACACAAACACTATTACGTAGATAAATAGATGCTATTACGAGCCAGTACCGTACTCTGGTCTTCCGGGCTTCTAACGGCATAGTACTCTGGAGACGAACTAACAGTAAGTCCTATATAATTTGCCCTTCACCTGGGAACAGCGTTATGGCAATACTGCGATACTGTACCAACTGATAATCTGTATCACGATGCTGATAATTTATTAAATTAGTCCAACCTTAAGCGAGTCTATCCGATAGTTCAGATCCTGTGATAAAATAAGTGTCTATAATTCTAAACATAAAACTTTGGTTCAAAGATTTTAAGTTATTAGCTAGTGCTCGCGACATCGCATTATACCCCTTAGTATTCCCCCACACTGAAACAAGGAAAGCCTGTTATTATTATTAAAAATTTATGCTTCTATGTCCACATTGACCACTGGTTCTGGTGCGTTGTCTGACAGTCAGTCACCCTTAACGTTGATTTCTAAATTTTTGCTGAATTCGTTCATTAGATTTTAGAACTCTGTAGCAGGGCAAAACCCCTCCTACAGGTCCTATTCTGAATCCAACGGATAACTTTTCTTCTCAGTTACAAATGTAATGCAGTTAAGACTTTAAGATTATCGTGCTAGCAGTGCCGTTATCGGCTAAATGGCTTTGATCAAGTTGTTTTTTTTTTTAAAGATATCTTGAAAATATTTGTTATAAATTTTATGAACCTACTTTTCCGGTTCTTCTTAAATCCTATGGAATTATTGAAAAGATTACTGAAATGTCGTCATCAATATTACTTGTTGTTTTATTGGTCAAAAGAATTAAAAAGCGTCCAGACTTAATTCCCAAGCGTTCTGAATCTGAGACCATTCTAGTCCCAGACAAATATATTTTACCGTAGGAAGAGTTAGTCGACATACAGAACGATTCATCTGCGATCGCATTATCATAACATCTGAGCATGTTGCCAAGTTAGGAGCTGAGCTTATCTACCTGTAGCTTGTACAGCTAGTCCTATTAACCATGCCCTCCATCCGACAACGGGAACTAAATGGCTCTGATTAAGGAATGTTGTTGAGACATGCTGCTCTAGATTATAGTAGGAGGGAATCTATTATGCGAAAGTGGTACGACTTGTTGTTAACTAGCAGTGATTTATAACGCAAATTCTGAAGAGGTGATTAAATTATTGCTTTCTTTCTGATCAATCGAAGCCGGGGAACCAATAGATACGGCTTCGCTGTCGCAAAAGACATAAATTAGTTGACCTATTACCTACTAGACTTAAGCACTCCAAAATTGTCTATGAAATGTGTGACCTGATTGTATCTTGATTGTTCTTGGTGGGGTTCCTACAAGATGACATCAAAATTTCACACGTCATAACTGCAATCAGCATAGAATCCAACCAACATTCAATCGTGACTGCTCTAACTTTTACGCTATCAGTATACAACAAGCGCATGAGTTCGCCCAAGTTTGTCTCCATAACGGTACACCATTCCCTTCTAGATTCAAGTACACAATAAGGCCGCGGAACGCTACGGCCCGCGAATTACCATAAACGCTTGTCAGGTACTCGTTTGTTACCGGTAACGAGGAAATTGTACCGTACACGATATCTGGATATGCGAAATCCCTTATTATCTGCTCAGCTGCCCACGCTCCAGTTTGACTTTGATCGAAAAGCGAGAAATTCGCAGTTGGCTCAACATTCGTGTTTGACCGTTTGATGTTAACGGAACTTTTTGTTTTTTGTAACAATCTATTTGAAGTTACATTCCTTGAAAAGCAGGAAATTAATATACTTGACTATAATGCGTAATGAAACACGTAGACTGTCTACTTCGAATGGTACCGTGTTGAATTCAAACAGAACAAAGTATACTACTGACGGTTCTGCAGATTTGATGCTATTTTATTTTAAAGTTATGGAACGTTTCGAATTACGATTAACTGAGGTGGTACAATTATCTGCTATGCTAACATACAACATTATATCGGGATTTTAAATACTTTACATGGCATGCCTTCTATGGCTTCTAAGTGTCCGTTTCAGCCTTTATGAGGTTCGTTCGCATACTAACGAAACATTTAAATACTTGTTTATCAGTCAGTAAAAAAATATAATTACAGCAGAATTTTAAAGGAAACATAGGAATTCACATTTTAAGTTAACTAAGTATACCTATTGTATTTTCAAACAAGCTCAACAAGTTGATCGCATCGTTCTTAAAAGATCACAACATTACTTCTAAGTTTTTGTCATCCTTGCCAAGGATTCCTTGGAAGTCTTGGAATCTATAATTACTGATTACTGATACATTCCGGATCGCATTCTCGAGCAAAGGCCGTTCACTTGGACTTTCTAATGCACCGGATTGGGAGTGTCTGGATAGGCTTCCGTCTATCGCATGGATAACGGGATAGCCGACCTACTTCAACAATCTCGACCGGTATCAGAAATCAATACGATACAGGACCTGGAAATCCCAGCTAGACAGCCCTCAAATCAATTTGGGGAAGTAGGCTTCTGGTTATTTCGTCTTCAGATTAAACACCGGTCATTAGTCCACGATAAATGCAAGTGTATGAACATATTCTCACACAAGTATTTTGTGTGTGGATGGCATGATCTTAATATTATTCTTAAGCATCACAAATAATCAAAGAATGTTGATCTGAACAAAAGTCTACGTCAACCTAGAATCTAATCCGGGACAAATGATCAAAAAATGAACTTTTAATACAATACAATACAATTAGAGTCACAATAATGATGTAGTAGTATTAGAAGTCTACAGATCAAATATTGACAACGGCTATGATGAAGTGATTTTATGTCACTAACATTTTTGTAATAATACTTATTGGCATGATAAAGTTGACTAAATAGATAACGTTATACATATTCTAAATGCAGATTTTATCAAAGCTATGACAAAGTATCAATGTTTTTACCATGAACTCAACAAAACAATAATTATATTACGTGATACGATTGATTTGAATTGGCTAGTTGTTCAAATGTTACAGAATCGCTGGATCTTCTCATTAGATTTGTACACTATTTTTTAAGGCAATATTTTTTAAGGGAAGTGTTTCACATTTCCCCATTATGCATAATTGATGAAACATCTCAATCATAATGATATACCTTATAACAATTGGATAATGTTCATATTACATTGTTAAATTTACGGTTGAAGAAGTTGGTCATGATCGTACACTGTAAAAACTTACAGTGGTCCATCGCCTTTGATGTCGAAAAGAAAGCCGACATCGTATAGACATTGCACTGTATCGGCAGGGTCGTCATCGCCACATCGTTTTGGTGTCGCTTAGTTCTGTATTTTATTTAACCCTGATGATATACTAACATATTAGTGGGGTCTTACCTGCTTAGACGCCAGTATACTTATTATCCTTCTAAATTCAACGATTACAAGTTTTCACGGGTTGCAATATCGGGGAGCCTGTTAAAATCTCATGCTTCCTCCTCCCGTCATTCCAGGCTGTCAGCAATTTACAACCATGAACGACGACGACGACATAAATTGAAATAAAATTAATATACAAGATAAAATTAAAATAGCAGCGTGTATAACCCTCACCGCTCTTCCCAAATGCCTGTTACAGCATCGGGAAGTCTAATACCCTGTCTACACGTTGGCCGACCATGCAGTACTCGTTCGTAAGACTATGGCATAGCTAGGGCCGTCGAAACACCGAGTCATCGTCCATCGAGGCGGTCACGGTCAAGTAACGGGGAGCGACGGCCTAGAAAAAGGTCCAATGGTGTTTACTGCTTTATTAAATTTTATCTTCGAGACGCTTTGATTAAAGATTTCGTTTGCGTCGTGCCGGTCATGCGGCATGCATCTGTTTTTGTTGATGAGGTAATTACGTAACGAAAGCGTGAATGTGAAGGTTCGGGGAGCACGGTGTAATTACTTCTCGGATTTGAAGCTAGGTGTGTTATAAACGTAATGACTCTTTGATTTATTTGAGTCTTTACTTTCTTTCTTTTCTTTTCCTTCGTATTTCTTGCTTGTATATACTCGTGAAACTTCAGTCTTTTTGCGTCAGGGGTTAAAAATGTATTAAGCGATTTTATATAGGAAATAAGTATCACTAAACTAGATTAGAAAAAGTTGCACAGACCTCGAATAAAATATTAACCTTAATCTACCAAAGTAATTCATGACAACTTTTTGTCGCAGCCGTAAGTAGATATAAAAGTGATTTGCGCTGCACTCTACTTTCACCCATGAACATTATTATTTCTTTTGTGAAAAAATATTCGATTAAGTTCCTTTCGACGTTGTTCATTTTGGTAGTGACGTCAAAACTTGAAAACTGTTAAATGCCTGGAATATATAGCTAATGTATAATTTATTACAACAATACAAATGTATCGTTTATATCAGTTAAACAGGCATTTTTCAGGTTTCGGACGTCAGATGTCACCAAAGAACTTCTCCTAACGAAAGACTGGTGAAGTCTTTTGGTCGAGCTGTTCTTTTTCTTTTTCTTTGAGAACGCTCCATTATTTATTTTATGCCATAGAATGTAAAATAGTTTCATGTTATTTATCCTTTTGTTTCAGAATCCTAAAATAAAATGTGATGTTTCTAACTCTATCATCGTGCTTCCAATTCAAATATTTCACACAAATATCAAAAATTAACTACACGAATTTTGTTATAGGTACTTTAATTTAATAGCATAAATAGATTAAAATGTATGCAGTAATCTTATCTGGTTTGGAAATTTATATAGTTACTATTACTAGGACCACAGAATGCATATTTACTATTTGTAGGACGAATGCATAATATCTACTAGGATCACAAAATCGTAGAGATAGTGTTTCTCGTAGCGAAACGCGGGCGGGTACCAGTTTATGATATTCCCGACTTTCACAAACAAATTCAAGGTTCTCTAGGTCACAGGCACAGCAGGTCGACACCTCGGCACGAAGAAATCATACAAATCGATCCTGCGTACTACATTTTATCACTCAAACTACATTGAAAATTATACTTTAAACCAATCGCCATAGGGTTGTTTTGTAAAGCGAATGACATACACTTCTTCTTTGTAACAATGTAGAGAATGGTTACCAATGCCTGGGTGTTTTATGGGATATGGAAAAATGTATTTATTAAAATTCAATGTCTATCACTTAATTGAGCGTTTACAATCACTTACAGACTATGCTTAAGGTATCGTCGACTTTATTCACCTGAGTTAATTCACCCAGGTGTTTTAAGTCTACTTTTAGTGTACTTTATTCAAATTTGGTTGAACAGTAATCACTCCATTATTTCGCTTTAAGGACGAAATACATTATTTTTATAGCACATTTTACCGCTATCTATTTCGGATACCATGGATTTGCACAATGAGTATTAAGAATCAACAAAAAATCAAGAGTCGAATAAAACATAAAATTAAATGCTTGCTTCCATCGAGATTCTAAACCTCTTGTATCAGCTGGTAGAGAGATGATCTGTACCTGAGCAAATAAACAGGACCAAATCAGTGTTTATAAGACAAAGTGAATTTTCAATTACATTTAACTAAGCTTCATTTATTTTCCTGATAAATAGTTTCACGCATTCTATGTTAACTCTCCTCTCCTTTAATCCCTCTCTTACTTTTCTATCAAATAGAACAGAGACCATAAAACCATAGTCTGATAAACCAACTTTTTGTATACTGGGTCATTGTTTGCCAAAGATAAGTAAGGATGAGTAAATATTTAACTTCATTTTAAAAAAGTTACAAAAGCCAGTTCTTCATCTGCTCGTAATTATTCCGAACGTATGGTCACAGTGCTACAATGTTGTCACCTCATGTCACCAAGCGTGGTATATCGTGCTGTGCGTGATAAGATTCGAGATGAGATTGATATTTGTGAAGTAACGGGACATACCGTTGTCGTCTGGCAATGACAAAATGTCTAAATAATTTTAATTAGGCATGTTTGTAACTGCAGCCTGGGCTACAACTACAACGAAATGAATGTTGTCGTCAAGTTCTTAAGCTTTGGCATTTACAACCGCAATATTTATAAGTTATATGTGAATTTTGCCAATTAAAATAGCCAAGTCTATACGAGTCATTCAACATTCCGTCGTTAAGACTGGTCTCAAAATATTTAGGTTTTAAGTCATCTTAAAATGTGTTACACTACATAACAGACATTATTCTGAGACTTTGTAAGAACAGCATAAGCAAAATTACGAAAACTATAACCTCAGATTAAAGAACAAAAATCTAAGGCTGTACCACGGAACACAGACACAAGGGCTGTACTTACCATGAAGTACAATATAAAGAAGTAACAAGATATTAAAAAATAGGGATAAAGATATTAAAAAATATAAACTTCATCCATGCAGTGTATCTAAACTTAAATTTAGTATATCACAATTCACAACTATCACAAGTGATATAGGTACAGGTTTCAAAGCTTTAATAAAAAGAGGCGATGAAAGAGACCCACCTAAAAATAACACAATACAACAGTTCTACTCCAAAATTGCAGAAACACATGTAACTGATGAAACTGTTAATATTTGGTAAACATAAATCATCGTTAGCCAGGCCCCAATTAGATAACAATCGCACGGTGAGAGTGAAAGTGTTCTGTTGGATTCACATGTGATCTGTCGCTTGTTACGTCAGCAACCAACGTTACCTTTGTAGTAACTTGGCTCTTGCGCTTCTTCAAATCACATCACTGTCGTATGAAAATTATGTAGAACAAAATCTACTTAAAATATTTCAAAGCATCATTATTGACAGCTGTGTTGAAGGAAGCATACTATTTGTATCCTTTAAGATATTTATCGGTATAACCATAAAAACACCTACGTTGTAGCTTTCAAGTGGTGGAAAAACTTTTCAAATATTAATCTTGATACAAAATAAATGGCAACCAAGATCATAACGCACTCTTAGAATGAGAGTGACCTAACTAAAAAATTTGAATTTGTGGGAAATGAGAAAGAAAGTTTTCAAAAAAGTATATATCGATGAATAAAGCGATCACTGAAAGTGACCGATTATTAGGTTGTCCTTTTCTTACTCATAATTTGAGCTCTTTTTTGTCACAGGGTTTTAGGGTACGCATTTTAAGGTAAGTTTATAGCAAAAACAGAAATTACAGGAATTTTGAGTTAGGTCACTTTCATTTTAAGGGTGCGATAAGTTGAATACAATGACCTTAGTGTGATTATTCGTGTCCACAGGATAGCGATCGACTTGAACGATCTATCGGGTATTATTGCAATAGATTAATATACATAAGGGTACGTCCAAAAGTTAAAATATTTTAAAAACTTCATTTTTAGAAGTCCTTTTTTTGTATCTCGTTTTTTTTTCTTGTATGATTATTATTTTGTAGATGGAAATAAACTTATCATTTATTCATTTTGTACAGATAATTCCGTCTCTACAAGAAAACATGAAAACAAGAAAATGTTAAAAACAACCATTTACTACTTCACAATTTACTACAATTTAGAATTTAAGAATAAAAATCTATAAATTAATGTTGGTCAAATAAATGAATTCCTAACATTTAATGCAGGTTCGAAGTTGTCAAGAATCGCAAGCTCTTTTTATCAGATCTGATGAAGAGCCAAGCCCGTAATATCTTGGGCATAAAGTACCTAACTGTAACTGATTAAATATTATTCCAGAAACATCTTAAAGAAGGAAATGAACACCATCGCCTCGTCTATTGTTTAGCATGTGACACCATCCATTGTTTAGCATATGACAGATACCACAAGCAGGGAGATCGATTTAGCTTAGACCCGTACTAATAAACCCTTCTCGGCTCAAGAACGCGACCTCAGATCTCACATACTTGTTTTATGTCTCTTTTACATAAGCACGGACGTAAAAAACGAACGGACGTAATCTTGTCTAATCGAGAGTGAAGCATAGCAATGACAGCTCGCTTACCATGTGTGCATAAATTTGTAATTTTTGATTCGCGATGGTATCAATGCCATAACAGTATGGTGTCAATGTGTAGGTGTGTGTACTTGTACGAATACAGAGTTGGTATTACTATGGGTGCTTCACTGAATTTATTCTTGAGATTACGTCCGTCTTTTTTTAGGTCCGTGCTTTTACATAAGTATGATTTGACATATTTCAACTTCTCAAATCGCAGAGATCTCAAGATCGGTTTATTGATAGCGGCGTGAGAATCAAAACTCTTCATCAAAAGGCCTTTAATGTTGCAACGGTTTGTGATATATCCCAACCTGGTTATCACGACTTTCAAGTATTGATTAATCATTGTAATTTAACACACCGTTCAACAAATAGAGATTTATCGCCAAGCACAATAGGTTGACGTGATGAGAGAAGAAAGGCTTGGTTTTCAATAGTTGTTTAGTTAACCTTTTAATCATGTTATCCAATCAATGATGCAAGTTCTTTGTGATTCAGATGTTTGTGATCATCATTACTTAGAATAAATTGTAACTTATTCATTCATGTTAAAACTGGTTAAGATCAAGTCGGGCTCGTGTGGTTCCATTGTAAATGTAAGCAGAAATATATTCGGTTTTCTGTGGTTTTGGAACGAAGTTCCTTATCGCGCGTTGCGAAAGGGGGCTAGGCGGAAAATTTTGTAACGAAAAGTTGTAACGACACTTTTTGCCGTCGTTAGTCGTTACAACTCGTGCGGCGTCGTTACATGTCGTGCGGCATGCGCATGTTTCTCTGTCTGTCTCTCTCTCTCTTATAGAAAGCAAGCCAGATATTTTCGTTTCTTGCAGTAAGTATTAGGATAGCAAAAACATGCAAGCGAGTGTTTTGGCACACTCGCTTGCATGTTTTTGCTATCCTAGTACTTACTGCAAGGAACTTCGTTCCATCCGGGTGTCCCTTGACACCTCTCAAGTTTTTTTTCTGTAAGTTTTGAGCAATTATGTACTTAAGTACTTATAATCTTATTTTTTAATCATTTTATGATTAGGTACTTCAAATATGTAAAAAAACTACAGTTTCATTCGGTTTTGTAGATAAACGGGAACGATATTTTTTTATGGATTTTGTTTAATATTGTTTTAAGTCTCTACAAACAGTTATTATTAACCTACCTAACGCTAAAACCAAACCATCATATTACATTATTGGTGAGTTCTCAACTGATTTTATCTATTCCGCATATAATTTTTCAAACTTCCGTAATTCCGTAAATATGTAACAGGTACTAGGAAATTGCAAAAAAGTCAAGGAATCGTGAATTGGAAGGCGTTACGTTTTAATGCGATAATAGCCTACTTATGCATAGCACTTAATCATGATTGTATCGGAATAAATAATAGGTATCATGTCTTTACATTGTAAACTTTAGGTCTTAGTTTAAAGTGGATTAATTTATTTCTGTTATAAAGAAACGTTCCCACACTTAATTATTTTCAATGTCTTAGCTTACACTTTCTTACCTGAGTTCCTGTCCGAATATAAAGTGAGCGTTTTTAAATCCTTTGCAAAAACGCTTTTCAAACGACGAAAAAAAAGGAGGAGGTTCTGAATTCGAATATTTTTTTTTACCAGTTTTACTAGGTTATGGCCACCTTGACTACGCCTCCACATACCATCAATAGGGATTTTATTCTAGTCAACCACTAATTTATAACAAAAAAGACTCACTTTTTCCTGTCATCTGAAAAAAAATTGGTTTTAGATGGCAGAATTAAATACTTGTTATTCTCTTTTTTAAGTAAGTACCTACGGAGAATAATTACGGAATACACAGAATAATAATGGTCGATACGTGACCACCACGGACCTTAAAAAACCTTAAATTTTTAACGTCCGTGGTGACCACGTGCAATGTCGACATACTGACCAGCATCATAATAATAAGAATGAGAACACAGAAAGAGACCTAAAAAGTTCTAATAAATATTCAAAGTTGAAATTTTTAGAAAGAGGTAAATTTTTTTTTCGAAAACATCCGGTAAACCTTCTGAGCTGAAGATCTACTTGAAGGTAAGTTACTATCGTAACCCATGGACATCAGCGACACCAAAGGCATCACTGATGCGTTGTCGGCCAAGAAAGAGAGAAGAAAAAGAAAGAATCCTTCTAATGTCATCCGAGATTTTTTTAAACTTCGATCGCTGCCTTGTCCTGTCTTATTAGCAACGCAGTGCGTAGTAAAGGAGGTGGCCAACATGTGCCCCGGAAATGGTTAAAATACGTTTATTTGTACAAGGTTTTAGTCCTCAGAAAAGAAATGTTTTCCGTTTATTATAATATAACTAGAATTTTAATTTTCTTCTGAACTCCGCAGTGAGTAGTTATAATAAATTAACAATAATAATAAGTTGTGTTGTATACACTGCCCTGGAAATGGTTAAAATACGTTTATTTGTACAAGGTTTTAGTGCTCTGAAAAGACATGTTTTCCGTTTATTATAACATAACTAGAATTTTAATTTTCTTCTGAACTCTGCAGTGAGTAGTTATAATAAATTAACAATAATAATAAGTTGTGTTGTATATACACTTAATCTTCTACTACCTCCATTGCTATCACTGGAGGTTGACAATTGACTGACAGAAATACGAATATATGCTATATTGCCATTTGTCAAATGCCAAAGGAAGATTTTTGAGTTTGATTTCTACAAAATAATAATTGTGTTTGATTTTTTGTCATGAGGTGCATTAATTGCGCGGTTGATATTGAGCGCATGGCACGTCACTCAATATCTTCGCTAGCAAGAAACCTTCAATCCATATTGGTAGAATGGATCACTGCAGTACCTTACAGGCTATACATACAACATCATTGAGTACAGGTATGGCATTTTCATGTGATTACATTAGTTTGGTATTTGGGGTGGGCACGTTATAATTAAAGTAAAATAAATAAATGAATTATCCAAAAGATAAATAGTTTGTATTTAATATAAAAATCTCTCTTTAAAACACTTTTCCACGATTACTTATGTTTATCAAACTGTCAACCTACAAGAGCTAAAACTGCTCGTAAAAGGAAAATCCCGAGTTTTACAGATTTTTATTGATAAAATTATCAAAGTAGATATTGTAAGCTTTAATGTAAGGTAAAAATAAAATGTGTACATTATACTTCACAAGTGGGGCAAATGCCCATACAGATGTTGGCCACCTTCTTTATCAGTTGGTCGTAACGATAATTCTAGGCTTCTAGCTTCTGCCTCTAATAAGTTCTTTGTGTTTAGAAGCATTGTAAACTCGACCCCAGACGACTCGTGTTGTAGAATAAAAGCACTTGGGTATTTTCATTCATTTATTTCTTTTGTACTTAAATCGCCATTTCGCAAAAGTGTCTTATTCAAGAGGAGAAGAAATGGCGTAAGAAACTTCCCTTCACATATTTTAAAATAAAGTATTCTACAATAAATTCTTGCTTTATCATCTCTAGACTTAACTATTTCTACAATACAGAATGATTACAAAACACCCTTATTACTGGTTTCCCAGTCTAAGAATGCCCTCCTGGACTGCTCTTTTTCGACCGACCAACATGATTAGGGATCCGCAAAAAGTATCGATACTTCTAGGTATCGATACTTTTGTTGCGATACCAAGTACTTTTGGTATCGATACTTTTGTTCCGATACTTTTGAGGTATCGATACTTTCTAGAAGTATCGATACTTTCCTTCTCCCATTTCCAATAAATTATTACATTATGAAAAATAACAATTATTATTCTAACTTTTAAACAAAATATTTGTCACAACACTACTAAACCTAAGACATGATTCGGTGAATTCCCCCTCATTGACGAGCACTTTATGTGTGTTACGATTTTATTCCATTGAACTATCTTAGAAGTTTTTTACGAGTAACCTTTACGGGTTGAATAATCTGTGTAGTGTTTTTTGTCTTTTAAACTGTTTCACTTATTCACTTTTCTGATAACTGTAGCTCTTAAAAGTATTATTGCATTATTTGCACAGCATCTTTCAATTCCTTAGTTATAGGAAAGTACTTCTCTGACATAAGTACGCTTATGACTAACTCATGTAGTATAGAGGTAAGGAGAGCCATCTCTGTGTACGAAAATTGTCCGTAAAAATGCGTCCAATACCGGGAGGCGCTGTGGTAGCCTAGGATAAATTTTATTGAACTCAGCAAACTTCACTCCCCAGCTCCGTCTACAACATCTATATTCATATGGTAGTTATTCCGCTATTGTCGTAGAATGGTGGTAGGTATTGGAACCTCTATTATCAGTATACAGCTGGACACTATTTCTACTTCCCCATGTGAGATAGCTCTCCTTACCCTCTATACTCTATGGACTAACTGTCTAACAGTTTATTAGTATATAATATCGTGGAGCATTGAAAGGTAGAAGGAGGGCCATCTCATATGAGGAGAAAGTTGAAAAAGTGTCTAGCTGTTCACTGAAAATAGAGGTTCCAATAATGGCCATATTAGAATGGTGCTAGTGTGTGTGTGTGAAGTTTGCTGAGTTATGCCACCCGTAATGAACGGCGCTTGTGCCTGATATTTGAACATAGCTGTTGTAGACCGTACCGTAGCGCCACCCATAATTTTCACAGAGATGTAAGGAGAGAGTAAATTCACAGAGATGACCTCCTTCTACTCAATCCTCCATGATATGTATCTACTAGTGGATGGTCGGCGTGTCCACTACGCAAAATTTTCTGATAAATATGATAGATCAGTGTTTGTGTGTTGACGTTGTCGTTAATGTGCCATCGTTACATATTATCTTCAAATTGTTGTACATATTGGAAAAGTAGAAAATCGACTTTGTCAATGGACTGAATGTGCTTATTGCATTTGTTTATTGCCTTCGGATTATTGCCTTTCAAAAGAAACCATTTCAGAGGCATATCGGTTGGATGGTTTCAGTTTCTATAAAGGACATCCTTACATTTTTTTGTGTTTTATATTATATAGATTGGATATTAGTGACTATTTTGTGAGAAACGTTCCTGCTAGATTTTTTGCGAAACCTTGCAGCAGAAACAACATTCCATTCAGGTTTTTTATAAATGTTTTAAAAAGTACTCGATACCTTCAGGTATCGATACTTTTGTTCCGATACTTTTTTGGTATCGATACTTTTGATACGATACTGGTATCGAGTAAAGTATCGATACTTTTGAAATTTTGCGTAACCCTAAACATGATCCCTTTTTTATAACTTTCATATTTCATTCAATTCGAAACCAGCGAAATATGACATCGGTGTCGCAGCGTCAAGTGAATTCCCGAAATAATGTCTCGTTGTTGAAAATAAAGACAGCATTGTTCGTTATTAATTTGAAACCCTAACACATGGATATGTTAGACATTATTATTACATTATTATTGTACATGATTTATGGTATACGATCATGCAACCTCGAGAAAATGAGTGAGGAGTGAAGTCTAAGTACCGGTGCGATTTGTGGTCGCGGATGTGACTGTACCTACCGTGTGAACTGTGGGATAAATTGCATATACTTACGAGTACGGAAATACGTACACGACATACCATTAATAATATTAACTTTTTGTATAAAACAACAAATTTTCCAAAAACCGTCTATGGACGGTACTGACCAATACAACGGTACAAACCAAACACGTCTGCTTTTTAGGGTTCCGTAGCCGAATGGCAAAAAACGGAACCCTTATAGATTCGTCATGTCTGTCTGTCTGTCTGTCTGTCTGTCCGTCCGTATTTCACAGCCATTTTTTTCCGAAACCTTAAGAGCTATACTGTTGAAACTTGGTAAGTAGATGTATTCTATGAACTGCATTAAGATTTTCACACAAAAATAGAAAAAAACAATAAATTTTGGGGGTTCCCCATACTTAGAACTGAAACTCAAAAATTTTTTTTTCATCAAACCCATACGTGTGGAGTATCTATGGATAGGTCTTCAAAAATGATATGGAGATTTCTAATATCATTTTTTTCTAAATTGAATAGTTTGCGCGAGAGACACTTCCAAAGTGGTAAAATGTGTGTCCCCCCCCCCTGTAACTTCTAAAATAAGGGAATGATAAAACAAAAAAAAATATATGATGTACATTACCAAGCAAACTTCCAACGAAAATTGGTTTGAATGAGATCTAGTAAGTAGTTTTTTTTTAATACGTCATAAATCGTAAACCGCAAAAAACATTGATCAAAGTTACAACGAACTACAAGAACTTTTATATTATGTTACTTGCTGCTACGGAACCCTTCATGGGCGAGTCCGACTCGCACTTGACCGCTTTTTTATTCTGGCATTACAGAAAATAAAGAATTTTGCTTGTTTAACTTCAAAGGTAAAATTTTATTCCCGTTTAGGAATTTATTAAAAAAATTGTTTGCACCAACTTATTTAGATATTATTATGTTTTGATGCTCGAAAAATGTAACAGAATAGGCACTGTTCCATGTATGTGCACCTTCGTTTTATTAGAAAATCTTTTTACTCCTGGATGTGTCGTGTCACGGCAAGGCCGTCACGTCACGTCACGTCTTGTTGCTCGTTACCAACACGTAACGGAACCCTGTAACTGTTCAATGTTTACGTTCGTACCACTTGCTGGTTTAATAGGACCACACTACCGTGCCTCGTCGCCTCGTCGGTACAGTACGGCCGACGTATCTAGGCGCGTCTGAACATAGGCTCTGCGAACTTTAGCGCATGTAAGACAGAGATAGCGACACGAATATGTCAACGTGTGACTGAGACATAATACGCCGCGTACCGAGCATTGCCGAATTATAGATGATGTCTGTGTCAACAATTTGAGTTATGCCGATGACATGGTACTGCTGAGTGCTTCGGTCTGTGGCCTAAGGAAATCGATACAAATCTGCGAAGAATACGCCTGTGAGCATGGATTGATATATAACGCCACGAAAAGTAAGTTTATGGTATTTAATGGAGCTAATGCAGTGTCCCCGTTGTGTGTACCACCCGTCTACTTAAGTGGCGTTTCGTTGGATAGGGTGAGCGAATTTAAATACCTGGGGCATATAGTCACATCCGATCTAAAGGATCACAGGGACATTGAACGGGAACGGAGAGCTCTGTCTAGGAGGGCGAATATGTTGGCTCGCAGGTTTGCTAAGTGTTCGGTAGGGGTAAAGATCACGCTTTTCCGAGCGTACTGCACTTCGCTGTACACATGCAGTCTGTGGGCTAACTGCACACAAAAATGCTACAGCTCCCTCCGCGTCCAGTTCAATAACGCGTTTCAGAGCGGTGCTGGGACTGCCCCGCTTCTGCAGCGCCTCGGGTATGGTCGCGGAAGCGCGCACGGACTGCTTCCACGCCACGATGCGAAAGAGGTGCGCGTCCCTAGTACGCAGGGTGCGGAGCAGTTCCAATATCGTCCTTGCAATGATCGGTGGAAGGATAGACAGCCTCTATATCCTTCACTGCTGTAATAGACATGTCACACGTCATAGGGTAGCTGTATAAGTTAATTAAATAATTTTATTTGGATTTTATATTACATTATTCAGGTAAAGTGACTAAAATTATTATTATTATCACTATTATTATTATTATTATTTATTTTTATTTAATTGTCTGTTATTGTTTTAATTTAAATTTTTTAATTTAATTTAATTTTAATTTATTATTACATATTAGATGGATTATATGATGGATAATTTTAATTTATTAAATTTGATTGTTTTGATTGTTTTTGATTATTTTTTATTTTTATTATTTATTTTGTTTTAAGAATTTGACATAATATATATTGTACTTATTGTAATCATTTTACCGGACTAAATTACTGTGTATGTGGATCAATGTTATCTGAAATAAATGAAATTGAAATTATGTTACTGCGCAGCCTTCTGCGCGAAGTTCAGACGCGCCAAGATACGTCGGCCGTACTGTACTATGGGTTGATTGCCGAATTAATGAGCATACTAGAGCATACAATTTAGTGAGCAAATGTCCGCGACTTGCATCACAAAAAAAATGTACGTGGATGAAGAAATTATCTTTTGAAGTCTAAAAGTAATGTAATAGTGAATTAGAACTAGATACATAGGTATGTCTTGAAAGATGTTGGATTTAAAGATTTAAAAATATTTGTGATTCTCTAAATAGAAAAGGGAGCTTCTCGTAATTAGAAAAGGAAACACATTAATTTGGAAAAACTAATAGAGCAGACACCTATTTTCGTTCTAGTGATTCTTGTATTCAAAGCCACAACACAATAATCACGAAAATGAGTCGCGGATTCGTGTTGCCAGGTAAGCTATAAGACAAAGAAGATGTATAAATAGATGAAAAAATTCGTGAAGCAAGAAGACTGAATTTTAAATAAAGAAATCTTCATCCACGTTTGTGAGAATGATACTCTGTCACGCAAAAACTACTGAAAGGATTTTCATGAAATTTAGCACACAGGTAGACCAGGATTTGGAGTAGGATATAGGGAACTTATTATCCTGGAAAACGCGGACAAAGCCGCAGTTAGAGTCCTAGTGATGAATAAAAGAAAAAGATATGATAAAACGACTTCAAAGAATGAGTAACAAGAGTTTTCTCTGATAAATGCGTTACGACTCACTATTAATATGTAACGGGCTGCAAATTACCTCACTTGCTATTATTACCACAGGGAATAATAGATAATTCCAATTAATGCAATGTCAAGATCTCAAGACATCTCTCCCACTTATCATACGTCATAACTACCTATAGAATTCCTTTTCAAGAGCGGTAAAAAGGTGAAACTCATCGATTCTTATAATCACTTGTAATGTGCATAGGAAACCTAGAAACAATAGTGTGGGAACTTGTACCATGAACATCGTGTATCTACACTAAGGGTGGGAGAATCAGTTACTACGGTTATCGGATCAAGGTATTGTAACTGACATTTACGTTATAAACTGTAACGCATGTTTCATTTTTTAACATCATAACTGAACGCTTCATTAGAAACCTTATTTATAGCACATAAGACATTTTATAGCAAGGAAGTTGAGATTCGTTTATTAAGTTTTATGAAATAATGGATGAGAGTGAAATAATAGTAACAAAATGAAGCCCCCTGACCTTTATAGATGTCGCAAAAAAAAACCGTTCAATTTTGAATCATTTTTAGGCTGAGTGGAGCCGATTAGGGTTGCCCTATACAACGAATTTCTGATCAGGTAGAAGATCTCCAGAAGAAAAGTAGAGAAGCTTTTGTTTTTTGATGTCCAGGCGATTTGGGTGCAGACTAAAGAAATTCTGTCCAGTAGACTTTTAAAAGCTGATGGATGGTCAAGACTCAAGACCCAATATGACAATGCTAGATTAACCTCAGATAATATTACTGCTTACGTGAAACACGCGTAACATGATCTCGATTATGTCAATCTTATTGATGTAAATATTATTCGCAATACGTATGCAGAGCAGAATATTGATTTCGAACTTGATACGGCTACTACATTTACGTCATTTCTTACCTCGGAACGAGAATGTATGTAATTATGGATTTTCTCAAACCTTATCTGGAGCTCTCTCTTTTTCAAATTGAAATCAAAAATTTTAATTACAAATGTTTATAACCTCTGATCCTGGATTATCAAATAGAAACCCGTATTTTTTTACTTACACATTTTTGGTTTCTCTGTCCAATTCTGAAGCCCAGAATGCTCATGAAAATACTTCATAGATTACGCAAGCTTGACCTGAGACGAAAATAATTGTTTTGGTAACATTTATTTAATTTACGTTAAATTAGGTAAGTATTTTAACGCGTTAGGTCTTGAAATTGGACTCAAGGACAAAGATCCTCTAACACCTTAAACACTAAGTTCCGTTGGAGTTAATGATCAGAATCTCTCATAAAAGCCACGTTCACGACAGCTCTACGTAACGGTGCTAAGAATTACCCACAAGTCCCACAACCGCTTTAGTATAATGATAACATGAGATAATCTGCCAAGCTTGCTGCATATTTGTGTCACGATGTTTTTGTCAGAAAGTAAATTGAACGTGCTACTTTTTTTTGGAGATACTAAAAGTTCGCAGTACACTAAATGTTCAATATTTTTACAACAAATTTAGTTACGGACATTATCTGATTCACTTATTCTTTGTCTTTATTTTTGTAAACTTTTTAAAATTATCGCATCTGGTGGCTTAAGAGTGATAAAAATGGTTGTATTGTAAAAATTGCACACCTTTCCCTTTCGCCGATTTTATGTCACATTTACCACATCAGAATCTCTCCTTTTCTATGTGCCTTGCTTCACGTACAATAATATCAATACTATTAATAGGTGGAAGAAGGTAAATGATACTTTCTTTCTTCTCTTATCATTTTACGTTCCATCATATCGGTGATGCCTTTGGTAATCCTGATGTTCGTGGATGACGGTCACCTACTGATCACTTACCATCAGCTGCCTGCTCACTTGTCAGCTATTCATATAAAAATGTTATTCGTAAAGCGTTCTTGGTTCTTGCAGACACTGATTGTAAAGGTGTATTTAATTTGGCTACAATGCCCAATTATAACTTAGCACGCAGTAAGATAAAATCAGATGTCAATGAACTGGACGCTTTAACGTAAATAACGTAGAGATGAAAATAAAATTAGATTCTGACATGTTATTACTAGTCTCGATTTATGGAGAGCTGCGTGTAAGTCTAACTAACAATCCAAGGGTCATTCTTCACTCACACTTCTATTAACGTTTTAAAATAATTTATTTCTATGCCCTCAAACGAAGTAATCAATGCTGCTTATTACTTGTAGACATCATAAATCAGCTCGTTGTGATCATTATTGTAATATCTGGGTAATAAATACTTTAACTGTGGACTTGTGAGTTTTGTATTTTGTCGATGTTAATAAAATATTTACCTATATTTTTACACGCTTTATATTAGCTTCACCTGTATGTTTGTTTGTTTGTTTGTAACTTGTAGCCGACTCCTTGGACTTGATTTTGACCCACTTCAAACGATCAGATTTGTTTCAAACTTCGTAGACTTATCGAGGACCGATGACAATTCAATATTTAAAGAAAAAAAACAAAGAAAGAAAAAAACCTAAAGTAAAAATCTAAAGAGTAGAAGGGATAATATCTTAAAAAGCACCCCACGCTTTTAATTCACGATACTTAATTCAAAATAATTTTCTATTTATAAAGCGTGTTCTTTAGTTTTTTTTTAACTGTTATTTATTATTTAGGTAGACTAAACTAAGGAAGGTGTTCTTATCGAGGCCAAGTGAGCTGTATGAATTACTCCGATACTTATCTGACTACGGTTGACATTTTTATTTTTATAAAGTTAATCAACTTCGCGAACATATTATATATATATAATCAGTGTCATTTTCAGTAGCTAGGACCAAGACCGTTACCCAAATGTAAAAATTAAATTCTCTACAATTTGAATAGCGCTTTTGTGCTTCGGGAGACACGTTGAACTTTTTATAATGAGGTCATATCATAGGTCTTCAGGTGACAACACTAGGGTATACAAATACACTAATATTTTACAAAACATGAGACTGATGATCGGCCAATCCTACCTCAGATTCAATCTTGAACAATTTATTTCCACTTGAATATTTTTCAGCAGACCGAAACATAAAAACACACAATCTTATCTTACATTTCTAGTCATGACTGTTTAAGGCACGCGATTCCTCCACGGAATCCAAGCTAAATAAAGACACAAGATCCTACGAAGATTCTCTTTACTGAAAACTTACTCCTTACAGTTCAACTATTTATGTGCTTGATTTTTCAAGATTGCCGTCCAGCTATTTTAACCATGTTCGTTTTTTAAACGAATATTATTTGGTAAACGATCTTGGCACTGCTTTTTAAATATAACTTTAAAGAATAATTAACAATAAACAAAAAAAAACATTATGCTTGCTTTATCTATACATCTATACAAATAAATTTGTAATATTAAAATAACCGCTTTTTACTAAGTGCATTTGGATGTAGGTATACACGGTAAACAACATTTTTCACAATTTTTGTGTGTCTGCCTGTCTGTTTTTCCGGCTAATCTCTGAAATGGCTGGATCGATTTTGACGGAACTTTCACTGGCAGATCAGATAGTTGATGAAACAATGAGTAACTTAGGCTTCTTTTATTTTAGAAAAAAAATAGTTGGTTAGGCGATACGAAGTTCGCCGGGTCCGCTAGTAATATTTAAATTGTAAATTACGACAAAAAGACACTGCTAGACTGTTTACAAATATAACACTTCTAAAAACTAACTAATTTTATGTGCTTGTTTTTTAAGAATGCCGCCAAGCTATTTTAATGCCATGGATAGTTTTGTTACTTCAAGTTTAAAAATAAAGCACTAGGCTCTGGTGCTCGGTTTCTTTTCCACTCACTTTTGCTTTGTTTTTTGTATCTGTGTATCTCACACCCGGCCGTAAGTCGTAAGAAATAAGGTGGTTGTACCAGTTACGGACATGGGACATTTTGGATAACGATCCGAAGTAAAAAAAATAATCGTCTATACATCTATACAAATAAATAAAATTAGAGTGTCTGTTTGTAATAAAATAACCGCTTTTTACTAAGTGCATTTGGTATACATACACGGTACATATACCAAAACAACATTTTTTACAATTTTTGTCTGTCTGTCTGTCTGTCTGTTTGCTCCGGCTAATCTCTGAAATGAATGGACCGATTTTGACGGGACTTTCACTGGCATATAGCTCTCATGTAACAAGGAGTAACTTAGGCTACTTTTATTTTAGAAAAAAAAAATAGTTTGTTAGGCGATATGAAGTTCGCCGGGTCAGCTAGTGTAAGATGTGTAGATAATGGTAGAATGGAATGTTAGAAGGTTTAGGGTTTAAAAATAAAATAACTTTTTTAATACCTAAACATAAGTTTTATTAAATTCATTCATTTCACATTTTTGGACAGGACAATTAAATTATTCAATTTTTTAGAATCACAAAATATTTTTCTATTTCAATTTCACAGTTTCGGTTTAACACTATGTATTTACGTATTTTATAATTCCTACCCATTGATTTCTCAGATGTCACAGACCCTTGTTTTTTTTTTGGCATACAAATAGATGATTATAGTCTATAAGTCCAGGAAGACAAAAAAATACATAAATTGTTTTAATGGAAACTAACAAGTACGTGAAAAACTAGCGTGCTGTCCTGCCGGGCACTGGCGCAAACACCTTAGTTACAATCATAATATTTTGTTTTATTGTAGTCGTGTACCCAGAAAGGTGTCGACATTATATTTACTACATCCAAGGGTTGTTATCGATAATCTGTCTACAACATCTTATTATAATAATTATAATATTCGTGGTATTTCTGTATGTAAAATGGCAGGTTGAGTCGTTTGTATCCAACAGTCAACAAAATTAAGGTTCTGGAAATAGTATAACTAACTGAAATTGTAACTCTAAAAATATTTTCGCAAACTAAAGTAATGTTGTGAAAGGTTAACATAAAGTCCGGTTTACACGTATTAAGTAGTAAATCTATATATATAAAAGAAAGTTGTGTTAGTTACACTATTTATAACTCAAGAACGGCTGAACCGATTTGGCTGAAAATTGGTGAGGAGGTAGCTTAGAATCAGGAGACGGACATAGGATACTTTTTATTCCGGAAAATAGACCTATTCCTGTGGGATAAGGTAAATTTTTGTTATATGTAGTTGATAGATTAGTTATTTATACAGATATAAAATAAAGCTCGGGGATGGATATAGGATACTTTTTATCCCGGGAGCGGGAGCGGGAGTGGGAGCGGGAGCGGGAGCGGGAGCGTGAGAGGGAAAGGGAGAGGGAGAGGGAGGAGCACACAGAAACTGTAACGGCTAAGAATGGCTGTACCGATTTTAATGATTTCTGATTTGTTACATTCTTAGGCGATACGAAGTTCGCCGGGTCAGCTAGTAGATAACTAAATAAGTGAATTAATACGTGTGCACAGATAATTTAGTACTTAAAATTTGGTTATCTATTAAACTACGATATTTAATATGTGTAAACCGGATATAATACATGCCAAACTTTAATCAATAGTATACAGTTAAAATTAAGATGTAGTCTTGCTGGTTTATTGGCTACGTATATGTTTGATTGGACTGGATACAATCGAAAATGTAACTTTAAATATCACAAAATTGGCTTGAGAGCCAGTTCTTTCTTCCTTTTTCTTTTCTCTTTCTTGGCCAGTAGCTCATCAGGATTGCGGGTGCATCACCCGCTTTGGTGTTGTTGATGTCCATGGGCGACGATAGCCACTTAACATCAGGGTGGATCGTCAGCTCGTTTGCCGGCTATTTCCATAAGAAAGGCCCTATTTCCCTGAGCAAAACGTCAGTAGGTTACTAGTTAATCATAAATTATATCGATCGATAAACGATATCTTAGATTGGAAAGTCGAGTAATTTATCGGTGAACACAAGTTTTGGGGCACACGTTATCGCTAGATATCACTAGCTTTCACTTGTAACAATTAAACGGTTTAATAAACATACGAACAAACACAGACCTGTGATCTAAAATAATCACGTTATGAATAGAATGTCACAGAAGCGCAGAAGACATAATAGTACCTACATAATAGACAGAAGCCAGAACGACTAATGATAATAATTATTATGATCTGAATTTTTCGGAATACTTATCCGATATGTTTATAATTACACATAGTAATAATAAATAAATTAATTAAAAACTAAATTAAGCCGTATAAATTATTGGCCTTTCTTTTATGAATAAAAAAATATTAAAACCTTATTTATTAAAATATTAAATATCTAAAATCGAGTCATCGCAAGCCACCGCTACTCGAGAAACATTTATCTGTCAAATACGTCTTTCCCGTGCGGGAAACGAACCTGAGACCCTTTCGCCCCGCAGGCAAGGTCTCAAGTGGTTTACGGGATGGTTAATTAAAATTGCTTCATTTCTTGTTAGGGTATCCTTGTAGAGGAAAAAGAAAGACCGCAAGCCACAAGCATTTAATTTGTTTATGGCCATGGCTATGAAGAAATAAATGTTTACTGTCCTTAATAATACTGAATTATACAGCATAATAATATATTATGCATTTATGCAATTATTTGCTAAATTCTAAATTGCATGAATTATCAAATAAAATAGTAAGGTACCTAATAATAACTTCAATTAGATGCCATCCATAAAGAAGAAAAAAATATGTTAAAGATTAGTTATCATCGTGACCACATCTTGCTAGGCTAAAAAGAACCGTGGGAACCCATGGGGAACCTCCATTTTTTTTTATTCTTCGACACTGCGACACTAGGAAAGGACCCTTTCATCCCAAAAGTACTATTTTATCTTATTAAAACTTTCGTGTAAATCAAAGTTTAGAAATTTGCTCCATTTTTACATTTTACATATTAAAACCAGGTAGGTACATTGTGTCCATTTGTTTATCTTGCACTACAGAAAAAACAAGCGCGATCATTATACTCGTACATATATTATAATAGAAAGGAATTTCCAACTATAATCTCAGTATTCTCAGTTACCTGTGTACTCGTATGGGAACAGCTGCTATTTGTTACATGTAACTTGGAGATGCTGATTTGAAACTCGTTCGTATAATTGCGATAAACAGTTTCCTGTTGTAAAGATTATAGCTATAATATTCCGTCCGTCCTCCTTGTTATTTCACCCGTTAAATTCTATTTTAACTAATAAACCGCTTTGCTTCTATAAATATAATCTACGGTTGTTTTTTTATACACATTTTTGTAGTGTTTTCCAATTAGAAAGATCAAACAAGTTTAAACATTATTCGGAAGACATTTAAACATTATTATTTGCAAAATAACTTCTTGCAATATACTCGTAAACTTTTAACAGGATACAAAGTTTTGTTGATTAGATATAATTTTTGGCATAGGTATATAAGAAATCTGCCAATTTGCCCAATTTTTGACTTAATCTTAAAAAAGGACAAAATAATAGGCAGAAAAAAATAAAAAAATAATATTGAATACCGACACAGAATGTTTCAGGCCCTTTATAGGTGAAGATTCGACCCTGTATTAGGTACAGTTTCGGCCCTGTTTTATAATACGGCTGAGTGCGGTGTTTACGTTCACACGCATACGATGCGATGCGAAGCGAGTGATTCTGCGCAGACGCAAGACTTAATTTACAGTTTTAATTATTATTATCCGTCGACTCAAATTACGCAATGTTACGTAACTGTAATAAAATTACCAGCTACTTTTATTTTATACTTAAAAATGAATACGAAGCTAATTCAAGATTATTATTATTCAATACAGACCTACTGTATTTTAATTAAGTACGCATTTAATAAGTTAGGTTTTAATAAATTAAGCAACTTTGAAGGACGCTTTCATCAATTTTCTTACCAAACTAACAATAGTCTGACCTAAAATGAGGCTCATTTTAGTTCTAAGAAAATAAACGAATAGAAGAAATATTACAAAAAATACAGATAGCACATTGAAGTATTATAGATACAAGCGTATAGAACCGATACCGCGAACACGATGCTTGTTCCAATGAATTGGCGCCAATGAGCTTCAATTTTCAATGGATTCGTTCGATTTTGAAAGGAGAACGTGGGCTCAATTTTGAAAATAGAACCTCCCGGCGCGTAACAAAGGGCTTCCAACATTTTTGTATGGAGCCTGGCATACCTACAAGTCCGCCATTTTGAAAAAACCTCGATTTGGCGGCCAGTGATGAAACATGTGTCAATCGATAGACTAAATGATTATGATCAAAAAGTATTCAGCGATGAAATGTCGTAAGTGGTATACTTTCTGAGATATTTGAGTTCAAAACCGTAGAAATATAAAGCAAAAAAACTTCGCCACGGCGGACATTGATGAAACATATGTCAATCGATAGGCTAAATAGTACAAAAATAAAACATTTATAGTAAATTATTTTTTATTTTTATTATATGTACATATTATATTATATATTAAGTAAATAAATAATTATAAATACATATATAACATCTGGTTGAAGATCACGGGCGACAACATTCTAATTGCTTCAGGTAGTGCTGCCGGACTTCTTGAAGGAGCTTTTGGTAGTCTATTTTTTTGGTAGTATATTATTAGATTTATTTTTTGATGTCTACAAGCAAGGAGTTCCAGAACAGTATGAACTGTATTGTGAAGGAATTCCTGAAATAAGCAGTGCTATCATATGGGTTTCCTTTAAATAAACAGAAGAAGACACATTATTCAAAATAGCATAAAATGTTGAGAGAATTCCGAAGTTTCGCCTGTATCGAATGGGTAGCCATTTAAGTTAGGAATGGAACTGGGAAATGTGGTCATACTTACGTAAGCCGAAGATATATCTAATACTTAATTAAGAAGGCGCTCCAATGTATTCAGAAGTTCCTCTGACAAATCTGTACAACACATAGCATAATCAAGGTGAGGGATGACCAGTGTTTATGGCGTATTTATGGTTAAGTGTTTATGGCGATACAGCAATTGAAGTGTACCGGTCACTTTTTCCTTACCTCAGTTACGTTATGTATTATAAAAATTAAAAAAATTCGTCAAACAAACAACGGGTAGAGATAAAATCGCGGGATGGTATCTACTGCTCATGCATAGTGGGAAAAAGAACCTTGTCCTGTTGTTCCCATATAATGTGTGTTATATGGTACTTGGCATGGGCTCGACATCAGGAAACATTGCCTTTATCACCAGCGGAATTTTTAGATTCAGTGATTGTCAGACATGATATAGAAAACTAAGCCAATAATGAATTTTAACTTTTGGTTTAGAGTAATTGCCAAAGTTGTGGCCGCTGGTGGCAAATAAATTATTTATAAAACAACCTAGTAGTTTGCTTTTGCTTTGCTTCTTTTTTAAATTCAAACCTACCCGTTATTAATAAATCAAGTACCTATGCAGCAGATACACATAATTATGGCATAATATACTTATTTTTCATTATTATTGACCCAATAAATTCAAAATAAGTAAATGATCATTTTTAATGCATTATTTTTGTACGGTTTTGAACTCAAATATCTCAGGAAGTATATCACTTACAACATTTCATCACTGAATACTTTTTAATCGTAATCATTTAGCCTATCGATTGACATATGTTTCATCAATGTCCGCCGTGGCGAAGTTTTTTTGCTTTATATTTCTACGGTTTTGAACTCAAATATCTCAGAAATTATATCACTTACAACATTTCATCACTGAATACTTTTTAATCGTAATTATTTAGCCTATCGAATGACATATGATTTATCAATGTCTGCTGAAACGAAGTTTTTTGCTTTATTTTTCTACAGTTTTGAACTCACTTATCTCAGAAAGTATATCACTTACGACATTTCATCACTGAATACTTTTTGATCATAATCATTTAGTCTATCGATTGACACATGTTTCATCACTGGCCGCCGAATCGAGGTTTTTTCAAAATGGCGGACTTGTAGGTGTGCCAATTAGGTTGGATGCCCTTTGTTCGCGATGTCTGTTCTGGTCAATGAACTAAGTATATTCGTTCACTGGTTCTGGTACTTTAGTACTTCAATGAGATATCACAAGAAATTAAGTAAATGTACCATATTACGGTACGTTTAGGCAATTCCTAATTTTTGAATGTTTTTTTGGAAAAAGTCGAAAATTTTTATGTGACGTATTTTTAAATGAAGTGAGCTAAGTTCTTAAAATGGAGGTTTCATAAAGATTCGTCTCGCTCACGTAATACAACTTCACATAAACGCTAGAGCAAAACGCTTCTTTGTATATTTAAAACAATTACCCGTTAATTTGCACCAACGAAACAATGGAAAGTAGTGGGCGGTGGCGCCACGCACACCACATAACCCTGTTCATTGTACCGCTATTTCCGCTCCTTCCATTCGATAGCCCAATTTGATCGCAGATTGTAAGTCACAAGACAACTATTTTTATTTCTATCAACACGAACTGTAATGATAATGAATGACAGAAATTAGGTTAAGGTTTTATCGAGTGAAATGTATCCATTATCAGTCGTCTTATCTTATTGAATTGATCTAAAGATCTAATATCTAGTTACTTTCAAAGATAGCTGTGGTCATCGTTGTAATTTAAATCAATAATTTATTTTTATTAGTTCTGTGTTATGCATTCTATTGAGATTTTGAGAGCGACGATGCGGCGACGCGTAGGTCAGTTGGTAGTGGAAAGAGCGCTGGGTTTGGGTTCAATTCCCCGCTGAGGTACAAAATAATGACCACGAGGTAACACCCTAGAAAAATCTACAACAGTCTTACCTACTAGTCTGATTGACACTTACATCGCATTTAATAAAATTTACTCACAAATAGAATCCCTAAACTGTTCCCGCCTTTAACTGTTCTCTGTACATCCTGAAGGTTGACTGTTAGAGAATGCTATTAAGCAATTGTACCACTGATTGGGATTCAATAAAGATTAAATAAATTAATAAATCCCCACTTAAAACGAGTGATACACTGATATGAATTAACTGTTTCGAGACCCTAAACTTAAAACAATCAGAGCAATACTAAGTCAGTAGAAAATCAATTAGATATCGGAGTCAAGTTCATTGATCGGTCACTGCCTTTTTAGGGTTCCGAAGTAAAATCGGAACCCTTATAGTTTCGTCATGTGGGGCCATCCATAAATTACGTCACACTAATTTCATGACTTTTTCACCCCTTCCCTCGTCCTTGTCACAGCTGGTGGAAATTTTACACCTAGAAATTATTTAATTAAAACAGCAGTTCCGAAATAAGTTTTATTTCCATTTTTTTTAATATTTACTTATACATACTAATTATTCGATTTTGAAATGTGACGTCACGAAATGATGGATTACGTAAGTAATTTATGGATGGCTCCTGTCCGTCCGTCCGTCTGTCTGAAGCAAAGCGTCGAGACCCTTAGTGCTAGAAAGCTGTAATTTGGCGTGGATATACATGTTTATTAAAAATCCAGAATCGCAAAATAAAATATTTAAAAATTTTTTTTTAGGGTACCTCCCCTACAGGTAACATGGGAATGATTTTTTTATTCGCCGCGTACCCTACAGTATGGGGTATCGTTGAAAAGGTCTTTCAAAAATATCACTTTATAAAAATAAAAATAAAACTCTTCTTAGACCATTTTTAGAATTAAGGGTCCGTTTGCGAAATATTTGACTTTAAAGTGCTAATTTTGGTTAGAGTCAAGTCAAACTTACTACTACGGAACCCTAACATTGCGCGTGGCCTGACACGCACTTGCCCGGTTTTATGTACATTTATAGTATTCCTTCAATCAGTCGTTTGAGATTTATAGAAAATTGCTTTCATATCCGCAGTACTGACCGCGGTTCTAACCGCATAAACTAGAACAGAACGCTGTCATTTTTACAAGATACATGAATACTTATTTTTAGATCCACATTTATTAACCCTTTACCCTTGAAATATTACTTCGTAAATTTGTTTAGTATCTTATTTCATTATTCGTAATAAAATGGTGCATTACTCGCACCACTACCAACTGGTTTTGTCCACCTGTCTTTATTTCTTCTTTTCCTTTTTGTCCGGCGTACGGGTCCGTATAATGTCCATGGTATTGCTGATGTCTCTAAACGACGGCTTACAAAATTACAACATACCATCAGCTTACAGCTTCTCATCACTTCACTTGACTTGGCTGCTCGTTGTCGGTAATGTTACATTACATGAAATAAGTATAAAAAAATAGCGGCCAAGTGCGAATCGGACTCGCCAATGAAGGGTTCCGTAGCAGCAAGTAACATAATATAAAAGTTCTTGTAGTTCGTTGTAACTTTGATTGATGTTTTTTGCGGGTTACGATTTTTGACGTATTAAAAAAACTACTTATTAGATCTCGTTCAAATCAATTTTCGATGGAAGTTTGCATGGTAATGCACATCATATATTTTTTTTAGTTTTATCATTCTCTTATTTTAGAAGTTACAGGGGGGGGGACACACATTTTACCACTTTGGAAGTGTCTCTCGCGCAAACTATTCAATTTAGAAAAAAATGATATTAGAAACCTCAATATCATTTTTGAAGACCTATCTATAGATACCCCACACGTATGGGTTTGATGAAAAAAATTTTTTTGAGTTTCAGTTCTATGTATGGGGAACCCCCAAAATTTATTGTTCTTTTTCTATTTTTGTATGAAAATCTTAACGCGGTTTACAGAATACATCTACTGACCAAGTTTCAACAGTATAGTTCTTATAGTTTTGGAGAAAAGTGGCTGTGACATACGGACGGACAGACAGACAGACAGACAGACAGACAGACAGACAGACAGACAGACAGACAGACAGACATGACGAATTTATAAGGGTTCCGTTTTTTGCCATTTGGCTACGGAACCCTAAAAATGGTTGTCTGTAAAGTCGGTTTACGGACAGTAGTTTAACGTGGCAACGTCATGACAAAGCTCCGCTCCGCCCCGCTCCGCCCCGCACCGCCCCGCCCCGCTCCACTCCGCCCCGCCCCGCTCCGCCCCGCTCCGCTCCGCTCCACTCAACTACGATCGCCTACGGCATCGGCTACGATACGCCGATCGTCTCTCTCTCTCGCTTTTGCCGCTCTCTCGCTCGCGGAACGGGACACTTTTTCGTGCATGCAGCCCGTGTTCATCGATTTATAAGACGTTATGACGTCAAAAATAATGTTTCTTTACGATTCTCTACTCCTTTTGTTGCTGTAGTAAGTTTTGAAATGTTATTCCAGGTTACGCCATGTGGCGTGTGGTGCTGCTGGGGTGTCTGGTGGCCTCCTTCCGGGTGGAGACCAGCGCCAACCGCGTCGTGGATGTCACCACGTCCTGCGAGAAGGGATCCGTTAGCGTGCACCTCGAGATGGAGAAGCCCTTCAAGGGCATCGTGTTCAGCAAGGACTTCGCTAGGGAGTGCAAGGTTCAAGGTAACTTTCACATACCTAGGTACTTCACGCTGCCACAGTAAAGATTTATATCTTTAGTGTGACGCTGCTGTCGCAAGTGTGAATAGACCATTAACTTATAAAGGGCAGGGCCAACATGCGCTAAAACTTGGCACTTTAATTTGGTCAAATTGGAACAATGCTCAGTAAATACATTTAATTTAATTAAAATAGTTCAGTAAAAAATATCCTCAGACTTATATTTATGTACCTTGTTTAAAAAGGACACAAATAATAGCACCTACTTCGAAGATTTCAATATGAATCTAATATTATATAATTCTCGTGTCACGGTGTTAGAAGTTGAACTCCTCCGAAACGGCTCGACCGATTTTCGTGAATCTTAGCGTACATATCGGCTAGGGTGGAGAATCGGACAACATCTATTTTTCATCCCCCTAAATGTTAAGGGTGGTCCGGTACACCCCTAATTTTTTTTTTGACAATTTTTTTTGTTTTTATTACACGCTTTATATTAGTTTTTTATGATACAGCATACAAAAGTAATAATATAAAAAACTTTTGACAGAACGAAGACTGTCGGGGCAGGTAGTTATCCTATAAAACTATCCTAGATATTCAAAGTGATTCATATAATCAATCCGATGATATGAGTCTAAAGTTCTAGACTCATGTACCTATTTAATTTAAAGAGGACACTAATGCTTTGATATGTCCAACGAGGACGTACGTGGGAAACTGTCGTGGATTGAAGGCGACGGATAATGTATAGACATACTTCCCACCAACTTTCTTTATCCATCGATAACACTACCCTCTTTTCATCATAACAATGAGTTGCACGAAAATAGAAGATTTTTCAATCACCTAAAGTCATGCAATCTATTTACCTACTTATCTATACTAATATTATAAAGAGGAAAGATTTGATTGTTTGTTTGCATTGAATAGGCTCCAAAACTACTGAACCAATTTGAAAAATTCTTTCACTGTTGAGAAGCTACACTATCTCTGGGTAACATAGGCTATATTATATTAAAAAAAAATTGAGATCCTTAATAAAACTCCAATAATGTAACCCAAAGTGTAAAAACATAAGAAAACCGAAGCAAAGAGAGGGCGGTTACTAGTCTTTTATAATTTGCTTTTTCTGTTGTTCTGTATATTCCTTTCTTTCTGTAAACGCTCTACGTTTAATGATTAGTTACGTTAAAGTGGATTACTAATTTAGTGTATTATTTTTATCAGTAGTAAAGACAATTACAGAGTTTTTTGACATTCATTAATCTAAAACAAATGGTATTGAAAGCTTGATTTACGATATTTTTTTAATTTTCCAGGAAAAATGCAAACAAAAGTATCTCTTCGGCTGCCGTCGAACGCGTGTGGCGTGAGGACGTCGACACTGAACTCGACGTACGAGGAGCCGGATGACGAGGAAGACCTGTACTACAACGTGGAGCTGGTGGTCCAGATGGACCGGCAGCTGCAGCAGTCGTCCGACCAGGAGCTAGTTGTGAGGTGGGTGTGACCACGACAGAGATGTAGCATATTGACAAGGGAAATATAGTAGCACATAGACACAAATATAGTAGCACATAGACGCAAATGTAGTCGCACATTGACAACGCAAATGTAGATGCAAACTGATTATAAGTATTATGATTTAATTAACTTCTTCTCGTTGAAGTACGTATAACTTTTGAAGTTAATTGTTTTAATAGGTAGTTTAGCAGGGCCGGCCCGTCCATATAGGCGAACTAGACGACGAATATTTTTTAAAATTTAAATCAATTAAACCTTCACACAGACAAAAATCTCTTAGGTAAAATTCTCGTTTGAGTGTAGGTCTCTCCTTAGTTGTCTGAGGAGACTTGTGTACTACACCCGCTTCCACGAAACTTTTTGAATATGTTGACTTAGGTCCAAGGCTCCACGAATATGCACTGGAGAAGCATTATGAGGAGACTCTTGGCCTGGAGAAACGATTTATATGTAGGATGGAATTCCTGGAAACGCATGAACTATATTTATCATTTATTGGAAAAATCAATAATAAATTACGTGTTATTATCATGAATGTAAGAGCAGAAATACTTTGAAAAACATCCCTACGCCATTATTAATCATATCAAAATACCAGGTATTTGAGCCTTATAAATTCCGTCACTAGTTGTCAGAAAATATTTTCCTAGTTGAACTGCAGGCGCGAAGAGCCGTTCGAGATTTGTATTATATAGTTAACCAACTATCCTTTGGAGTTTCCCAGTAATTATGCAGAACTACGTCGGCACTGCGACAACGGGATATGTTCGTATATTTTAACTCACATTTACTAAAAGATCCTTCAAGGATGGTTCTGTTAATGATGTTCATAATTCTGTGCGTTATTCAAAAATCATCATCGTTGTCATCGTTTTCTACGGAAGAACGGGACATCCTGACAAAGGTAAATTTTTTAACTTCAAAGAATGTTAAAAAAGAATTAACAACGGAATAATTTGTTAACTCATTTTTTCAATAAATCATTTTCATTTTTAATTCATTTCCATTGCATTATTTCCATGACATTATTTCCATGACATTATTTCCATGGCATTATTTTCACGGCATTATTTCCATGGCATTATTTCCATGGCATTATTTCCATAATATTATTACCATAACATTATTTCCATGGCATTATTCCCATTGCATTATTTCCATGGCATTATTACCATGGCATTATTTCCGTAACATAATTTCCATTGCATTATTTCATTATTGCATTATAACATTATTTCCATGGCATTATTTCCACAGCATTATTTCCATGGCATTATTTCCATAAAATTATTTCCATGGCATTATTTCCACGGCATTATTTCCATTACATTATTTCCATGGCATTATTTCCATAACATTATTTCCATAACATTATTTCCATGGCATTATTTCCATAACATTATTACCATAACATTATTTCCATGGCATTATTCCCATTGCATTATTTCCATGGCATTATTTCCATCGCATTATTTCCATAACATTATTTCCATGGCATTATTTCCGTAACATAATTTCCATTGCATTATTTCATTATTGCATTATAACATTATTTCCATGGCATTATTTCCACAGCATTATTTCCATGGCATTATTTCCATAAAATTATTTCCATGGCATTATTTCCACGGCATTATTTCCATTACATTATTTCCATGGCATTATTTCCATAACATTATTTCCATAACATTATTTCCATGGCATAATTTCCACGGCATTATTTCCATAACATTATTTCCATGGCATTATTTCCATAACATTATTTCCATAACATTATTTCCATGGCATTATTTCCACGGCATTATTTCCATAACATTATTTCCATGGCATTATTTCCATGGCATTATTTCCATAGCATTATTTCCATAACATTATTTCCATGACTTATCTTACGATAACAACCGGGACCGACGGCTTTACGTGCCCTCCGAAGCACGGAAGCGCTCAAGAAATTTTTGCCACTAGCGGTCACCCATCCAACTATCGACGCGCCCGTTGTTGCTTAACTTTGTCGATCGCTTAGGATCGACGTAAAGCCGCCGGGCTATGAGCGCTTTTCCAAGACGAGACATCTAAAAGTTATCAGATCTCATGTAGAGCTGAGCTTCTAACTCTACCGCCTACAAGCCCTATTTTCACAACCTTAGTCAAAATAGTATTGTATAACAAAAAAGTAATAAACAGTGAATTGTTCCACCTTATGCCCATGTAACTGTACCGAAACGGCCAATCCATATATTTTATCTAAGCTGTAGTTTGTGAACACTAATTACCTGTGATAAACTTCAACTGTGATCAACTGTGTTATCATTATTTCATTTTATAAATGCACACAGGTGCATAGGTAAATAGTTAGGTTTGCAAATTCCGCATCCCGAAAGTCTTACGTTTTTTTATTGACTTTTATCAGATGTTGTTGGTAATACTTTTTATGCCTCGAGGGTGTGGCTGGTTGAAGGTCTTCAATCAAATTAAACTCCGTTGTATTTTAATACGTTTATTAAAAGTCGGATCTAGCTTAATCGTAACCTTAACCTGAGAGAGAATATCTCGTATAGCCACCAGCCACGTGAGTGCGTACACTCGTATGATCACTAACACCGTGTCCTGCGTGGGCAAATCAACGCGAACGCGATCGCGAAGCGGTCCAATGCGAATTCCGTGCGACGCGGAGCGAAGCGGCGTATCTGTCCTACGTGCGCGCGAATTGTCACTTCACCGCCACTGACATACGCCGCGCCGCTGAAGTTCGCGCAAAAATATCAAACCAACTGATCGCGTTCGCTTCAAACCGCGCCGCACCGCCGCAACGCCCTCTACGTGCTTTTGGTCACGTAGGACACTTCAATACATCTCGACAGTTTGTTATTTTCGCTTCGCGTTCGCGTTGATTCGCCCACGTAGGACAGCGCGTTAGGCCAATTCTATGAATAAAATTCATTAACAGTGCAATATTTTATTACAATATAGACAGGTACTCTTGTATGATCTAAGTACATAGCAGATCTGAGTACATAATATACTTATGCCATGGGGGATGGTTACTTAAAGTCAGGTGTGCTCATGTGACCTAAAGATAAATCGTCAGTGGCCGACGCCACCCATAGATACCAAATAAGTGGCGGATCCAGGATTTTTATTTGGGGGGCAGCAGCCTCAATCAGACGAGAATATCTTTCAGTGTCTTTTTGTCGACGCCCTTCAGTGAATTTCACAAGTGGCGCACTTCGCAAATGTTGGGGGGGGGGGAGGTCATGAGACCCCTGGATCCAATAGTGATTGAGACTTAGGGCTTATTTCACAATCTTCAAGTAAGTCCGAAGTAAGCTATTCGTTGGTTAAGTTGACATTTCGTGTATGTAAAATGACACTTTAACGTCACTTTAACCGGCGAATAGCTTATTCAGGACTCTACTTGAAGATGGTGAAACAAGCCCTTACACGTGTAAATCATTTGTAAAGAAACCCTACCATATAAGCCTACTGATGGGCAGATGACGGATAGATCCCGTTCCGAAAATATTGTATGTTTCCGATACACTTTCCTTACACTATTTTGATTGAACGACGTTACCCACTACTTTGGTGTCTCGTTAAACTCTTCGATCATCAACTAAAGTGATAACGTTGCAGGCAACGTCCCCACTACTTTATAGTGTCTCATAAACCTGTTTGATGAAGTGTTAACGTTGCAGGTGTAAATTGCAACCCCGAGCGGTCCGCATCACCAGCTCGGCGCTCGAGTCGGTGATCAGGAGCAAACTGCGCGCCATCATGGGCCCGGATGGACCGAGAGCGAGGTATCGACCACTTTCCTTTACCTTAGATACAATCATAATAAATTTTATATAAAAAATAACTACCTTCAAAGAACTTTAAAGAAACATATCTAAATGTTTGAGGAGCTCCCGCAATTTCTCATGCATCCCATTATCAAAACTTAAGTTTGAAAAATATAGGACCAATCTGAAAGACAAACAAAGAAAGGCACTTTTCAAATAAAAAAAGATTACATACTAAGTTCCTTTAAAAATCTTTAAAATTAATGACAAAAAACAATAAAACAAAAACAATTTAATGACTATTAAATTAATTATCAGTTGAAAAACTTTTCGTTTAAAAGTTAAGAATGCACAAAACTAATGAACTCATAAATTTCGTTAGGATGAAGAAATTAAAGGCACATACTTTATTTATAGTTTTAATAATTATAGGAATTTCTTGTAAATATTTCAGGACTGCAAGAAACCGTCAAGGTTGGGCAAATCCAGAAGAAGAAGAACAGAGAGAGATGCTTCTAGAAGCAGCTCGCGCCTGGATGGAGCTAGCGCCGACTGCTGGCGCCTCTGAGCCGGCCACTGTCGAAGTTGGACAGCCGACCAGACTGCTCATTCAGTGTACTTTACCAGGTGGGGAAATTTGGGATACTGCTATATATTATGAAGATCAAATGCAAAAGAAAAGGAGGAAGGAATGACATATAATTATGCACGTAGGAACCTTGTAAAGTGAGATTGGATATGAAATTGAATTAGATATACATATAGTTATATATATAGTTATTCGTCGATTTCTATTTATTTAATTATTGTTTCAAATTTTCTCTTCCCACCTTTTATCGTGTTAAGAAATTAGATACTCCTTCTCACATGCCAGAATAATCATTAACTGTTCATAATTTTTCCAATACAGTTGGCGTGGGCCTACGGGTCACTAATTGTGTAGCCCACGACGGTTTAGGAGAAGCGTCACAGAAACTACTGGATGACGCTGGCTGTCCCATCGACGAAACCATATTCGACAAGCCAACAATACACCGGCACAAAACTCGCGGCTCCGAAATTGACTTCTCTCAGCTAGAAGCTATCGATTCTCAAAAAAATATTGACGAACACACCAATATAAAGTTAGCCAAAACTGACCCCGACTACATGTTCAAGAATATTATGACGTATCAGCATGCCGTAACTACATTTGCTGCTTTTAAATTTCCCGATCGAGCGAAACTTCACTTGACTTGCGGAATAGAACTGTGTAAGGGAAACTGCCCAAGAGTGGACTGCAAGGCGCTGCAAAAACCTCAGCAAATAAGAGATGGCTTGTTACGGAAGGCACGTTTAGACAAGGAGGCTAAAGGATTAGTTATCGACAGACTGGAAGTCTATAATAGCATTGAAGTTTTGGCGCCGAACATTGAATTAGAGGACGAAGCATCTATTCGAGGTGGGTTTTCTAGATTTTTCTATACTGAGTAGGTACCTTTTTTTATGGAAATAGCCGGAAAACGAGCTGACGATCTCCCTGATGGTAAGTGGCTATCGTCGCCCATGGACATCAGCAACATCAAAGGCGTCACTGATGCGTTACCGGCCAAGAAAGAGGGAAGAAAAAGAAAGAAAGAACGGGCTGTCAAGTCCCCAGCCGGAACACGACGAGTCGTTTGGCGGCTGACTCATGCTCAAGGGTGGTAGCTATCCAGGCGAACCCATGGAGAAATAATCTATATATATAAAATTGAAAAGCGACACACCGCTGATTAAACAAAAAATCTCAGAAACTGCCGAACCGATTAAGATGAAATTTGGTAGGTAGATAGTTCCTGCTAAGGAGACGTCCACTAAGAACGGATTTTTGGAAATTCATCCCCTAAGGGGTACAAATAAGGGTTAGAAGTCACTTTCATACAAACCAACTTCGTCAGTTTTAGAGTTATAAATATGAAATTTTTTATGTTAGTTTATAGTAATAAACAAAAGTTAACTTTAACACATTTTTTTGGAAAATCATCCCTTAAAGGGTTAATTTCTTCAATTTAACTTAGTACGCAACTTTGTCATTTTTGAAGTTAAAAACATGAAAATTTATATATTAGTTCAAAACTAGAAACAAAATTTAAGGGTTATGTTTTTTTTTGGAAAATCAACCCCTAAAGGGTCGAATAAAGTTGTTCAAGTTTGTATGGGAACTTCGTCAGTTTTGAAGTTAGAAGGGTGAAAATTTATATATAAGCTTATAGTTAGACACAAAAAATAACTGTATCACTATTTTCTGGAAATTCATCCCCTAAAAATAGGGGTTGGAAGTCTTTTATATATAAATCAGCTTCGTCAGTTTTAGAGTTATAAGTATGATTTTTTTTTATGTATGTTTATAGTAATAAACAAAAGTTAACTTCAACACATTTTTTTGGAAAATCATCCCTTAAAGGGTTAATTTCTTCAATTTAACTGAGTACGCAACTTCGTCATTTTTGAAGTTAAAAACTTGAAAATTTATATATTAGTTCAAAATTAGAAACAAAATTTAAGGGTTATGTGTTTTTTTGGAAAATCAACCCCTAAAGGGTTGAATAAGGTTGTGCAAGTAGTATGGCAACTTCGTCAGTTTTAAAGTAAGAAGGGTGAAAATTGGTATATAAGTTTATAGTTGGACACAAAAAATAACTGTATTACTGTTTTCTCGAAATTCATCCCCTAAAAATAGGGGTTGGAAGTCTTTTACATATAAATCAGCTTTGTCAGTTTTAGAGTTATAAATAGAAAATTTTTATGTATGTTTATAGTAATAAACAAAAGTTAACTTCAACACATTTTTTTGGAAAATCATCCCTTAAAGGGTTAATTTTTTAGATGGACTTTAATACGCAATTTCGTCATTTTTGAAGTTAAAAGCATGAAAATTTATATATTAGTTCAAGATTAGAAACAAAATTTAAAGATTATGTGTTTTTTTGGAAAATCAACCCCTAAAAGGTTGAATAAGGTTGTGCAATTAGGTAGTATGGCAACTTCGTCAGTTTTGAAGTTAGAAGGGTGATAATTTGTATTTAAGCTTATAGTTAGACACAAAAAATAACTGTATCATAGTTTTGTTCAAATTCATCCCCCAAAAATAGGGGTTGGAAGTCATTGAATGTATTTTATAGAGGAAGAGGGACAGGGTGCGTGAGAGGGAGAGGGAGAGAGAGGGAGAGGGACAGGATGCGGGAGAGGGCCCGAGAGCGGGAGAGGGACCGAGTGCGAGAGAGGAACTGGGAGCGAGAGAGGGAGAGGGTGAGGGACAGGAAGCGGGAGAGGGACCGTGAGCGGGCAAAGGAGAGGGACAGAGAGCGGGAAAGAGAGAAGGAGAGAGAAAGTGAAGGAGAGAGAGAGAGAGAGAGATAAGGAAACAGAGAAGGAGAGAGAGAGAGTGTGTGAGAGGGAGGGAGGGAGGGGGTTTAAGTGGGAGAGGGAATGGGAGTGGGAGAGTGAGTGTAAGTGTCCGGATGGAAAGATATTTATACTGTTCATGTTGACATCGTAAAACCAGTTCATCATTGATCCATTTAGGATCTGGTGGTGTTACTTGGAGGCAAGATATGTAACTCCTGGATGGATGGAAATAACGGAACCTTTTTGATTTTTTTTTAATAAAACTCAAAAGCCAGTTTTTCTGTACATTAAATATTTTTTCAAAATTTCGGTTAGGGGCACTCAAAAAATTTGTTTTTAAAATTATTGTCTGTCTGTCTATCTGTTTGTCTGTCCGGGCATCACATGAAAACCCTTGAACTGATTTCGACGGAAATTAGTTAAGTTGTTCCTTACATTGGATCACGTTTTTAAAAACTTTTTGTCCCGATAAAATTTATAGTTTTCCCCGGAAACAAGATGAAACTTAGTATGGAATATTTTAAAAATATCAATGATTTGCTTTAAATTTGCAACAAACGTTCCTCATTAAATTCATGGAATACATGTTTTCGAGTTTTTCAAATTTTTTCCTGAAAAAGAAAAACTAATTAATGTCAATGTTGTTTATTTTTCATAATCCGTTCCCGGAGGAATGATTTGTGATTGTATCGTAGGTTTCCGTAGATAAATTCCTAAATATTAGTACTTCAATATAAATTAACCTGTTTTTAAATTTTGTTCTGCAAGGGGTACAAATATGTTAAGCATAATTTCCGCATGCGAAGCTGCGGGTAACAGCTAGTAATAGTAATAATGGTAACCTATGACATTTTTTGTTTTCTCTATGAGAAATTTGATAAGTTCAAATAGTATTGTGCTGAAATAAATTTTTATCATTCTAATAGATGTCGGTAAGTATGATTTTAATCTTTTTTTTTTAATTTTGCAGGCTCCAGAAGAATAGAAGGGGAAGAAGAGGATTTTGTTCGAGGTTTTTCTCCCGGAGACAAGACAATTTGTTTATCACCAGGAAAAATGGCTCTTGCTTTCTGCGTGTTGGGCGTCATTTTCCTTTGCGCTATAGCAGTCGCATTCGCTTCTTTGGTGCGAGCAAGAAGACGATTGGGAAGAGAACCTTTACACACGTCTCTGTCATTTTACACAGGAAGTAAGAGTTTGTTCTCTTCAAGTGAAAGTTCTAGTTCAGGGCTTAGCGGCAGTAAGTTACTTCTAACTGATAGTCCGTATTTGGATCATCATTCTTCTTCAAGTCACAACTGGCCATATACAAGAGCCTTTTGAGGATAGATTAAAGACTGCTTGCTTGTTTTAGGGATATGTGAGGTTATTTTCAACGGTTATTCTCGTTATACGTAATACCCGTTTGTCATTGAAGTGCGGGTTAATCCCAATCAGGTGGCATTGCCGCTCTCTATATTAAGAAAAAACCTATTTGACATTTTTATACTAGACAGTATTTTCGTGGTATTTTCATATTTTAGTAGAAGAGTTATTTTTTGATTTTTACTTTCTCTTCCGAAGTTACCGGAAATGGGAGATTCAAGTTTTGTGGATTGACTAACAAATTGGCAAAGGTTGTTTTTTCGTGGCAGGTACCTTAATGTTGGTACTGTAATTCTGAGTGTTTTTGACGTGACAACGTCTATAAATTGGTTGACTCGGGTGTCCTTCACGAAAACTATGTAACGACCAAGTAAGATTTGCCGGAACGTTACCATGCGCGCGCAGTATTAAAGAGAGAGGCTCGCTCGACCGGCGCGCGCCTTGCGTCTCTCTTCTACGCGAGCGTTTCTGGCGTCGGAGTTGAATAGACTAATTAGTGAACTTATCATTTTACTTAAAAGGTTTGTAAACAAAAGTGTAAATTAAACTTATACCACGAACAGACGTTGTCACGTTAAATCTTCGTCCGTATACCGACTTTACAGACAACCAATTTTTTTAGCCACGGTGAAGCGTGGCCAGGTTAAAAGTTATTATAAAATACCTTTACTAAACATACTTACTCCTTGTAATACTACCTGTCCAAGTCAAGTGGATGGGACGACCCAACAATGCAATAATTTTAAGTAGGTTGTGATCGTTAGTTACATGCAATGTGAAATGAAGTTGTACTGAACTTGTTTAATGATTAATTATCTACATAAAATATGTTTATGATATCGAATAGATGATGATAGCAATTTTTATTCTAAAATAACTATCAAAATAAATATTATTATAGTAGGTATCTATAGGTGCTACTTTCAAAATATTTTTAAACGAATTGGTGTTAAACGTATTGCTCATTAAATCTATCATTCTCCTTTTACAAAATAACTCAGTGAGATTTGATTTAATAAAAGTAGAAGATAAAGAAGATCTGATAGGGGAAGGATTAACATGTTGACAAAATGTTAACATCGAATAAAATTATCTCAGTGTACTTAGTGCGAGTTTTGACAATTTCTGGATGACTGAACTTTGCTCGGTATTTAAATATTGCTTAACAACGCCATCTACTGAAGTAGCTCTGTGTCGTTAAAGCAGTTAGTTGCTTCCAAAAATAATAATATTATTACACGCCAATAGATGTCAGGAAGAGTCAATGATATTGTAGCAGTTTTTCATTGCCTGAAAACACGGATAAAACGACATTTTCTAAAAATGAATCCCAGCTAAATCGATTTATCGCCCCCGAAACCCCATGCATATTAAATTTCATGAAAATCGTAGGCGCCGTTTCCAAGATTCCTTTATTTGTATTTAGAAAGATCTGGACTAGCGTCAATCAGGAAAAATAATAATGGCAAAGAAGAGACTTCCGAAGGCTGATGAATATTATTTTTTTTATTTATCGTGTTGTGATTAGGTTTTTTATTAATATCTACTTATATCATTAAGTACTTTTATAATTATTTTAAAATACATGCTTTTGAGGAGATGCTTTTGAAATTAAATAACTGTTTATTTGGTCTTATCGTGTGGGTAGGGTTATTTACATTAGGACATTAAATTTATTTATTTAAGTAGTTCGATTACATATCGATTAATGGCGATAGTGATAAGTTTCAATATTCATTAGCATTTCCTCGACGCCTATGATATTATAGAACGTTAGAAAAAGTATACCTATTAATTTAAAAAGTATACCTATTAATTTAAAAAGTATACCTATTAATTTAAAAAGAGACCTAGATCAAAAATTACACTTGTGATAAATTGGTAGGTAGGTAATAAAGTTAAACGAAGATTTGTATATTTTTATATTTTTTTACGAAATATACTCTACGTACTATATATTAAGAAATAAATATTTTGTTTTATTTCCCCTTTTCGTTATTATGTTTAGGAATTAACAGAGTTTAGGTGTTTCTAAAATTGCGAAGGATTTGAAATTGCTGCCATTTGCGTGTTATAAAGTTTAGTGTTGTCGACGAAAAGATATGCTTTTTCTTTTGGTTAAAAAAGTAACTGGTGTTGAGTTCATTATGATCTTACGTGCTATCCCGCATACAACCCTATTCTATATGCTATCTAATAAATTACTAAATGACGTGCGCGTAATTTTTGGGATACCCTACATTATACTTGTTAATGTTACATTGTAGATATTATTTTTATGAGTACTTACCTAGTCAACAAACGTGTAAGTGGCCGCCGTCGCCCATGCACACAAGTAATACCTACTTGCCAAAGGCTCAGATTAAAAAGGTATCACCGATACGTTGCCGACCAAGAAAGAAGAGAGAGAAGGGAATAAAAAACTAGTTCCCCGTAGGAACACGACGAATTGTTAGGCGGCTGACTCAAGCAAGAGAGTGGCAGTGGCAGGGTTCTTTAACCGCCTCAATGCGGATAAAAACTAGATTTAATATTGGTTATAATAACACGTAAAAGGTGCAACATACTTCATCATACAGACTGCAGCCCACAGAACAACCTTCCTACCATTACTATAGTATAGGTACTATTATTACCTATGTCTTCTGTGCTATATTTTTGGTTTACACATATTAAGTAGTTAAGTAGATAACTAAATAACTAAAAACTTACTAAATTTTCTGTTTACATGTATTTATTGATTTAAAATTGCTTAATACGTGTACACCGGACTTTTTAAAGACCACTTCATCAACTCGCGGCGCAGCGAGCGTCCCCTTTTGAACGGAACAAACCATGGATATATTACTTATCTAATTCGTAGTGCTACCTGAAGATCGATTATGAATTATTAGTTCATGGAAATAAAATTACCTCTGGTAAAGGGAGGGCATATGAATTTGAAATTTTGTGGGGAATGTCTGTTAAAATTATAAATAGTATAAAAGATGTGATAGTCCCTTATTTAGCTAGGTTAGTAAATAAATGTTTAAATCTAGATACTTTCCCAGATCTAATGAAGTACAGAAAGATCATACTGATTTTTAAATCTGGGGACAAAACAGACCTTAATAATTACAGACCTATTTCTATTTTACCTACGGTCTTCGAAAATAATTAAGTTAAATTAAACGCTGAAGCACTTCACCGCTTGTAATTTACTCCACCCTGAGCAATACGGTTTTACCGAAAGCCGTAATACAACAAATGCAGGTGCTAGGCTTCTCAAACTTATCTTTGAGACCTGGGAGAATTCACAAAATCCCATAAAGGGTATTCTGTGACCTGTCTAAGACGTTTGATTGTGTTGAACACTAAACATTACTACTTAAGCTACTACTACAGCATCAATAACAATTCACTTAACTTGATTGTGTCGTACTTGACGAGTAGAATCCAATGTGTTAGTATAAATGATAACAAGTGATCGAGATCTCAATCTGTGATGGGTGTACCACAGGGCTCGTTTCTGGGTCCCTTCCTTTTTCTAGTATACTTAAATGACCTGCCGAATTAAATTAAGAAATATGCAGACACTATCATAGTTGCTGATGTCACTTCTCTTATATTTAAGATGAATAGAAATAAAATAAATAACGATGTAAAAGTTCTCAGGTTTGTTTGTCACACCGGTTTACTACAAATAATTTAATGATAAATGCTAAAAACTAAGCATATAGAATGTTTGCTACCAAATGGAATAATACGAGACAGTCCCCTTTAACACGTACAGCAGTACCAAGCGCGTCACTTCACTCTGCGACCAGTAAAAAAAGTCCGGTTTATATTTGATTCACCTTATAAATAATGAAATTATGACTATGGAAAAATCCACGGTTTTCTTGGGTGTCACCTTAGATTCTAAACTACAATGGGGCAATCATATATCGGCTTAGTCAGTTTATGCCATTAGAAAGATAAGACAGTTTACTGATGTAGAAATTGCTAAACTTGTTTATTTTGCACACTTTCATAGCCTCATGTCCTATGGTATATTGATATTATTGATGTGGGGTGCAGAGGCTGACATTGATGCGGTATTTGTTTTGCAGAAAAGGGCAATTAGGAGCATCTATAAATTAAAATTACGCCACTAACTGCGGGAGAGATTTTAAGAAATAAGCATATTAACAGTAACATCTCAATTTATTTAAAATTATAATTTTTATTCATAAAGAAACAACGGCGGTTGGTTCAAGAAAAATAGTGATACGCAAAATCATCAAACTTGAAACAGACATACTTTTGGTTACGGATTCTTTTCACCTACGTAGAGTACAACGTTCTTTTGAGGGGCTCTGTGTACGTTTTTGCATTAAATTACCTAAGTACATGATTTGCTTATTCAAATGTTTAAGAGATCTCTGAAATCCCAGCCAGTAGGCAAAGGATACTATAGTATAAATGAATATATTATTGACAAAGATGCATGTAAATTAGTAATGCATCCAGTTCCGCGTCAGTTAGAACATCTTGTGTAATAATTTCATTATTTTAAAAGATGTACTGTGGAGTTTCTTTACGGATTTTCTTCTCCATGACAAAGCACCGTTCCGGAATGCTGTTAGATTTAAAAAATGACGTTCATAAGTGTATCAGTGATATTGACATGAATAAAAGATTATTTCATCTTATTTCATTACATTTTTTGGAACGAAGTTCCTTATCGCGCGTTGCGAAAGGGGGCTAGGCGGAAAATTTGGTAACGAAAAGTTGTAATGACACTTTTTGCCATCATTAAAATTCAAAATTCAAAATTCAAAATCATTTATTCATATAGGTATCATTGATACACTTATGCACGTCATTTTTTTTAATCTACCAGCTTTTCGCAAAGGTGCTTTGTCATGGAGGAGAAGAAAAGCCGTAAAGAAACTCCTCAGCACATCTTTTAAAAATAAAAATACATTGATATATTTATTACAAAAATATATATTACTAGCTTGTACGGAACTGGTTGCAGAGCAGGTCATTTCCATGCGTCTTTGTCACTTAAGTACTCATCTACAGTATAATAACCTTTGCCTAAAAGTTGAGATTTTACATGTTTCTTAAACAATTCTACTGGCAAATCACGTATTAACTTCGGGATTTTATTATAGAACTGTACACCAAGCCCCATAAAAGATCGCTGCACTTTAGAAAGACGGTAAAATGGCGTTACTAATTGGTGCATTCTTCTGGTTTGGCGATTATTTATTTCACAATTTTGTTTATACGCGCTTATATTATTCCGTATAAAAACCACATTACTATAAATATACTGTGAAGCTACTGTAAGTATACCTATTTCTTTGAACTTTTCACGCAAAGTTTCTCGAGACCTAAGTTTATAGATAGCCCTAATAGCTCTTTTTTGCAGTATGAAAATTTGTTCTATACTAGCTGCCTTGCCCCACAGCAAGATGGCATAAGACATAATACTGTGAAAATATGCAAAATAAACCATCCTAGCAGTTTCGACGTCAGTATACTGCCTTATTTTTCTAACAGCATAAGCAGCCCTACCGAGTTTAGTCGCGAGATTTGTTAAATGTGGGTCCCATTGAAGTTTATTATCTAAGGTCACCCCTAAAAATACTGTAGATTCCTCCATATTCAATGTTTCATTATTAAGTTTAATAAGTTTATTGACTTTTTTGACATTAGGAAGTATAAACTCTATACATTTAGTTTTTTTTGCATTTAACAGTAAATTGTTAATAGTGAACCAACGCGAGACATACGAAAGAGTACTATTTACGTCGTCGAAATTTTCTTTATTCCTATCACACTTAAATATTAATGATGTATCATCAGCAAATAGTACAATATCCGCTTGGTTTTTTACATAATGAGGTAAATCATTTATGTATACCAGGAAAAGAAAAGGACCCAAGATCGAGCCCTGTGGTACACCCATCACCGCCGGTGACCCCGATGACTTAATATCATTTATGCTGACTTTTTGTATTCTATCACTCAAATAAGATGCGATCAAGCTAAGGGCCTTATTTTTTATTCCGTAATGACCAAGTTTTAACAGTAATGTTTCGTGTTCAACACAGTCAAATGCTTTAGATAAGTCACAAAATACACCTATTGCATTTTGTGACGCCTCCCATGCTTCGAATATATGCTTTAAGAGCCTAGCCCCTGCATCTGTGGTACTACGGCCTTTAGTAAAACCGTATTGCTCAGGGTGTAATAATTTGTTATTGCTGAAGTGGTGTAGCATTTGATTCAATATTATTTTTTCGAAAATCTTACTTAGTGTTGGTAATACAGAAACTGGTCTATAGTTATTAAGATCAGTTTTTTCACCTGTTTTAAAAAGTGGTATAATTCTGCTGCATTTCATAAGATCTGGAAAGATACCCAGATCTATACATTTATTAAACACTACGGCTAAAGATGGAGCTATAATATCAATAATATGTTGTATTATTTTTACTGAGATCCCCCACAAATCACCCGTATTCTTTACCTTCAGAGATTGAAACGCTTTAATTATGTCTCTGGTAGTAATATGTTCAAATTGAAATAAAATATTACATTCGTTTACATTATCTTTTAATATAGAAAGTGCTTCGGTCGGTGAAGAAGCTAGTGCACTGGTTAATGTTACTGGAATATTACGGAAGTGATTTTCAAATGCGCTTGCCACGTCTTTATCAGCGGTAATTATTTTTTCGTTAATTTTTAATTCGTAACTGAAGTCACAGGATTTTGTGTTACCGTTCTCACTACTAATTATATTCCAAGTTGTTTTCATTTTGTTATCGGAGTTTATTATTTTATCCTTTAGATACATTGACTTCGCCTGAGTGCAAACGATTTTAAAAAAATTTGAATAATTTCTTACGTACTCCTGGAAAATTGGAGAAAGATTGTACTGTTTCTCGGCATAGAGATCATACATCTTGTTCCTACTTTTGAAAATACCTACAGTAGCCCAATCACTGAATTTACTAATTTTAGCTAAATTTACGTACCTAAATTTAAATATTCGATTAAATTCGTTATTAATGTTATTAGACAATGTATTATATATTTTAATAGGATCACTTTGCTGTAACGTTAACTGCGTATGTATTTTTGAATGAATTTTTTCTTTAAAAGTTGAAATTTTATTTTTAGTTACTGGTCTACATTTTATTAGTTGTTTTTTCTTATCGACAGAATTATACAATGAATTTTTTTGTCAGCAGTGGTCTGACCTCAACTTACTGAATATCTCTTTATCTAAGATCTCACAATTGCAAAAAATATTATCTAAACATGTAGCTGTAGTTTCAGTTATTTTGGTTGGCTCGTTGAACAGTGGGTTTAAATTAAAGCATTTAAACAATTAGTCGTTACAACTCATGCGGCGTCGTTACATGTCGTACGGCGTGCGCATGTTTCTCTGTCTGTCTCTCTCTCTCTCTCTCTCTCTCTCTTATAGAAAGCAAGCCAGATATTTTCGTTTCTTGCAGTAAGTACTAGGATAGCAAAAACATGCAGCAAGTGTGCCAAAACAAATCTGGGGTATTAAATTTCTCATCGGCTTTGTTCACCTAGTAGCTTGCTACAAACGAGGACACTTTAATTTATTTTTCTTTTGAGAGAATTTTCTTCAGAAACTTTTCTTTATTTTCTTTTCTTCTTATCTCTTTCTTTGTTCTCCTCTTCGTACAATGCACAATCTCCTCTGATTTCGGTTTATCTCCTCCGTCTAGCAATTTTTTGTTTCTCTTAGCGGTTTTTGCCTTTATTTGCATTAAATTTTCGTTTATAATTTATTTTACTAAAAAGATATTGCAAAATTAAAAAGTTTAGATTCTTTACCAACAATTTGTAGCTCAAATTTAATTTACAACACACATATCAAAAATTTATCGTTGAAAAAGAAATTGCTAGGTCTCATTACTCAATCAAAATTGATTTCAAAATCTCCAATCGTCATTACCATTCACACAAAATCATTCCCATTTACAAAAAAAAACAAATGGGAATGATGCATATGGTAATGATATTTTTTTCTTTTTTGCTTAAAATTCATTTTGATAATCATTAATTTATGAACTCTTTGTGCCAGTGAAAATCATGTTCCTATTACACATACGTGTGGAGTATTAAAATTAATGTATAATTTATATTTACCTTGTAAGTCCAGTAAATGGCGATGATTCAAAATCGGCACAAAGTACTGAACGTCATTGTTTTTCATGAATAAAAGTTGTTTCTCCATGCAGCAGTAAAAATTTGGCCTGTTCCACTTTTTACAATGGACCAGACGAGGAGAAACGAGGGGTACTTTATAGCGTAGCCCAAAACACATTTGAGAAAACGTTTGACGGTACTGACATGGAGTTGACGAATTTTCGTGACTAAATTTTAATTGATGTTTTTTACTAGTTCTGCACTGCTGATTCCATAATATTATATGTTATAATGTACTTATATATTGTTTCAAAATATAAAATTAAACACGCAATGTGTAAGGCAGGTTTTTCAAAAAATATTTTGGAATATCATTAACAGCAATTTCCCTGCAAATGGTAATGATGTTTTGGGTGTGTTATTCAATTTTTTTATATAAATTGCTTCAAATAATGTAATGTAATGTGTGGGCGCTTATGTAAAAATATGTATAAAAGCAGTTTCTAAAATTAAAAATTATAAAAGTACTAAATTAAATTTTTTATCAATCGGAACATCTTTTTTGTGACATTGGCGAATTCACCCGTCAACACCGTGGCCGATTACATTATGTTTAAATATTGTTTGTCACAAGTGCAAACAATGGTGAATTGTGACAAACAATGAAGAGTGAGTTGGCTATTTGGAGGTTTCAAGTTTCAGATTGTTTTGTATGCAGAAAATCGTAATAGGTTTATGTATACATATAAGTTTAAGTACGATGATGGGTAGCAGTATTCTGGGCTACTTGTAAATTTTGTTTCATTTCTTTTTCAATAAACTCAAAGAAGCGTAAATTCTCTATCTCATGTGCGGCCACGCCATGGCTGAATCATTGATGAAATTTATATAGGAAATATAATACATCTATGTCATGTTCATAGATTTAGTACTTATAGATTCTCCCATACATTTGATAGAGCGAGATCGCCAGTTACAAAATCTACGTGAAAGACAGAGACAAAAATGGTATTTTCTGTCCCCGTCAGCGTGGCCGCTTGGCACGATTTTTTCGTGCCAAATATTATGATTGTGTGCATCGATAGTGTGACGTGACTTGACGTATTTGGAAGATTTTTGAACTTTGGTCAAATTCAGTGTGTATAAAATCAATTATTAGTGTAATTAGTGTTGTAAAGTTTTAATTTAGTATATGTGCAATGGTTGGATGCAGCATTTTGGGCTGCAAAAGCCGTAGTGAGAAAAAAATTGTAGGAATAACGTTCCACCTGTATGTATGAAAATAAGTGTTTTATTTTATTTGTAATCCTGTGAGATTGCATATCATAATGTTTTCAAATGAGATTATATAGATTTTCACCAAGAAAATAAGATATTATGAGACGTTTGATAAATTTCTTTTTAAATAACCTCAAAGAAAAGTAATTTCAGTATTGCCTTATATAAGGAACATAAACTACCGAAGTTTCCCATTAAAAACATTTTACTCCAAAATTGTGATGTGCGCTATTGCGTGCGCTTCAAGATAAGGTTATACTGCTGTGAATTAGAAAATATGCATTATTATAGATAAATACACATTACGCAGTGATATAATATATTTTTGCTTTTCAGGTTTCCCCGCCATGAGGCAATAAAAAAGAAATGGCTGGACGCCACTGGACGCCCAAATTGGGTACCAAAAAAAAAATTCTAGAATTTGTTCAATACATTTTAACGAGAATTCGTTTAGGCAAGGAAAATTTAAAGTTACATTAAAGCCAAATACAGTTCCAGAAAAATATCTACCCTTTTCTTCCAAGAAAAGAAGCAGAATCTTGCAAGAAGTACAGAATGTCCAACCTGAGATCCTAAGTTTGGTGAGCACATCTTTAGTAAAGTATGCTTTATTATATTATAATACTAGTGAATGTCTAATATATATATATATATATATATATATATATATATATATATATATATATATATAATACTAATGAATGTTTGTGGCATTTGCAGTTGGAACATTGGGCCCTTGGTCGGTTGACATGATGAATTTTTGAAATGAAAACTTCTTTAGCATCCTTGTCATTTGAAAGTCGATGAAACGAAAAAGGGACAGTAAAAAAAGACAGATACATAAATTCATAAGAATTAACATGGGAGAAAACGAGATAGGAAGCATTGTACACGGGGAGGGGAAGAGGGAGGGAGAGGGAATTTAATGGTCTCTGATTTGTTAAACCTACCAAAACTATAAAAGTTAAAGTACATGAATCACTGATTATTAGGCGATATGAAGTTCGCCAAGACAGCTAGTGTTAAATATTTATTTAATGATGCCAAAGAAGTATTAACTTCTCACGCGCGCACATAAGTACACGTTTATGTTTAGTACAAAGTAGTTTTTGAAAAATAATTTTATTAAAACTGATACACGTTATTAAATTAATAACTTTGTTTTTGAAGGTTTCACTTCTACCAAGTGTGAATTGCACACATTTCAATTTTATTTATTTATTTCGTTCATGAAGGAGATGTCCACCAGGCTTATCCTTGCTTCGGGTGACTGAAGGGTTGGCAGGTTTTTTACCCAAATTTGCATTGCTATCCAACAAGACAACGCTGCCAGCGTTCTGAGCACTATGCCACATGAACGGATTTGGAAGACTCATTTCTTGAGACAGACAGACTCAATTAAGTTTTCTGTATGGTGTAAGAATCTATTCTATATTAAAACTTAAAGGCAAATTTTCTGTACATTAAATATTTTTTTAATTTCAATTACTACGGGGGTACTACAATAACGTGTTAGAGCACAAAAATGTATTTTGTAATTATTGTATGTTATGTTGGTATTATTTTTATTTTATTTGAAAATTTTATTATACTATTATCTAAAATTAAAAGTCGTATTTATTTGGCTTAAACCCACGAATGGCTCACTCCTGAGCACGGGTCTCCTCTTGAGGAGGCCTAGAGTACTCCACCACGCTGCTCCAGTGCGGATTTTTGGAGGAGTTAGTGGCCAACACAAGTGTCGGAAGTCTTCATGCCGCCCGAGGGCTTCCAACATGGCTTAATGACTCCGAAGGAATTTTTCCACTAGTGGTTACCCACCCAACTACCGACCGCGCCCGCTGTTGCTTAACTTTGTCGATTACTTATGATGATATTATCTCCGAGTATGTAAACGGGGCATAAAACTACTTGTTCCATGAAGAAAACTTCGTGACTGTTCTTGCCTTCACCTCCAAAGAAAATGGGAAATTTCATCAACCTGGTAACACTACAAAATCTATTGCATAACTATTTCATATATGTATAGTATACTAGCGCTGTCTCATGTGAGGCCACGCCGAGGCTGAATCTATAGGTACTAAATCTATGGTCATGTTCATGTTTATCTCTCATTTGTCTATGGTCACTTAGGCTAAGCGCAGATTGAGACTTTTTGTCACGGAGACTTTTTGTTACCCAGTCGAGTGCTATGAAGATATATGGGAGTGCGCTGACTATGGTGACATGACAGCACGGTGACAAATAGTTCCTAGCAGACGGCAACTTCTAGTGACGTGACTGTCACCCGACCGGGAAGTGCGGTCACAAGGCGACAGGGTTCCCAACTTAGGGGTTTTCCCTCCTTTAGGCGGTAAATATGTAAGATGGGATTTTTTTAGGGGTCTTAAGTATATGCTTAGTGTTATTTTTATGGTTTTTGTGACTCTTCATAGTTTTTATTTATTGATCAAAATAAATATGTAAGAGGCGCCAGAATAAACTAGCCAATCAAAGGAGACTGTGACTTTTGGCATTTAAATATAGGATATCAGATTAATCTGCAATCTGGAATAGAGAAATCCAAGAACGAGTATTTGTGAATTTACCTTACAAAATGATATCTTTATATTGTAATCGAAATTGATTTATTTGTAAGAATTTATAAGTCCAATTAATGAATAGAATGGCATTGAATGAAGATACCTACCAAATACCGCTGGAAGTACATAATATTAAGACTTTTAAGCCAAATCGGTAAACAAGAAAAATATTCTTTCCTGGTCCCAGAACAAGAATCATCAACGTCAAATTAATGATTTTTGATTTAATCGTAATAAAATCGTATACAAATAATTTATGTTCCAAAGTTTGATTTTAATAACTGTTTGACTGATGTTTTTTTTAACTCCTGATCCAAAAAGAGGGCACAAAATTTTTAGCCATTTTTAGCCACTTTAAAGGGTACGAAATTTTGACATTCTAGCCACTTTTTAAAAGTTTTTAGCCATCTCTTGGTTCACTCACTTGGCAACACCATCAGTGACTTTTCAAGTGGGCGCATCGTGGAGATAGTGACAAAAAGTCTCCGAGACAAAAAGTCTCAATCTGCGCTTAGCCTTAAAAATTAATACAGAGTATTAATTTAAATGTATTTGTTACCAAAAGTAGAGATGTTATTATTATTATTATTATTATTATTATTGGTTTTTTTATTTATTTTCTCTGGATATACCAGGTAGACTTAAATAACACGGGCTTACACCAAGTATTATTTTGTAACTTACACATAATTATGCTTAATTAATATTATCTGTTTAGCAAATGTTATCTGTATAGGATTTATACAACATATTGTTTATGCCAGAATTTTAGTGAAAATAAAAAATATTTACTCTATGGTCGTCATTCTTTGATGACATCATTCAATGGACAAAGATTAAAGAAAACATAGATGGCACGTTATCCACAAAAGACAATTTGGTGACATCTCTTTGATTATCAGCAATATGCATATTGCATTGTATTGCACGTGCATAGTGTCTATACATATTAATAAATACAGTCGAAATAACATTACGAAAACTAAATGCTTTACTTGCTACTGCTGTAGTAGGTACTGTTGTAATGTTTTGGTACTGCAGTGCTATTTAAGAATTAATTTTAATTTTAATATTCATTAGTAAAAAACATAAAACAAACGATCGTTGACACTGCTCATGGATAGTGTGATAACCTCATTTTATTTTATTCATTTATTAAACAATATAATATGTTATTAATATAATTATGACAATGTTAACTTTATTTAATTTTACGTATTGTACTTTTATTTAGTACGTAATATACACATCACTACGAAAGGCTTCAAAAATATAAGTAATATTCCAAAAATACTCCAGAAATCCAATAGTAAGTTTTAACTTTTAATAGGTACTGATATTACTAACGCTTTAAATTAAATGACAAACGTATTATATTCATCAATGATGTAGGTTTAATACATTGCATACTGAGCTGTCATTTGTATATATCTAATCTATGATATGGGCGGTAAGGTGATGCTATCGCGGCGATCTTTGCTTGCTTGCCTTGCCTTCGACGCCGTGTTCGTACTCGTAGTCACGGATGATATTTCGAAAAATTGTATATGAATAACGTTTATTTCGAGACGTTATATTCTTCAAGTGACTTGTTATGATTGTACAGCTTAAATAATTTTAAAAACCATCAGTTCAGTGTTGTGAAAAGTTTGATTGCAGTAGAGACTGCTCCTGCCCGAGTGCTAGGTCGGAACTGGAGTATTTAAATTGTGAGTGTTACGATCCGGATATTTGTGTCAACCGTGCTGATTAGCGGCATTTTATATTGAAATTAAGGTAAGGATGTTTCGTAACGAAAGTAGAACTAGGTTTTATTCTTTCACATAATCCGATAAATAATGCTGTTGGATTTTCAACGTAGGCGTCGGCGCTCTGCTTTCGACCTACTGTTTTTTGAGTCATATTCGTTTTTGTCGATTACTAAGGCTTCTTTGCCCGAATAAGTAAGGCTTCATTTTACCCCTTGCAATATTTTATCTCAGTGCACTGAAATTTAAGTGCATTACCAATCGCCCTAATTTAATTTTTAGATGGCTTGGAAAGTTAATAGCTCTACTCTTCTATCTACTATCTAAAATATTAGTAAAATTAGATAAATATTGTAAAAGAAAAGATACAGAGTTGTCCAAATATATAATCCTTAGATGATTAAAAGATTACTCAATAGTTGAAGTCACCACGCCCATTGCTATAAAAAGTAATGATAAGATTCTTGTACTAAGTTGTTGAAACTAAGACTTTATCATTGAATTGGAATTATCTGGAATAAAATTTTAATGAACGTTATGTAAAGAATAATAAAACAACAAATAATGTTTGTGCTTATTGCCAGTAAGTTGTCACTGTTGTTACAGTACTATATTTTAAAGTCTATAATTTGCATTGGGAAAGTAATACACAGTAATTATATACATAATTATTTTTATTATGAGAAATTAAAATATCTGTACTACAATACCATGCATATAACTCATTCATAAATTAACATTTGTGAAGAACTCAATACCAACTTATAAATTTATGAATGCAAATAAAATTAAATTTTAAAATGGCTGCTCTGATAACTTTTGCAACAATATCTCAAGATTTTATTCCAAAATTAGGGGCCATCCATAAATTACGTCACACTAATTTCATGACCTTTGACCCCTCCCCCCTCCTTGTCACAGCTGGTCACATATGTGAGCCCTCCCCCCTAGTGTGATGTCACATATGAAATTTTACACTTAGAAATTACTAAATTAAAACAGCTTTTCCGAAATAAGTTGTATTTCCATTAATTGTTTTTTAATATTTACTCTTGTCACACAATGTCACATTACAGCGACCCCCACCCCTAACGTGTGACGTAATTTATAGATGGCCACTTAGGTAATGTTTATCTAAATTAAAAAATGAAGCTTTAAAAAATGTGAATCATCAATCAAACAGTTTCAATGTGAATCATTTCTTAATTAATTCATGTTATAAATAGGTATATGAGTAACTGCCCTCGCTTTGCTTCGGTTTTCTTATTTTTTTACACCTCAGAAAATATAATATAGCCTGTGTCACCCGGGGATAGTGTAGCTTCCCAACAGTGAAAGAATTTTCCAAATCGGTTCAGTAGTTTTGGAGCCGATTCAATGCAAACAAACAATCAAATCTTTCCTCTGTATAATATTAGTATAGATATATTATATCTGGAAAAATTATTTAAAATCTGAAATAAACTATAATATAGACAGCAAAAATCATAGCAGAATCTGTATTACTAAATTATACAATAATAAAATCATCTATATTTCTAGGCTAGTCAGAGTTATAGACAAAATGATATATTCAATAGATAAACAATTCTCAACTGTTTTGATGTTAGTAAAAATAAATAAATATGGGGCCCTTAGGTAAACATTGCGAGGAAATCATCACTTCATAACATGGTGGAATGTAATTTTTGATGAAGTGTAAAATGTACTGTGCTAGGAAAAATTGTATTGGACCATCATTTAACTCTTAAATTTGAAAGTAAATTAAGCCCAGGTGTGGGACAGTTAATAGATGTTTATGGGTTGCATTGGCCACTTACTACCATATAGACAGCATGTTAATTTAATGCCACCACATCTGAGACATTATGAGGTTGTAGATACAACATACAGTTTCTCAGAGCAGGGTAGAAAATGAACAGCGCAACAGTCCAATAAACCCTCAGTAGTTTCTTGCTGATTCTTCTCCCGGACCCTCTTGAAGTAAGGCCTTGTTAAAGTATTGACATAGCTTGCATGACTTTCAAAAAGTGTTTGAAAACCAAAACAATTTTGAATAAAAACATTTGATTTAATTTGAAATATAACTTATTATGATACCATCAACTCACAATATGAAGTTATATATTACGAGTAACTGCCCTTGCTTTGCTTCGGTTTTCTTATTTTTTTACACCTTAGGTTACGTTTTTGGAGTTTTATTAAGGAATTTAAGGATCACTATTTTTTTAATATAATTTTTATTTTCATATAATATAGCCTATGTTACTCGGGGATAGTGTAGCTTCCCAACAGTGAAAGAATTTTTCAAATCGGCTCAGTAGTTTCGGAGCCTATTCAATGCAAACAAAAAATCAAATCTTTCCTCTTTATATATTAGTATAGATTAGCAAAACAAGAAAGGTATTTAGAACTTTTGTATTATATAATTAAGTAATAAAATACATAATTTTATGATAGACAGCAACCAGTTTCCCTATAAGTTTGGTGATGAGGCCCCCAGTTGACAGATGCGTTTTTCTAAGCAAACCAAATTATATTTAATATTTAGACGAAAAATACCAAGCCAATAATTTCATTCATATCAAACAAGCAATTACACCTCATTACAATGTGAATGAAAAGTAAATAAAAATTTTTTCCTCAATCACTTAATTACTTGGTAATCATTTAATAAATTTAAGTTTGGTTCAGATTGTTACAAAACAATAAAATGTTTTATTTTTTATTATTATTGCGTAAATAAATTACTTAGATAATTTATTATCAATATCATTAATTATGATAACATAAAATTATGAACATAATGTTCAGTGTAGTTACGCTCACAAAAGAATAAGTAATACTTCCTAAGAATGTGTTTTAACTTGCTATTTAAAACATAAAAAATTATAAGTGTATGTAATAAGAAATATATTATTTATTATATGGTATGATGAGTAAACTGACACCTTCGAAGCTAAGTATTTAATGTTATAATATGATACAAGATGTATGATTACCACTGAAGCAGCCAAGTGTAATGTGGTGAACATTTGTTGCTACATGTCATAGAATCACAAGGCAAGACTGCTTTGCAATTCAACTGTAACTGTCATAGTGATTGATAAAATATCAATTACTTTGCACCATTAGTACAGTCTTTTTTCTATGAGTTTACTTTATGATTAGGTAATCTATTGAAAACAACAGAACTAAATAAATAATCTTGGTTAATGTTTAAATAAGCTACTCTATGTATTTTTGTTGTCACAACCACACAAAGATAATAATAAAACTGATCAATCACTAGGTACTTATGAGTATGTGATTATGGCTAAGAAGAAAATAAAATTATAAAACACTTCAACTATTGGTAAAAACTATGAAAAATCGTCTCTGAGATCTTGCGTTGTCTAGACATCTACACAAATAAATAAAATTGGGGTGTCTTTTTGTAATATTAAAATAACCGCTTTTTACTAAGTGCATTTGGATGTATACACGGTACATTGTAACGTACGATTTATATATCGCTCGTCACATGTAGCCAAAGTTATTATTTTGTAGTAGAAATTCATTTAACTCTTCATATTTTGACATATTACCACAGATTGTTTAAACCTTCACACATTTGACATGTTTGCCATAGATAAATAATTTCAAAATTTAACATAGCTTAACTATTTACGCGACGTGTCGTGATGTGACGGGAGTTTAATGAAACCACATGACTTGTTTTAATTTGATTTTATTAATTTAAATACAAATAGAAATTTGATAGTGGTGTTTTTGGAAATAAAACTATTTATAAGACTTCATTGTTTATTTATTTTACAAAAGTTATTAAATTGCGTTTGGTAGAACTTATCATAGACATTGCCATACTTAAAAACTAATTACTCTATGCAATCTTGCATAGACCTTACGTATCTATGATACAAGCGACCATAGTCCTTTATGATTTGCGCTCGTTCTTTTTCTGATTGGAAAGCCGGCCTATTAATATGTCTTTTCGGCGAATAATTTGTTTTTGGGGTTTTTCTTTGTAAATTCGTTCGGAAGTACTTAATTACTTATAAAAACGACTTCCGCGTCGTGTCCACGATGGGGGCGACGTATTTTTTTCTTTATAATACGTAAAACCGGCATCTTTCCGATGATCGCGTTGTTGCGTTGTTACATAACGTAATGGAAGGCGCATTTGCGCTTCCAACTACGGGTTTATTCCAACTACGGGTTTATTCCAACTACGGATTTATTTCAACTATGGATTTATTTCAACTACGGTTTTTTTCAACTACCATTTTAAAATCTTCCCATAACCTATTAACTACTTAGTTGAACAAGGATTATGTATATCCTTTTCTTTTCACTTCCCGCGGCGTTTCGCTGAACCCGTGGTTTAGTCATCACATTAGTGATGTTTTTGTTTAATGTTCCACTGTAATAATTCCATAATTTTTTTTGATTCCTTACTACGCTTTCCGCGAGTGAGTTTCCTAATGGAGTTCTTGACCTTTTGATGTCAATGAATATCACCTTTCCTTATTTTGGGCGGAGTATATATTCCTACCCACTTTTCTTTGGAGCCTGGACTGCGAACTCAAGATGAGGAGACCCTTACCTTGGAGAATACCATCGCAGTGATGAAGCAGCGTTGCGGTCCACTGTTGGGATGGGGATCACATTGAGAGGACGTGCCCTTTTGTGTATAAGTACTTTTATACAGGTACAAGTTTGTGATATTTTTCTACCATACAATACAACTTTTACAAACAATTAAATTTAGAATGTTTAGAATATTTGTAACTTAGTATATTTAATTCTACAGGATTTATCTGTATTTGGTAACTTTTACTTTTGTGCGGCTCATAGCAATTTGATGCCAAGTCTTTGTTTGTTTTGAAGGAATAAAAGATCCTTTGGTACATATAATATTTTATTTCTCTCCTCAGCAAAATATCATGTTTAGTTTATTATGCTTAGTACATTTACTACTTAGATTTTCATACAACACTGAAGTAAAAAGCCCGCTTTGAGATTAATAGTTCAATGTTTTATCCGGCTTTGTTATCCGTACTGCGAGGCAGGTGGATGGTCTCCTTGGCGCCCGTATTCTTGGTTTAGTTCTTTTCTTTCTTATATTTATTTAGGAGATCATCAGCTCATTAACATCTGAGCAAGGTTCGCCTACTGACGGGTACATTTATTTGGTGGGTTTGTGTTCTATTTATCTTTAGTTTATCTATATATATATTGTAGGCAAACACAACACCCCACTTGTTTTTACCACCCCGTACAATTCCCCGTGGCTACAATGCCTACAAATGCCTACAACATATATACCAAAATAGCATTTTTCACAATTTTTGTCTGTCTGTCTGTTTGTTTCGGTTAATCTCTGAAATTGCTGATCCGATTTTGACGGGACTTTCACTGGCAGATAGCTGATGTAACAAGGAATAACTTGGCTACTTTTATTTTAGAAAAAAGTTTGTTAGGCGATACGAAGTTGTAACGAGGTGTAATAATACCTCGTTCAATATCCCTTGGCTGGCAGTTGCATTTTTCTTCTAAATTTTTAAATCTTGACAGTTCGGGTTTGTTTACAAAAATGCAACTGTCAGCTGGGCTTCCCATGGAGGAGCTGAGAAGGATAGCGTGATATCGTTATGTTATTTCATAATTTATTCCTTTTAACTTGCTAATTATAAAATCAATTCTTACTAATATAATTAATACTGTGTTGCTGAGACTGTGCTATACCTGTGTTGATCTCACATAATTATAAATAGCCGTTATTTATTGCGACTATCATTTACTTATGACCCTGCCCGGCCCTGAGAATTATTGTTATATTACATTTGTGGAGGATCTGCACCCTCGCACTGGATATCTTAGATAACCTTAGGGACGCTAAGTACCTTAGTTCTATTGATATAGCTAAAGCTTTTTGGGAGATACCATTACGTAAGGAAGATAGATTGAAAACAGCATTCCATGTACCTGGTCGTGGTATGTTTTGTTTTAAAGTTATGCCTTTTGGTTTAACTAATGCTCCTGCGACTCAACAACGATTTATAGATACACTTTTCTCAACTATTGATGATAATAAAGTATTTTGTTATCTGGATGATATTGTTATTGCTACTAACACATTTGAGGATCATATAAATACATTAAATACTGTACTACAAAAATTACGTAGTGCAAATATTACTGTTAATTTTAAAAAGTGTGTTTTCTTTCGTAAGGAATTAAAATATCTTGGATTTATTGTTGATGAATATGGTCTGCGTACAGACCCCGGAAAAGTCAAAGCTATTTTAGGTATTCCTCCTCCTAAAACAGCTCGTGATGTTAAAAAGTTTTTAGGTACTGCGAGCTGGTACCGTCGTTTTATACCGGATTTTAGTGATATTGTAGCACCCTTAAATAAACTGACTTCAACTGGTAAAAAGGGTTCTAAACCACCTACTTTTGTTTGGTCTGATGAAGCGGATAAAGCTTTTCACAATCTTAAAACTTGTTTAACTTCTGCTCCTTTACTGGCTAGACCGGACTTTACTAAACCTTTTTCTGTTCACTGTGACGCTTCCAGTTATGGACTAGGAGCAATGCTTGCTCAAGAGTTCGATGGAGTTGAAAAACCTATCGCATACATGAGTAAATCATTAAACGGCGCCCAACGTAATTATAGTATTACTGAGAGAGAGTTATTAAGTGTGATAACAGCGTTAGAACACTGGCGTTGTTATTTGGATAATGGTACTAAGTTTACTATTTATACAGATCATTCTGCTTTACAATGGTTCCTTAATTTAAACAATCCTACAGGACGTTTGGCTCGTTGGAGTATTCGCTTATCTGCGTTTAACTTTGAGTTGAAACATAAAAAAGGGAAGGATCATTTGGTACCAGATACTCTTTCACGTTTTCCGTGTATTAATCTTATACAATATGACCCAGCACATACGAATGACACATGGTATAATGATGTTCGTTCTAAATGCCTAAATACTCCTGCTTCTTGTCCGGATTATTCTATACAGAATAATAAACTATTTCGATACGTTCGGAGTAACAATTTTATTAGTTCAGAATTTGATTGGAAGGAGGTTATTCCTTCTCAATATGTCTCAGATGTTATTAAAGAAAATCACTGTACGCCTACAAGTGGTCATTTTGGTACTTATAAAACATATATGAGAATTAAATTAGATATTTTTGGAAAGGAATGTATCGCGATGTTGCTAAATTTGTCTCAAAGTGTGAAACGTGCTTGGAACACAAACATCAGACTCAGAGAACCATAGGTTTAATGGGTGAACCAAAGGTTTGTTCCAGACCTTTCCAAGCTATATCAATTGATTTAATAGGACCTTTACCAATGACGCGAAAATTAAATAAATTTATTTTTGTTGTTACTTGCTGTTTTAGTAAATATTGTTTATTATTCCCAATCAAACGTGCTACGACTGCTATTATACAACATATTTTAGAAAATCTTGTTTTTATGACGTACGGTATACCGGAAACCATATTTTTGGATAATGGTCCACAATTCATTAGTTGTGATTTACAGGAAATGTTCCGTAAATACAATATACCTAAAGTGCTCTACTCACCACTACATTGCCCTCAGGTGAATACAGTAGAGCGTTACAATAAAACAATTATCACTGTTGTAGCTTCTTTTGTTGATCGGGATCATCGCACGTGGGATCTTAATTTAAATAAGATTCAATTTGCGATGAATACTGCGGTTAATGAAGTTACCAAATATACACCTGCATTTTTAGTATTCGGACGGGAACTCGTGCCTTGTGGGTCCGTCTATGGTGATTCCGATTTATCCGAGGAAATAATATTCGCTCCTCGTGATCAGTTTGCAGATAATATTGGTCAACTTTCGACATTATTTAACGATGTACAGGCTCGTCTTTGGCATGCACATCGGTCGAATGCTGTCCATTATAATGCCAAACGTCGACATCTAACATTTGATGAGGGTGATACTGTTTGGAAACGAAATTACCAAATTTCTGATTCAGGTAAATATTTTTCGGCAAAATTAGCTCCAAAATTTATAAAGTGTAAAGTATTAAAGAAAATTTCACCTCTCGTCTACGAACTGGTAGATTGTGAAGGACATCATTTAGGCCGGTGGCATGTTAAAGATCTGAAGCCCAGGTGTCACGTATAGTTTTAATCTTTTAATTCAACTTTATTTTTATCTCTTGTTATTTTCTTTTTATGTTGTCTCTTGCTTTTAATGCCTATTATATGTTTGCTCTTCTCTTATTTGTTTGCTTATCTCTTGTTTGTTTTGCTTAGTATTTAATTATAATGTGTTATTATTAATTTTTTCGTTTTCTCCTTTAATTATTATTTTATGTTATTTTTTTTTTATTTTATTTGTTGTACTTCTTGTTTTAGTTCCTATTTTATTGTAAAAAAAAAAAAAAAACCTAAAGATTTTTTTTGAGGGGAGCCCGGGGTATTGTAACGAGGTGTAATAATACCTCGTTCAATATCCCTTGGCTGGCAGTTGCATTTTTCTTCTAAATTTTTAAATCTTGACAGTTCGGGTTTGTTTACAAAAATGCAACTGTCAGCTGGGCTTCCCATGGAGGAGCTGAGAAGGATAGCGTGATATCGTTATGTTATTTCATAATTTATTCCTTTTAACTTGCTAATTATAAAATCAATTCTTACTAATATAATTAATACTGTGTTGCTGAGACTGTGCTATACCTGTGTTGATCTCACATAATTATAAATAGCCGTTATTTATTGCGACTATCATTTACTTATGACCCTGCCCGGCCCTGAGAATTATTGTTATATTACATTTGTGGAGGATCTGCACCCTCGCAAAGTTCGCCGGGTCAGCTAGTAGGGATTAAAAGATGCGACAGGGTGCTTTTTTATAATAAGTAGTGACATGATATTATGCATGTACCTGACTACTCAATTTTCCATAGCAATTATGAGTTATCAATATGGATGTGATAATGTACCGAGGCCTTACTTAGTCGAGTGCAGTAGTGCTCTAGTGTTTATGTGTTGAACAACTTCACTGTAAGGTTACTGATGTCATTTAATTAATTTAAATGTGGTTGTACGTCCCATCTGATTTTGATTACGTATATATTATGTTCTCTGAAAATTAGGTATCTAATGGTTAAAATAAAAAAATTGAAATAGATATTCTACCATAGTGTAGTGAGGATTTGGTCGAATTTTATTATATTTGTACTTTATCTACTTAGTAAAACTATTTCATCAAAAATTATGCTATTATTTCCACATTAAAAATGATTTAGTTAAAATTATAATAATTTTGCTATTTATTTCTTCAAGTTATTTCGAGTGACCTGTTTTTATTTTAAATGCATTACACAATAAATAGTTGTGAATGAAATTATCAATAAAGTTGTTGCTTACAAATTGAGCCCATAGAAACATATGACTGTATTACTAAGGATGGTATGTGTTTCAAGGGTATATCACTTGCATAATGCATACCTCTGGGTATAATTGCATATGTAATTTATAATGCAACTCGTTTATAAACTAGTTGAAACTACATTTCTTTTTACTAGCAAGATAACTTTTCGTTCTATATTTTAATATTTTATGAAACAATATTGAAAGTCAAAATGGCAAATCCCAAAACATTTGATGTTTATTTTCACTTTTTCAGTCTTTTCTACTCTATAACAATAGCAACTACTAGCAAACTTTCCGCCTTTTATGGATATTCCCATATCACTATATCTATAAGTGTCTAGTAAGGGCGAACAGACAGATGACAAGTCTACTTTTTCCCATAAGAAGTATTTTATTCGCATATAAAATAAAATAATTACTTACTTATATCATTTCAAAAGTAAAGTCGCCAAAATGAAGCTTTTTTTACGCTGAAAGCCGAACCAAGGCATTTGCTCATTACTGGGCTTACTGGCTAACATTTTAAAGACGAGATTTTCTTTATAAGTTTTACCACGGTAGGTCTTGGTTTCAATAAGATACATACTCTAATAGCCACGGTCGACCGGCGGTACAACCTTAATAGAATCCCTGTGCAGTGGTTAACAGTTAATGACCATAAAATTGTAAGAGGTAGGCCTCTTTTTTACATTATAATATTATTGGAGGTAGGTACATTAATTTTATCAACGTAAGTCTGGAAGTCACGCTTGATGAAAGCTAAATGAAATCCGGATGTATGAGGAAATTCGAAAAGTATCAGGTACGAGTTGCTAAATCGGTGTGCATTCATTCTTGGGTTATATTCGAGGAAAAGAATATGGCGATCCGTTCACACGATCCGGTCTAAAATTTATTTAATTTCCATCCTAGCAGTACCTACACTTACAGTATTTTTAGGCTATATTGTCAGTTGAGTTACCAACATGCGGCACTGTAGAATTCATAATTGTATGCCTCAATAAGTAACACCTATCTGTACAAGATATACTAGGCCGTCTTTAACCTATTGGTGGCCCTGGGCATATTAGGATAATGGGGCCCCTATGACTTTGACAGAACACTATTTTGTTAGAATAAACAAAGAAAGTAGATATAGCCTCTAGATTTATGCAAAAGCTAATAAGGAAATTGGTATTGTGACTACAATAATAGTAATTTAAGGTTCGATTTATTACAATAAAAAAAAATTCGATAATAAATATCGGTTATCGTTTAATAATCTGGCAAGAACTAGGGGGCCCCTATCCATAACGGGGCCCTGGGCACGTGCCCAGAGTGCCCAGTGGGAAAGAGGGGTCTAAAGATATATTATATAAGATATGCAACTTGCAACCAAATCGTGTAAAAAATTGTGAGTGTTGGCCACATAGATACCAAAATACATGAATGGAGACTAAAAGGGAATAGGATCAAACGCGAATTAGATTAACAGTGAAAAAGACCAATCAGTTATGTATTGGCAACATTAAGTTTAGGGACTATACCTCATCCTTTAGGGTGTCAGAATTATGGATCAGAACGGAATAACTCCTCCTGGACAAAGCTGATTGTCATCAAGTGTCTAATGCGTTTAAATACACTGCCTACAACTTCTGTTCTTTGACTCTTAAACATAAATGATGAGGTCATAAGTGAGTCAAATTGTCCCGACATAACACCAATTACATCCCGGATGTCAGCATGTACAAGTCTAGAGGTTCTCAAGTAGCCTAAAAAGCAAAGAATATCGCCATGATGGAATAACAACTGAGCTATTTAAGGTTACAGTTTAATCCGTGATGGCCTAGGAAATGATGATCGACTCCATTATTACTGATGGCATTACCCCGGAAGTTGTATCAACATGATCTTACCAGGGCGGTGCACGGGGGCCTTGTACCACTATTTAAGGGGAGGGCGGGCCCTAACATTGGAATAGTAATCTGTTAATGGGTCTTCCATGATAATATAAAATGTCGCACCTTATCTTCGTTCAGGAATGAAATCTAGACATTAATTTCATGTAAACTGCAGTACAAGTATTCGGGAATATTGAATAGAGCGATCCTTATAAGGTCACAAAATAGAGCTTCTAAATCGGATGATAAATGGTATTTATTACATTTCAGACGTTTCAGTTGATTAACGTTCTAAAAACAATGAATAATATTTGTCGGCATCCCAGGTCTTAAATTTCAAGAGAGGAAGCTTTTAATTAAACGTAAGCATTACTCCCCAAGTCTAGCAAAGGCTGGAGTAACGGTTGCATTATTAGTACGTTTGCACAGACTGGGCTTGATGTCCACTAGGAAGTAATTAAAGCGGCATTATAAAAACACTTTTCAAAGTGACGACATTAATTCACCGCGTCGGGGGTGGCTGAGGCGTCGAGTGGAAGGGGTGTGCGTGCACTAGGGATATGCGGCCCGCCGGCGCCAGGAGTCCCGATCGATATTCCGGCCCGCGCAAGAACACTCCGTGCTCACTCCGAGCGAATCGTGCCGCGACGCGCCTGTGCGTTCGACGCCTGTTTGTGTGACACCTAGACATTTTGACACAGTGCTGTGATAGTGTTTTCCACTTCGATCGCTCCGTCACTCACGGACATGAGATAGTCTTCGGACCATACTGGTATGTTTTGTTTAACGTTATGTTGATGACACGGTGGCACAATTCCTGCCGCTGGAAGGAGTTTTAACAGTAACACTAGGATCAATAGTGCTTTGACGGATGATGTCATATTTTTGCTAATTAGGACGTAGGATGGAAGTCGTGGGATAAATTATTTCCGCGAAGAATTGTCGTGAGATATTTCCGTTACACAAGGTTAGGCCAGGTTGGCAAAGTAACGTTTTATTAGTATGGTTTCTCATATATATCTATTCTATACAAAAGAAAAGTTACCTTGATTTTCTCTTTTTCATTCGTTTCAAAAAAGAGGTCAGTTTCATTACTAATGTCCGTATTCAAGGGTATTTCTAAAGTTTCATGAATACCTGATTTCATCTGGTGTACCGATGTCTCGGCACAATGTTAGCTTTTCTCTCCACGCCCCCAGTGACCTAGAAAGCTGCAAATGTAGGTAGGTATAACGCAGGCGTATCTAGAGCCAGACGAGTCAGACAGACTGAAGCTCCTATAACAAATTTAAAGTAGCGTAGTGGCATGACACACGTCAGTGATAAAGAATGAGACTAATCATAAGGCCAATGATTCTGACCTTAATGTCTCCATGAGCTTTATGAGCTATTAGAGGCAGGCTCACTTTATTGAGTTAGCAGTAGAACATGGAATTTAAATAGACACTTCTTCGTTCATAGTTTTGGAAATTATAGTTTTTCAGTAATTATGCTTTAAGTATTCGATGCCAGACAGTGTTAATTACGACCCTCGATAACCCGATGCTGTACTTTCATATGTCAAACATTTTTTTAGTTCACCTTTTTATGGTTCCGAAGTAAAATCGGAACCCTTATAGTTTCGTCATGTCCGTCCGTCTGTCCACGTCCTTCTGTCCGAAGCAAGGCGCCGAGACCCTTAGTACTAGAAAGCTGTAATTTGGCATGGATATAATATGTACATATTTATTAAAACTCCAGAATCCAGAATAAAATATTGAAAGACATTTTTTTCAGGGTACCTCCCCTACAGGTAACGTGAGGATGAATTATTTATTCGTCACGTACCTTATAGTGTGGGGTATTGTTGATATTAAGGTCTTCCAAAAATATTAGAGGTCGTCTAAGACCATTTTTGGAATTAGGGGTCCTTTTGCGAAATACTTGGCTATTACTTCCTAATTTTGGTTAGCCCCCCTCCACCCCCAATGGCTAAACGATTGAAGTTGGACAAATGAAAAATTCTCAAAAATAGGTTATTTGATGAAATTACAAGGAAAACTATCACGGCTATGTTAGCATAAGTAGTTACTGAGTAATAATTTTAATTTATATTTATGTAGATATAAAATACATATATATAGTAAGTAAATTGTAATATAATAAGTAAGTTATTTAATGGAATTGTAATTTAATTTAAATATTGACAAATTTATTAATAAGTTTGGAATTTTAAATAATTTAAATATGATAATGTAAATATTATAATAATAGCATATAAGGTCTCCGGTGCACGCTGGAGGAGATGTACTATTAAATAAATAAATAATAAAAAAAAAACTGAGTAATAATTTCGATAAACTTACTACTTCGGAACCCTACACTGCGCGTGGCCTGACACGCACTTGCCCGGGTTTTTCCTTTGCTTTATGAAGTTTTTGAAGAGCCATGACATTTCTTTTCATTCTATTCAACAGTCTGCTTCAATTAGTCGTGCCTTAGATCAGAATGAAAAACAAGCTTCCCAAGATAATTAATGCAGAGCTCTTTTGACCCAGTCCGATCTCGCGACATAGCTTTACCGGCTTTAATTAGCGATATACGTTCGTAACTATGTAGTTGTAACCATAAGTTTCAGCAATTACCCTGTTTAATTAAGTTACTTGGTGTAGCTCATGGATGTTTGAAGTGTCAGCAGTATTGCGCAACAGGGCATTTACCTGCGGGTTCCGCAAGTCCGCAACCGGCTTCCTTAATAAGTACACAATGAAAATCTCTTTTAAATCCAGGTCAACGGTTTCCGCTTTGCTGTCGACATCCGTCAACAACGTGGAAGCCGTTAAAAGGATAAAAATGTGTAAACTTTTCTTCGTTTCCTGCTAAATCAGTTAGTTGGTTGTTAACTGTTGAGGGAATTAATAAATTGCCAATGAAGTACTTAGTTAATTCAAAAGCATGAATAAATGCCTTACAGGAATATTTTGGTATTTTATTGTATTAATTCATAAAATTGTATCGTGTATGGAATTTGTATCATCTAAATAATTGGTATGTTTATCATCCATATTTACTGCAATTTTGCTGCATAGCGACAGTAGATCTGCATGTCTGCCAGTCTGAAATTCCTGGCACTACCTTACAGAGTAAACTTTCTATATGTTTATTTTAGCCCAATAAGTATACTTTAATTTTATCTCATTTACTATAAAGTACATTGCTCTGACCGTTTCATGAATTGTATCAATAAACGTATTTTTGATTCTACTAATTAAAAAACTCTTTTAATATTTATAATGTATAATTTCGAGGACTACAACTTTAATTTTTAATTTTTATAATGTTTGAAATGGAATAAATGATAAAATAATACAAGAAAATGACAATTTTGTAAAATTTATGACCCCTTATAAAGAACAGTGGCGTTATTATCAACAGTAAAGAAAATAACTATACCCATCAAAAGTTGTTTGTTCCCAGAAATTTTTCGCATTATCTTTACTTTACGATTTAGCCATAAAAATCGTTTACGGGAGTGCATGAACTTTGGTCTAGAATTCTGTATAGCATTCGAGACCTAGTGGGTGCGTCCTAAAATCGGTCTATTTGCAGAGTCCGGGCCGGCCCCCAACGAGGTCATCGGCGCAGACATACCAATCAATTGGCCGGGCACTGGATAGATTGGAACTACCATTGTGAATTGCAACATCACCATTATAAAGTGACCTCGTCTGCACTTCTGTCTATGATTATAGGGAGTTGTATGATAATATTGCTACTAAATTCTTGACGTTTAAATTCCTTTTTTGTTTTTTATTTAAAGTTTAATTGCTTTCGTCCCATGCCCCATGTCTGTTGTTTTCCTTTGAAATTGATATTCTTGGATTTCAAAGGGTTTTATTGGTCTGTATAACGAATTTCACAAGTATTTTAAATGGACATTCTATTTTAAATTTCAAGATACTTGAAAATCCTGACTTTATATTGTGTTAACTACTTTATGTAGGCTGGGTAGCTTAATACAACCATTACTATGCATGTCATCCAAGGATGTCTCATCTTTGATGATGTAACACTATCTTACAATTCATTTATTTTTAAAAGTGAAGTCATTCTAATTTGCACGATTCTTAGGTAACCTTCGCAATATCGTATTTTTTCACAAAGTCATTTACTAGTATATTAACATTAACAACTACATATTTATTTAATTGTTATATTTTAGTAGTAATAATAATAATTAAATACCTATGTCGTAATGATCCATTTTAAATGTACCTATGACTAATGACAGGCCCACTTTATTGAATCTTAACAACAGTATTGAAATGCTTATCGCGTCTGATGTCGTTATAGTAAGCTGTATAAATACTCGTAGATTAGAGGTTCTTTTAATGATTGCATTACTAGGTAGATTTTAGTCTCAGTAGGCATGATGACAAATTTTGAAATATTGTTCTATATTATTCTGCATCGTATTTCCGCAAAAAAATAAGGTTTAGTATAAAATAAATACACTTCAATAATCAATTTATAAGTTTAAAATTCGCACCAAAACACTTCAGTGTCATGGCGTCGCTTGTGACGTCACGCCTCAGTAAAGTAATAGAAAAGATATCATTGTCAGTATTGTCATATTCGTTTGTTTATTGAGGCGTGGCGTATTCGCGCTGATTGAGACTGATTGGCGTTCAAGATATCATGGAGGTTTGCTAATCTTGTTAACCATAAAACTAAAATATAGTTAATCTCGTTCATAATATTACGATAAATGCGTGTTTTGTAATCAATTAATAGGGTTTCATTAAATAAATACATAATTATAGTGATTTTTACTTACTGTCACCATGCCTATTAATACTCGGGTATTAATTTTATTCTTCGCTTGCTTAAATTTTTTATTTTTATTCAAAAAAATTAATTTGCACTCGGCCAATGTGTACATTTTGATCCTTTGGTGATTGAAAGATATTTCACCACGCTACTTTAGTATTTGTTGAGGGGGAAATCTTTACTAACATCTTTCTTATTAAAATACGTCAAGAAACTGTTGTTTACTGATAAAACCTTATTTTGTACAATTTACTTTTCTTAAGTAATATCGTTATCTTGGTAGTATGTGCAATGAAAAGTAAAAACATATATTTCCGTGACTCAAGAGTTGGGGTTTTCGATTTCATCTGCTAATGTTAAAAGATAATACGAGATATCACCAAAACGTTTGCAGTTTTGCTCTGAGCGTGTGTTGTACATATATGCTATGAACACATACGTGTAATCGTGTCGCGTTGATTCGCTGAGAGCCGAGGCCATCCGGCTAGCATATTTAGGGTGCTTGCAGGGCCGGTTTTTTCAAGCTTTCCCAAATCTGGAAGCGCCCTCTACATATAAATCTTTAGATAACTCCTTAGGACCTGCATTGCCTTTAATTTAAAGGATATTTATTTTGGCATGAGCAATCAATTCAACGTTAGGAATTTTTTATCATCACTGCAAGTAGATAATTTTATGTGCTCTATTATTCTTCTTCCTCAATGAATTGGGTATATAAGTTGCGTATATCGATATTACTGGTTAAAAACTCACCAAACGTAATATTCAGCATAATTTATAACGGGTATTGCGAATTCAACTTTCGTCTAGTGTCGCCTGCATTACGTTCGCATATCTAATTTGCTATTCGACGGTCACGGTCGAAGGAGAAAATGACCGTTTTATGAAGTCCGAACGAACGGATTACTTAAATTATGTATGTATATGTGTAACTTTACATCATCACGTGCGCTACTGTTATCTCCTTTTTTATGTTATCGTTCTTCGTATTTAAATTAACAACAAGATAACCATTATGAAACGTAATTTTTTCACGTTTGCTTTATCAAGATTGGGTTGTTGCAAAGCTTGTTATTTTTAACTTTCTCTGTTAATTACTTTTGGTAGATATTTATTGAAAGTGCGTTTTATGGTCCACAAAAAATTAGAAGAGTGTGAGGAATTAAAATTTTAATATAAGATTCTTGCTGTAATTTTTATAGAGACTCCATTCAAAGGTGTTAGGGCCCTTCTAAGCCACTAGACTGTGTGCCAGGTTAATCCCAATCACTGAATCACTGAGATTAAGTAAGATTCTATCTTTCACGAATGATGGAGGCCACTTGCTGAATGGCTTTCCTGCTCGTTTGCCGACTAGTGACATAAAGAAGAGAAAGTCGCTTAGTTCTTATTAGAAAACCGTTGATCATGGTCTTATTTCCACATAACGTACCTACTATAAATACTCCATTTACGTAACTCTCGATACTCCGGTTTGTGAAATAAACACCCAAATAATTACTTTGTGTATCTAAAAATGATTACGATTCGATTGTGCTTTCTATGTTTTATTTAGAGATTCGGTCGTTATCGCCGTAGCCGGCTTGTGACCTATCAATTGACCTGCGATGACATGCCTTTGTGCTGACATAATAAAATACTGTTCATTGCTCTACCAGAAATCTATGCTAGATTGATTGAGCTTATTATTGAAAGAACTATTTGACAATAGACGATTTGCTGAGTTATTATTTTTTATTTCAGTCGTTACTAAACTCAAATACTCTGTCATTTTCTTGTTTGCCATATCTGGGGGCACGGCAGTGCGGGGGCAAGTCGAGCAAAAAAGCGGCACGGCCGTACCATCCTTTTCTCGAAGCAATTCAGGCCATTTTCGACCCCCTATAACTTCGTTGTGGATAAAGCTAGAAGCCTGAATTTTTAGTAACCAAGCAGGCATTGTATAAACACGGTATATTTCAAATTTTATTCAATTTGAACTAGTAGTTTAAGAATTATAACTAGTCAAAGTTTCTTAATTTCGTCACTCACTGACTGACTGACCGATCATCAAAACTCTAAGGCACTTCTAGCAGACATAGAAGCTTCAAATTTGGAACACAATTAGTGTTTAGTGTATAGATCAAGGAAAAACTAAAATATTTTGCAATTTCGGTTCAGTTTTCTAGATACATCAACTGCATAAATAACTTTGTAATCCCATATAAATATATAGGATTACAAAGTTACATTTGCAGTTAATGAATTACTGTACCTGTATAACAAAGTAACATTTGCAGTGAATTAATCAGTGTACCTGTATGTAATATAATGGAATAATAGGTGTAGGTTTTTAAATATAATTATGTTCAAAGGTAACTTGTAAAAGGAAAAAAGTAGAACTATCTACAAAAAGAAATGAGATGCCATCAAAAACAAAACTTGTAAAAAAAACCAAGTCTCGCAACTCAGTTCTTCTACCGTAAAAAGTTGTGAGATCCATGTAATACCAAGTCGGTTAATTTATTCAGTTCCTACTTAAGGGTCCTTCTGTCTTAAGTTATTACGTAATTAGCTAACCTAACAAGTAACAACATCTTATAGTGACCATATTATCATTATTTAAAATATTTTATGTTTTAAATAAATAGATTGACTTGGCAATCGCACAATCAATCAAACAATATAATATGTAGGTATTACTTGTGAGATACATTGTGTTTTCATGCGATGGTCAAGTCGATCTATTTATTTAAAACATAAAAGATTTTTAATATTGATAATATGGTCACTATAAGATGTTGTTACTTGTTAGGTTAGCTAATTACGTAATAACTTAAGACAGAAGGACCCTTAAGTAGGAACTGAATAAATTAACCGACTTGGTATTACATGGATCTCACAACTTTTTACGGTAGAAGAACTGAGTTGCGAGACTTGGTTTTTTTTACAAGTTTTGTTTTTGATGGCTTAATCTTTTTCACTAATAATGTCTTTGTTTTTCACAGGTAAGCATTAGATATTGAAATATAAGTAAACTTCGGCAGCGCTAAGTAAGTCTATATACCTACCTATAAAGTATTTTTTATTACTTATCGTAAAGAAGTAATGTTGTGTGCTTTAGTGCCGTTAGTAGGTATAAAGTTCGACCGTTTACGGTCCGAACTTAATTAGGTAGTTGGGGCTAATGGGCAGCAGTATTTAGGAACGAGTGGACCATCGCCTTGACGTCACAGGCAAAACCGTCTAGACATTTCGACAGGATTATAACATAATATGAGTTAAAATATAGGCCACTACATTCTGGAAAATAAAGTAGAATTAAAGTTGACAAAGGTAATCTAACACTATTATTTAATATCTATGTGAAATTGTCAACACATCATTAGTCACTTTGTTAAATTAGGAAAAGACTCTAAATAATAAATTAATAATACACCTTAATAAATAGTTGAAGTGCTGTAGTCAGTACAGCAACTGAACAGTAAACTAAAATAAAATTTGAATATTTCTCAAAATATCAAATTAATTGCGATGAAAAAGGTGACATTTAATGACTACAAAACTTTCTTGTTCGTTTACTCAAGGGCAGACATTTTGTTGCTCGCAACAACCATAGATTGAAATGAAATGGAATAATATTTTATTCATGTAGGTATCACTGATACACTAAAACCATATTGACTAAAATAAATATGGTTCAGCGAGCGTTTTAAATGCTTTCAATGTACAGTATTACAGAGTTTCTTTGGAATTCAGGTGTACTTTTATACTATTCTAAATTTAGACGTTGGGCTAGTGGGCGAAACACTACGAAAATACTGGATACTCTGTTATTTGTCGCTGTTCCTGAATAATTTTATTTGTGTTAACTTTCGATCTTACTTATTGTAGTCTTTTAAATTTGATCAGTTAAGATTTTCTCCTGTGTTTTCTCCAAAAGTACGTTCTATAAAAAATCTGTCTGGAAGTATGAATGAATGGCCCTTTCTTGGTTGAGCAACGGAGCCGTTAATTGCGCTAACAATAGGGTCGAGAGCCTTTCTAAAGTCAGCAATACAGTCAGACGCTATTGTAACTTGGGTTATTGTTGCCGTTTTTAATATTTGCAATTTCCTAGTTATTATGCTAGCTTTTATATTTATTGTATACTGAATAGCCTATTACTTTATTGTAAAGAATCAGATTATTATTTGTTATGTTTGTCTATACTGCAATGCTGTTTTAAAAAGACTGAAGATGCAATTAAACTTTTAGTCTACTTTTCTCTTTAACTGTTAGCATTATTATTCCCTACTCTACCAATAAAGTGGAGATTCTACGTCGTTTCAAAGCAAAAGTCAGATTGAACAAAATATTATATATTATACCTTATTCTTCTGCAACACTTCCAGCTACTATAACTAATTCCTTTGATCGTTGAGGAGCTGAAATCATTAAAGCTGGAACGTTCTTAAATGAACCGTTGAAAATTGTATTTAATATTCCGACAGTGGAGTTGGGAGTCCTGAATCCTCCTCTATCGGGTCGTCGACCTCGAATCCAGTTCACGTCTTGCACTCGCCGACTCACGTAACAACCGCTTTCTGTATACATTTGTACGGACATACAATAAGTTATTTCTACATCGCCGTCTAATGTCAAGGAAATATTCGATTGACTCTGCCAGTATTTGAATTTAACTAATGTACTGTCGCAAGCTTTTTCTATTTTTAAGATTTTATGTGCAGCTTTATATCTATCTAGATAGATTAAAATAATCTTGACCCTGGGTATTTTATATAGCTTTTACTTCTAAAACTTTATACAAATTGGAAATTCTGAGATTTGTTATTGAATTTTCTCTATTACCATTTACGATAAGTGCTGTACCACATCCTTTTTGTTTTGGCATGAAAACAGAAAAATGGACATTGTCTAGAATCTAGATGATTAATTATTATGAAATCAATCGCTTATCTGTCTAGAGTCTAGACAGTCTGGCAATTCTCAAAATATCTGTTTCGATCTAGAGACGTAGGAACGATCAAGAAAAAATTTTCGAGAGTTAGTCATTTAGTTGTTATACGAAACAATTAATATTCATTTAGGGAGACATTAATGTATTTAGCTTGCGATAAGGTTTACGCCTAGGTCAATTCTTCACCCAAAGTTGATACCTAGTTAACCTAGTAGTAGTAGTTGATACCTACTATTCTTTGAAATAAAATTTTAAATGTGTCATGAAAACGGTTATTTTTTACGATGTGCGCGTACACTTAAAGCAAAATTAGAGTTACTTCTTAGAGCAGAACTTACCTCCTTGAACTGCTTAAGAAAATTAGTATTTATTAGAACCCTAAAAAGTTGCATGTAGACTCGTTGACGCCATCAAAATATCTGAAAGTCGCCGAGAATGCTCTAGAAATACTACTTCTTGGCGATTACTCAATCACTGATTAATGAATCTCTGATACTGATATTTCCTCGATCATGAATACATGATAAAAAGTATGTTTTATTTCATAACAGCTTTAGCACAGTTTCGATGACACTAATAAAAAGAACGTGAGAAAATCCGCACTCGCGTTATATTATTTTCCATCTTTGATCTCACGTTTTAAGAGGGTTCTTGTGGATCTAAAATAAAAAGACTAGGTAGTTCTCAGAGAACACTTCTGCTTTCGAGTTTCATAGCGTACGTTTAAAATAGGAGACGACAACGTTACTTTTGTTCAGTCTTCCATGACAAAAATCGACATATCAAATCTTTAATGTCGATGCTTTGTGAAAGGAAATATCAAAGTCTACGGTTTACTGGGGAGAATATAAATTATAATTTTGCTACATCAAACCAAATATATCTTTGTTCTTCCTTCCTTCATCAAAATGACGTTTTAATAGTTGTTGTTTTTGCAATATAACGTGAATTGAATCAAGCGGTGGTCGTAATGAGTCTGCTAACATGGCGACAGGACCGGGCCATTCAATCTGGCGGATGATTTGCCGGTTGTTGGGCACCAATTTGCGACAATCAGCGCGTCAGTTTGCGTTCTTCCCATTGACATCATCAACTACTCCACCGTGACGTGATGTTGTATGTTGTGAATGTGATGTGATGTAACGTGTAACCAGGAAATGTTGTAATTTAAATTGAGCTACATGAGCTACATCTATTCCGTCTCGTTGGTCTTTGTGATTATTAAGATCTACCCGTTTGTTTGTATCCTTAAGTTTCTGGGTTATTATAATAAACCAGGTCTAAATCAGCCTTTTCAATTTTTATGGGCTCATTAAATATATGTTTTATTTGCGTGCGTGTCCGTTCGATGAGTTTTGGGGTGAATAGTTACTGACGTAGTATTTTGAACATCAACAATAATATTTATGTATTCGGTGGATCTAATTCTAAAGTAAACCAAAGTGCAGTACTTTACGACTTCTGTTCAGTTGATGGTCGTATCGTGGTGTGATGTGGTTTAAGAAAGTGGATATCTGTTGCGGCTTTGCAAGTTGCAACACAGTAATAACTTGGCTCTACGAAATGGATCTCGGTGTTGGAAGGATTTCATTTATATCTAGATACTAATTAGGTGCTTCAGATTAAGTTAATTGAATATTATGATGTATTATTAATATCAGTTATGTTTAACAAATTTAAAATTTAAAATTATAGTATACTTTCAAACTCTAACAAGGCTTTTTAATTCCTTCATAAATAATGCTATTCTGGCTATGAATATTTCTAACGTTCGAATAGAAGCTGAAACAAATTTAAACAATCAAACAATTCAGCTTTCGGTTTGGCCTTCAAATTTGTCTTACACTGAATTATGTAAACGTAAACAATATGATTTAGCATAGCGTTTGCTTCGTTTCAGCAACGAGGCAATGAGGTCAGAGCGAACAGTACGAGTGAAGTACTCTCGAGGTTTATTTTACAATAGTCCCTTTTCCCCCTTTTCATCATCCCAACATCAGCTCCGGAATTTTTTTGCGTTTGGTCTTATTTAAGGATTTTTGTAGTTTTATTTTGTACCCTTTGTTATTGTTTGACTCGTTCCTATTTTGTGGAACAAATCGAAACTCTCCACCAATCCGCACTGGAGCAGCGTGGTGGAGTATGCTCTAGGCCTCCTCAAGAGGTGAGACCCGTGCTCAGTAGTGGGCCGTTAATGGGTTAAAGCCAGCCAATAGAAACTATTTTTTATTGAATATTGCGTTCATTAAGTGTTATAATAATAACATGATAATTCTTCGTCGCCAATAAGGTGGTTTTCATATTGATTATCCGATTCTGTCCTAAGTTCTAAAGTTTTAAAATTGGAGTTGGTTACTAAGCAATTTTGCCGCATTCGTCTTGTTTCCATTGGTTAACGAATTGTATTGGTAGTGAAATTTCACTATGCGGCTTAAAAGTCAAATTTTTGTGCCAGAACCTGCCCACACCGCACTTATATTTATGTTATGCAAATGTTTGTATTAGTACAAACACCGAACAGCAGAATTTCTCTTAGAAAATTGTCGCTCGTAAATAATTCATTGTTCATTTTCACCCACTACAATAATTGGATGGAAGCTGAACAATGTTGAGGCGTTTTCTTTGACACTTTTGGAGGCATTGGTTATAGCCATTCAATAGCTATAAGCTCTCGCTGTTCCATACAAAGCTTAACTTCTTTTGTATGTAAGTTCGCAATTACAGGTTGTTTTATTGCATCTTTTCTATAATTAGCCATTGACTTATATTATATAGACAGGCTGTTCAGTACTTACATTTTGTTCACCTGTGTTGACCCCAACTGGGGCCAACTCAGTTTAGTCTGTTGCGAGCAAGCTACACAGGTAAATGTCACGTTAGAAAAACTCCGACTGTTCAAAAACACTTAATAACGTATTATTGTTTATTGAGCACAGTTAAAACGTTCTCATTATTTACGTTTGAACTTTATTTCACTTTATTTAATCATAATTGGTAAGTAACTATATTTTTATTTACAGTCTTAAAAATTATTTAGTGTCAAATATTTAATACCGACATCTTGAACCAAACTTGACAGAACGAACACAGAGAATTTAATCACTACGGAACAGGGTTGCCAGACGTCGCGGAGTGAGAGATCGTACGGTGGGTAAATAAAAGTCGTATTTCCTAAGATGGCTCCAGAAAAAAAAATAGTACGATTCATTTAATGTAGGTACTAAAACTTTAATTAGTTTTAGATGGCGGTCTACAAAACGAAATTGAAAGAAAAGTAATAAGTAAAACTATAAATTAAAATAAAATCTTCTTATCTTCCAACATTTTTGTATGGAACCTGGCATACCTACAAGTCCGCCATTTTGAAAAAACTTCGATTCGGCGGCCAGTGATGAAACATATGTCAATCGATAGAGTAAATGATTACGATCAAAAAGTATACAGTGATGAAATGTCGTAAGTGGTATACTTTCTGAGATATTTGAGTTCAAACCCGTAGAAAAATAAAGTAAAAAACTTTGTTTCGGCGGATATTGATAAAATATGTGTCAATCGATAGAAACAAAGTTTTTTACTTCATTTTTCTACGGGTTTGAACTCAAATATCTCAGAAAGTATACCACTTACGACATTTCATCACTGAATACTTTTTGATCATAATCATTTATTCTATCGATTGACATATTTTACATCACTGGCCGCCGAATCGAGGTTTTTTCAAAATTGCGGACTTGTAGGTATGCCAACTAGGTTAATTGCCCTTTGCACACCGTGTGCAGTTTGATCCAACTTGAAAGATAGGATAGCTTACATCTCAATGTATAGTCGCAATATTATTTTATTGCAATTTTTTTTTGATAGAACGAAGTCTGTCCGGGCAGCTAGTTATAATATAAATTTACATAACAACATACAAAATTATAAATGTAGAAATATCGGGACATAGGTAATTATAATGTGCGCCATCTATTGATAAATCTATGAACCTATAATAATTATATCATGAACCTATTATACTCGTACATAATTTTCTAACAATGCATACAAATACATATTTAAATTATTAATGTTTACTTACGATGTTAAAAAAATATATAGTAGTCACTCCGAGATGAACTGGAAAAAGGCATAAATCGTATGATTGTCGCCATGGATATAATTATAACTTTTAACTGGATACATAACTTCGAGGTACTTGAAGACAGATGACGTCACAACGGAATGACTATTTGACCAATCGCAGACCGGTTTGAGATTATCCTTCATAATTGTGGGGTGTTATGTCGTATTTTACAAATGTTTTCTAATAATTTTTCTGGTTGTAAAAAAATATATTATTGTATTAACACATTTTATTATAATTTCTTCAAAATTGTCCTTACGTCATGAAAACGGATGTTGAAGGTGATAATGAAATGAAACAATGTAATTTATTACGGTACATTTCTTATATTTTAAGTGCACAACACTTATAAAAAAAATTTAACACAGCTGAATGATATATCCTGGGATTACAGATAACACAATGAATGGATGAACACAATGGTCATTCCGTTATGACGTAATTAATCCTCAGGTACCTCTACAATGTAATCCAGACAGAGTAATATATCCATGGTATATGTCCAGTTATAGTAATGTATCCATGATCTCTTTCGGAGTAGGGTGTTGGCAACACTGGGCGCATAGTGACTCTGTGATTGAGTTCTCTGTGGCACGAAAGCGTGACACGAAATTCCTTAGAAACAGCGCGTCCATATAATATAAGTCAATGTAATTAGCTAGCTTAGAAAATTTGGGTCATGACTATGAAAATTTGATTTTCACTTGCAGTTTCTCCATTTGTATCGCTTTTGCTAAATTTATGTACGAGAAACTGTTAATAAGATTTGTCATTGACAAAGGTGAACTAGGTCCGTCTCAGACTTTTGAGACTCTCAATAGTTTACTCAAAACTGTTTTATCATTTTAATTCATCAGAATGAAATACTTCTCACGGTCCCACAATGACCACTATTTCAAGCTGCTGGTGACTCGGTAATTGTTTTACAACTTTTTGTATTTAGTGTCAGCTATTGTTCAAACTTGTTTTATTTCAATCATTAGCGCCATGACACTCATGACTCATATCTAGTAATGACCTGATAAATGTTGGATTGGATGGCATTTTGTTACTGCAGTCAACAGTGTTGTTAACTATGAAGTTACGTAATTTGATGCTTCACGGATTGTCTGCGACTGCGGCCTTTATTATTATTTTTGTTCAATAAAATTATATCACGTCGTATAGATAGTAGAAATATACATCATGTATCAGTACAGTGCAGTGCAAATGTGACACTTTATTAGACACTTAAGATACGAAACAATACGTGGAAAATTTGATAAGTGCTGTTGATTACGGTTGAAATGCAGTTTTTTAGGGTTCCGTAGCCGAATGGCAAAAAACGGAACCCTTATAGATTCGTCATGTCTGTCTGTCTGTCTGTCTGTCTGTCCGTCCGTATGTCACAGCCACTTATTTCCGAAACTATAAGAGCTATACTGTTGAAACTTGGTGAGTAGATGTATTCTGTGAACCGCATTAAGATTTTCATACAAAAATAGAAAAAAACAATAAATTTTGGGGGTTCCCCATACTTAGAACTGAAACTCAAAAATGTTTTTTTCATCAAACCCATACGTGTGGGGTATCTATGGATAGGTCTTCAAAAATGATATTGAGGTTTCTAATATCATTTTTTTCTAAACTGAATAGTTTGCACGAGAGACACTTCCAAAGTGGTAAAATGTGTGTCCCCCCCCCTGTAACTTCTAAAATAAGAGAATGATAAAACCAAAAAAAATATATGATGTACATTACCATGAAAACTTCCAACGAAAATTGGTTTGAATAAGATCTGGTAAGTATTTTTTTTTAATACGTCATAAATCGTAAACCGCAAAAAACATTGATCAAAGTTACAACGAACTACAAGAACTTTTATATTTTGTTACTTGCTGCTACGGAACCCTTTATGGGCGAGTCCGACTCGCACTTGGCCGCTTTTTTCTAGTTGTACCGACCTACTGTTTTAATTTCGACCATCCATATTAGGCAGTTATGATACAACTGAAATTAACGTGTAATAAAGAAAACATTTGAGTACTTTTTCTGTCTCTCTTTATCGTAATAAAAAAACTAAGATTATTATTTAGCATCTCGTTTAAGTATAAAAAGTTTTAACTTTACAACCATCTCATTCGTGTAGGCGTACTAAGTGTTTTTTTAATGGCAGAGTTATATTGACCTAAATAAAGCGATAACGTCATCGCCACATTGGAACTAGCACTGGGTGTGGTTGTTGCACTAAAGTGTGAACAAAAATCTTTCCATATTTCATGTGTTATTGGGGAGCTTGCCATTTATATCAGACGTACCTACTTGCAAAATGAATTTGTCCGTCTCTGGATAAATTACTAGGTAAAGTACCTAATAGCAACTAACGCTAAAGATGATATTGTCATTATCTGACAATTGTCAGGCAAGGCAGCTGACTTGGGGATTACGGATTGAATATTGAAAACGGACATTAGAGGGCTGTCTTCTGAATATCTATCAAATGTTTGTAGCAATTCATTGGTAGATTTTATTTCTTGTTCTCCCACATCTTGTTTGTCTCCCATATTGATATGATATAACTGATAAGTAAAATATACTGAAATCAAAATTCTCATCAATAACAGTTACTTCATAGAATGTTTCGCGTCGTCGCGTGGCACATTCGCCGGTGCATGCGTCGCTATAGAACCGGTTAGACGCAGCTCTGCCGGCGGCCTTCGACGATGCTGCCGACGCCCGCTGACGTCACCGCGCTTATGTCATACTATACTACTGATGACTTGATTATCTATACAATGCCAAACGAACGTGCTCATCAGCTCTTTAGCAAAGGATGCGAGGATGCGCGGTATCTGAGGCCATTTCCATAGTGCTCATTTCTACTTGTTTATAGTTAGGCCACTTGTGCCTCCTCTATAAGGAATCAAAAACAGGTTAGCATAAGATATCTTATCCTGCTTGTATGCATTTCGTATGTGCAGCTTATTACAAAGTTAAATTCAACTCCTACCATAGAGTGGTTTGATTTTGGATCTTGTCTTTCTAATTTTTTGAAGTTTTACGGATTAATAGTAAGTATCACTGGATCTGTTGAACAATTGTGATAAAATCAGTTTCAGAGTTCGTACCTTTTGTGGTTGGGAAATTATGACTTGTTATGATGAAACGTTGAGTTGAGGTAATGATAAATTGTTATAAATTTCTGCCAAAAAAAATTCTTGGCTTCCGCAAGCTGTAAAAATAATATCTGAACAGACAATCTTTTCCTCAGACATACCCCATCGTCTTGTACTTTCACGCTCTACTTTGTTACGTATTTCCACAATTAAAGACTTTGTTACGCATGACTAACGACAGTAGGGAAATAAAATTCATCGTAACAATTGCACATGCGCTTGCATCATCGTATTATTAGGGCTGCTCAATGTTTACACTCGATCACAGCGGGGGGCGTCAATATTAGGTCACAACGCAGGAACGCTTTAATAAAACTGTTAATGGCTTATACACTACGAGCTCATGCCCTTGTTATCCTATATGGGCCATGACAAGAGATCCTTGTCGTATTCACTAAATAGTTCTTGACATTTGCTATTTAGGCTGTTCAAATTCCAAAGTATGTTTACAGTTCCATTGTAGTCCGCTTGTCGGCTCGTCTCGTCGTAAAAGTCAATTATGATTTGCTCAGCGTTTACAACGGGTTGGTTCGATTGCCTCAATGTATTTCCAATAAAAGCACAATTCTAATTGAATTACTGCGCTAACACCGATTGATGCAGTTGTGAGTAAATGCTCTTATACATTAGATATAGGTTTGATTTTTGCGATTCAGCAAAATCTTTCCGTTGGCTGTCAGTTCTGATACTTATATAAACTCTACAAATAGTAACGTAAGTAGATAGCAAAAGTGACCTCCAATTTTAGGCGCCATTACCACATAACTAGAATATACTCAGTTGGCAACAAATGACCGGCATCCTGCTCTAAGTTCACTGCCGGCACCCACGCGAGCGCTCATTGACTTCCATCTCACCCGTTGGCATTAAGATGGTGCAACCATAATAATGACGATTGCTCTATTTGGATAGATGATCGTTTACTCTCATTGGAAAATTAGACAGCTAATAAAAGAAGCAAATGTTATTTTTATTCGTGACGACGACGCAATGTCTTGTAATTTATGGATCGGCTAATTAAATCAATGACAGCATACTTCTCAAGAAAACGTTACAATGAAATGTATTACTAGAAAGTTTTGATATCATCTCGCATGTACGCCAACATCGCCAACATGAATTAAACATTCAGTTACCGGCGGACTAATTCAAAATTTATCTGGATTAGTCTTTTGGCGAAGTCTGTGGAACCACATAAAATGTAGTTTCTGGGAATCATTTTGTTGGATTCTTCGTGGAAAAATAACACGCCATGTTACATGTCAGACAATGAAGCCAAAAAAGTTATCTGTGAGTAAGTAAGTAGGTACTACATGTAGAAGTGCATTGTTTAGGGTCTTCAAATTTTACTGGACATGACTGTTTAACGTTATGATACTCGTTTCATCCATAGTAGTGCGACTCGTGACTGTAACCGCGTACTCAAAAATGAACTTTCAATTGTAATCTCAAGGTCTGTATCTGAGTTGTTGATGTGAGTCTGTTTTAACTTGTAAAGTGCAACTAGTGGTTATCTCAGACATAAACAATGACCGAACTGTGAGAACCATTGCCCTCGTTTCGCATGATGTTTAAGTGGTACGTACGTGAATTTAAAAATAAGCGGCTCACGCTGCACGCATTACTTGCGAGTTGCGTTCTCTTAAAGAAAATAATTTGAAGTGAGTTTCTTTTACGTATGCCGTATGACACGAGTGTTCGAATAATGACGTAGGACACGTTAAGAAATGTAGTTATTACTACAACTAGTTGATTTGATCAATTAGCTTTTCTGCAATTGAAACTTCTGAATAAATCTGCATTAGAATTTAGATCCCTTAGCGGCTTAATGTATATTTGTGAAGACTTGACGCTGTTGTCCCAAAGCCACTCTGTACTTACTGTAGTTATTTGGTACCACACGATGCAAGTCGTGACGTTAAAAAATCAATTGAGCTGTTATTAATCGTAAAAAGTCATGATGATAATGTTTACGATGTGCACATGAAGTAAAAAAAGACTTGCATGACGTCATCCTACGTATGAAGGACATAACTATTTAGTGTACAGCCGGTGTGTGAGTGTGTGAGTGAATGTGTATTATTATGTGTGTGTGTGTGTGTGTGTGTGTGTGTGTAGTACATAGTACAACCTACATTATATCTAAAAAAATTGAATCTATGCAATTTGATAGAGGAATCGAATTTTTTAAGCAGTCCTATAAGGAATTAGTCGAATATAGAGGCTGAAAAAAGCTTTTTTTTCCAACAGTTGTACATTTATTCTAACTATCGCGTACGCTATGCTGACGAAATTAATTTGGTGTTCGCCCCGTTGACCGGATATCCTCTTTGTTTCTGGGGAGCTTCACGTTTCGGACTGCGTTGGTTTTGTTTATAAATAATATTATTTATAACGCGTCTGTGGGTGTAGAGGTGAATATATTTGAACGCCTTGTTGTTAGGACTAGTGAATAAATATGCTTTTGAATAAGGGTGATATTTTGGACATTCTTGTAGAAGTTAGCTCCGTTTTCCAAGGCTTGAGAGCCAGTTCTTTCTTTCTTTTTATTCTCTTTTTATTGGCCGGCAACTTATGAGTGATGCCTTTGGTGTCACTGATGTCCATAGGCGACGCCAGCAACTTACCATCAGGTGGATCGTCAGCTCATTTGCTGGCCTAACCCTCTTCAAAAATCAGGAATAAATGGTGATATCTAACCATTGGTCTTTATAAAACCGCTGCTGGACATAGATCTCTCGTAACATGCGCAACTTTGACCGGTTTTAAGCCTTTTGAATCCAGCGGGTACGCGCTGTCTTCTTTAGGTTGTAAGGTCCCTGTGTTATTATGCTCTTTTTACTTAGATAATAAACGATTTCCACTTGGAGACATTTATCCCTCAACGGTTGTCAGTCCTTGGAAGTATGTGGCCAATCCATTGCTACTACAGTTGGCACTAATTCTAACTAACTCTGAACTATGTCAAAGCTGAAAATTGAGTTCCATAAATTTGGCAAAAAATTAAGTAGCGATGGAGTTTATTTATATTGTCTTACACCTATGTTAGGCTACGACCTTTAGTCTGCTTATAAAGCAGGATACATTACTTTCAGTTTATCAGAAAGTTTCATTGTAAAATAATTTTCCTGGTAACATTTTAATCTCGTTACAATTCCGCACATAATTTTTTTTATCTGTTGACCCTAAAATATCTTGTCTATCTGTTGAATACTTATTTTCAAAGTTACTAAAAGTAATAAAGAATCTCAAATTTCAAACACACCTCATATGATAATGTAACTAATTAGTTAAACAAGTTATGATTATATGACGAACCAAGCGTGATGGTCACTGCCGTGTGAACTTACGCACCTTCGCGTTAGCGTTGGTTCTTTCTAACTTGCAGGAATTGGTTTGTGTGGGAGTGTGATAGCTATTGGATTATGACGTGTGCCTCACGCAAGGCTCCGGGTGCGGTTCTATATTTGGGTTAATGGATTCGTCCGCGCACAGCCAACATGGGAAGTACCTGTTAGTTCGTCCGCTACCACCTTCCGACTGCCGTTGGGATCTATGTCTACATGGGAACAGTTGACACTTTTAAATGCTTTTATTCAACCTATCCTCTTTGTGTGGGTCAATTCTTGCACGCTTAATTAGACCTCCTAGGATTCTTGTCCTAATGACATCCACTTGTATTAAAAAAGCGTAGCGCCAAAAAATGGTAAGTATGATTTTAGTCGTCTACATTTTATTCGCAAATCGCAACATGCCATTGCCATGCCATGCCATTATCATCCCAACACTCATTCTGCACGGTCGAAGAAACAAAGTTTTATGTGGTAATTGATAAACTATGGTAATGTATATTCCATCAATCTTAATATTAAAATTTTATTAGCTATGGGACCACGCTTCGTTGTGGCAACGGCTATCATAGAAACGAAAGTAGCAACTATGCCAAAATGTAAGAAAACCCCATATGCTTGAAATTTCCCATCCGCGTAGAAACTTCCGAGTTAATATTTAAAAAAAAACACTATTAAATTAAAAGACTGTCTAGCATAACAATTCCAAGTCAATCCATTAACTCTTGGGAGTTTCGCGGCCAGAAACATGCGGAAGTAGAATTTTTAGATTAGATTCCGCTTTCTAAGTAGTGTATCTCAGGTTTAGTATTAGTAGTGTTAATTCCTGGTAACGCGAGCCCGTTACATTCCTGTATTCGCTTACACAATCATCGCTTCCGTTGAACCTTTTGATTTGAATGGTGTTACATTATAAATTCTTGTAAACATTAACGTTTATCGTTTTACTTTTTGTATTTAGTGGGATACTATCACCAGTATCATCTGATTTTCTATTCTTCGACTAGATACGACTCATCTATTTATGAAAAATTCCACCAAGGCAGTTTTCACTGTTCTGCGCTTGGGTGAAAATTGGCCTTTATGGTAGTTTCTATCCTGTCTATCTTGAGGAAAGACCCATCTATGAACCACATTTGTCATTAATGCTGTTTAGATTATAACGACAATCTTAATTTTATACTCGTGTATTTTTAAATGCTTAACGAATAGCGAGGATCGAATACGTTTACCATACTAAGTAACGTAGTGTACAGCTTCTTCGAATTTATAATATAAGGCTGGTTGTATCCATTGATAGAATAGGTCTAGTGTACTTATGGTATCGATTTAGATTAGAGTGGGCAGGCTAGTTTCTCTTACAACTTTCTCTTATATATTCGACCTTAATACCCGAGGTGTCCTAACATTTATCTGTAGAGCTATGGTTTAGTACTAGTAACAATGATTCATAGCTCACTACTTGACAGTTTTTATTAAGTTGTCTGACGAGTAAACTACTGCGGGCTCGGTCGGTAGTTGAATGAGTGACCGGCAATGGCAAACTTCTTGCTCACAAATCCTTCCGTGCTCGGATGGCTGTATAGGATCTTTCGGCAATTGAATAAGCCGTGGTGTATATGCTGTAGGTTTTTTTTTATTTCAAGGAAATATTGGCAGACTGCAGCAGGCCGTCAAAAACAATGACGCTTCACACCCATAGAACGCTCATAGCCCCACACTAGGATTCCCTGTGTCGTGGCCGTCGTGGGTGCCATGGACAACACACAAATACAACAACGCACACGCCCTATGTTCATTCAGTCTGTGTTCACTATTTTGAATTCACAAGCTATTCATAAAACTATAATTATTTAGTTAATTTAACTTCTTTACATGCACAAAAAAGCTTGTATAAAAAAGTACAATATTTTTCGTATCATTAATGTTATATGGCATTATCGTCGAAGTATTGGATGCGTCAATATTCTCACGAATAAAGATGATTTCAATATAAAAAAATGTCGGCGCTGCGTTATCGAGAGTATCTTCGACTGGAGCCGCGTTGAGTCCACTTCTGCTGAGCTAATGGCTCTATATTTAGAGTTGGCTGACTGGCTGTGATGTCAACATTTGTCGGAAGCTGGAAATCGTGCCATCGGCATCGGCCAAACTTTATTCGATTGCCGGTCGCCGGTCACTTCGCGCCTCGCGGAATGTGAACGCCGCTGTTGATTGATATTGGGAAAATAGGCCTCACGTGCTTCCGTCTAGATTTTTTGTTTTTGTTTGTGATAAGATAAAGCTGCAGTGGTGATTCGTGTTGTAAGAATGTCGGGTTGTAGGATTCTTGGTCCTGCTATGCATAACAAAATGGTTTAGGGTTCCGCTTATCTAATGATCACGTGTCTATAGTAATCTCTAATGTTTTTTTTTAATAGCTACACTAAAAGCCTACAAGATTAAGGAAACCTTTTTACAGAAATGTCAGTGGTGACTATTATATCACTGATGTTTATTATCTCAACTCTACGAGTGGCCTAATGAGGCTCTTTTTTGCACTAAATGTTTTCGTGAATCATAATAATGTATTGGTTAAAAATGGAAATTATGTCGAAGGTATGTTATGGATCTTCCACTCTTTGAGGTTCGATCAAACAGACAGAAACTTTTTAATATGTTATGTGGTGATTTATAAATAGGTACTAATAATAACTACATAGTACTAGTGTACGTAGTAGTAAGCGTAACGGTAAGTGGAGAGCTCAATTCGTTGAAAGCGTCGCTTGTAGATCATTACAAAAACAAATAAAGTAGGGTAAGTTCGCCTGTTCGCGTCCATCGCCCAATTCGCGTCCATTTTGCGGATCTCCCTTTAAAAATCCTCGAAAATAAGTCAACTAACACACCAATCAAACGAAAAGTCATTACCGCTTATACTTCAATGTATAAGAGGCACGCACACATGGACAAAAGTTCTGTGCGTCAAACCAATCCCGTTTAGAAAAAATAGTTAGTCTCGGCTGTTCAACAAGGAAGCGCGTATGGGCGGGATATTTAGATAAAAATTAGTGTGCAGCGGTGCGTTTGATGGTAAGTTTTTTATTGTTTTATGTGAATTTTAGGATACATAGCTGTTTCTACACTTTTATGATGAAAAAAGGAATAATATTAATTATGAATTTCCTTATGTTTTTTATATTTAACGAATAAAATAAGGTGGACGCGAATTACTACATCGAATTTTACAAAACTTCCACTTTGCGTCCGCAATGGACGCAAAATATACCTACAGGGGATAATAATAAACCAAATTGCGTCCACAGTTTTCGTTAAATACTTGCTTGTAAAAAAAATTTAAAATGTATTTTTTATTATTATTGTACATTTTTTTATTAAGACTACGTATTTATAATTCAATTTTTTTAATTGAAATGAGTAATTTCTTTCATTCTTATTTTTTTTCATTTAAGATGAGTTCTTCGGAGACAAGAAAGAAGAAGGAACAAAAACGTGTGGCACTCGGGGACTGCCGCGGTAAAGCTATTGCATATCATTTGTTGCAAAATAAAACCTCATATCCCCCACTTGCAGTCAGTACTAGGATAGCAAAAAAATGCAAGCAAGTATGCCAAAACAAAGCTGGGGTTATTAAATTTCTCATCGGATTTGTTCACCTAGTAGCAATTAATTAAAGCGAGTACTAGGCGCACAGAAGTCTTAGAGGATGCGACATCAGTGCGGTCTTATTCACTCTTCGATATTTAGCATAGGCACAACAGGGACGTCAATATCACGATCATGCACATTAAGCTATTATTGCCATATCTCCCGTCATGCCAATCAATATGCGGAAGAGCGACAGTGATAGAACAAATCACTGCCGCTCTGACAAGTGATGTCAGAGCACTCTGACAACTCGTCAGAGCGGCAGTGATAGATTCACTCTATCACTGTCGCTCCTCCGCATATTAATCGGCATCACAAGAGAAACAGCAATAATAACCTAATGTGCATGATCGTAATATAGACATCACTGTTGTGCCTTATGTAAAATACCGAAGAGTAAATAAGACCGCACTATACTATGGCCTGTACAGTATCACTGATGTCGCATCCTCGTAGACTTCTGTGCGCCTAGTACTCGCTTTAATTAATTGCTACCAGGTGAACAAATCCGATGAGAAATTTAATACCCCAGCTTTGTTTTGGCACACTTGCTTGCATGTTTTTGCTATCCTAGTACTGAGTGCAAGTGGGCGGTGTCACCTTTTATTTCGTTACGGTTTTTCTTGATTCGCTCGCCGCGCTCAAGCCCGCGATAAAAGCTATGCAATAAGCTTTAAAGAACATACACAGAAGAAGATTTAAAGAAAGCGTTAAATGAAATTCGAGAGATTAATAAATCGATACAACCAATGTTGAGAAGATTTTATTTTTATTTTTTTAAGTGCTTTTTTTAATGATAATAATGTTGATTTTTTAATATTTATATTATTAAATAAAGAAATTATTAAGATACAATATTTCTTTACAAATTATTCAAAATTTCACCCCTATATTCCTTTTCTAAGCTGTTGGACGCTAAATGGTCCACGGGTGGACGCAATTTGGATTTTGTGGACGCAAAGTGGGTAAAACGCCTAATTCTGAAGTTAATCTATTTAAAAAGAAAACACAAGATGTTTCTAATAAAACTGAAAGTTAATCTTAAAATAGACTATATAATGAATACATTACATAATTTTTTCATAGAAATTAGTGCTGGGACATTTTTATTATCGCCGTCAAACTTGCCAACTGCACTAAATGGACGCGAACAGGCGAAACGACCCTACTTCGAGTGTGCTTACTATGCAGGAGTCGTTGACTACTGGTGGTAGTGTGGTACGGTCGGCGAAACAAACTGTAAACTAAGTACTGCAACCGTGCCAACCCGTGGTTAGTGTTGCCAGATCAATTGTGTCAAATACCAGGACGGTGAGCAAAAAAATGGTAATGGTAAAAAATCGGTATGATTCTCGAATCTGGGCAAAATCAAAAAAGTTATGTAACGTAAAAAAATCTTTGATACGTCAAAACTTTGTACCACATTATACTATGCATGAAGAAATAATGCAAAAAAATATGTTACTTTACTGCCATTAGTGTCACATACTCACACATATTTTCAATACATAAGGGGCCATTACGTCACACGTTAGGGGGGGGGGGGGGTCGATGAAGTGTGACAAGGGGTGAGAGGGGGGTCCTAAATTTCGTGACGTCACATTTCAAAATCGAATAATTGATATGTATAGGTAAATATTAAAAAATTATAATGGAAATAAAACTTATTTCGGAACTGCTGTTTTAATTTGATAATTTCTAGGTGTAAAATTTCATAATATGTGACCTCACACTAGGGGGGGGAGGTCTCTCAAATGTGACCAGCTGTGACAAGGGGGGAAGGGAGGGGTCAAAAAGTCATGAAATTAGTGTGACGTAATTTATGGATGGCCCCTAATATGAAAACTTGAAGCAAATAGATTAGGGAAAAATTGAGACGTTCGTTCGGCCATTCCGAACAAAGGTAAATAAATACAGACCTGTCACTAGAGCCCCGAAAATGGGAACGTCCCGCGCAATAGGGTACACCTGGCTACGTGGCTACGATGTGATAATAGTCTACAAACAGTTATGAGCCCATTTCATTATGAACCTTATTCAAAACACTCACGAACAAAGTATTTAAATAGGGTAGTCGTGATTAAAATCGCATTGTTTCCTGTCGTTTGTGCGGTGAAATAAATGCACATAATAAGGCATTGCTGTTCACGTCACGTGTCGATGAGTAAGCTTTTAGAGCGAGAAAAATTCCGACACGAGCTTTCACTGTTGTTTGTTTACTGGGTTTTAAAAATTAATAACGTTTTTCGAATGGTAATTTACGAGGGGCTTATAGATCTTTACCTAATGCAGTGTTTTATTTATTTTACTTCGAAAAAAATTGCATCTCCGATCCTTTGATTTGAAAACTCGTACCCACGTGTTAGATTTCAAAACTCATACTCGAGCTGGGGCGCTGACATAGCACAAGGCGGCGTGTTGTCTCCACGATACGTATACGATTTTCATAAATTCTATAAGCTCTGAATTCTCCTCTCTACCATATTATGTTCTCAAGATCTACACTCATTCATCATTGCAGAACTCAACTCTGATTTACCTTGTATTTCAATTGGACTAAAACTGAAAACCTCAAAGTAAAACCAGTCATTATCAGCAGTTGTAGAATAGCTAAAAAGCAAAATTCAAAGCAATCTCTATCTTTTTTCTTTTCGAATGCGTGAATAAATTGGTCTGGCATAACAGAACTGTAAACACAAAGGCATCATAACCCCTGTTCAACATATGTGGTGTCTGATAGTTAAGTAATGTATGACCATAAAATCATAGGAGTAGAGTCGTAATTTCCACAAGTTTGGGTTCGTATAGTAAATCGTCATGGTGTGTAGTCGCCGGCCGGCTGTCCCAACGTGCAATAACGGTCTTATTACGGTTTACATAACTCAAAAGTAAACGTGAAATGGGATATAGCTACACGTAATAGTGCTCAAGCTACTCTTGTTTGGTTAGAAAATGTAGGACCTATTTTTAGTCTTGGTAGTACCACAGAAGAAATGATAGTACTTATAATAAGGTTGTACTAAGAATATGATTGATACTGGTGTCGTGATTTCGAATTTTATTTAAAATATAATGGCGAGGAATTTTAACTATACAAAATATATATTTAAGCTACATTGTAGGTACAGTACATCTTTCTGTTTATGCTCTATTATCTCTAAAACCACAGCACGTATTTTCATGCGGTTTTTACAAAGCGCAATATAGTGATTCACGAAGAAGGCCGAGATGTATGAAGTAAATAATATAAAATAAAAATAAAATACATAGTAGAAACGAATAATAACAAATAAATAAATGTTTCCCCAAGCGACTTTACTGGTAGAGCACTGGCAGAGCGTTTTCTTTTAGTTACCACTTCAAAAACTTAATCTATTTTGAACGTTATTGAACGACAAAATTGAAATATGTATTGCGTGTACAGAGAAAGAATCGAACAACAAACTCTAAAAATAGTTGATTATAAGGCAAGAAATTAGTATCTTAACGACTTTTTAATTGCTGAAACTATTATACGATATCGTCGTCAGAGAGTTAATAATACTACAGAAAGTACAGAATAGGAGAGCGGGGTCACCAAAAGAACCTCATGAAAACGAACAATCCAAAAACGGGAATAAAAGGTAAGGATTTACCTATCATTTTCAAACATAGGTATGAATGTGATTAGCGACCTTCTCCTTGTCTTCCTCTCTTCCTCTCATCGTTTCCTGTCGGGATATAGAAGAGGCCTTCGATGAATTCCACACTAAATCTTTGAAAAACTCAACGTCTGTTAGCCCTGGGAGAAAGGGTCCTATAGAACAGGTCTCATTTTGACTTTCAGGATATCCGAATTGCCACCGGACAGACTAGTACTTGTCACGCGCCGTCACCAGACGCTATTATGTTCCCTGTCCCCTCTTAATGGAGATAGCGTGACGTCTAGCCATTAGGTAGGCTCGGTAAATAAAGGGGAGGCACGCTTCAAAAGACAATACCTTAACTCGAGGGGTTTATAGTCTCGAGATTGTTCCGGCTAGTCCTTATCACACTCAAAAACTGCTGAAATGTGCGATTTTGTGCCACTTTTGCACGTCTCCTTGCTATAGGAGAAGCCTTTACTCGGTCAACACTTTTGAGTTTGAGTTCCTCAAACGTGCTTAGTAAATGGTCCTACAAGCATTTCAAACCACAAACTGGGTAAGTATGTATCTATGAGAAGTTGAAAGTAGTTCACTTAAAAATACCAGTGCCTTTGTACACCAAAGTGAGGGTCATTGTTTTTACAAGTGCCACAATAAAAAGCGTATTCTCGTTGCCAACTGCATTTTCGACTGCAACGTTCCTCTTGGATTATACTTGCTTTAATTTTATTTTCCTTTTTATGGGTTTTATTGCATGGCTTGTTTATTGTTGTGTTAGTTAAACTAGCTTAAAGGTACATTCTTTTGACTTTCAGGTTACTATCATCGCATTCTAGAACGAAATAAAATGACAAAAATTTTCTAATTGATCTTTCATTATTTAGACTATTGGATTCAACAGTCTTAGGTAGATATAGGTAATTACTAAATCGATTAAAGAAAATATTAACATTTTTATGTAGTCATAGTCATTCAAAGAAACTAAATCTGGTGAAAATCTGCTAAAATTCAGTCGATGGTGGCACAATAGATTTACCGTAGACTCGGAGCTATGGGTTGTGTTAATGATAGGCCATGGTGTGCTGCCGACGCCATGTCTGCCTCCGCAGGTCAATGCACTCACCTTGCCTACTCAATACACTGGTTTTGTTGGCTTGGTAGGTACTATGATTGATTGTAGGTATGAAGAAACTTAACGAGTTGTAGGTACAATAGCTCCCGTTTTCTTTAACATGCAAATCGTATCGTAAGTGATTTAATTTACTGGAATTTGAGTACTTATTTTGATGCCTTTATTATATTATGTATGTACCTATTAGGTAATGAAACATAAGAAATAATAGCTAAACTGATAAATTAAGTGTAGAGTGAATGATTAAATCAGTCGTAATGATTTCTACTATTATAAGTAGATAATGGATATTGTTATGAAGGCATTCAGTTTGTAATTTTTATGTTTTTGTTTATTATTTTGTAATAGGTCATTTTTGCACTCGGTGGGCATAAAGTTCTGGTTTCGCACCAATAACGTCCTGTCCACCATGTTAATTCAATTTTAACATGCGGGTTCATCGCTGGCCCCTCAGTGACACCTCTGGTATTACGTAATTTACGTGTACCTATGTACTACTAAGTACTACTACTATGTAGGTACCTTTTCTTGCGTACCTATACAAATGGAGGTGACTGCTTACCAGCAGGCCACAAATTAGATGTTTTGTGATATAAATTATTCTACGATTTTTCGTCCTCTTAACCGTACTGGTGCCGCAGTGGATGGATAACTACCATCTTCTGCTCGAGTCAGCAGCCAAACGACTCGTGTTCCAGCTGGGGGCTTAAGAGACAGTTCTTTCTTTCTTTTTCTTCTCTTTTTCTTGGCCTGCAACGGCTGAAACGCATCAGTGATGCTTTGGTTTTTGTAGATGTCCATGAGCGACGATAGCCACTTACCATCAGGTGCATCTTCGGCTCGTTTGCCGGATATTTTCATAAAAAAATCTGCTTATATTTTTCCTACCCAATTTTTACTGTAACTAAAAACGCTAAGCTTATAGTCCTAAACAAATTCCAAAGAAGCTAGTTTATGAGATCTCTGCATTGTTTTCCTTGAATAAAATAATAATTTGCCGGATTTGATTTTTAGATTTTCTCACGAGATATGAAATTTTTTCATTGTCTCATCATTTTATTATGCCTAGGGACAAAAAATATAATAAAATGCTATAATATTTTGCTTGTATTGTCTCCTAACTATAATACAATATTTTTGTTTTAAGGTTACTCAACTATCCCACACATCTTATTAGGTATCTATTAGTAACCTGGAAGTTGTAAATTTAAATGTGTGCTTATTTTTCCTTATTTTATAGTTTTAAAGTAATGTTTACGCGTCCAGGATGCTTGACAATAGGTAATGCGTGCCCTAATCAATTATCCTGACATGAAATTAAACTTTTTGATCGGAAGTGTGTGCGTTAGTCAAACGTAAAAGGCATGCTAGTGATTATGGCCTGACGAAAAAGAAGTTGTAGAATGATCAGCATAAAATTATCATTATTTATATCATTATTCATCATCATACCGAGTTATCATAATATAAACTAGCGACATCTGTGAGGCGAACTGTTAGACGTGTTAAACGTTACCTTTGGCTATTATCGCGAGATGGACCTTTGCAGAGTAACGATATTTAATACTCGAGCCCCGAGATGAAAAAATTAATACTTAGTTTATAATCATATCCAATTTTTATTGCCCAATTGCTAGTGCATGATCTGGATAGATGCATAGTCGGCAATAATTTTGTGTCATATCTAGATTTATCGGTATGTAACAGAACGTTGAAGTTATTGTTTTTGTTTATGTATTACGATGATTGTAGTGACAATATTTGGTTATGACTATGAAACTATGGATTATATTCTGAAAAAATGTGATTTGACTTAAGTGAAAAGAAATTGATAAAACAGATTTTCCCCGTTGGTGTGAAAAAATCTGATTTTTGCCCCCATTGATTACGACTCAACTTATGTTCGATCAAAACGCACCCTTAGAATGAGAGTGACCTAACTCAAAAATTGGAATTTGTGGGAAATGAGCAAGAAAGTTTTCAAAAAAGTATATATCGATGAATAGAGCGATCAATGAAAGTGACCGATTATTAGGTTGTCCTTTTCTTACTCATAATTCGAGCTCTTTTTCATCACAGGGTTTTAGGGTACGTATTTTAAGGTAAGTTTATAGGAAAAACAGAAATTACAGGAATTTTGAATTAGGTCACTTTCATTTTAAGGGTGCGTAAAAGATGGGTACCCCAAGAAGGCGGATATTAGTATAAATAGCGAGTTAAACTCGCTTGGAGAGGTACTGTTCGTTGATTATGTATTTACAATTACTTTTCTACTTTATTTATTTTTGCCCTTTGTATATGACCAAAGACTTCTTATAGGTTTTTCTGTAATAATTAAGTAAAGAATTATTTCTATATTTTTTTCAAAATTCTAGCATCAGTAGTTTCGGAGATAAAGGGGAGGGGGAATGGTAAATTTTTGGCTTTAATTTTCGTTCTTTCTTGAATAATTTTAAAACTATCCATTGTAGAGCTACAACAAAAATATATTTCAGATCGTTACAAAAAGCCCTTCCATTTGACATACCACACGGTTTGCAAAACAGTTTTGTTTAATTTTGATTTATTAATATTTTTTTCAAAATTCAGTTGTTTACTTTATACCTTCGTCTTTGGGTCACAAAACAGTACATGAGTACCTATCAACTCATTTGGTCCAGTAGTTTTACCCCCGTATTCAAGAACAATACTTGTTTAAGTAAAGAAGCAATACTATGCGAAGTAAGGCATTTCTCAGTGCGTTCGTCATGACAACTCTTCTGTTTCACAGTCGACCCTTAAGTATCACTTGGCTGTGCGGACGCACAGGCTGTATACAGCCTTCTTATTCGTCCGTTTGATGCGGCTAACTTCACTCTAGTCATTTGACATAAGCAAAAGACAAAGATAACAATACAAACAATCGATCCTTTCTTTCTATTTTGATAGAAGTCAAACCAACACTATGCGTTCGGTAAAGTAGCTCGGCAGCTACTTTATCGATTTTGACAAACGCACAGCGAAGGACTTCAATCAAGTATTGTTTACGAAATGATTTTAATGCACTATGCACTCGCAAACACTGTGAGACCTCACAGTGTTGTTCTTGAATACGGGGGTTAGAGTAAATTGTAAATTCAAATGTGAACGGCGCGGCACGGCGGCGGTCGCCCAGACGCACGAGTTTTATCCTTCAAATAAGGGTTCTTTTTTCGTTTTTCGCAGGGAACCCTAAATTTAATATGAATAAAAAATAAATAAAATAAAACACATAACATACAAGGCCTTATAAATATCTACTTCAAGCTATTCGAAAGCCGAGAGCCAATTCAAGTAGCTTCTTAATTTCGAAACTACAATTAAGACAATTACCACATACGACTGCTAACATGTTAAATTGCAAGAGCACTTAGCGAGAAGCTACACTTACAAATTAATGCCATGGTTCTAATTGATTACGATAGCATAAGAATAGGATCTCGTCTTGTGGACAGAATTAAGTGAATTGACTGAATTAAGCTCAAGAAGGGTTATAATATTCTTTATAGTAAAATCCATGTAGACAACAGTTATAATCATAGATAAGTTAAACAGATCATTACAAACTGTCTTATCCCTACAAAGCGATTTATTTTAGGCAACCTTAAGTACACAATTAATCCTTACTCTGGTAGTTTATTAGAAGTGTGGTTCGAATTCGAACCTTGGTCACCCGATGAAGTTACTAATTTATATAGTGAACGCACTACTTCTATTTTTGGAACACACACGCGGGCAATTTATTCCAGTTCTTTGCGGTACGCATAATAAAAGACGAAGCAAAGCACGAAGTCCGCACCGGGGGGATGTTGACAATGAAGGGATGAATACCCGCCGCGTGTCTGGATGTTTGATGGTAGAAAGGAAAGGGGGGAATTAAGTCATGTAATTCCTGCGCACACTGTCCAAAATGTATCCTATAGAATACTGAGAGGCTGGCAACTCTGCGTCTGTGCTCGAGGCTTTGTAGATAAGACTATCAGCTTTGGGTCACCAAATAAAAGACCTATGTTCATATGACCGCGCAGTACCGTGCGGAACTATCACCGCGCGGTCATATGAACGTAGCCTTTTATTTAGTTGGATCTTGTACCGCGCGGTGAGGTGAACCTAGCCTTAATTGTCGTCTGGTCTGAAGCAGAGAGAGAGGTTAGAAACCGGAGGTGGATTAGTAACCGGAGACGGGTTTGAGGTCTAAGTCGGGGTTGGAGACGGAGTCGGCTTTGGAGTGGAAACGGTTTGGGGTCGGAGTTGGAGTCAGGTTCGAAGGCGGGTTCGGGCTTGGATTCGGAGTCGGGTTCGGATTTGGAAGTCAAAATAATAAAAAAAAATCAGTGTCATACCGGCCAATGAAGAAACGTTCTAAAGCGTATTGGATAAGATAATTTTGACTTTTTGAGTTTTTCACCATTTGCGTCTTTGTCAATTTACGAGTTTGACAATATGCGTATTTGACATTTTGCCTGAAGCGTTTTACTTTTTGTCATTTTGCGTGTTTGACTTTTTGCGTTTTTGACCTTACGAGTATAATCCGTTTTAATCTTAGCGGGTTTTATGAAATTACTTAGCAGTTGAAAGTAAGAAAGAAGTACATATTTCATTGTGGACAATGCAAAGAAATCCGTTTAGGTGTGGTGATAAGGACTTAAGGAGTATCTTCAATAATGTATCTTATCTTATCATCGTCATTACGTCATGAATAACAAAATAGAGCAGTTGTAAGAATATGCATTTCTGAACTGGAATATTAAGGATCGTCCTGTTTTGATTAATCAATTTGTCGAATTAATTTGTCCATTCTAACGTAAATCCAATATTATACATTTATGTATATTGTGCTGATAGAAGACTTAAATCTTCAGAATTCCACATACGTTGTGCAGTTTGACTCAATAAATTGAGATCATGAGAGATTAAGAACTCTTAGGTTAATATAAACAAGCATAGTGATGTTACAATTCGTTTTTAAAATTCAAGGTGAACCAGTATTATTTTCCCATGTGTTGCTTAAAATGTAGGATGGTTTGCATAATCATAATATCGCTAAGTAATATTTATGTAAATATGGCCTGCAAGCTCTACGGACCCTTTAGTCACGCATTATGTTCACGTCTTATAATATGCAATTGTGAAGGTTAACTTGTACTAAAAATGGAAAAGTAACATACGGTTTTCAAAAACCTACTGCCTTTTTAAACGGTTTTATTTACATTATCCGGATACGCTTGTCCACCGGGTGGATGTCGATCGTGTATTGTCCACTTTAGGAAGCAGAAAATGAACATTTATTTTGGAACTTAATAATGTTATAGTTCGTTCTTGAAATTTTATTTAAAGTTTATTTATTTTACTTACGTTGGTTATTATTTGTTACAGACAGTGTAGCGTGGCGGTGTGAGGTGTGAGACACGGTGAGGTGCGGTAGGTCGCGATGACGACCGACATCTCGGTGTCCCGCTGGGACCCGTCCATCGGGCACGGCCAGGAGATCATCGACGAGTTCGAGTACGATGGCGGCAACTCGTCGTCGAGGCTTTTCGAACGATCGCGCATCAAGGCGCTTGCAGGTGACGACGTTAACATAAACACTACTTTATAAACAATCATTACTGTAATCTCGGACACAAAGTATTTTAATTGCAAGCGAGGGAGATTTTTGTATCTTCGAAGCGAAGCTTAACTGAATAGGTTAAAGACACAACCCATAATAAAATTGTCCTACTGCGGGTCTCGTTCGGGTCTCCTATCACAATGTGAGGAATACAGACCGTAGTCTATGGCGCTGGCCAAGTGCGGATTGGTAGACTTCACACACCTTTGAGAGCAATGGAGAACTCTCAGAGCTTTTCCTTTACCGAAGCAAGAGATAATTAAATTCTAATACGCACATCATTTTTGAAAAAAATAATGAAAAAAATAAAGAGTGATTTGATTTGAAATTTAGAGGTGCCAAGATTCGAACTCGGGCCCCGGCATTCGAGAGACCAACGTTCAAACCGCTATCACTGTTAGTGCTGAATAGGTCACAGAAGAAGTAAAAGTCGGCACAGATTTGGTTCGATTTAACTCATAGGCTATTAGTAAAGGTTAAAAATTAAAATGCATGACACGCATCTTCTATTGTATTATTCGCTTGCACCTGTAACGTTCATATAACATTAATAACCAAATTAAACCGAAAACAAATTCGTTATAATATGGGACTATTAGTTTTACTTGCAGTACCGTGATGTATTTCATCATAGTATACTTTTTAAAGTTTAGTCTATGTTTTTACAGTTTTAACTTTATTAATGACTACCTAAATTACTTCCTAGTCTATTTCTATTTTATATTTTTTATGTTCAATGATGCAGAAAACTCGATGTTGTTGTAGTTATCGTGAGCCGAATTTGTACTTCTATCTAGTTTGATGTGACACATTTTATAGAACATCCCAAAATCAGAGGTATTTGATTCGATCTTGCCGCATACTTTTCATGAATTTATCAAAATGATAAAGCCAAGCCTCGCTGTTATCTTTCGCCTTCGAGCAGATTGGTACCGAGGCAGTCTCGACTGTAGCCGGTAAATGACTACAATAACCGATGATAGAGACGGACTGTACCGAAACCCCGTTGTACAATTATATTTGGCGGTACACTTTTTGCAGTGATCGACCGTGAAGTGTGAACCTATCGGTCAAGCACTCCGGATAACTGCAGTAGACATGTAACTATCGCGACGACCATTTCTTGGTCGAAACTGTTAAAAGCTTCGCTCTTCATGGTTGTTGCCTGGATGTGCTAGTGTTGTGAACTTGCTTCTAAGCTGTTTTTGACTCGTTTGAGTGTTGTGTAAGACTTTCTCGTATTGTCGTATAGTTACTGTATTACTGAGAACTTCGAAGTTAAGAGATTCTTGGGTGTACCTCGCAACGCCGGCGATAACTGAATGACCGATAATGATACGCCTGTAGCTACGTGTAATAGATAACGTGAATTTTATTCTCGACCAATATTGTTCTTGTAAATAAAATCGTTAGACGATCTTATGGTGAATAATTATGATATTTATGAGTTCGAACTTGACTCACTGACGTTAGAATAATTGTATTTGAAATTAATAATTACCGCTTGTGGTTTATGGTAACGTTTTATCAAAACATTGCAATACAGTTTCCGTTTTACCCACTGCTACAGGAGATGTAAACATTTGGTTTTTGTTTTTTTTTTTGTTTGCGAATACTATTCATCATATTGTTACATAAGTCCACGTATTCTTATCAGAGATATGTGATCTGTCATATATCGGTCTAAGAATGTGTACTCTACGTCTAACGTATACCTTCTTCGTAGCTTATTGAACAACCGCGAAATGTTGAATCCTTTGAGATGCCTATCTAATTAATTTAAAACAACAAGCCGGAGTTAACGTTAATTGAATTGTAAAGTAACAAGGTGTTCGGTTCAGTTTTATTGGGAAGTATATAATTAATTAAACAAGTTCCAAGTTGTCGATATCTGGAGCGTACGTATCGAATATCCTTGTCCAGTAGGCAGTTGGGTTTTGTCGCTCTGATTCTTCCCGTTCTTTCGCCTCGCACGGGCTCAGTCTGTCAGTGTTGGTGATATGACATCGACGGAGTGCTACGATCTGATCAAGAGAGGCGTTGATATCGAAGTGCCAGGCTTGGAGCTGTATTATGACAAAGTGGTTTCGGAACTCAGAGGTTCGTAATGTTTACATACGTGTTACGCTGACGTCGGTTTTAGTATGTTATATTCCGTAAAGAAATATTCTCGTGGTTCTAATCGGTATTACGTGAACTTTGTGCTGATTGCGAAATTTGTTTTGGTTTTTAATCAGTGTTAAAAAAATATTCGATAGTAATCTCGTAACTCTCGGCTGCATATAAATAAGCAAGTAATTGTCTATATGTATTGTAAATTGGACTGTAAATATTGAGGAAAAATTGAAATTATGATCATGTTTATTCTGCGTGCAATGAAGGCGTTGTATCCGTAATAATGCTTTGTTTTCCGCCATAGGAATCCCGCCAAATTGGCGATCAGTGTGAGAAATTATGTTTCTATTATTAAAACCCCAATTCGGCCAGTGCATTCCTATTGTATAACCTTTTTTGCATTAATTGAGTGTCGCGGTTGGCTTCTGCACAACGCCTATGTTTCCGCTCTAAAGCGTGCGACTAGCAATACGATCCGCATCTCGTGTTACTGGTATTATCTTACGAATTCAATACCCGGGGCCGTACCGTGCTGAGTTATTGCGATGGAGCTGACGGGCGCGGACGGGCGCTCGCGGCTCCGCAAGCAAGCGCCCCCCCTCTGGTCCCCCCGCCGCGGTCGACCTCACTGGCGGTTATTGTGTTAACATTCCCTATTGTTTTTATACGTTACTCACCAGTGCCCGATACCCTGGTCCCCGCGGCCCTTGCGGTCAGCATCTGTGCACATCATTGGCAACGAATTCCCCGTAGCTTCTTCGTTCTACATCTTCTTCATTAGCCTCGATGTTTCATTAACGTCCCTTTCGCGATCCCGTGTCACGGTCATGTAGAGTACAACATTAGTGATTGTTCATTCCATTCCATTGATGTAGACCAAGGTGTTATTCCAAAATTTTGGTTCCAAATCTTTGCACACGATTTCATTATGCTTTATTACCATTGTTGCAATTTGAGTTACTTCGTTCGTTGATAGTGATGTCCTAAATTTGAACTCTTGTCCTCCAGACGAACGAGAGAGCGTACAAAAAAAGACATTTCAAAAATGGGTAAACTCCCACTTGGTGCGCGTAGGATGTCGCATCGGCGACCTCTACGTGGACATGAGGGATGGAAAGATGCTAATCAAACTGCTAGAGGTGCTATCCGGAGAGAGGCTGGTAAGTTTTTCTAACTACTTCTACTACATATTGATGCTTAACACTTTTTTGTTCTCTGGTAAGCAAGTGCTTGACATTCCATTAACTTTATTAATTCTTGTGAGATATGATGATTTATTGATGATTTTTCATCTATCTAGCCTCGACCAACAAAAGGCAAGATGCGAATTCATTGCTTGGAGAATGTGGACAAAGCGCTGCAGTTCTTGCGCGAACAGCGGGTGCACCTCGAGAACATGGGCTCGCACGACATCGTCGATGGCAACCCCAGGCTCAGCCTTGGGCTCATCTGGACTATCATCTTACGCTTCCAGGTATTTATAGTCTACTATTTTTTTTCTACCGTCCATAACCTATGTCAAATCTCCAGAAATTTCAATTGGAATTTTGTCTACTACGCATAGGTTACTAAATCCGGTTATGAAAGTTTTTATTGATGCTAAAATTGTTCCTGATGACATCGAAGTTCGTCGAAGTTCTGTTTCTATTATGAAATTTAACTATGTGAATTTCTATCATATTTCGACATTCTTCTTGTCTTTAAGTTGTTAGGTACTTAGTTACCACTGAAGAAATTAAATTCTAATGAGTAGATATTGTAATTGAATGTTGAAAATAAAACGAATGCATTTCCACTTTCCAGATTCAAGATATTACAATTGAAGAGACTGATAACAAAGAGACAAAGTCCGCCAAGGACGCTTTACTGTTATGGTGTCAGATGAAGACCGCCGGATATAACAATGTAAACGTGAGGAACTTCACCACATCGTGGCGCGACGGGCTGGCGTTCAACGCCATCATACACAAACACCGACCAGACCTTATCCAATTCGAGAAATTGCACAGAAGCAATCCGATTCACAACTTGAACAACGCGTTCAATGTCGCTGAGGAGAAACTCGGCCTCACGAAACTCCTTGATGCCGAAGGTAAGGTTCAAATGACAACATCACACATTTCTAGAAGATACACAGACATGAATCGCCAATGTTGTGATCCAAAGAAAGGCTTATCATATTTTTCCTGACGTTGTTGCGATTGTTAAATGTGAAGCTGGTTTTTTTAAAGGCGTTGTAGCCAATTTGATGATGTTGTCTCCCAAGCAAACGCTTATGTCATTGAGTCTTGGTGGCCACAAATATTTGTGCAACCAATGAATATATCTTGAGTAGTATAAATAGGCAGCTGTGCAAGTTATGAAATAATAGATTGTTATTGATCTCTACTTTCTATTTTTAAATCTCTGTAGTTCCTTGACTTCAATCTATTAACAGCTAAGTACTGAGAATGGGTTTCTCCTCTTTATGAAACCAGGAGCATAATTTTTGCCGCTAGCGGTTACCTATCCAGCTATCAACGATCGCTTAGGATAGACCTGATAGACACAAGTCGCTAGACTTTGAGCGCTACGAAGTTCCTTACATCTTACAATTTCTATAACCTGTCACTATTACCTTCCAGACATCGCCGTAGATCACCCTGATGAGAAGTCGATCATCACGTACGTGGTGACGTACTACCATTACTTCAGCAAACTGAAGCAGGAGACCGTCCAGGGCAAGAGGATCGGCAAGGTCGTCGGCATCGCCATGGAGAACGAGAAAATGATGCAGGAATACGAATCGCTCACGAGGTACCTTCTAATCTACCTTTGGTATTATCTGTAGCAGGATTCTGAAGAAACTGTGATGTTTCTAATGTTTCATTAGAGCAATGTTACTGGTATAATTAGTTTTGCTCAGAAGCCATTTCTATCAATATAGTAATTGTTAACTTTAAGAAAGTCTCAACATTCCAATTCGGAAAGAAATATCATTCGTATGGTCAGCCATATTGTTAGCTACTAAATATTACTATGTCAGTTACGGAGAGGAAATCTGAGAGTTCTTGATATAATGTTCATAAGGGTGTTTTAAGGGTTTGTGAATGTGGAATATGATAATGATTATAAATTATTAGAGGTGCCCTAAAAGCAGTGGTGTGTCAGTTCTAATTATATTACCGGTACAGTCACCGCATACTTATTACCGTTACTAGAGAAATCCGACCTTTGGTATAGTTTTCAAGGACACCTTTGCTCGATGGAGCAGCAAATGGATTATGTTTCTACTTTTCAGCGAGGTAGCATACTCCTGTTTGTTCTAAATGTATTTTTGTGCTAATAAACATAATTACGTGTGTTTTATAACATGCAAGTATAAGCATTGGAAATGTAGGTAGTTAGTGCAAGTTTGATACTGTTGTGGCAATAGTAATATTAGGAAAATAAGATGAAAATGATGTGTTCTCGAGTCTTGTTGTTTTTTAATGTAAGGACTCATGGGTAATCCTAATGTTAAAGTGCGTGTGAGAATTTATTATATGATCGCGGAAGTATTGATTTCATCCTCATACAAACTTTTATCGCTTATCTTCTCTGTAGGGAATCTTCGAAAAACCTTTCGTAGTGCTCCCTCATACCAATGATATTATAATGTAAAAAAGAGGTAGATGTGTCATGTGTAGCTTGCCGACGCGACGATGAAGAGCGTAAGAACAGGCAATTGACCGTTCTGCTTGTAATCGCTCTGTCAATACAAGACGATACGCACGCTTCTGTTATCAGAAGTGCTTGACATTCGAATACAGCGTTAAAATGCCTTCGTGTATTAACCAATGTGATTGGTGTAGTGAAACAAAAGATATACGTGTGTGTGTTGTAGTTTTTTTCGGAACAGATTTTTTGGTTGGTTTGTAACACCCTTATTAATAAAAATCGGTTATTCCAAGCATCATCTGAAGCTACACTTGGACTAGTTAATTCTCGATTAACTAAGTAATAACTTCGTAATTGCAATGTTATTAATAAATATGGAGTAACCTCGAACTAACAATACATTTCTTAGTCCGGTTTCAACGAGTAAAATATGGCAACCTTTAAAATTTAAAAGTAAAAAGAGTGAGTCAGTGAATGACTTCATGCATTAAAATGACAGTGACAACACATATTTTGGGATTGACAACTTCAAACGACGTGATCAGCTTTCAATTTCAAGCGCCTAACTTCGCTCCTCGCAGTTTGTTTCATGCTATGGTTACTTGTTAAATTTAAAATTGATTTACATGAACCAACAACGTGCTCGCTCGGTTAACTGGGATGAAGAAGAAAAGGTCAAAGAAAATATCAATGTGAATGACGTTTAGTTAGAACAACGAAGTACTCTTGATATGCGTCAAGTCAACGTCAATGTCGTCAATGCACGCCTAGTCCACGCCTAATCGGTCGCTAAACTATGTAGCGACATGGACTAACTTTGATTCTGACATTAGACTCGGAGTAGCTTACTTCTTCGTTACTCTATGTTTATTAATACTGAATTTAATTAAATCTTATTTACGACAAGTTTTAAAGTTACTCTTGCTTTAGTCTATGTTTATTAATATGGCCGTAAGGGTATAACGTATCTATATTTTTTAAATATTGCCCCACACTATATAAGGAACGTTGATTCCTAATTTCATGTTAAGGTCCACTGGTTTAATGCGTGCTTTATCGTTCAATCAGGACAGTTAGCGTTTTATTAAGTAGATATTTTATATAATTTTATGATACATGTAATTGTTTCCCACAGCGACCTGCTACAATGGATCGAGCGTACCATCGAAGCGCTTGGCGACCGAACATTCGCGAACTCGCTAGAGGGGGTGCGCCAGCAGCTCATCCAATTCGCCAACTACCGCACCGTCGAGAAACCACCCAAGTCAGTTGCATACATTGAACTATTATTACTTGCGTATAGAACCACGAACCTGATGCTTGTGCAATGAACTGAAGCCAATTGGCTTCAGTTTTCAGTGGATTCAGTCAATTTTGAAAAGAGAATGGGGCCTCGATTTTGAAAATAGAACCTCCCGGTGTGACATAAATTTTGTTCGCTATGTCTCTTCTGGTACTTTATTACATTAAACTTCAATGGTTGCGTAACAGTTGCTGACAGTACAGTCCGTGTGCACTGTGTGTGCTGATACGATCATCTTTAGCGTAAATAATAATGTTAGGGTTTGACTTCCTTGTTTGCGTCGAGTGTTTTACTATTGAAGTGACTGTTGATTTGTTGCAGAATATTGAGTGAATTTTTTAATAACTTTGAAATTTATTTGAAAGATTCATGCTTTAATATTGTATGGTGTATAGTTTTAGTGATATATGTTGATTTTTTATACCAAGTACAGAAATATTTGAAATGTGTTTATGAATTGTTTTTGCTAATAATTCATGTAATATTATTGAAACAAGTCTGACTTAATCTGACATGCTGGATTCCCACAAGTATTTGTTGCCTTTTTATTTATTTAACTCTTTTAAAAATTGTATGAAGGAATATTTATTACGATTTTACGACCATTCCTCATCCTTCCCCACCAGGTTCGTAGAAAAGGGCAACCTAGAAGTACTCCTATTCACGCTGCAATCCCGCATGCGCGCGGCCAACCAGCGGCCGTACGCGCCGCGCGAGGGCCGCATGATCCACGACATCAACCGCGCCTGGGAGCGGCTGGAGAAGGCTGAGCATGAGAGGGAGCTCGCGCTGAGAGAGGAGCTTATTAGGCAGGAGAAGCTGGAGCAACTTGCCGCCAGGTGAGTGTGGCGCTTTTGTTCGTTAGTTAACGAACTAATCGACCAACTGGTCGATCCTTGCCCGGGGTTGGCTGCAGACGAGGGAACTTCTTAATCGTTTACAGCACAGTGACAACTTTTTTTTCTACTTAGTGCAATATAAGAGTTTTTTGTAGTAATTAAAGATGTTTGCAGAGTCGTGAGTCATTTCGCTCAAAGCGACGCGACGTAATGTTTCACGATGACGTTGGTGGCGTCAAATTTATATTAAAATACATAGTTTCAATCACACTTACGTATAACGCATGTTGCATGACGATATTCCCAAGTAATTCATGTTACTAGCGTCACCAAGTTCAATCCACGGCTCAACATAAATCGGTCAATCTTCCAGATTCAACCGCAAAGCCCAGATGCGAGAGACATGGCTGTCGGAGAACCAGCGGCTGGTGAGCCAGGACAACTTCGGGTTCGATCTCGCGGCGGTGGAGGCGGCCGCTAAGAAACACGAGGCCATCGAAACTGACATCTTCGCGTATGAGGAGCGAGTGCAGGCGGTTGTCGCTGTGTGCTCCGAGCTGCAGGCTGAGCGGTGAGTTATCATACTACCCTACTAATATTACTGTGTGTAGTAATCTATACATCTATACATCTATTCTATCTATACATCTATACAAATATATACAATTGGAGTGTCTGTTTGTAATATTAAAATAACGGCTTTTTACTAAGTGCATTTGGATGTATACACTGTACAATGTACATATACCAAAACAACATTTTTTACAATTTTTGTCTGTCTGTCTGTCTGTCTATCTGTCTGTCTGTCTGTCTGTATGTTTGTTCCGGTTAATCTCTGAAATGGCTGGACCGATTTTGACGGGACCTTCACTGGCAGATAGCTGATGTAACAAGGAGTAACTTAGGCTACTTATATTTTAGAAAAAAAAATGGTTTGTTAGGCGATACGAAGTTCGCTGGGTCAGCTAGTGTTAAATGTGAAAGTTTGTTAGGATGTTTGATTTGGAATATGTCATACAATAAACATAAATTAGACATTACAAAGACCAACAACCCGAGAACATACCACATACATTTCTGGAAGTCAGAACGGACATTACCTACTACTAGGCACCTTGGTAGATTGCTTTTACTTGCTTGTATATGATCTCGATGTGCGTTGACAAACTATATACAAGGAAACCAAAACACATGCAATGCTCATGTATGGGAAAACTGGTTAGACAAAACTTCAAAACAATAGAGCCAGTGAACTTAGCTATTAGAGGTATGAATCAAAAGAATAAAACTGTTGTTTTCCTATATGAATAAGTCTTTTTAACCCCTGACACAAAAGGGGGGTGTTATAAGTTTGACGTGTATGTCTGTGGCATTGTAGCTCCTAAAGAAATGGAACGATTATGATACATTTTTTTTTGTATGAAAGCTGACGCGATCGAGATGGTTCTTAGCTACGTTTAGTGTACATAAAACTGCCGGGGGATTTTTAAATTTTTGATATTTACAGTTATTTAAATGTACATTTCTACTATCAATAAATTCATCTATCCACGCAGCTACCACGACATGGAGCGCGTGTGCGCGCGGCGCGACAACGTGCTGCGGCTGTGGGCGTACCTGCTGGAGCTGCTGCGGGCGCGGCGCGCGCGGCTCGAGCTGTCGCTGCAGCTGCAGCAGAACTTCCAGGTGCGTGCCGTTACATACACACACACACACACATAGACATGTATACATGTTGAAAGTGAGACAACCCCCTCTCCCCTTCCCCTGGATCCGCCAGTTCCTACTAGCGACATGACAGCCTTCTATGCACATTGACATTACACACATACTTACATTCATACATACATGATACTGCCATTCACATACGTATTTACTTACCTGCACAATACAAATTAAAGTATGAACATTGTATGATTTAAAAATATGCTGCAAGAACCAATTTTTTACTCTTAGGTCTATGATATAAAATGGTATGTTAATAAACATAATAGGGATTGAGAGCAAATAAGTAGTGTCCATTTCCAAACTTTGATGTATGTAAGTTGATTAATGTGTAATTTTATGATGCGCAGGTCAGTAAATGAGCATTAGTGCTATAGATGATTTATAAATCATAATAGTCACGTGTACAGTGTAAGTGAAATTATGTTGAATGTTATATTTCTTTTGTTTCTTTTCAAATATAATCCCACTGTAGCCAAAGTAAGCTTGGGTAATAATTGACATCATACATGCGTTATTCAACCGAAGACCAAACGAAACTGACTTGAACAAAAATTTCCTTCGGTCAAACAAGCGTTTGTTTCCGCCAGGAGTCGAACCCAGACCCGCGGTACAGTGCCAGTGGCAGTCTGAGAGTCACTACCCCCGCGCTATTCAATCTACATACTAGTATTGCTTACACTGTGACGGTTATTACTTAAACTAAGTATGAAGCGTCGGTAAGACTGAATGATATTCGACTCGTAGTTTGCTAACGATGATAAATTATTGCTAGGCGAATATCATCTGGGATTGGACCATTTTGATGCGGCTAAGTTAAATCCATTTAGAATGTCAGCATTAGAAGTAGAGATGTGCTGGATTGGTTAAAAAATGTGTAATGTTTATAGTAACGTAATATAAATACTAATACTTTTCGTGCTTTACGTTTTCTTAATTGGCACAGTGATGTGACCTTGGAATTATAGTTTAATGAACCGTTTTTATTATAACCACTTATATGCAATTCAGATGATAAAATACAATATAAACAAATGAAAAATCGCCTTGTGAACAACAGTCCTGTTATAGTTTATTTATTAATATTTATCTAACGACTATGACTTTAAGATTAAATTGAAAAATCAACCAAACCAAAAATATACTAAAAATCAAGGAAGCAACGGATAAGAATACGAATCTAGCCTCTTATGCCTGATATCCAGCACATCTCATTAAAAGCCGATTACAAATGATACATATAACATTTCTCGATGTTTCAAACAAACAGGAGATGCTCTACATCCTGGACTCGATGGAGGAGATCAAGCTCCGTCTGCTGACCGACGACTACGGCAAACATCTCATGGGAGTGGAAGACCTGCTGCAGAAACACGCACTGGTCGAAGCAGACATCAATGTGCTTGGAGAAAGAGTCAAGGTAATTATCAAAAAGGTTTTAAAATTAAATAAACCTTGTCGATATGGGCATTAAAAACTCATTGAATTTGTTCGATTGTTTATTAGATTTCTCTACTAGAGCTTACATAGCTCTGTCTGTTAGGATATTGGATATTTCTACTGGAAAAATATGATTAATAGTTTCTTCTTCTCTGCAGCTATTGATATATCTATGATTAAGCATTTTTAATCTTCTCTTTTTACGAGAGATGCAATTAACAAGCTTCACGCTGTCTCTAAAAAAACTAGACACAGGTCAAGAAGCTTGTGTATGTATTTTTATTCATTTTATAATTTTTTTATTACACATTGTTTATCACTAAACATACAAACGTCGTGTTGAAATCTGTACAACTAAATATTCTCTAGTGTGTGAAGTCTACAAATCCACGCTCGACGATTGTGCGCGGGGAGACAACCCAGCAATGTATGTATGAAGTAAGCTCCATATTGATGATGAACCTTGTTCACCAGGTGGTGGTAGGCGGATCCCAGCGGTTCCTAGAGCAGGAGGAGGGCGGCTACCGTCCGTGCGACCCCGCCATAACGGTGGAGCGCATTCAGCAGCTGGAGAACGCTTACGCCGAGCTGGTGCATCTCGCCGTCGAGCGCAGGTACCGTGACAGTTGCTAACTACTACTAGCGCCATCTGGTGGACAGTAAGCTAGTAGAGCAGGAGGAGGGCGGCTATCGTCCGTGCGACCACGCCATCATGGTGGAGCTCATTCAGCAGCTGGAGAACTCTTAGGCCGAGCTGGTGTATCTCGCCGTTGAGCGCAGGTACCGTGCCAATTACTAAATACTACTAGCGCCATCTGTTAGTTAGGTAACTTACCGTATCACACACTGCTAACGCTGTATTATGATTACAGGAACAGTAAGCCATATCTTGGGTGATGACTTATCCCAACTCTGAAGCGCATTGGAGTAGCAAGGTGGAAGCTAGGCCCCATAAGTTACGAGAGACCAGTGAATTGTTGTATGGTGGTTAGGTATTCCATACCATAAAGTACTCGCGCTATCTCGTGGTTAGAGAAACAGTTCGTAATACCCGCCATCTGCGTCTTAGCTTACGCTTAGCGTAATGGGTTGAAGCCAGCTATCTGTTATCAGCCACTGTATTGGTGCCTGAACGACTGTACGACGTAACGTGAAGGTAAAAGGTTAAAATATCACAGAGCACAGATTAAGTTTACTCTATGATTGTAGTAGCCGATGTCAGTTTCTTGACGTAGTATTTTTGCTGGGCGAAGAGTATACTACTAAGTAAGCGAGCGCACGAGAACCTGTATATTATAATTGCATTGTAATGTGTTGTATACAGAAAGCGTCTCGAGGATAGCCGCAAGCTGTGGCAGTTCTACTGGGACATGGCCGACGAGGAAAACTGGATCAAGGAGAAGGAGCAGATCGTCTCCGTCAACGACATCGGCCACGATCTCACTACTGGTATGTCGTGCTTTTGTCTTACATAATTTATAGGTTTACCAACAGTTGAACATTATAAAAAAGATTTTCAACGGTACAGATTATGTCTTAGGTTACACTAAAAAAGGTAATTTAACCAACAGGTAAACAGCTTTCACCAAGAAATTTACAATTTGGGTTGAACGTGTTTATGTTTGTAATGTCTATGTTGTTCTGGATTTTTGATATTCATTCAAAACAGTCTCTGGAAGATATATAGCTATAATTATAAGCTATCTCATGTAAATTGGATGCCGCATCAAGTCTGCTGAAAACTTGACAAGTAAACTTGATCATATATAGCCAGCTTAATGTAGAGGAGGTCTAACGTTGTGTCTATGTGTGATGCAGTATACCTCCTGCAATCAAAGCACAAGGCGCTGGACGAGGACGTGGCGGCGCACGAGCTGCAGCTGATGGACGCGGCCGCCGTCGGCGACGAGCTCATCTCGCACGGACACTTCGGTGCCGACCGCATACAGGTAACATACATACATATCGTCGATACATTCACACACACATGCTCGTGTGCAAGTAATGACGTATAAACTCCGACTTACATTACACACCCATACACAACATTTCGATTCTGACCGCATACATGTGCGTGCAGTGAATACATCGCATGCGCATTCATGCACACGTACACACAGTGTAACTTTCGCCACATAATAGCGTCAATACATCACACATAACGATACTCCCGCGTCATATAAGTGCGATCAGTAATTCGCACAAGCATTCATATACATCCGCTGCATATAGGTATATACAGAAATACAAACGATGACATCTTCGGCACGGACCGCATACAATAATCATTCATGCAGACATGCACACTAATGCAGAGTGTATATAATGATACAAGGAGATAAGTTGTATTCCCGTAATATACAAGTCACACAAACAAAACAAGAAGCATGCGAACACGCAATTTACAGGAAGACATGTTTGCATTTTATCGATGTTTCTTTATAAATTTGACTTATCTTTGATAAATAATCGATGGGTCTTTGTCAAAAAGTAGTTGCAGCTCAACAAGTGAAATGGCGCAAGCTAAGATTGAACTGTACGTAGAACATACAAATATCGTACGACACTAATAATTTACGTGTTCTAATACTAATACTAATATAATGTTGTGTGTGTACGTGTGTAGGAACGTCTCCGCGACATCCTGTCCCAATGGAATCACTTGTTGGACGTGACGGCGCTGCGCAAGGCGCGGCTTGAAGCCGCCGTGCAATACCACCAGCTGTTCGCCGATGCCGATGACATCGACAACTGGATGCTCGACACGTTGAGGTATGACGACGACGTTGGTACGTCACTGAGCGATAGGACTGTGTTGGGCAGCTTGAGTTGTTCTTTTGTGGAAACAGCCGATAAACGAGCGGACGAGCCATCTGATTTTTAACTGATTTCAAAAAAGGAGGAGGTATTCATATCGACTGTTTTTTGTTTATTACCTCAGAACTTTCAACTCGGTGAACCGATTTTGATGATTCTTTTTTTAATCGATAGCTGGTGCTTGTCATGTGGTCCTATTCAAAGAGCTAGATCTGACGAGTAGTTTTTGAGTTATATTGAAGTCGGTTATTTTTTCTTGGTAAAATTTAGATTATAAATTATTAACAGACATTGTATTATACATGATCAGCCTAGATGAGACTTGGCACACAGATACGAGTAGAGATACGATTTGTGATTTAGTTTTGTGAAATGACTCATCCGCAAGCGAAGCATCGATACTAGTTATTCCTTATTTTACGGTTATAATATAATGTCAAAAGACTAGTTTGTAATAATGACATGTCAATAATTTTAATATGAACGATGAAATTTTGTATAACACGATAGCTGTAAGTTACTTTTCATACCTTAACAGGTGGAACACGACGGACCTTCATGTAATGTAATCTACGTGTACTAATGTTGTAACAAATGATTGTTTATTTGTTCGTCAGGTTGGTGTCATCCGAGGACACGGGCGTGGACGAGGCGCAGGTGCAGAGCTTGCTGAAGAAGCACAAGGACGTCACGGACGAGCTGAAGAACTACGCGCAGATCATTCAACAGCTGAAGCAGTTGGTGAGCTCTTTGATATTATTTTCCGTCTGTATTTTGTCTGAATATAATAAAAATATAATATAATAAAAAAAAAAAAAACATTTTTGTCTTCAACTATATCATACATCTTTGAGAAATTAAATTATAGTGTTTGTTCGCTTGACAGTATGTCTGTGACACACTATTTTCTCCGAATGTACATAAGGAAGAAAAAGTTGAAATAGTAATAAAATTCCTTGGCATTGAACTATTTAATTTTTTTAAACTTATTTATTTATAACAAAAGAGTGTACAAGTTCCACGTTTCCATTTGTGCTTAACTGCAAGCCACAGTTTCTCGCTTCGCACTCCTCCAATTTTTTTTAATGATTAACATGTTGATATTCGTTACCAGGCGAGTGAGCTATCCCCTGAAGACGCGAACAGCCCTGAGGTCCGCGAGCGTCTCGCGAACATCGACGCGCGTCACGGCGAGCTTGCGGAACTCGCGCGGCTCCGCAAACAACGCTTGCTCGATGCTCTATCGCTGTTCAAACTGTTGGCCGAGGCGGACGCCGCGGACCAATGGATCGCGGAGAAAGACCGCATGTTGGACACCATGCTGCCGCCCAAGGATATCGACGATGTCGAGATTATGAAGCACAGGTATGGATGGATTCACACTTACGTGTGTGCGTGTGAGTACGTATAACACGTATACAGACACGCACTGTTTTTACATGTAGCATATGACACTTTTTCGCAGGAATTATTTTTACAAGAATAAGTTTTATATCTTATAAAGAATTTTATTATGTTTATATAGGAATTTTATAAGAATCCTATAAGAAATAACATCTCACTCCACTAGAGTAACAATATATGTAAATACATTGATATAAAAAGAAACAATAAAATATTTAAAAACAAAAACATATTCATTGTACATGCATACCAAACGAATATTAACATGTAATAAAAGCATAAAACCATATCATAAAGATGTATTCAGACTTATGTGTTGATGACTACAACATGTTAACCAGATACGACGGCTTCGACAAGGAGATGAACGCGAACGCATCCCGCGTAGCGGTCGTGAACCAGCTCGCGCGTCAACTGATCCACGTCGAGCATCCGGCGGCGGCGCGTATCGCTGAACGACAACAGGCTCTGAACGCGGCGTGGGCGGCGCTGCGGGACAAGGCTGAGGGCAAGAAGGACGAACTCAAAGCCGCGCAAGGAGTCCATACCTTCCACATTGAGTGCCGTGAGACCGTGTCCTGGATCGAAGATAAGAAGAGGATATTGCAGCAAACTGATGATCTTGAGATGGATCTTAATGGTGAGTGTGTGACATTAAAACTGCGTTTAGACGACTATTTCTTGATGGATTTTTGTCACTTAGTCTGATCATGGGAGTTAGTGAGTATTGTAAAAACGTATCGTTAAAGAGACTGTTGCTTATATATCGTCCGTAACCATTCTGGTGCAAATCCAACCTCATTAAATAGAGTGTCTACGTATAATGTATGACAAAATAATCTAATATTTGGCCGCAATACAGTCGTGCATTTCGTCGCTGGAGAGTGAGAATACATGGTGGAAACTTTGTCCTTTAATACCACCATGGTTCTACAGTGACTAGTATTACTGTATTTCAAACTATTCCAGCTTTGTGGTTTCTTTATAATATGGAACGAGCTATTTGCATGAGTGTTCCCACTAAGCTATAACATAGGGACAAGAAGCGGGTTTATCGCTTCCTTTCAGGCAACGCATTGGTGACGCCGCCAGTGTCGCTAGGTGATCGCTTACCATCAGGTGTTGCGTCTGCTCGTTTGATTGCTCACAATTACTTTACTAACCTCATAATCTCTGTACAGGCGTGATGACCCTCCAGCGCCGCCTGTCGGGCATGGAGCGCGACCTAGCAGCTATCCAAGCGCGCATCGCGTCGCTGGAGAGCGAAGCGGGTGCTATAGAACGCGAACACCCAGAGGAGGCACGCATTATACGTGAGCGGATCGCGCAGATCACTGATAACTGGGATCAATTGACGCATATGGTATGTACATCGTATTTAATAAAATGATCACGGACTGACGGACAACGTAAGGCCTAAATGGACCTAGAAGCATGAAACTTTGCACGTTTACGCCATTTTTTAGACGACCCTTATTTGCTTAGATAATCTTGGCACTACTTTTTATTGTAATAATAATTTAAATTACTTTAAAAAATATTAATAGCAAACAGAAGTTCGTTTTGGCATTAATTGATAATCTGTCTTAAATTTATTTTCATTTTGTGTCAGCCTTATTACTAAGTTACAAATTATGATAAAAAGACAATAAGATTAGTTTATCAAATAGGTCATCTGAAAAACGGACTATAGAGTCTATAGATGATATAATGTGGCGTTGTCCCACAGCTGAAAGACCGCGACGCGAAGCTGGAAGAGGCTGGCGACTTGCACCGCTTCCTGCGCTCCGTGGACCACTTCCAGGCATGGCTCACCAGGACTCAGACCGATGTCGCTTCCGAAGGTATGATAACTATTTATCATCTTTTTGTCGAGAGACTAACGAGCCACTTGATAATATGTACCAATTATAATAATAACTTGGTAATTAGTTACAAATAATAGAATAGGTAATAGTAAAAGCTAACAGCTATAATCTGTGGTTTTTTTTTCTTTTAAATAACGCTTCACACTCATAAGCCCCACACTAGGATTCCCTGTGTCGTTCATAATCTCTCGATTTAAGGTCGATGCATACGTAACGTGGATGGGGCATAAATATACGTGCGTGCTCCCGTTCCGCCCCGTATGCGCTATCGTTTACATTTTCTATGAAAAAATGTTTTCAAACTTCACGTCCTGTCCCATACGGGAAAAAACGTTACGTGTGCATTGACCTTAACTTGGTACACTATGATGTGCCCTGTTTATAGTTTCTAGGCAACTGCTCAGCATCATCCTCGTAGCTTATTCAAATCAAAATCTTTTATTCATATAGGTATCATGTTTGTTACTATTTTACCAAAAATATTGCACAGATAGATTAATTATTGAAAATGGCCCTTTCAGCTCTAAACTTGCAGTTCAATAGAATAGAAAACACAGGTATAAAAATACTAATTTGGTATTAAAATATTGCGTTTCAATCCAAGTTCGTTCATTCCATAACCATCGACTGCAGTTAAGATAAATAATTATGTGTTAAAAGATACACCATCGAACTTGGCGGAGGCAGAGAAGCTTCTGTCGCAGCACCAGACCGTCAAGGAAGAGATCGATAACTACAAGGACGAATATGCCAAGATGATGGAGTATGGAGAGAAGATCACTGCCGTAAGCTACTTTGTTATTAATTAGTTGTATTTTAATTAGCTTAAATGTAACAGTTTACCTGGTATGGGGAATTAAACAGATTTATCACAGGATTTCATTGCTTCAGTTTGTTTAATAATATATGTTTATTTTTATACAAATACGCGACTTATGTTTTGTCCGGTAAAATAGAATTTTCAATTTAACATAACAAAAACTTTAAAAATATACTTCTACTATTACAATCATATCAGCCATAGAGTTAGATACCTATGTAGGAGATATGGTCCGTGATGTTAAATACTGCAGAATATTTGCGTTATTTTATCAATGTTATCATTACAAGCATAGGTAGCATTCATTTATTATTCAATTTATTTTGTGTATGCACTCTTGCTGACTCTACCTATGTTCTACCTCACACATAACCCGTCTCCCCCAGGAGCCGTCAACAGCCGACGACCCGCAGTACATGTTCCTGCGCGAGCGGCTGAAGGCGCTGCGCGAGGGCTGGGCTGAGCTGCAGCAGATGTGGGAGAGCCGGCAGCAGCTGTTGACCCAGAGCCTGGAGCTGCAGCTGCTGCGGCGCGATGCTAGGCAGGCGGAGGTGCTGCTCGCGCATCAGGATCACAGGTGGGGATGATGATGGTGATGGTGATGGCATGATGGGATCAATACTCGGTAGATTAGATATTGTTAGTATAAGCATATTTTTCCTACGTGGAAAAAGTTAGTGCTTGACAACAATTCCACCCGATGTCGTAAGAGGCGATGTCCAAGATGGAGAACACATTGCTTAGTAAATGTCTATATACTCTTCTCTTGAAGACACTTACATTATAGGTGGACGAGAACACCCACGCGGGCAAGCTATTTCAGTCCTCTTTCAAATCTCTCAATTAAATGCCCAATGTCTATAGAAACCCAATTTTATTATATACCGTTGGGATGTTAATCACCATGCAAACATTAAACAATACAATTAAGAATGACAAATCATAGAGATTATTATTTATTGTTCATATAAACTTATTATAGTTTTGATTTAAAAAGTTAGCAAATTGGATTTATTACTTTTACTTCTAATGTAAAAAATAATTAAGATTAGTTTAACAAATATTTTACTCTGCAGGTTAGCGAAGACCGAGCCACCGACCAACTTGGAGCAGGCCGAGAACATGATCAAGGAGCACGAAGCCTTCCTCACCACCATGGAGGCCAACGACGACAAGATCAACTCCGTGGTGCAGTTCGCCAACCGCCTGGTCGAGGAGAGGCACTTCGACGCCGATAAGATTCAGCAGAAGGCCGAGAGCATTGAGCAGAGACGAAATGCCAACAGGGAGAAGGCGCACCAGCTAATGGAGAAGCTCCAAGACCAACTTCAGCTACACCAGTTCCTGCAGGACTGCGACGAGCTCGGCGAGTGGGTGCAGGAGAAGAACGTCACCGCTCAGGACGACACCTACCGCTCGGCCAAGACCATCCACTCCAAGTGGACCCGCCACCAGGCCTTCGAGGCCGAGATCGCGGCCAATAAGGAACGACTCTTCGCAGTGCAGAACGCGGCCGAGGAACTCATGAAGCAGAAGCCCGAATTCGTCGAGATAATTTCACCCAAGATGCAGGAATTGCAGGATCAGTTCGAAAACCTGCAGACCACCACCAAGGAGAAGGGCGAGCGGCTGTTCGACGCCAACCGCGAGGTGCTTCTCCACCAGACGTGCGACGACATCGATTCCTGGATGAACGAGCTCGAGAAGCAGATCGAGAACACGGACACCGGCACTGATCTGGCATCTGTCAACATTCTCATGCAGAAGCAACAGATGATCGAGACTCAGATGGCCGTGAAGGCGAAGCAGGTCACCGAGCTGGAGACCCAGGCCGAGTACCTCCAGAAGACCGTTCCGGACAAGATGGAGGAGATCAAGGAGAAGAAGAAGTCCGTGGAGCAGAGATTCGAGCAGCTGAAGGCGCCGCTGTTGGATCGTCAACGGCAGTTGGCGAAGAAGAAGGAAGCGTTCCAGTTCCGGCGCGATATTGAAGACGAAAAGCTGTGGATACACGAGAAGATGCCGTTGGCGAGCAGCACGGACTACGGCAACTCGCTGTTCAACGTGCAGATGCTTCAGAAGAAGAACCAATCGCTGAAGACTGAGACCGACAACCACGAGCCGCGTATCCTGACCGTCATCGCCAACGGACAGAAGCTGATCGACGAGGGACACGAGGACTCGCCCGAGTTCAAGAAGCTCATCGATGAACTGACCGCGAGGTGGCGAGAACTGAAAGGTAATTAAACATTTATTTTATTATTTTAAAGCATAATATTAACTACAGTTTATTTAACGCAATTTACATCGTGATGCGACGCTATGGACTTATGTTAATAAAATTCTCGAATATTGTTTTAGGATCTACTTTGGATACTTTTTTATTGACTGTTTGCAGTTTGATTGATATTTTTTGGTCGATTACTTTCACACCGTTATGGTTAGCCGTATCGGGGCGGATTAGAATACTAACCCCATGCCCACGTCGGATGAGTGTCGTAAGAGGCGACTAAATCCGGCCCGCTGGTGGTAGGGCTTCTCGAGGGATTCTATAGGTAATATTGATTTCAATTGTTAATTAATGCCATTATTACTATTATTATTTCTCCATGGGGTTCGCCTGGACATCTATCACGCTTGAGCATGAGTCAGCCACCAAACGACTCGTCGTGTTCCGGCTGGGGGCTTGACAGCTAGTTCTTTCTTTCTTTTTCTTCCCTCTTTCTTGGCCGGCAACGCATCAGTGATGTTACGAACATTTAATGACATTAAAAAACAATTTGTTGTGTATGTGTATCTAAAAATAAAAACAGTCGCAAATAAACAGCTGCTTGCTATACACGCGTTTGTTCTGTGCTCCATATTGCATACGAAAATCGACCGTATTTCAAAGAGTACACCGCACATAGTTTGGTCACAATCGAACCGGATCACTTACCTGCGCCGTGACAAATAGCGATAAGAAATACAAAAGAACCGGCCGGCTCGAGTCCGAAGATCTATTCATTGGAAGTTAAAACAAAAAGGAACCTTATCGCCCGGAAACAAGATTCATCCAGCTATCGAAGTTAAAGTTGTTTACGCAAAATTATTACGAGAAGCTTATGAAGTTATGAACTGTGCATTTTAACCTACGCATATCATTCATTGCATTTTGAAGACTCGTTTGGAAGATTTTTATTTTCAACTTTCGTGGCATTAATTACACGTGGTGAAGCATGGCCAATATAGACCAGTTGTTGATTTTGTTAGAAGATACAGCCAATTCATTAAAGAAGACGCAAACTAATTTAAAGAAATGCCCGAAAGCGAGACTAACAAGTGGATATTTAAGAGCGCGTATGCAGTGTGTTGACGAGTATTGGAAAACGTTTACCCATGCACATCAGGAATTGGTAAAAATCACGCCTAAGGAAAGGAGAAACGAATTACCGTACTTCATGAATGAAGAACGAGAACTTTTTGAAGATTTGTACCTATGTATCAAGGCAGACCTTCAAGATATGATCACGCTATTACAAGCACCGTCGCCGCCACCGCACCCAGCGTCGTCACAATCAGGGACATCCAGCATGGACACCTCAGCAGCACAAGAATTTCAAGTTCGGCTCCCGCGTATTCAGATACCTGCTTACTCGGGAAAATACGACGAGTGGCCTACGTTCCAAGACCTTTTCGTGACTCTCGTACACAATAATTCAACCCTGTCGGACGTACAACGGTTACATTATTTAAAATGTAGTGTCACCGGTGAAGCAGAAGCGCTGCTTAGGCATATACGTGTTACCGAATCTAATTATAGTCAAGCGTGGGACATTTTGAAAAATCGTTTTGGTAACAAGAAAATAATTGTGAACTCTCTTTTGAATCGTTTATTTTCTTGCAAGAAGGTAAGTATTCAGTCTGCCAGTCACCTAAAAATGCTTCTTGATAATACATCAGAATGCATTAATACATTAAACACTTTAAATGTTAACACCGATTCTTGGAGTCCGGTTATTATATTTCTTACAGTTCAGAAATTGGACCCAGAGTCTCGTAAAGACTGGGAGAACTATTCATATAAAGGTAATTGTGATGACTTACCTTCGTGGGCTGACATGAAGTGTTTTTTGGAGTCAAAATTTCGTACACTTGAGTTAGTTAACCCTGTAAATGTATTACCATTAGAGAGAAAACACACTAAGGAACGTTCATTTCATATTTTACCTTCTCCTTTAAAATCGTGTACATTATGTAATGATAACCATTCCTTGTGTCATTGTAAACAATTTGCAAAGATGTCTATACAAGATCGTTACAATCATGTTAAAAATAGCAACCTGTGTTTCAATTGTATGTCGGCAGGCCATTCTGTTGGGAAATGTCGTTTATCAATGACCTGTCGAATATGTCGCAGGCGTCATCATACTCTTCTGCATTCCTCACGGTCGGACGAAGCTGTGGCCAATGCTAGTGTTAATGATATACAACCACAGCCTTCATATTCAAATGTAGAAGAGAAGGAAATTCATACAAATACATTGATGGCGTCACACTTCAATACAAATCAGGTATGTGCTTTGTTAGCTACAGCTTTGGTACGGGTAAGCGGCCAAGACGGTCATACATCAATATTACGAGCTCTTATAGACCAAGGTTCACAGGCATCTTTTATCAGTGAGCGAGCAGCACAGTTATTAAAACTGAAGAAGCGTTCAATTCATGGCAAGGTTACTGGAGTTGGTTCTACTACAACTAGAATTAACAGCGTAGTCCAACTTCAAATTTCTTCCACATTTAATTCAGAGTTTTGTCTATCTATTGAAGCTTACGTAATTTCAAAACAAGTTACGGCAAAATTACCATCTAAATCGATAGTTACGAGGGATTGGCCACACATTTTAGGTTTACAGCTAGCAGATCCGACCTATGATCAACCTGGACATATAGACTTGTTATTAGGCGTTCAGGAATATGCAAATATTATTCAACAAGACATCATTAAAGGCCCTCCAGGCACACCATGTGCTCAAAGGACAAAACTGGGTTGGATTCTATTCGGTCAGGTAGGTGAGCCAGTTACAGATGCACCATCACTTTTGGTGATGCATCATCATGTCGATTTAGATTTAATGCTAAGAAGTATGTGGGAATTAGATAGTGATAGTGGTAGGAAGCTTACTCAAGAAGAAAGACGTTGTGAAGAAATTTACGAAAAAACACATAAAAGAAAGGAAGATGGTAGATATGTAGTTAACTTGCCGTTTAAAATAGAGGAACCACAGTCACCATTTGGAAATAGTGAAGAAATAGCGTTAAAGAGATTTTTACAACTAGAAAGGAAGTTTCAAAGGTCACCGAAATTAAAAGAAGACTACACAGGGGTGATTGATGAATATTTTAGTTTAGGTCATGCAGAAGAAGTACCAAAGGAAGAGTATGGAAACAAGGCGGTTTATCTCTGTCATCATGCTGTTTTTAAGGAAAATAGTGAAAGCACACCAACTCGTGTTGTTTTTGACGCATCCTGCAAGGGTTCAAATGGCATATCTTTAAATGATGAGTTGTTGGTCGGTCCAACCTTGCAAGAAGACCTTAGAAGCATTGTGATGAGATGGAGAATGCACGCCATATGTTTTGTATCGGACCTAAAAAAAATGTATAGAATGGTATCAATAGCAAAAGAACACGTAGACTATCAACGTATACTATGGAGGAAAGACACAAATGAAGAAATTAAATCGTATCGTTTACTTACCGTCACTTTCGGAACAGCTCCAGCACCTTACCTGGCAGTTAAAACATTGAGACAGTTGGCAGAAGATGAAGGTTACAAATTTCCAGTGGCTGCTAGAATGCTAAAAGAAGATTTTTATGTAGATGATATTTTGTCTGGATACGACACTGTGGAAGAAGCTATTGAGGCATGCAGAGAGTTGACCCAAATCCTTAAGAACGGTGGGTTTGAATTGCAAAAATGGTGTTCTAACAGTAAAGAATTTCTAAAATCAATCGAACCAGACAAAAGATCAACAAAGGTGCAACTGGATTTAAATATAGATGGAACGATTAAGGCGCTAGGAATATTGTGGAATTTAGCTAATGATACTTTTACATATAATTTCAACTTACCTCCTGTTCCTCACAGAATAACCAAAAGAAACATTTTGTCTGATGTACAAAAATTATTCGATCCACTAGGATGGATAGCACCATGTTTAGTCACTGCAAAGATACTTATACAAAATTTATGGTTGGCAAAAATTGGCTGGGATGAAGAGGTAGATGCAAATTTATCAGAAGAATGGTTGCACATTAGAAAGGATTTCGAAAATGTAAAAGATATTTCTATAGATAGATGGTTAAAAACAACAGCTAAGAATCGGGAATCTATTGAAATCCATGGTTTTTGTGACGCCTCAGAAAAGGCGTATGCCAGTGTTGTTTATTGCCGAATGACCACACTCGACGGAACGATAACAACTAAAATTCTTGCAGCTAGAACAAGGGTCGCGCCAGTCAAATCAGTGTCACTACCGAGGCTAGAGTTATGTGGTGCAGTATTACTATCGAAATTATTAAAACATGTAACTCAGGCGATGAGAATACCTGTGTCTAAAGTATTCGCGTGGACTGATTCGACAATAGTTCTGTCGTGGCTTAATGGAGAACCTCTGCGGTGGAAGCAATTCGTTGCTAATCGAGTCGTGGAGATATTAGATAATATTAACAACAAGCAATGGTATCATGTTGCATCACAAGAAAATCCTGCTGACCTTGCATCTCGTGGTGCCCGCATTTCAGATTTAAAAGATTGCAAAATGTGGTGGAATGGACCCGAATGGTTAAGGGAACCGGAAATTAAATTTACAATGCCTGATAATGTAACTACAGATCTTGAACGAAAAAATGTTCATGCAAATGTGAAAATACAGGAAGATAAAATAATAAAATTTGAAGAATTTAGCAATTTAAATGAACTTTTAAGAGTTATAGTTTTTACATTAAGATTTTTACGTTACAAAAGTGATAATGCTACTGTTAATAAAACTGTTACACCTTTGGAATTAGAAGAAGCCTTAAGTAAATGTATCAGGATAGCACAAAGAGATTTTAGTGAAGATATAGATAATCTGAAAAGAAACAAAAAAGTTAGTAAAAATAGTAAAATAAAAACATTAAATCCTTACCTTGATCAAGATGAAATCCTCAGGGTGGGCGGTAGATTACGCCATTCTGCTTTACCGGAATACAGCAAACATCCTGTCATCCTGGAAAATAAAAATGAATTAACTTACCTGCTTATCGCTGACGCACACAAGAAGACTCTGCATGGAGGAACACAATTAGTCTTGGCATATCTCAGATCGAGGTACTGGATCCTGCAAGTCAAAAATATTGTCAAGGCTTACATTCACAAATGCACAATATGCGCCAGACAAAGGGCTCTAGTTAAGACGCAGCTCATGGGGGACTTACCTGTAGCACGTACGACACCTTCACGTCCATTTCTTCACTGCGGTGTTGATTTCGCTGGTCCTTTGTTTGTATTGATGTCAAGAGGACGTGGAGCGAAGCAATGCAAGGCTTACATATCCATATTTGTATGTATGGCCACTAAAGCCATACATTTGGAACTGGTGGGTGACCTCACATCTCAGTCCTTTATCGGTGCTTTTCGTAGGTTCGTTGCACGAAGAGGTCGTTGTTCACACCTGTACAGTGATCAAGGGCGAAACTTTGTAGGTGCAAACAAAGAGCTCGCTCAAGCTTTCAGAGATGCTGAATTAGAGCTTCCAGGTCATCTTGCTGATATCCTCGCCTCCGAGGGAACTCAGTGGCATTATATACCGGCTTACAGCCCAAACTTTGGGGGTCTCTGGGAGGCGGGAGTCCGTTCTATCAAGTACCATTTGCGTCGAATTCTTAATTGTAGACTCACGTTCGAAGAGATGACGACTACTCTTTGCGAGATTGAAGCTTGTCTAAACTCTCGACCTCTGACTCCAATTGACACTTCTGATCCAGACTCACTTGAACCTCTTACACCTGGTCATCTATTGATAGGTGAAGCTCCAATCAATGTACCTCATCCTGATTTAAAGTGTGATAATATTAATCGTTTAGATCGTTGGCAAATAACACAAAAATTGGTTAGGGATTTTTGGCATCGCTGGCAGACAGAATACTTATCGCGTTTGCAAACTAGACCTAAGTGGCTTAACCAACAAGTCGAATTCAATATAGGCGATGTAGTACTAATTAAAGATGAACAGTTGCCTCCAGGTAAATGGTCGTTGGGAAGAATTGTTGCAAAACATCCTGGATCTGATGGTTTTACTAGAGTTTATAGCGTAAAGCATGGCAACAATGTAATTAAACGTTCTCTTAGTAAACTATGTGAATTTCCTGTTAATGATGTTGATGTTTAAGTTACTGTGTGAAATTTAAGTTCCTTTGCAAATGTTATTTACAGTAAATCGTGCCTTCCATAATATTCTTGTTAAAGCTAAATTGGTTTGTATGTTAATAAGATTATTTCAATCACAGGACTTATTTTGTTTTCTATAAAGTGTAATGTAATCTCTGCTCAATTGATACGCCGCACGCATTATGTGTTTATTTTTGTGTAACATCATTGTTGGGTACATTTTGACAGTAAATAATTTAATTGTTTTTGAAAGTCCTGTCGTACTTTGGTGGGCGGCATGTTGTGTATGTGTATCTAAAAATAAAAACAGTCGCAAATAAACAGCTGCTTGCTATACACGCGTTTGTTCTGTGCTCCATATTGCATACGAAAATCGACCGTATTTCAAAGAGTACACCGCACACAATTCATTGCCTCCCAGATGCCATCGAAGAACGCAAAAACAAGCTTTCCCAATGGGAGAAAGCCCACCAGTACCTGTTCGACGCTAACGAGGCGGAGGCCTGGATGAGCGAGCAGGAGCTCTACATGATGGTGGAAGACCGCGGCAAGGACGAGATCTCGGCGCAGAACCTGATGAAGAAACATGAGATACTGGAACAGGCGGTAGATGATTATGCACAGACTATAAGGCAGCTGGGCGAGACTGTGCGTCAGTTGACTTCAGAGGAACATCCGCTCAGGTAAATAATAAATTATGTCTAAGGTATTCAAATAAAGTTTTTTGTAAAATCACATTTACATTGCAACTTGGCTACAAAAATATTTTTTTCTTTCAAAAAGAAATGAATATGAAAAAAATATCAATCTTAGATATAAAGGCACCAAACAAAAATTTCCACATTAGAAACAAAAGTCACAAAAGATCACATTATCTTACATAAATATGTTTCTACGGTATAATGTAAGTTGCTTTCTAAATCTCAAGACTGGTGCCCACAGTTGGTTTAAACAGTTAAAGACAAGTTATCAAGTTTTCATGTTTTAGTTGACACCATCACTCTTCTTCTAATGTAACATAAAAACTAAGTTACAAAAGATACTAACGCTCGTCTCCGTCGTCCAGCGAGCAGGTATCCGTAAAGCAGTCGCAAGTGGACAAGCTGTACGCCGGGCTGAAGGACCTGGCGGGCGAGCGGCGCGCCAAGCTGGACGAGGCGCTGCGGCTGTTCCAGCTGTCGCGCGAGGTCGACGACCTGGAGCACTGGATCACGGAGCGCGAGCTGGTGGCCTCGTCGCAGGAGCTGGGGCAGGATTACGAGCACGTTACGGTTGGTATTAGTGGCGAGGTTTGAAGAGCAAATGGCTGAACATTTAAGAGTCTGTTACTTAAGCGGGATTAGTTGAAACGTTATCAAAATCGTTAGGATTATCCAAGAACTTCATATTATACATCTGGACGACAAGCTTCGAAAAGTACTGAAGACGTCTATCACGTGACATTGGATGAACAATTTCGACCAATCATAGGCCTGATTGATTCATACACACTCGTAAGGTGTCGGTTTGTAACTTCGACCAATGATAAGGCGCCTTGTAAAATAATTATTATATAATCCATTTAATACAGTCTTTATTTCATAGCAAAAGTGACAGACAAAATGGACAAAGGCAAAAACAAAAACGAGAATAATAAAATCTTGATACATGACATAAGTAAAACCAAATCTCTCTCCCACAGTTGCTCTGGGAACGCTTCAAGGAGTTCGCCCGCGAGACCCAGTCAGTGGGCTCGGAGCGCGTGGCGACCGCAGAACGCATCGCCGACCAGATGATCAGTATGGGCCACTCGGACAATGCCCTCATCGCGCAGTGGAAGGAGGGGCTCAAGGAGACATGGCAGGACCTGCTCGAGCTTATTGATACACGGACTCAGGTGGGTTGGGGTTTTTTTTTTTTTTTTTTATACCGAATAAGTTAGTGCTTGACCACAAAACCACCTGATGGTAAGCAGTAATGAAGCCTTGGGGTTGCTTTTGTTTTAGTTTTTTTCTTGTTTACTAGGGTATGAATTTTCTAAAGCTATTAATTATTTCTTATTTTTCGCAGAAAGTAAGATATAGAAAGAGTTTTTTCTAAAATTTAGATTACCTTACCAGATATAAAACATTGATTGGTTGATAAATACATTGATAATGCATCTCAGAATTAGTTTTTCTTTTGTTACCCGGAGTATACCCGCTGTCTTCTTCAGGTCCTCAGTTCTGCTCCGGAGGCATCCTATGCCGAATTAACGAAGCGTTCTCCATTCGAGGATCTAAACCCAATACGAGCACGATAACAAACCCCCTCTCTCCCACTAGATGCTAGCAGCGTCCCGGGAGCTCCACAAATACTTCCATGACTGCAAGGACACGCTCCAGCGTGTGAGCGAGAAGGCGCGCGGCGTGAGCGACGAGCTCGGCCGCGACGCGATCAGCGTGGGCGCGCTGCAGCGGAAACACCACACGTTCATGCAGGATCTTACCACGCTGCACCAACAGGTAAGGTTATTAAGAAAGTACACTACTTTCTTTCGCCATAACATTGCAGACCATTTCGCTGTAATTATTACCTTCATTCTACTTTTATGACGTTCTGTATTATATCTGTATTCATTCATTAAGCACTCGTACACCACTACTGTCTTTTTAATAAATTGCCCTCTTCCCTAAGGTTGCCTGAAAGAAATCGCTTCGTTAACGATAAGGCCGCCTGTTGTACCTACCATTCCATCTATAAATTTAAGTTATTACTGTATATTGGTGTACAATAAAGAATTTTGTTGTTGTTGTAAGGTTTTTTCGCTACCATTGATCAATTTTGGTATTAGTAGCCTGAGGGATTAACGCCCTCACCCATACAACTAAATAATAGATCATTTTGCTTAATTCAACCGTCAAACGACTCGTCGTCATTTGGATCGGTCGGCCAGCTGCTAGTTTTTCGGTTATTTAAATATAGGCGACGGTGCATGTCTTACCACTAGGCAACTTATCTACTTTTTAACTGAAGGAGGAGATTCTTAATTCAGTTGTATTTTTTTGTGTCTGCTACCTCGGAACTCCGTAATTTATCTATCGACTTGAAATTCAAAAATCTGATCTGATGAAAGGATCCTCGAGGAATTGAGGGAACTCGTGAAATATAAAAGGTACCTTTATGTTATTTTTAGCGATAATTTTAACGGTCCTCATCGAATGCTATTCCTTTGAAGACTTGTTTTTTTGTCAGCCCACAAAACAAACAAATAACCCGTATCTACTTACATCAGGTGGAAGCAATAAGCGCAGAGTGCGCGCGTCTCGGCGCATCGTACGCGGGCGACAAGGCGGCTGAGATCACCCGTCGGGAAGCCGAGGTAGTGGAGGCGTGGCGTGCGCTGCAGGCCGCGTGCGCCGCGCGACGCGCCAAGCTGGAGGACGCGGATGACTTGTACCGGTTCCTCAACCAAGTGCGCAATCTGACGCTGTGGATGGACGACGTTGTGCGGTCTATGAATACTGGCGAGAAGCCCAGGTACGGTTAAGTTAGGTTTACTGGTTTTTATGTTTATGTCACCTCTAATTGCATACCTGATCATACTGACGATCATTAACGCGTTAAGAATGTAAGTAATTACGCAGGTGTAAGGGGTGTGGCAGTGTTAGTGAGATTACACGTTAAGCGATAACTTAGTTGCTGCTTCCTCGACAAATCAAGGGATTTTCAATTCTGTTGGCCAGAAATTTGCCCAACGCTCAGTAAAGCACGTTCCGACGCAGCCATTACGATTCACATAACAATCACTTAACACACCAAAACCTGTCAACAGAGACGTGAGCGGCGTAGAGCTGTTAATGAACAACCACCAATCTCTCAAAGCGGAGATAGAGACGCGCGAAGACAACTTCACAGCGTGCATAGGGTTGGGCCGCGAGCTGCTCGCGCGACAACACTACGCCGCCGCCGACATCCGAGACAAACTGCTCGCGCTCACCAACCAGCGGAACGCGCTGTTGCGCCGCTGGGAGGAGCGCTGGGAGAACTTGCAGCTCAGTGAGTGTTGGACTGACGTCACGATAATTTATGTAATACATACACACATAACCATCCGAAGGTCGTTAAAATGCATAAACACATCCAACATAATATGTTGGTTATATTATAACCACCCGAAAATCATCGTGACAGAAATGGCTTTTGATTTAAAAAACGCACTCAAATTAGTCCATTCGCTTAGAAGCCATATGCCATAGAAAGACACGCAGATACACGTGACCCTAATAAATAACATTAGACAGACACGTGAAACTAATAATATTGGATTCCTCATGATATTTTTCTAAACAATATCTTAAGATTACCATAATAATTACTACTTACAGAAAATATCGTGTTCTAAATTTCACTACAATGTAATTTTATTGTGTTTAAATAAAATAGATGTACTGGCGTACGTCCTAACGTATGTATATGCATGTAGTCTAACTTAACTATATACCCTCCTCTATACTACTATTCTCTGTAACCTGAATACTTCATCAATATCCTTATCTTTCCAGTCCTGGAAGTATACCAGTTCGCGCGCGACGCGGCGGTCGCAGAAGCGTGGCTGATAGCGCAGGAGCCGTACCTGATGTCGCAGGAGCTGGGCCACACCATCGACGAGGTGGAGAGCCTCATCAAGAAACACGAGGCCTTCGAGAAGTCCGCCGCCGCGCAGGAGGACCGCTTCAGTGCGCTGCAACGACTCACCACTGTAAGTTTGTTTTTTATATGGCCTTGACAGTAGTTAGTTTACTCACGTAAGTTACTTACGTTAGTAACTTACCCTAAAGCAAATGTAAAAAAAACTTGTAAGTAGCTTATCGTATTTTGTAATGTCTATGCTTCCGAAAATTAAGTTAAACCTAACGACTCATTTAAAACACTGGTGGATTTTTGCAGTGGCACACTATTGTTATGGCGATGTTCACACATACATGGATCCTGTGCACGGGTTGTCAAAAATGACAAATACTTCTTAAAAATCTGTGTAAATTAATCTTAAGGCCTCACATGCTAGAAACTAGTGTGCTAGTTGAGCACAGGCATAATTTTATTATGAACGGTCATAACTTACACTTGTATTACTCACGACCATCTTACGACATATAAAATTACTCTTTGACATAAACATATTTTTTATACGCTTCACACTCATAGCCCCACACTAGGATTCCCTGTGTCGTGGGTGCCATGGACAACACACAGAGACAAGGACATTTACACCCAGACCGAGAACAGCAATTAAAGTCATCATTCTTTCCACCTGGCTGGGAATCGAACCCAGGACCCTTGGCGCGGTGATCCGGCATGGTAACCCAATGGTTACTGTGCCCCAATGGTGGCGCAATCGCCACACGGGTCGTCATATGCATATATGAGCTTATAACAGTTTTTAATCTTAAACGTCATACCAAATGTCGTAAAGGTGTATCACATTAAAATAAATATTTTTATCACTGTGACTATTTCTGAACTCTTACTATTGCACTGTCGCTTTGGACATAAACATTGTGGAGATATCTATGTAAAGTTATACAGGTCAGATGTCAGTATTGATTCTTTTTTAACATTTATAACAATACGTCAGCTCTCCATAATGTATAAATCACTTTGACTTGATGGACTATGGGATATATGGGATGGGATAGATGTTACCTTATACCTTTACACTTTTAGTTGAAACGTTCAGTATTATAATGAATGTCTTACCAGCTACAATGTGGTTACTTTTGCAAAATGTATTTTTGTGAGAACAATGTCATTATTGTATTGATATGCGTTTCAACTAATAGATGTAGAAAACTGCTTGTGTAGATAGTTTTATGGATAACACAGTGACAAAAGGTATTTGGAATAATTCAGAAAGAACAGTAATTTGTTAATTAGTTGTCCGTTTTATTTGACAACATGATTTTAGTATTCCAAGTATCTCCAAGCACATGGGTTTGATAGCTTCTTGGTTTTGGTGTTTGGCTTATCTTATAATTTTGGTTTTCTTTTCCACTTCACCACTAGCTTGAACTGAAAGCAGCAAAACTATGGCCTTCTCCAGAACCCTGGGAAAAGGCTGACGAAACTACGTTCCAATATTCTCCCCCTCCTCCCGAACCTTGTGACTCAAATTTCCCGCTTGCACCCCAACAAACGCGTCCCGATGCGGAAGTAGTCCGCGAGATATTATTAAAAAGTGAGAAGTACAAGTTACCCGAGAAATACAACCACCCACGAAATCTTCGGATAGACTGCACGCAGTCTGTCAAAAACGACTCCTACCTGTGGTCCGTAGCTTCGAACAACCTATCGACCATATCGGAGTCGAGTACGCCGCTACATTCGCCGCTAAAAACACCCTTATCCCCCGAGATATACAGCTCCCAAGTCCGCAACCTATTGTTTCCCGAAGGTTCATGCTACTTTAACTACTTGGATGTAAAGTACTTGGATGGTGTAAGTGTGGTTTTGGGTACAGCGCATGTATTTTTGCTTGCTTCACTTCGCATGATATTTTATTTATCTTCTATTCTATTGGTTTTATGTATCTATAATTTGCGAAAACAAGGCGTTACGAAAACGAATTTGTATGTATAGTATAACTATGTATTTTTTGTTAAATTATATTAAAATAAATTTAATATGGTTTATAAATGCTTCATTTCATGCAATTCTGAGGTGTCTTATACATTTTAGAATAAGTTATGCTTTTTTTGTATCGTCTTTGTTCTAATCAGTGCAATGTTCCAAAAAGAAATTGGCAAGAAAAATGTATGAAAAAAATATTATTGTATACTGACAATAGCTAGTTCGCTGAATAAAATACCAGACAAGTACAGAAACGGAGATCTTCATACCGTGACCGTAACTTCTATCGTAGTTGACGTGTTATATATCGTTCCAGTTCGAGGTGAAGGAGATGAAGCGTCGCCAGGAGGCGGCTGAGGCAGCGGAGCGCGCGCGGCTCGAGCGCGAGGCGGCCGAGGCAGCTGCGGCGGCCGCGCAGGACACCGTCGACCGCGCCGCCGAGCCCGAGCCACAGGGTGAGTGTCACACGCGACGCTACTGTCACACACGACGCAACTGTCACACACGATGCAACTGTTACACGACGCATCTGTCACCCCACATACGACACACTACAAACCTGTCACGGATGAATCTGTCACACACGATGTACCTGTCACACTTCACAGACTACACCCGTCCGATAGTAATATGTTTGAAAGGTTGGCGTCTTGCTACTTGAGCATTTTTTTATTTGGATTTTACATGACACGCAGTGTTGCGTATACGTGTATGATTACGTAAATATGCGTACGTAAAAAACAAAGCTGATAAATATCAAGAGTTTGGCCGTATGATATTTGAAAAAATATTTATAGACTTTCAAGGACATGCGAGTATACTTCGCACGTTCTAAGAACTTTCTATTGTTGGTTTGGCCTCTAGTTCCTTGATGGAGTTTTCTTTGTTGTTACTTTGTTACTTACTTTGAAGTTATTATTATTTCTTTGTGTTAAATATTACTTCGGGACGGGTCATATAAAAACATCCGCCTGAAACGATCGATCACATTTGAAAATGTTTGAGTTTATCAGCTGAAATAATGCTCACTTTTTTCACGAAAAAAATTACGAGAGGTCGCTCTAGTACTAATGGGAACGTAAAACTTTTTGAGAATTGGATGACCATGGTTAATAAGTAACTTTACAGGTGAATAAAAACCTTGATATCTCGAGAGTTTGGAGCATCGCTGTGAGTATATTTATTTGTGGTTGGTTCCTAACCTATCTACATATATTTTACTGCGATTAACGATCCTTTTTACTGTACAAACTTACTTATCTCTGATAAACAATAGACCCTAGAGCTGTAGTTTAATTTCTTAGGTAATCTTTATTAATCTTTATTATATTAATGTAAATGCAGTTACTGATATTTAGCATGACCCCTAAACAGTATTGGATAGATATGTTACGACTGACCACAAATAATCAGGTATTATAGTTATTTACATTATGTGAGCGATATGAAGTAAAAAAGTATCGATTATGAGAATATTTTCATTATGTGATAGATCGTTCAGGGCCATTTTAAAAATCCTCATTGAAGGCGACAGCTAATTATACTGAACATAATATCATAACGTACAAATTCGTATTTTAACATTATAAACATGTTATAATTACTATAGCTACTAAAACGAGTGGCACATATCTCGAATGACGGAAATATGTTTAGTTAATGTTTACAATTTATAGTTTATCTTAGTTAACTCCAGGTATAAATATATGTTATAAATATCTCTGATATTGCTAGAAATTTGTTGCTCGTTTAGTAGATGTATATTTTCTTAAAGTGGTAGACAATCATGAAACACACCAAACTGCACTCTATTTTGTTTGATATAAGATATTTTGATTTATCAATACAGTGTAATAAGCTATAATGTGCCATGATTAAAAAAGTACAGGTTTGTTTCATGTTTGTTTTTATTGATAATAATTGTTAAATTTGACATAAAAAAGTAATTTTTATTCATATTAGTACTTAAAAGTACAAGAATTTAAACTTAGGTTTATACTTAAGTGCGAAAGATATGAAGTTTTTAGTTCCTCCGAAAGATTAACACCACGTCTCACGGATTGCAATGTAAGCACGCATGTGTAATGTCTTCTAGCACTATCGAACGAAATGATCTTTAAGTTAAACTTTAAACATTCCACTAACTGTCACCGCTCGACCGGTGAATGCTGCTTGCATATTACAGTAACACTAGATTCTAATATAACAGACAAAAATGAAGGAATTTGATGTTCGAAAAAAGACAAAAACACATTCGCACTGCGATAGAGCTAAAGTCGTACGGCGTCGCTTGCCGCTTTACGTGTGAACTTTGTTACCCTTTTATATCGCTTGCTCGGCCGCCCGATGAAATCGGACCTTACGTATCGGCACCTTAAGTTCACTTTAACATGGCGTTACACGCGAACGATTTCGTCGCCCGGCCGAGCGTTGCGTGTGAGACAAGAGGGACGTTACTTACCGATGTGTTGTCCACACATGCACACGCGTAGTCGTAAGGAGAACATCCACTAAAGCGGCTGAGAAGGCCCAAGAGCGACCACATTCCCAGCCAGGTAACCAGAGCGCTTCCTATAATACTACCGATGTAAAAAGATACCCGGCTGTACGCATGAGCTTACGTGGTAGTAGTTACATGGGTGTCGATAATTTTGGCGGGTTACACAGCGCTCTAAATAGTAACACAACTCCGGGTATAGATACACTTGTGTTTTAATTTTTTTAGCTTTAAGGCTTCAGTTTTATTTAGAAACGATTTTACGACACGTTTAGGTCTTTCTGTAGGTTTTTTCTGTCTTATGTAGCCGCTAATGAGCACTATTTTCTTTATTACTGCACGATTTCAGTGTTTGCCACGTTTCATTTAGTTCATTCATTTAATAATCGGTGACGGCTTCTTATCTGTCAAAATTCATATTATTGTATCATTTATTATTACACTATATTTCTTCTACATATATCGGTATTATCTGTGTAAACTTCACAGTATCTATTTAAGTGTTGTGTTGTGACATTACAAAATATCGTTTACTTTGTGAAGTAATGTGGGACGCATTTATTAAATTCACTCAACATTCATTACTTACGCACTCATTTATAGTGTTTGATGGGACGATCCTTCGTTGATATATTTAAATCGACGTCATATAACGCCGTTTTAAATTCAGATCCATCTTATACGATACGATACTGACATGAACATATTTCATTATAATCGTTTAATTTTATCACAAATATCTATACAATATATTTGTATACGCTAATCCAGGTGATGGTTTGATACTTTTTTGTCTGTCTGTTCGTCTGTCTATACTGTATCTATTCCGTCTTTCTCTTTTATTGACGCGAGTTGAAGCTATGTCTCTTATTAGTATAACTGTGCTGTGCTCTTTATCTATGGACGTGTCTTCAAACAAGGTAGGTAATTCGTCGCCGTATCTCCGAGCCTAACTTGCTTCTTTATATTATGCACGGCTTCCACACAGCTTAAATTTCTTTTAATTTTAATCTAATAGATTCTCTAGCAGTTTAAAATTGTATGTGTTCCTCCAATTATCAAAACGTAGGTATACTTATTATAGTTTATATTATTATATCATCTGGTATATAAGGGGTTATTTAATGTTGTTTGAATATTATTAATGTCGCTTACCTAATGAAATCGTTTAATTAATATTGTTATAGAACTGCTCCAATTCATTAAAACTTTCGGATATTATTAGCTTTTTAAAGACGTGTTAATCGTTTTTTGTTTATAACAGCTCGTTATTTTGTTTAAATTTGCAGCAGTTCTGTAATATTTATTATTCTCATCAATGGTTTAACATATTCACGATACTGAAATCTGTGTATTACGGTTAAAACTTACTCAAGACAGGTTTGAATTGCCTAAGCTAGACCCGACGGAGTGACTTGTAGCACGTTGTTGTAACGTTGTTAGATTAATACCGGTAACGAGTGCGTGCTACTGATCAGTATTTATACCAAAGATGAAACATAACTTATTCAGAATATTCTAGAACATAATAAGTTGTTTCACGGACCACATCCCTACTTACCATCAGGTGGGATTGTGGTCAAGTGTTATCTTTTTTTAAGTAAAAAAATCAATGAATACGTTCCCAAGCACGCATCCGTTGTCACGTAGCATGTAGACGAGTATTAGCATGTATGCACGTAGTGTAGTCGTAACTAGCACGTAGATGTACGCATGCAGAGGCGCCTAGTCCCGCCCCCTCGCCCGTGCCCCTCCCCGCGGTAGAGGAGGCGGTCCCCCCGCCCGCCGCCCTCACCCCCGCGGCGCCCTCGCCGCCGGTGGATACACCCCGCCCATCCACTTCGAAACAGACGCCCGCTAAACCTGCACGCCTGTCCAGTGAGTATGACACGTGACGCGTAGATGTTGTCTAATATTTCAGGTGGTTTTGAAAGTTAAATAGTTGCTAGATTCATTGTCTAGCTTTGTTTTGTCTATCTTTGTACGTTGAACTGTTGTTTTACTAATTAATGATATAGAGTATAGACAAACTTAAATTATTCCCAATGAAATGCTTTTGCTAAGTCAAAGAGTTCCAAAAATAAATGGATTACATTAAGTTAAGTATTGAATGAAAGTATAATTTCAAGACCATCTACATTTCCCACAGTAATTAACAGTATGTGCATTAGTTAGCGGTGTAGCGGCTGATACTAGTACCGTACTCACAACGAATGCGGAGTGCATGTTGTCTAACATTGTCCCTACCGTACTGTGTTCAGTGTTACAAATGTACCAAGTGTAGCATGTACATGCTTCTGTTTATTTTGCTGCGACGCAATTTTTTTTATGTTGCTTTGAATTCTTTTTTTTTTGTTTTTACCCCCAATTCCTTGCCCTTTTGTTATCCAAATCCCGTTAATTTTCAATTTTTTTTGTCGCCACCATTCAAAAAACTCACATTCTTATTCATCGTCTTTCTCTTCTTCGTTTTTTTTACTCTTTAATTACACGAAACCTTTTCCAACATTGATCACGTCATCATTAACCTTTTACCAATCCGCTATCGTCACCGCATGACGTCACCCCCCGACCGCTCTTACCCCTTCCATTCCCCAACGTACACCAGCGGGAGGAGCTAGCTCGTCGCCGGCCACGCCCTCCAGCTCCGGTAAGGTGAAGTCGCGGTCGCGAAGCAAATCGCCCTTCAGGAGCTTCCGTTGGCGCACCGCCAAGAAACTACTCACCGGCTCCCCTCACAGCGACGATGAAGGTATCTTGATGATAATACAGGTGATACAGAATTACCGTGGATGGATAGGATTTTTGTCCTAAGTAGGAGATTTGACCACTGATTTATCCAATCGCTTGTGGTTAAAAATAAAAAAGACGATTTATTTATCAATGAATGTTAATTATTTACATTTGTTAGACAATAGTAGTTGTATTTGTATAGTAAGATTGTAAAAGATTATTTTTGAGTACAAAATACAAGTCATAGCTTTATATTATTAATTTCCTCGTTAAACAGATTATTTTGAGTACAAATACTAGTCTACGACTAATGTTTTATCCGCTCTTTCCTCATGAAATCTTTTAGTATTTATTACATTATACTTATTTATATCACTATCGAAGACTAATTAAATAAAAATTAATATTTTTAATGAATGGAAAATCATTTCATTATTGATATATAATGATTATAAACGCATAATATCTTAATACTAAGAATATTAGTGATTAGATAATTCAAACTATTTGAGTCTTGAATTTATGTCTGATATTATAAGCAAGAGGAATCGAAGACGTCTCATCTCAACGACTGACAACGTTCCAGCCAAGTACGTACGCGACGCTTTGTGTGTGCTGTTGTGTTGTGAGCGCATGGATTGCCGATATATACTCTGTTTGTTTGTCCAATACGTAATACATTTGTTTAAGACGACTCGCGTGTATGGACTGAAGTATCAAACTATCACGTGCGATTTTAGACAACAATGCCGAAATTAAAATTTATTTATATAGTGTTTTCTTTTATTTGATTTGTCTGTCGGTTTGGGCTTTGTTTCGAATAATAATAATGAATGTTTACAATAGATTTAAGTGTTTCGTTAAATTATACTGTAAGTAAAAAAAAAAACCTGAAATGAAGCCCATACCTAAAGACTTTAGCTCTCACTTACCGCAATAAGTTAGTTATTTTTCAGCAGTGCACTTACGTTATTACGCATGGTATAATAATCTGTTTATGACAGAGGGCGCCAGCCCCGCCGGGGAGGATGAGGGTGTAGAGGGCACTCTCGTGCGCAAACACGAATGGGAATCCGCCGCCAAGCGTGCGTCCAACAGGTTTGTGGTTTATCAGTTGACTATATTTTTTTTATGAGTGAAGACTTTTAAGGAGCTGTGTTTTCTGTATCCGATTTAAAAAAATAACTAAAAAATTCCATTTAATCGATATACTAGATGTGTAAAATATATTGAATTTTTGCATCTAACAATTACAGAAAACTATGTTTGTAGGCGTAAAATATATATGACTATTAATAAGTATAAATAATAGCTAAGTAGAATGACTCAGCTTACCAAGGAAAAGTTCCAGGGTTCGTCTCCAATATTTTTTGCATCAGATAAACATTTTCTTACTTGTACGTCGATAACAAAGAGTCTCAAAGAACCATGCGCCTCTAAGGATCATGCGTTTCGAAGGACCACGCGTCTCGAAGGACTATGCGTCTCGAAGGACCACGCGTCTCGAAGGACCATGTGTCTCGAAGGACCATCTACTATCCTGTGTTATCACCAGGTCGTGGGACAAGGTGTACGTGGTGGCGAAGGACGGACGCATGTCGTTCTACAAGGACCAGAAGGCGTACAAGGCATCGCCCGAGCAGTGCTGGCGCGGGGAGCCGCCGCTCGACCTCAACGGGGCTGTGGTGGAAGTCGCCGCTAATTACACCAAGAAGAAGCACGTGTTCCGTCTCAGGTAATGGGCTGTGTTGATGGTTTGAAGGCTTATAGAGATAATGTAGAAATGTTAAATCCGTAGAAATGGTGACATATACATACTTCAAACCTGTTAACAACAATGACAATTTGGTATGTATTTTGGTAACTTAACCTTTTGCTTAAATACATTTTGGTTAAGTTAATATTAATAATTTAGTTTATTCATGATAATCACTTTCATCTCATTTGTTGTGATTTTAGTTATTTTTAGAGTTTGGATGTTTGTTTACATTTGCTAAAGAAACTTCATGAACATTTTTTTTACGCTTGTTTAGTTCTACATGTTTTAAATTTCATTCTAAAACCAGTGTTCAGAAGAGGCCAAGACACTGATCCAGTTATATTTTTCAAGTGTATCTTAGATAAGATTAATAGCCTTACGAGGGTGACATAGTCAAATAATATATGATTAAACCCTCTATAAATAAATTAAGAATAAAAAAATGACTTTATAAATTACTGACACGTGCCACTTCCCGTCCTTTAGGCAGAGCAGCGGCGCGGAGTTCCTGCTGCAGGCGCACGACGAGGCGGAGATGGCGTGGTGGCTGGACGCGCTGCGCGCGCGCACGGCCGCGCCCGCGCCGCGCTCGCACACGCTGCCCGCGCACCACGCGCAGGAGACCAAGCGCCGGTCCTTCTTCACGTTGAAGAAGAAGTGAGGGGTTTATTTTATTTTATTTTAATAGAATCACCGATAGATTTATACTTCTTTTTTTGACAAGACCTATTTGGTAAACGAACTTAGCAGTAAAAAAAATATGAGTACTTGGAAATATTAATTTGAATTAATTTTCAAAAATTGTTAATAGTGAAAACAGAAATTAGTTTTGGCATTGAATGTTTATTAATTTTTAATTAACTAAATTATTTATTATCATTTTTTTTATTTATTATCATTTTTGCCTTATTTTTAAATTACAAATAACAATAAAAAGTCAGTGTAATTTTGTTTACTAAACAGGACTCGTCGTAAAAAACGGAGTATACAAGTAATACATGATCCAACAATAAAGAGGTCTTAGGTTGCTTATACATAATTCCACGCACAGATAGTCACTGCATGCATGTTGAAACTATATACGATACTATATACGAAACTAGTACGATAACATTATATTTAAAAAAATAATTGTAGGTAAATAAATTTACTATATACAGTAGTAGCAAAAATGTAGAGATGGCTCTAGTTATTACTTGTATTACGGACATAAAAATTTGTGTAAAATGTTCCGACAGCCCTATTTTGGCGTGGGGCGTAACAAATTTAATTTTGGCGCGGGGGGGGAGGGCAAATCAAATTTCTTCAGAAGCTAATCCATAATAAAAATAACTTTTATAGACAACAGTAGGTACGTAACCGTAGGCATACAAAATCTAGTTCCACTCTCTTCAACTCGGTGAAATAGATAACGTGAGCCGTAGTCACGCAGCTAAATAACACAAGACGTCAAAGCATGCATGACGTCACTTCTCGTTTGTTGTGTTCGTCCCCTGGCCTCCAGCTACAGCTAACAGTATCCTGCCCTTTCAGGCTGGAGAAGAAGTCAGTGAACACACTTTCCTTCCTATTCTCACCCTAGGTGACCCTAGCATGCGACAACCCTCCCCGCATGACGATTGACGGCACGTGTGTAATGAACTTAATTCATGTCTTATTGTCCTGTGTGTGTGGTGACCGGAAGCCGTTTAATTTATCATTAAAATGAATCGTGATGCCAAATAACACATGATATGATATACAAACTGTATATCAATTTAAGGGGCAATTAGAACAATAATGTTATCGTCGTATTATATTACTTGTAGTAGTAGTAGTTTAGGTGGCATACTAATACAACTATAATCAAAATTTAGTAACAAAAAATAACCGACTTCAAAATTACTCAAAAACTACTTGTCAGATCTCGCTCAAATTTATGTGGGACCACATGACAAGTACCAGCTTTCGATTAAAAAAAGAATCATCAAAATCGGTTGACCCAGTCCAAGGTTCTGAGGTAACAAACATAAAAAAAATACAGTCGAATTAAAAACCTCCTCCTTTTTTTGAAGTCGGTTAAAAAGTAATAATATTATAAAATCTATACAAAATCCAAGTTATATGTAAGGCTAAAAACTCATGGAATGGTGAAAAAGATATTAGAATTAGGAAAAATTAGAACATAAACCTGCCAGTTACAACCTGTTGGCAGTTCATTCATTTGTGACTAACATTTCTAATTTTATTAATCCTTGTTGTTTTGGTGATAGAAATATTTTAAGAATAATATTAGTATTGGCTTCGAGGTGATCAACAGTTTGTTGATTCTTTGTAAAATTACAGCTCCTTTTAAGTAATAACTATCAATAACATCGCGTCAATACTTATATCCTAGCTTGTAGTAGATTACCCGAGTTAGAGAAGCTAATACTGGTATTATTAGGATAAAAATATCATTATTCTGGAAATTTTTCTTTGCTCAGTCTGATTGTGACGTCCTAATTATCACCAATTTTCCCATTTATCACCATTATATCCATTATTTGTATATGTAAAAGTGTGTATGTGTCGTGTGCGCAGCTAAGCGTGCGGGCGGGACGGAGCGGGAGGGCGGGGCGGAGCGGAGCGGGCGCGCCGGCGGTTCTCATTACGCACGCCGCACGTTTCTCACGACGCTTGCTGCCGTAAGCTTTGCTAATGAAGAAACCGCGGCCCCACACCCTCCGGCCGAACACCGACCATGTTGTTATCGTTTTGTTGCGTACAAATACGTTATTTAAGACTGTTCCGTATCGATATCACTATCGATGTTCCGAGTGTTTGAATCGTTCGCCTTCGTCTGAAACTGTATTTATTGTCGGCCCGACCGACTGTAGAGATATATTTTTGTCCGAATGTAAGATCCCACTCCTAGATGCGTAGGTGTTGTCCTGTCGAAAGATTTTTGACTATAAATTGAATGCATAATTATAATTATTACTATTGAAATTTTAAATGCGATGCTATTTATGAATAAACGACTTTTAGTATTTAAATTGAGATATATTATATCTATTAATTATACATATGCTATGTATATGATATTACTATTTATTTATATACGTTTTATCTATTGACAGATCTAGTTTAATGTGAATTCCTCTGAACTAAAAGTTTATATCGTTCAAATATTGGATCCAGATGCAGAACTAGATGTTTTATTGTAACAATTGACCAATCGAGTATATCAGTCGACGGAATGCGAACAGCATTGAATGTCTACAGTTAGTTAGGACGCCAGAGTGTGACCGCATTTACGATAGTTGGAGTCCCCAGTGAGCGTCGTTTTATTGATAGACGGGCTTGCATCACGAGAGTATAAAGTATAACGTAAGCTACGTAATGTCTAGGATTAATTTCCATTTCGAAAGTGTCTTCTTCCGAACGCTTCGACGCCGCTGTCGGTCGGGGACGCCGCATTTAAACGTAAATTTATATCAGAGTTTTCCCTTCTTAGATGTATCGTAATTATTATAATAAAGGTAGGAGGTAGGTAGGTGTGCGGGGACGAGCGGCGTCGAAGCGTCGGTATAATAATCGAGGTGTAAATGCTTTATCGCCTTATAAGTGCTTCTACAAAGTAATGTGACTTATATTTAAAAGTGTATTATTTAATTATTATTTTTACTGCCAACATTTCACAAATCGTTGTAATACTACGTACCTTTACGTATATTTAAATTTCACCTCCATTATGTTACTATCACTTTCGGTTCTGTTTAAGCCTATGATATTGTATAGAGCGGAGTGTGCCCGAGTCGTAGTACCCTGCACCTACATTGTTCACACTATCGCATGTATACCTATGTTTAAATATTTTATTTTAAATTTTACTTTTTTGAGGAAAGTATAATAAATGATGTTTTCAAATATTGACGTTTTTTATTTGATTACCCTCTTTCATAACTTAATTGATATGGAATATTATACTTTATTGTATACTTTAACGAGTCGCCTTGTCTCATTTCGTAGGTAATAAGAAAATATTTGGTGGTATCTATTGAATGAATCAAGTTTTTAAATTTTTCTTCCAAGTAGGTTACATACAATCTAATCTTAGAATGGATATTCTTGTCTCTTATCACTTATGCAATAGCAATGTAAACAAGGAAAGTTGTTTTTGAATAAAGTATGTACAGGAGAGAAAACGATGTCAGAGCAAGAGCGGATACTCATACTGGAGATATCTTACACATTCATCGATTGATATCGACATATCTAGATAGATGATACAGCTCTGGAGATAAGTAAAATTCTACAAGCCAAGATAACACGCTTCTCACAGTATTCCGAATGTAACTTTTGGTGCAACTAAAAATGTTGTATCTACACGCACACGTACCTTTAGACATTTATTATAATCTCTAAATATCGTTAGTGGAATTGGTTTTCACCGTGCTAGTTATTAAAATTAAAATAATATTTTTTTACAATAGTAGCGTATTTTTTGTGTCGTAAAAATGTTATTAGAAGTAGTGATTATCTCCGTACTGACTTTGAGTGCGTCAGGTACCTGCAGAGATGGAATCTGCCGCCCCGCCCCCAGACTAGCTGGCGGTGTGATCAGCGAACGGAACTCGAGACCCTTTCAAGTAAGTTAGAGTCCAACACAGTGGCGTAGCGTATGGGGGGGGGGCAGGAGGGCCATGTCCCCGGGCGGTACATGAAGAGGGCGGTAAGCCACTCGATTAAAAAAAAATATACATTAAAATCAATCAATTTTTATTTAAATTTTAATGTAAATTGTGTTATGAAAAAACAAGAAAAGTGCATTTTTAATTATTAAAAAAAAATAGTTTAAATAATGTGGCGGACCCCACATAAATCAAATCATTATAGACAAATCATTGGGGAGCGGCAAATTTTCGGTTGGCCACTACACCACTGCTATTATACAACAGTATCATGTATTTCTGTGTAGTCTAACGGCCTAATTCATAAAAACAAGCAACGTCATAGAAAGCTATATATATAGTGGAGCTAATCATAAGCATTTGATGAATTGATTCAAATATATTTTTTGGATAAATTAGAATTCGAGTTTTAAATGCAACGGCTAGCTTTAGTGATTTGTGCCTCTGCCTGCCCACTGTATTTTATTCATTACTAGCTGACCCGGCGAACTTCGTATCGCCTAACATACAATTTTTTTCTAGTAGCCTAAGTTACTCCTTGTTGCATCAGCTATCTGCCAGTGAAAGTCCCATCAAAATCGGTCCAGCCATTCCAGAGATTAGCCGGAAAAAACAGACAGAAAAACAAAAATTGTAAAAAATGTTGTTTTGGTATTTATGTACCGTGTATACATCCAAATGCACTTAGTAAAAAGCGGTTATTTTAATATTACAAACAGACACTCCAATTTTATTTATTTGTATAGATATAGATGTATAGATTATCACCTTGGTAATTCCCATAATAGGTAGCCCTATACTTACGAGTGGGGACGACGGGTGAGATCGGGTTCTGCGGAGGAGCCCTGCTGCACCCCGAGTGGGTCATCACCGCCGCGCACTGCTGCTTCCACGATCACCAGTTAGTCGATAATGTGCAGGTGATCTTGACATTCTGCTTTTTGTTTGATGGGTGGAGGAAATCTAAAAATTCTATCTACGTCAACACAACCATAATATCACTGCGGACCCACGATACCCCTGGCGATACCCCTGGTGGTATCGTGGGTCTTTTAAAATCAAACGATACCCCTGTTCGAAATGACCGTAGTGTTGCGGTGTGTAAATAAATTTATCACAGCGCTCTTTTTAAAAAAAAAAAACAGTATTAATTGTTTGACAATTTATGAACTTATTTTAGAAGTTACAGGGGGGGGGTGACACACATTTTACCACTTCGAAAGTGTCTCTCGAGCAAACTATTCAGTTTAGAAAAAAATGATATTAGAAACCTCAATATCATTTTTGAAGACCTATCCATAGATACCACACACGCGTGGGTTTGATGAAAAAAAAAATTTTGAGTTTCAGTTCTATGTATGGGGAACCCCAAAAGTTATTGTTTTTTTTCTATTTTTGTGTAAAAATCTTAACGCGGTTTACAGAATACATCTACTTTGCAAGTTTCAACAGTATAGTTCTTATAGTTTCGGAGAAAAGTGGCTGTGACATACGGACGGACGGACAGACCGACAGACAGACATGACGAATCTATAAGGGTTCCGTTGTTTGCCATTTGGCTACGGAACCCTAAAAACGTAAATTAGCACTTAACGGTTTTCGAAATTTCTAATTTTAGTGGTCCTTCATTACCATATTGCTGGTGAATGCCAAGAATTATAAATATTTTTTTATATGTAATTAAAAGTACTAAAATCATACTATAAATTAAGCTCAGTTACATCATGGCACAACAGATTTGATAGCGATACTGAGTTCCATAGTCACTTGGGCAATCTCCTTTAACTGGAAGAAGACTGACTATAATTTGATTTTTTTGAAGTGAAAACTTCTTTAGTACGCGGGTGATTTGAAATTTGATGAAACGAAACTGTCCAGTAAAAAGACACAGACACATAAATTCTAAAGTGAGCTAGGAAGCATTGTACATAGGTAGGGGTAGGGGAGGAGAGGGGAAGGGGAGGGGAGGAAGCATTGTACAGGGGTAGGGGAAGGGGAGGGGGAGGAAGCATTGTACAGGGGTAGGGAAAAGGGAGGGGGAAGGGGAGGGGGAGCATTTCATACTTTAGTTACCATAAGCCTCTTGTAGGTATCATTTATCGAAAATGTAAGCTCTGAATCTGAATAAATATATGTGATATAGCATACCAATAAAATGTAAAATAATTATCTAACTTTGCATCACTATGTTCATTACTAAAACCTACAATTATCATCTTCCCGAAATTTTAAATTCGTCTCATTATCTTGAAAACAAGATTTTTGAAGGTTTCACTTCTCTGTGAATTGTACACATTTTAATTTTTTTGTAAATATAAAATTCAAGAAATAAAGCTCTTATTAGTGTCGCAACACTATTTCTTGGGGGTATCGTTTGATTTTAAAAGACCCACGATACCACCAGGGGTATCGCCAGGGGTATCGTGGGTCCGTAGTGCATAATATTGCCAATGCGGAACTTTGGTTTCGATTATAAGGAAATGACAGGCAATAGGAATTATACCACATCCTTAATAACATTATGGAAAACTGAATGATGTTTTCTTTCACTGAAGTAGGAAGTATATTTTGTATCTGAGTAGACAAAGATTCTTAGGACTTGTTGGTAAGTGGCGATTGGTGATAGTCTTGGCTGATAAGACGCACTAAATTAGTAAAAGCCTATTCAATCTTGCTTTGAAGACACTCTCTTGCCTTGAACGATATTATAATAATTATGACATACCCCGAAGTATATATGGGAAGTTTTTTGAAGTGAAACTTCTGTATAGAGGGGGTCTTAGGCGATTTCTGTCACGAAAAAGCGATACCGCGAAATGACGTAGACGAATATATCGCATTAAAATATTTGAAATAAATCTATACTATAAAGAGAAGAAACTCAAAAACTACTGTACCGATTTTAAAAATTCTTTCACCATTAGAATGTTACATTATCCCTGAGTAGCATGGGCTATATTTATTTCTAGAAAAAATTAGGGATCCTTGCTAAAACATCAGTAATGTGAACCAAGGTGTGAAAAAATTTGCTTAAAAATTTCTTTCATCGCATATATAACAAAAAAATGTTCTACAACATTAGAGAACATATCAATATCTACAAAAAACCTCGCGATACTATATGTCCAACTATTGTAGTTAAGTCACTATAACCACTTTTTTAAATAAGTTCAGTAAGTGTTCAGGCGATCCTGGGCGCCCACTCGCTGTACGACCGCTACGAGAACGGTCGTCGGATCGTCAACGTAGCCGAGCTGGTCGTGCACCCGGCCTGGCAGCCCGATACCTTCGCTAACGACATCGCGCTGCTGCGGCTCGCTAACACACTGCAGCTGACGGGTTAGTTGGTATTTTATAAATCATAAGTTAGCGCTTGCAGCTTGACTATAATTCTACCCGATTATAAGTGGCAATGAAGTCGTGGTTAATAAATTGTACTACCTTAGAAAAAGCCTATTAAATGATGATGCGTAATTCATGCATTTTTCATACTCCGTGACAGCGCTTCGTTCGGTCAAGTTTGGTTCAAGATGGCGGATATCAAATATTTAGCACTAAATAATTTTTAAAAATGTAAATAAAAATATAGTTATTTACCAGTTATAATTTAAATTAACTCAAATAAAGTTCAAACGTAAATAATGAAGACGTTTTAACTGTGCACAATAAACAATATTATATGCGTTATTATGTGTTCTGTAACGGTCGGGGTTTTTTAAAAATGACATCTACTTGTCTCGCTTGTTCGCAGCCGACTAAAATGCGTTGACACTATCTGATGTCAACGTAGGTGTCCAAACTTTTAGTACTGAACAGCCTGTCTAGTATAGTAACTACTAGCTGACCGGGCAAACGTTGTTCTGCCAAAAAATTTTTAGGGTTAGGGGCATGAAAAATAGATGTTGTCCGATTCTCAACCCTAGCCGATATGCACGCAAAGATTCACGAAAATCGGTCGAGCCGTTTCGGAGGAGTTCAACTTCTAACACCGTGACACGAGAATTTTATATATAAGATATACTTAAAGGTCTATCTATGCTTATGACAGATAAAAAATTGTGCTTGGATCATGGGTGCTTGTTATTTGTATTTTACCTATACAAACATTTTGAAAAATAAGCTTTCCTTCCCGCAGCAACAATAAGCACAGTTCGGCTTCCGTACTTGAGGATAGCTGAGAATAACTTCGCTGGTCTCGGAGCGACCGTTTCTGGCTGGGGTATTCCTGCGTCAGGTACGTAGTGTAGGTTAGGTTAGGTTATATAATTATTGTAGTTACTAGGGGCGTAGCTGCCGCCTGTACGGGGCCCCCAGCGTATGGGGCCCCTACTAACACTCCCAAAAAAAAGCTCGCCAGCGGCCTACGACTGCTAACAGTTGGCACTCCTTTTGTATTTGATAGCTGACGTTGAGGGGGCCCTACAACAAATATTGATATGGGGCCTCTTTAGGACTATCTACGCCACTGATAGTTGCCTGAGAAATATAGTTGCCTATACCATTGAAGTATAATGTCATAGAACAGACATCTCAAACAAAACGTGTGTCCCGCTCGGGAGGTTCTATTTTCAAAATTGAGCCCCTGTTCTCCTTTCAAAATCGAACGAATCCATTGGACATTGAAGCCGCTCGGCGCCAATTCATTGGGACATACATTGTGTTCGCGGTGTCTGTTCTATACGCTAGTAATAATACTTCAAAGGCCTATACTCCGTTTTTTTAGACGAGTCCTTTTTGGTAAATAATCTTAGTGTTTTTATCATAATTAGTACTTCAAAATTATATTTTTTGAACTATGATAATATAAAATTATACATATTTCAATAAAAAGTGCCAAAATTGTTTATCAAATAAGACTCGGAAAAAAATATAGCTTTTTTGATTCGGTGTTTGAACTGCAGTTATATTTATAATAAACATAATGTTGTTATAAGATGTCTCTCTGTTAGGTGTGTCAAAAAAAACTGTAACTTTATTTCGAATGCATAGAATTATCTTCCCTGTTACAGGTGTATCATTCGTATCTCCCACCCTGCGAGAGAAGCTGATGACGGTGATGATAGACTCCATGTGCAACTCCTCCTATCTCAATGAGTTACCGGAAAATTTGGTCTGCGGGTTCAGTCAAGATTCGGGCACTTGTAAGGTGAATATTTAACAACCTTAAGAACCTTGATGACCATTTATTTATTTATTTATTTATTCTTCTGAAACACCTTAAAGTAGGGGTTACAAGGGCGAACTTAATGCCTAATGGCATTCTTTGCCAGTTGACCCTGGGTGATGGTGAAAATGTGAGGTAGGCAAAGAAAAGAAGAGAGAGAAAAAAAAAGAAAAATTATAAAACCAAACGGGAAGAAATAATACAATACACATAAATCACAGTATAAGATATATAAATATATACATATGTATATACATATATATATATACTTATATACACTATATATACGTATAAATACAAAAACACACATAAATACATACTTATAGTTTTGAACAGGTTGTACCATTATAACCATTATAGTAGAGTGCGAGGCCCTGGAGCGTTAAAAACATGAAAACCTCGGATTTCTGTTAAAGTGAATGAAATTTTATAATTTAAACTGGAATGTGTAGCTTAAAATATAAAAAAAAGTTTACCATTTAAAAATTGTGATCTCGATGTAAAAAAAAACTTCCTTTTACCCATACCTCCGATTGATCTGAATTTTGGTATACCTATGTATTTCGTCGCGCTGATAACGAATATCATAGGCAAAATACCCGCATATTTCATTTTCGATTCCCGGCCGGAGCAGGTATTTATGTGACAGATAAATATTAATTTGTACTCGGGCCATGGGTGTTATTGTGTAGTAATGTGTCGTCCATGCCACCAGCAACACAGGTAAAAATCTACTGCGGGGGGGGGGGGATGAGTGTGTAAGCGTTTTTTTTATAAACAAAAGAGGTATTATTATGTATTCTGTGTCAAAAAACACCAATTGATTAGGTATCTGCTTAAAACATACAGACAGATATCGGAATTAAAACAATTTATCAAAACACAGGAAATGTCTCCTTAAAAGCATTTAATTGTTATTTTATTGCTGCACAATTGAAAAAAATAACTTTCTGATATTAGTCGCTAGGTGCATTAATTTTTCAACTACGTATGGTAATACTTCACTGGCTTTTTTCGTCAAGATTAAAATATTATACCTACATATTGTGTTTACTGCTTGCTTGCTTTGGTTCTTTTATTGTAACTGTTCAATATCTAAACATTTTCAGGGTGACAACGGTGGACCCTTGACAATATTCTTCAGCCAGACTGAAGAAATTATATTGGTAAGTAAAAAAATACCTCAAATATGAAACAAAAACAGGCCAAGTGCGTGTCAGGCTACACGCAATATAGAATTCCATTGTTATAAGTTCATCGACTAATACCCATTGACTACTTAACGTAGTAGCCGTGATAGTTTTCCTTATTAAATTCATCATAACATAAAATTCGTTACTGCCGTGAGTTTTTTCACATGTTGAACACTTACTAAGGCTACGTCCGCACAGACAGGCGGCTTGCTTAGCGCCTAGAGCCTAGTGGTTTTCATTCTGGCTATTTGCTAGGATACACGGTGGCCGCACTGAGAGGTGGTTTGCGTGGTGAGTTGCTAGGTGCCTCGGTCATTTTGCTTGTCAGCACCTTGACATTCACATTGACATTGACACAAATTAATATTTCATCCATTTTTTTCTTCCAAAATGCCTCGCGCCTGGTGACAAAAAACCAACACATTTGTTTACTTTGATACACGCTAAGCGACAATCTAGGCGTCAAGCGCGCAGTGCGGCCAGTCGCGAACACTATAGAACGTTCGTTTTACTAAGCTAGTCGCTAGGTGACTCGCTAGGCTCTAGGCGCTAAGCAAGCCACCTGACTGTGCGGACGTAGCCTTAATGATAGGTAGAACTCATGTACATAAAAATATATGTTTTTTGTGGGTTTTTTCATTACAGATTGGAGTGACAACTTTCGTAAGCAGTGATGGCTGTAATGATAATTTACCGTCCGCCTTCACCAGAGTGCAGCGATATCTGGAATGGATCAGTGACGTCACTGGAATTCAACTAGATTAGTTATCATATTATTATTCGTTAAGGTTTATTGTAACGACTTGTACATAAAATATCTAGATCAAAAATATTCGAGAATCAGTTAGTTTTTAGTTAGTTGTTTAAGAGTTTTTTTTTTGTTATTGGTATTTTATTTTATGACGATATTTTTTTCATAAAATACGTTTCCTTTTTAAGCTTACATCAATCAATCTTTAAATTTGTTATTTAGATGTAATAAAAACAATTCTGCATTCTGCAATCCTAAATTAAATATGACATGGGGTTCTTCAAAAAAGGTGTAAAAAGAGTTCTTCAGGGCCGGCGATGCATTGGCGATTCCTCCGGTATTGCTCATGTCCATAGGCGACGATGACCACTAATTACCATCAGGTGGCCCGTATGCTTTTTCGTCTGCTTTTCAGGCTATAAAAAAATCGTTTATTTTTTCTGTTTTCTTGAAACTCAAAGAATTTCAAACTTCTCACAATGTATGTAAATACAGTAATGTGATGACTAACCTTTTAAGTTTACCTTAAATATTAAAATAAATGATTTTATTTTCTGTATTTGTGTTTCATTTTATTTTTACTTACGACGAAACGAAGATGATAGGAATGATACGATACGAAGTGTTATATGCTGGGGATGATTTTATTAAGAGTGAACCTATTTCTATCCTTTATTGTGGTAGCTTATTAAACGAGCAATACTTGTAATATACTTATACTCGTAAAGGGTTTTCCAATAAGGACTTGACAACTTTTTCAAATCAGGGTTGTAGCTTGAGTCGAATTTGAGGTAGGGCAGCATTGGTTATAGGTAGGGAAGAAGTAAAAAATCATAATTGATCTGCTCTCTAGGTCACAGAACAAAGAATTATTATAATATCAAATGAATGTCACAAACTGTGGTATATGTTCGGAAAAGTTTAGATACCTATTGCTACAATTCTTTTTATCTCAAACTATGATTAAACAATTTCATTGTAATAATTTATCTTAGTTTTTGGTATTTTTAAGGTAGGGCATTGCCCCACAATGCCCCCCCCCCTAGCTACGGCCATGCATCAAATCATTATTGGAAATCAAAACATTATTGTCGGACAATAACACCATAATCTACATGAAAATCATATCAAAAAAGCGGTATTATCTTGAAAGATACACAGTTCAAAGAAACATAATTCAAAAGTGTCTTCACGTGTCCAAAAAACTGTACAGAGATTATCGCTTAAAATTTAATTATCTAATTTTAATGTCAGGAAGAATGTATTTTCTAATCGAGTGATAATAAAAGCTATATAAACCGTTGTTGTTCCGTGCATTGTCATCGACGTAAGGTTGTCGTGAAGAATGCAGGTTCTATTTGCGGTAGGCTTGTTAGTGGCGTGTGCCTCGGCCACCGCGCCGGTGGAGCGGGCATTCGGCTACCACGACCGGGTTGCCATTCCAATGGCAAGGAAAATCAAGGAGGCTGAAGACAACATCCATGCCACCGTGAATAGAAACGCTAGGATTGTCGGCGGAGATGCTGCCAGTCCCAACTCGCATCCCTACTTGGTAAGTTAATTGTAATTATGGAGTTTTAATACATAAGGATAGTAACCACCCTCGCTTGGTTGGAAACCTTTACTTTATTAGTTTGCTACTCACTCGAAAAAGTAGGTCGGATTGTATAAATTAAAAATTAAGTAACTGTGACCCGATTAAATACAAGTATTAACTCAAGCTTACAACGATAACTGCTTTGAAATAAGTTAAATCGTTTAGTTAGGGACAAACACCGGTCAATTATAGTATGCATAAGAATGAATTATTTGTTTTATTATACCTACTGTTAATCGAAGCACAACATTGATAGAAACTATAGACAGTGGGTCGAACTTTGAACACTGATCACAGGGGGCCGGATTCGAACCAACTGCACCGATAAATCCAATTTATCAGTAACATATGTGACTTATTGATGCCTATTAGGATAGTGATTAATTATCACTAGATTTGTTGGCGAAAATATCATGACATGGTACTTTAACTATTTGTCGGTGTCTGCCTGTCGATGAGGCCCAGATTCGATTCCAAACGAGGTAGACATTTTCAGTTACACAAAATGTTTATTATTTGTGATAATTCGGATATTCTATAATATAAACACACTAAATGTGTGTGATATCTCCTCTGTTTATGTCAATGGCACTTACAATACATGGAATTTTATTGCGCGTTTTTAGATTTTTTTAATTTTGTAATTTGTCAAAAATTCTAAATTAATTTAATAAAATGGGTTTGGCCAACCTTAATGCAGTGGACGGGTAAACAGGAATTACTCGTGCACCCACCGGTGGGTGAAGCCAGTGGGTACACGGATAACGGCCCGGATCACAGGAATAATAATATGCCGGATACTACAATACGATATACTTACAATTAAATTGGGCCAGTAGATCCGAAAAAATTGCCTGTGACAGACGGACAGAACGTGGTTGGAGTGATCCTATAGGGTTCCAATTCATTGGTCGTTTGTAAAAACCTGGATATTTTTTTTCTTTTTTTTTTCTTTTTTATTGTAAACTACAACTTGAGTAAGTTTAACGGCCTATGCCATGGCAGTCTGATAGGCAGACCCACGAGTTATCTATACTAATATATAAAGAGGAAAGATTTGATTTTTTGTTTGCTCCGAAACTACTGAACCGATTTCAATAATTCTTTCACTGTTGGGAAGCTACACTATCCCCGAGTAACATAGGCTATATTATATTTTCAAAAAAATTAGGGATCCTTAATAAAACTCCAATAATGTAACCCAAGGTGTAATAAAATAAGAAAACCGAAGCAAAGCGAGGGCGGTTACTCGTAGGATATATAGTGTATCTCGTAACTCCTATAGGACCAATAATAATAAAGGTTTCGTTTTGTTGTTCCTAAAATTTCCTAAAGATTGAGTATTTTTTTTGCTTCTTAGGGAGGATTAGTGATTTCCTACGTGAACCGTCCCAACATCGGTGTCTGCGGGTCCGTGCTGGTCTCCGCCAGCCGTCTGCTGACCGCAGCCCACTGCTGGGACGACGGCGTGGTCCAGGCTGAACGATTCGTGGTGGTCCTCGGCACAGAGTTCCTGTTCTCGGGCGGGTTCCGTACCATCAGCTACTCGGTCGTCACCTACCCTGGATGGGATCCCGTCACACAGGACAACAACCTCGCTGTCATCATCCTGAAGACTCCTGTCCTTTTGACAAGTTAGTTTTTTTTTGCTATATTTCATCTGTGTTTATGTTATTAATTTAAACTAATGTGGTTATTGTAATTTAATCTTCAACCACCCAATTGTCCAAATTTTTAGCTTTTGAATCCGTCGGGATTTGATTCGAGACATATAATTATAATTGTTACAAGAACTTAGTTAAGTAAGCTTGCCAACAACAAAATTTTTTGATCGGACAATTTACATTTTTTTTTCTTGCTTTTTCTTGTATTAAGACTTTACTGGCGAAATTACAATCGATTGATAGTTGTATGAAAACATGGGCATTTTGTTTGAATTAAACCCATATTTTTGTATAACCACATTTTTGTGTTTGAATTAAACCCCAATTTTTGTATACCCCCAGACTCAAAAACAAAAACAAGGAATAAGTGGTTTCTGTGTTTTATCACAGAGGTCGCTGCAATTCTTATTTTTTATTTAAATTAAATCGTAGAAATTGTAGCTTCTGTTCCTAGGTATAAAGGGATAATTTTAATGGTTGTCATGGAAGCATATTACATACATTAGGTACCTATTAATTTCTTAATAACATCTCTTCATCTCCAAGCTTCGAAATTGGTACCTACTCCTTTATTCTTAAATGTTTTGCTATAAAGATAAATGACATTTCATGTTTATGTAAATTCAGGCAACATCCAACCAATCCAGCTGGCAACAAACCCTAACGAAACCTTCGTGGGAGAGTGGGGCATCGCTGCAGGATATGGCTTCACCAGTGACGGTCAGTATACAATAATTAACAAAATACCAAAATAAATAACCAACGAAGAAGAAGAAACTAAAGAAGTAAGTAGTCTTCGAACTCTTCGATAAAGGAACATTAAAAGATCAAAATCGCCATTAAGTAAACCTATAACATTCGAGTTGTTTCAATTTCTCACGGATTTCATTATCAGAACTGACTTTTGATAATGGGATTATTTAAGGGTTCAATCCATTAATGGCCCACTACTGAGAAAGCCTGGTAGAGGTCTACCTCTATGCTATTATGCTAGTATGCTCTAGCATACTCCAGCACGCTGCTCCAGTGCGGATTGGTGGAGGGGGCTCACTTAAGTGTCAGAAGATTTTATGCCGTCCAAGGGCCTCCGACATGGCTTAACGACAATTAAAATATACTATATACTATCTTATCTTACGATAACAACCAGGACCGATAGCTTTATGTGCCCCCCGAAGCATGGCAACGCTCAAGAATTTTTTACCACTAGCGGTCACCCATCCAATAACCGACCGCGCCCGCTGTTGCTTAACTTTGTCGATCGCTTATTGATCGACACAAGCCTCCGGGTTATGAGCGCTTCGATTATTTATAAATCATGGACTAATAAATTTCGACTGAGGTACAAGTAGGTACTATTACTCGCTGTTTGACACGCCTACGATATCCAGGTCCACTAACACTAACGCTGCATTATGTTTCCAGCCCAATTAAGCGTGAATGTGTTGTCCGTGATCCACGAGGTGACCCTACAGGTGATCTCCGTAGCGGACTGCCGCTCTGTGTTCGGTAACATCGCGCAACCCAACACTATCTGCACCAGCGGAGCGGGCGGCGTTGGCACTTGCAGGGGTGACGGTGGTGGTCCACTCGTCACTCTCGGTGCTAATCCAAGACTGGTAAGCTGGTATAACTCTTGAACTCATTGTGGCGACATCGCACTACATGTCGACGTGGTGACGTCACGGCAACCTGAATCACGCTATCGATTTTTTCTGTATCAGTTGCATATATAAACGTTACGTTTCTACAAGATCAGTCGGGGTTCGATTCGATCGACACCACTCGCTTGGCGGGAGATCTCCCTTTGCCAAATAATTATTTATGTAAATAATCGAAAAACGAGCAGACGAGCCACTTGATGGTAAGTCACCGTCACCAATGAATATCAGCAACAACAAAGGTATAACAAGAAAGAAAAGACGAGAAAAAATCTGAAATCTACTCTGAAGTCCTCATTACGACAAGTCGGACGAGTCGTTTAGCGCCTGACACAAGCAAGCCTCGCGTTGATAGTCGAGTGATCATAGTGCCACAGAATAGATAATATCTTTTCAACACGGACGATAGGACAATGTGGTGGCGACACTTTACCTCCTCCTCCTCGTGTCGTTCCCTTATTACTGAGAATCGTGGCTCCGGTCTGATAAAACCTTCTTTGTGATGTTTCTCCATCTTTGCTGATTCTCCGCTGTGTGATAAGCACTGTAGATGGGGATGTCAAGCGCCTGTTTGACCTGGTCCGTCCAACGTCTCGGGCCACGTCCGCGTGATTTCTTTCCTTCTATCTTCCCTGTGAGCATGAGCTTTTCTATACTGCCGGCGTCTTTTCTTGCCATGTGACCGAAATACTTGAGTGTTTTCCGCAGACAGGTGGTACATAGCAGAGTCTTGATGCCTAACGTTTTTAGTATCGAGACGTTGGTTCTATGCTCTGTCCAGCTGATATTCAGCATTCGCCTCCAGCACCACATCTCGAATGCGTTTCCTCCTAAACCTTGGATAAAAGCGCTGATGCAGTCTTTTACAATGTTGCGCATATTGTCAGTGCTGTTAGCCTCAGCGACCTTTACAACTTCACTCACACATAGGGGCGAGTCTGAGGACTCAGTCGATATCGTAATCTAATAACAATAACGTAATCTGATGAATTTTTGTTATAGATTGGAATCACCACGTTCGGCGCCGCCTCCGGCTGCAAGAGCAATCTACCCTCAGGGTTCGCCAGAATCACCAGCTTCCTGGACTTCATCAACGAGTCCCTGTAACGGCTGACTACTTCTCAACAGACGTTCCTGCTCAACTGATCTTCCGTTTATATAGTTTAATAGTTGTGCCAAAACATTTTAGTATACTAGATTTAATTTTAGTTTAATAAACTATTTTTAAAATGTTTCTTATTTTATTTCATATTTACATGATAGGGGGCAACGCAGTGGGAGATGATTCATAATATTTACAATTAATATTTTACACAAGCTGACCCGGCAGACTTTCTACACCATAACTGTTTTTGATTAATAAAAACCATCCTTAAAGCGTATAGTAGATAATATTTTGTCATTAGCTCACCTTACAAAAACCATCTTAACATTTTTACGTATATACATATGAATAAATGCCTAGATAATCCAGCCATTGAAACAAATTGCACGATTTGTATGGAAAATTTATACTCTTTCAAAACTACTATTACGACTACAAACTATTATTATCATATTATCATAAATAAACTACTGTTTCTACTACATAATTGAAAACTATCGTATTGATCGTCATTGAGGTTTCCTGAAGAATATTCCACCACTATCACACGGTGCCCCAGTGCGGACTCTTGGACAGTTAAATAGCCATTTCAATGTCGAAAGTTATCATCTTCTCTAAATGTCTATAGGTGCTAGGTACAAGGGGAATTCCTGACTGAGGAACCCTGATAGCTACAGTTTGTTTGAAATTCAGTTTTCAAGTTGCTTTATTTCCGTAATTTTAAATTTTTGAATGTAAGTAAGCCATCATTCTACCTTTAAACGAGCAATTATTGTATTATATCTCAGAGAAAAACGGGTGGGTGGTTCGGGAAATAATAACAACATGGGCGTTTACATCACGTTACTCAGAAACTCAACACAGACTGTACACAGTAATTTATAAACTGATTGTCGTCAATTATCCGAGCAACAACCGACTGAGGGCCGATGGCCCAGCGACCTCCAACCTGCCCCTTACAGTCACCCCAAGCCTCGCATAATAGTCTGATTCCGTTACCGGTCAATCCACCATCTGACTCCGAATGTTGTTTGCACCGACACAACCGAACAATTCATACGTCGCGCTCCGCTTAAAAGTAACTATTCTTCTCTAGGCATCTGCTCCGCTCGAAGGCTGTCTCCGAAGTCCGTTGGTGGCTGGCAAGTCAATAGCTTTCCTCGGTTATCCCGCCACCGCGTGTCCAAATGACAGTAGACAATTTGCATAGTGTTGCCATCTTGAAAATCCGAATACACCCAAGTGAGGCCCGGCTCGACGTTCCATTTTATAATCTCCGACATATATATAATCTGAGTCTCGGAAACGGCTCCAACGATTTTCATGAAATTTAGTATGCAGGGGATTTCGGGGGCAGGTTCAGGATAAATCGATCTAGCTAGGATTAATTTTTAGAAAATGTCGTTTTATCCGTATTTTCAGGCAATGAATAACTGCTACAATCACAGACAGGTACATGTCTGTGGCTACAATAGACTCTTCCTGACATCTATCGGCGATTAGCAACACTAAAGCTACTTCAGTAGATGGCGTTGTTAAGCAACACTAAGCCATTTCCAAAAAACACCATTTACCAAAAAAAAAATACCGAGCAAAGCTCAGTCATCCAGGTACCTACTAATTATAAAAAAACGGGACAAGTGCATGTCAGGCCACGCGTAATGTTTGTTTACAAATGTACAACTACGTTGTAAGTTTATGTACATAAGTATATGTATGTAATTTTATTAGGTAGGTAAGTGTCAATGAAGTTCTTTAACCTTAACTGCCATTCCAATACACAATGGAAATAATTAATATCTTGTTTTGTTTGTTCCTCAAGTAGGAACACTTACCTACATAGTTTATTTTATCAATAAAGCGGCATGATCACAGACTTTATTTTATTATAAGAATAATCGTAGGAAAACAACTCAAAACTATCTAAGCACTAATGAAAAAAAAAGATCGTAACATTATGATAATCTGATAGTATATCTAAGATCGAATCATGGGATCACTAATCTTTGATGATAATTAACAAAAACTATATAATATAAATGACTGATTGAGTTAAATTTTAGTGTTGGCTTGGGTCTTTTGTTTGAAATGTTTTTGTTGCTAGCGGTTGTTTTGTCGTTAGCGGTGTATGTTTCTGATGCCGTCGAGGTGGAGAGCCTGGTCGGCTACCACGAGAGAATAGCTATCCCGGCGGCTTCGAGGATCAAGGCTGCAGAAGACGCTTACTTTGCCAATGAAAATCCTTCCTCAAGAATAGTCGGCGGCGTTGCAGCCCAACCCAACTCACATCCTTATCTGGTACGTTTGCTTTCAACAGTTTCAACTTTCCATCCTTACCTGTATAATTATTCTCCACCAATGTGCACTGGAGCAGCGTGGAGTATGGTCTAGAGTCCAGAGTCCCGACCTCCTTAAAAAGGATACCCCGCGCCTGAAGAATGAAATTATTGATATTTTCGATAAGGGGCCATCCATAAATTACGTCACACTAATTTCATGACTTTTTGACCCCTCCCCCCCTTGTCACACCTGGTCACATTTGTGAGACCTCCCCCCCTAGTGTGACGTCACATATTATGAAATTTTATAGAAATTATTCAATTAAAACCGCAATTCCGAAATAAGTTTTATTTCCATTAATTGTTTTTAATATTTACCTATAAATACCAATTATTCGATTTTGAAATGTGACGTCACAAAATTTAGGACCCCCTCCCACCCCTTGTCACACAATGTCACACTTCATCGACCCCTCCCCCCCTCCCCCTAACGTGTGACGTAATTTATGGATGGCCCCTAATGTCTTTTAAACTATCGCCTATGATATTGGATGAAAGGCCAACAGCCTAACTTCGTGAATATAGACTTGCGTCATTTCGATATGCCTATAATATAATTATACGAATATAATTATGTAAATAGTATGACATATGACTATTGCTAGTCAATTCGGTTCTAATTCTCAATTCGCCTCGCCTTATGTAAACTGAGTTTAGACTTTGCGGAACTATTCCAAGAAGGAAGTAAATCCCAAATTTGAAGTAAATCAGATGTAGTTTATTTTCGTAATTTATTTTGCCTCTTTTGGGAGATGAATTTTTAAAAATTCTTTCTTAGTGCTCCCCAATTGTAATGCAAGGAATTCCTGTCGGTACAAAGTTTCATGCTTCTAAGTCTACAAATTCAGAGCATTTGTCGGTCATAATTTTATTGACAGTGTATAAAGATAAATACTTACATTGTATTGCTTGCTTTACTAGGGAGGATTACTCATCACGTACAAGAACCACGCCAACATTGGTGTCTGTGGGTCCTCGCTGATCTCTCCCAGCCGGCTGGTCACCGCGGCACACTGCTGGTTCGACGGCTGGTTCCAGGCCAACCGCTTCGTTGTGGTCATTGGCTCCCACTTCCTGTTCTACGGCGGCCAGCGTATAGCAACCTCCACCATCGCCACACATCCTTAGATGAAATCCGTCTACGTTGCAAAACGACATTGCTGTCATCTATCTACAGAACCCAGTCTCGCTTTCAGGTAACGAAACGGTCAAGCAACATGTTCTATCTTTATACTTCTCTGTAGTTGTCTCCATTTGTGGGTTGAGAGGTGGCTAGGTTCGTGAACATCACTAAATATTCTAATGACACTTGAGGAGATAAAGCCTCAACCGCACTGGAAAGGAGTACAGGTTTGAGCAGATTCATCATTCAACCTCAACCTTTTTTAAACAAGTCTTTTTAAATTGAGCCCGCAGTGAACGAGTCTTTAGTGTCAGAAAAAGAAGTATTTTGACGTCGGATAGGACCACCAAGGCTTGCACCATTGCAACCAGGATCGATGGTATTATAGTTCTTAGTTCTGAAGCGGTTATGTCATATTTCATTCATTCATTTAATAAAATTATATCAGGTGTAGTAGGTACTTACCTATTTGTAATCCTACATTCTTCCTATTAATATTATAACTTTTTTATTTTTGTTAGTCTTTCACGCGTACTTATTATCCTGGATTTTTTTTATAAAAACTATGACGTACTTTCTAGACAGTATCCAGCCCATTGCATTGCCGAGTAACCTCGACAAGAGCTTTGACGGAGACTGGGCTGTAGCTGCAGGATTTAGCATAACTGCTGATGGTAAGTACTTTTAATCGTTATCCTTTGTTTATGATGAATAATCTTCAGGGATACCTACCTCATTTGATTAGTTACTAATTAAAGTCAATCTCTCGTGCATCTGATACAATAAAACGAAAACCACCACTGATGTCTTTCATTTTCTAAATAATTTTTCACCAACTCTCGTAGGTTTCTGTATCTACAGTGATAAAAATTGCAGTTTCTAAGAGTATTTTGCTATTATATTTCCAGAACAAGCCGGCATTGTGGATAACAATGTCGGTGGTGAGTGAAGTGAGTCTCCAAGTGATCAGTTTGGAGGCATGCCAGGCGGTGTACGGGGTACGCGGGGGCGGCGCACGTGTGCACCAGCGGGGCGGGGGGCGTCGGTATCTGCGGCGGGGACACCGGTGGACCGCTCGTGGTTGATCGGGATGGATGGAAGGTTTTGGTGAGTTATGAGTTTTTACTTTTCGTCATCATTCGCACAACCCATAACTCCACCACCCCGCATTAGGCCAGCGTGCTGGGGTATGGCCATTGCAGAGTCCCTCTCAAGGAGAATTTGTGAGAGGAGGCCCTTTGCTCCTAGGGGGACTAACAGGCTGATGATGGCCAAATGCAGATTTCAGAACACCTCTGAAAACATTATGGAGAACTCCTAGGTGTGCAGGTTTCATTACGATATTATTAGCTTGTAATACGCACATAGCTTTTGAAAATTAGTGGTGCAGGATTCCAACACAAGCCCTCGTGTTCGGCGGATCTACTCGGCGCTACTAATGTACAATAAAATATGCTGAGGAGTTTCTTTCACCGTTTAGTCTCCTCTGTAATAAGTCTTCCCGATAAGATTAAGATATATTGAATAATAATTTGTTACATGCAGTGCTGGATTTAGGCCTAGGCCCGTGAGGCCCGGGCCTAGGGGCGCCATGATTTTGGGGGCGCCAAAATTTTTAGAACCCCAAAAACTTAGGAGTGGTAAAATGTCAGTATTGTTTTTATCTAAAATATTTTTATACATATATTTTCGCTTCAAATTAATAAAAATATAAAATATTTTAAATGTTTACCTTTTAATTTGTCGGTGCAATATGAATGCTTTTTAGGGTTCCGTAGCCAAATGGCAAAAAACCGAACCCTTATAAATTCGTCATGTCTGTCTGTCTGTCTGTCTGTCCGTCCGTATGTCACAGCCACTTTTCTCCGAAACTATAAGAACTATACTGTTGAAACTTGGTAAGTAGATGTATTCTGTAAACCGCGTTAAAGTTTTCACACAAAAATAGAAAAAAGACAATAAATTTTGGGGGTTCTCCATACATAGAACTGAAACTCAAAATTTTTTTTTTTCATCAAACCCATACGTGTGGGGTATCTATGAATAGGTCTTCAAAAATGATATTGAGGTTTATAATATCATTTTTTTCTAAATTGAATAGTTTGCACGAGAAACACTTCCAAAGTGGTAAAATGTGTCCCCCCCCCCGTAACTTCTAAAATAAGAGAATGATAAAACTAAAAAAAAAATATAATGTACATTACCATGCAAACTTCCAACGAAAATTGATTTCAATGAGATCTAGTAAGTAGTTTTTTTTAATAGGTCATAAATCGTAAACCGCAAAAAACATCGATCAAAGTTACAACGAACTACAAGAACTTTTATATTATGTTACTTGCTGCTTATTATTATTATAATTTATAGCGGATAGTTAAAGATTATATACTATTTCTCAATAGCCTTTATGAATAAATTATAATTAAATTAAAAGTTTTCAACCTAACTTGTTTTAAATTATTTTCGGAAATGTTGAAGCAAGAATTCTTGTTATTTCAAAATTCTATTAATCATTCAACTGAGGGTGTTTTTCGAAATATTGTGTTCCGAAAGTCAGAAGGGCGTATATTTTTTTTGCCAATCGCTTTGCAAAAAATTTTTAAGTGAAAAAATTAAAAAAAAATCCAAAGCGAAAAATTATGTCTCAAAGTATCCACACATCAAATAAAGTTTGAGATCACTAGCAAAAGATGGTTTTTTTTTAAATTTTACTTTTTTAAAAGAATATTGCTTACGTAACATCTTTTTATGAAAAAGATACACATGTTGAAATAAAAAAAAATATTTTTTATTAACTAGAATTGAATTTAAAAGCTCTAGTGCAATTTTGACTAATAAATAATTGAAAGAAAAAGAGGATTTAACAAACAATAAATATTATCAACATTTATTATTAAATTGTTTTTTTTTTAGTATAAGATAACTCCTCCCCTGGCTCGAACACATGCGGCAATCCTTCTTGGCATGCTGAGAATTAAGTTATCCAGCATTTCTTGCGGTAACCTGTCCCATTCTTGAATAACGGCTTCCCTGATCTCTGGCACTGTCTGGGGAAGTGGCTGACGGTTCCAAATAGCTCGCTTTAATCGGGTTTAAGTCAGGCGAGCCGGCAGGCCAGTTTAACCTGGTAATGTCGTATTCATGCAGAGCAGCGTTGATTCGTTGAGCTCGATGTGCGGGGGGTGCATTATCGTCAACCAATACGAATCGAGGTCCATGGTTTATTCTAAATGACCTGACAATTCCATCAATAGTAATGGTTTGGTACAAAGTTGCAGTCATCCAGCCACGATAAGGGATCAACGGCGTTCTAGCACCAATCATTATACCGCACCAAAAGGATACCGATTTCCCGCCTTGTTGTCCTTCTTCCCCCAAAGTAACAATTCTTGCTCGTAAAACTTCTGATAATCCCCTCGGCATCTTTTTGAATGAACTCCTTCTTCGAAAAGTCAGAAAAAACGCTTGAATCAAGTTGGTCAGATTTCTGATGAGCGTAAACAAGGATTTAATCTCTTTTTATACCGATAAACAATTGATATTTTAAATTATTTTGTTATTAAAAGATTTTAATTTAAATGAAGAATCTTAGAAGAAAAAGAAAAAACCTTTTATTCTAACGTAACAAAAAAGATTTCGTATTTTCAAGTAAGTGATCTCAAACTTTATTTGATGCGTGTACGCCCTTTTGGTTGTAGAAATAAAAAAAATTGTGCTAAAGCTAGGACATTAAATTTTTTTCCTAATTGCCTATCAAACATATTGACTGTTTTAGACATGTTTTAGAAGCATTTATGAGAATAAATTCCAGCAACAAATCTTTCTGGAGAAAGATCTTTTTCTACCCTAAAAAGGGTGAAAAATTATTTACGTGCAAGTATGGGCCAAGGCCCAAGACAGGCTTAATGCCCTTGCGTTATTATCTATTGAAGCTCAATTAGTACAAAAACTAGATTATAAAATAATATATTATAGTGTAGAACCAAAGCATGAAAGAAGAAAATGTTTAAAAAAGTTTATTTACTAATTTAAAAAAGTTTATTTATTTATCTCTAAGACGGTATACTCAGATTAATAATAAAAAAAACTATACACGATAGTAAAATTATATATTAACTAATAAAACATTGTATTTAAATTAATTAAGTTTGATATGTAATTTTTTTTAAATTGCTCATTTAATTTCGATATTCACCTCCTTATAGAGAAAAAAGGGCGGCATATCCTTTGGGGCCTAGGGCGACATCAAACTTAAATCCGCCACTGGTTACATGAAATAACTGATGTGAATATGAATGCCTGTTGATGTTCCGACAGATCGGTGTGAGCTCGTTCGTGAGTAGCTCGGGCTGCGAGCGCGGGTTCCCGTCCGGCTTCACCAGGGTCACCAGCTATATGGACTTCCTCACCCTGCACTTGCAATAGCTCACATACTAGGCTATGGATATAGTATCTATTCTGTTGCTATAGTACTTAAATATGCCGTTGTCAGTACGTGAATTGAGTAGCAAATCGAAGAATTAAAAGTTGTTATTCTGCATTGAGATACATACATAGAGGAGACATCTCAAACAAAATGTGTGTTCCACCGCCGGCTTGCCCTCCGTTCTCTTTTCAAACTAGAAGCCTCGTTTGCACACTTGCCATAGAGTAACTTTGTATATGACACTTTCCGAACCAAGACGGCAATCTAAGCAAGCTTATTTATTCCATTAACACGCTAGTGGCTTGCCAAGTTTAAACGCTCCTTATGATTTTTTCGTTCCAAAATGGCGGGAACATTGTACAATAATTTAATTAAATACGTTTTAGTTGATTTAAGTTAATATTTTGTTTTCTTACCGATGATATTATGTGATACCATTATCTTTTTTGTTTTTGTCGTGCAATTGTGACACGTTCTTATTACGCACGACGGCATTTTTTCAGTTTTTTTTTTCATAAACAATTTTGGCATGCGGCCGCCATGAGCGCAGCCGAGTGACAGCCGAGTGACAGAATGAAATGCAGCCGGCCGGCTGCAATGCGCACCCCCGAACCCAATGTTCGCGATGTCTGTTCTATACGCTAGTAATACTAGTTCAATGTTATTCTGTTACTTTTATTTTCGTGTAAATTCCAACTTTTTTACATCGAATTTTGAAATCTAATATTGTCTGTGCGATGATTCCTGGGAATTTACTGTTTTCATGAAAACTAATTCTACTAGGTACCTACTGTTTGTTATGTTTAACGAACCACAGGCAACTGACCACAGGTATTCCGATTTACTTTTGTTTTCACTCTTTAGTTTTTTGTGTAAGTTCCAACTTTTTTTACATCGAATTTTGAGACCTAATATTGTTTGTCCGATAATTCCTGGGAATTTACTGTTAGACATACTGTAGGTACACAACCGTTCGCTCCAAGCTCCAAGTAAAACTGACCAGACTGACTCAACTGACCGTGATGTGACGGACTCACAGGATCAGCAAGGCTATTCTGTTTCTTAACTTGACAACGGAATCCGCGATGTGTGTCAAAATTGAAGTTCGAGTTCGGGACTCACTTCACTTCGCAAGTGCGTACTAGATGATTAGAGAATGACATAATACCGAGGCCATTTTTAGTCGTTTGACGTTCGAGTTCGAAACTCACTTCACTTCGCAAGTGCGTACTAGATGATTAGAGAATGACATATCAAGATCTCGAACTCGAACTTCAATTTTGAAACTCATCGCGGATTCCGCTGTCGAATTAGAAAACAGAATAGCCTTGCAGGACTGACTAACTAGTGAATGAACTAGACTATCAAGCAAGGCGCCATCTAGCGACACTGGCGAATTTTATTAGGCTATCACAATTAGGTACCTAATTTTAATCTGCTACATAGCTAATAAAATTGATAAGTCGTTACAGTGAATATTAGCGACGAGAATATTAGCGGGAATATGGAAAAGATCACATTAATATTGTTTAAGAATAAATAAAAATGACGAAATCTTAGTACAAGCTCCTTTATTTTGCCAGGTACCATACCTACGACCATTGCTGTCATTCAAAATGGCCACCACACACCAGCTGTTTACAATTTTTGAGTATCAATATTACAAGATATGAGTATCAAGTGTCACGAATCAAATAGTTTTACAGTAATAATATTACATTTATTTTATGTTTAACTATAAGACAATCCACTTTAAGGGCCTTTTTAGTTTTATTCAATCCTTGGTACCCTCACTCCTTCCGAGATACAGACAACGAATACTTAGGTGTTACTACATGAAATTTTAAAACGTGCGACATAAGCTTTCGCGTTGTTTCGCGAACCATCAAACATCTTGTATGTACGATTTAAAATGTTTAAAATTACAACAACAACTTTACACATAATATCATGCAATTTAAGAGTATATTGAATTTCATACTCATACATTTGTTGATACGTTACAATGTTTCAACAAACCCATGACTATGAAATTAATGGGACTAGAGATTAATCTTATACGTACTTTACGACCTTAACTACAAAATAGTGCACGTGAATAGTGAAATATTATTATTTAAAACGAAACTTTGTCCTACCATTTATTTTAACTACCGATCTATAATCTAGTTGTTTTGCTCGTAATATAAATTAAAAATAAAATTCGATGTTTTATAAACAAATGACAAGAGATGTATCGTTAATGATACGTTACTGACCTTACTGAGATGCCCCACTGATGACATTATGTCTTAACGTCGACCCTTTTGCGCAGACCTCTTTTTCACAATCTTATTGAAAAGAACGATAAACAGTCTTTATAGGGGCAACATGTAATTTATTTACTTCTATCATATAAGACATGTATGATTTATTTATTATTTTAGTGAAATTAGTGAGTGTTTACAATAAGGTCATTTTATATATAATATTAAGACTAAAAACACCAACTTGATTTGACTATGTACAAGCTTCTTTCGAGAGTTATACTACATTTATGATTAATTATAACTTTGAAGGGCAATTCCAGTTTCATTTTTATATTTACATCACAATCAAAATAACTGCCAGCCAGATACAATAAAATTATTAGGGATAATTAATTAAATCTTAATTAAATAAAGTGACAAAGAAAAACAGCGCATAGTAAGTAAATCTAAGGAGGAAGCAATAATTAACAAACTACCATAATACGATATCACAGTTCATTTATGCAAAAAAAGTAATAAAAAATCGAATATTCTAACTATAGGTACGTTTCGAAATTAAATCACAAAAACAATAAATTTGTTACTGTTATGGCAATATCGATTCGATCATATTTTTGATCCTTTCAAACAATTACTAATGTCTTAATAACTAAACCAAATGATGCATCACGAATTATATAATATAATTTATAAAGTAACGCAGTTTGAAATAAAACAATACATTAAATAACTGATAGAAAATTATACAATAAGTTGCATAAGTTAGGTTCACCGATGTTATAATAAAATATAAAATTTTAATGTATAAAAACACTGGATGGGTACTTACGAATATATTTTTGTGCCTAGGTCGGGACCTCATTCGGAAATTAGCGTCAAAATACGTTTTTTCTCAGTCTTTTAAGTTGTGCGACTACGAATGATTCCAGTCGAATTATTCGAATACTCGTAAAATATTTTAATTCATTCGAATGATTTGTGAAAATATTCTTAGTTAAGTCGAAGTCACAGACTACGTTTATTGGATGAATGAATCATTAATTTTATTCCACTTTTACAGCGAATAGCCTTAAACAAATATCGAATTTATAGTTGATAACCTCCACCTTTTTTAGAGTCGGTTAATACCTAATATTCGATTAGTTGAATATTCGTTGTCGCTTAGATTGTTCAGATTCTGAGAGACTTGAGAACTAACATGATTTGTGACAGGATGTTTGAGTTCATTTAAGATCCCACAAGTTACTACAAATAAAGTTTGATAATAGTTAGTAAAATACCCAATCCAGTGAACTTAATAGATCGGCAACTTAGCAGGTTAAAATGACAATGGATATTCTCTCTGGTGCTAGTGGCAACACTTACTGCAAGCGAACACATTTTCAATACACATTTCACTTAGCCTGATTACATCGCCTAAGATAACTACGAAACATCTGTCCGTTTCAATCATTATTTTCAAATATTCACGACATCTTCTCAAAAATATAATCGCGTAAGATTTTAAAAATAGATTTATCGCAAGAAATTCCTTGTGTCATGATATTTTCATACAACTACTGCGAAAGTTGAGCACCGTCTAGTACAAGTGTTTCAAAACTAAAGCTATTCAAACACACTTGTCTTGTATTTCATCATAATTATATTGAAAATATAAATTTAATTAATATCGATTGCGGTTAGAATTGTAAATCAATTAGCTGTTGAATTATTCTGGAAATAGCAAAAATTATATTTGCAATTTATTTATTTAAATCTGGCTTAAAATGGGATTAGTTTTTAAAGAAAAGGTTTACTTATTATAATTTGTAGGTAATGTGTTGATATGGAAATAATGAATGGTGTGAATAATTATGTGCTAAACTTTAGTATTCTACCGCCAGTAATGAAGTTAGCTTTATTTTGGCTTATCGAGTATTACATTAATTTTGGATTTTCATCCTCATTAAGATAATAATATTTTTTACTAGTTACATATAAAAGGTATCCTCCAATGAAATTGATACCCTTTTCAGTTTAGCGCCTATGTCAAGGCGTATTATGAACTTTTCATAATAATAATTCTTATGATATTTAATATTTCTCAAGTATAAGATCAAGACCATATTAAGTGAAGTCTTTTCAAAGTAGCCGTGAAATGTTAAATTTTTTATATGCATTCTTTTTATTTTGCAAATCTGATATAAATACTCAAATTTAAAATCATGTTTCCTGGCAACACTAAAATTAAGACTTCACTTTAGTGACTTTATGATAAGGTCCTTTAATATAACTTTTATCCAATACTAAATAAGTTTGCCCCTGTGTTCGGATACTTCGGATTTAAAATCCAATATTAGTGTAATAAAGCGACTTTCGATGAGCCTACGATATATATATTGAACTATGTTTGTTGTTCTGTTGTTTATAAATTGGCTTATGTCGGACACAGCACCTTGAGGATGTAGTCCGTGAGCAACGTGGGCACGGTGGGACTGTCTTCGTTGATCGCTTTCAGTACTGTGGACAAATCCTTACATATAATATACTGTCACTGATCGATGTCTGTTCATGGAAGATATTCGAGAACTATTAGTAGGGCACGGACCTAAAAAAAAGACGGACTTAACCTCGTCTAATCGAGAGTGAAGCATAGCAATGGCCGCCCGCTTACCATGTGTGCGTAATTTTTGATTCGCGATTGACGTAGTATGGTGTCAATGTGTGGGTGTGTGTACTTGTACGAATAGAGAGCTGGTATTAGATACTATGGGTGCTTCACTGAATTTGTTCTTGGAATTACGTCTGTCTTTTTTTTAGGTCCGTGTACTAGGGGTATTTATTAACGCAGTAGATCCCATGTGTGTTTTTCCGGCTAATCTCAGAAACAGCTAAACCGTTTTGATATTTTTGTTTTATTTTAATCGGTACACAAATAAAAAAGTTATGACAATTTTAATAATATCATTTTTATATAACAAAGTTTAAATTACATTTATCATAAAAATAATATTTTTTTCTTTGCCAGACATTAGATTAAAAGTAATTTAGTCACCAAAATATTAATATACAAAATAAATAAATAAAAGTTGACAGAGTATACTCACTCTTGATGAGAACTTGAAGCGACTGGTTGTCAGGCGGGCCGTTGTTCAGGTGGAATGGTATCACTGTTGTCAAATACTGAAAACACAAAAAAATTCAGTAACTTTGAAAGAATTAATTAAAAACCAATAAAAACTGTTGAAGGTGACTTGCAGTGGACTGTAGATGATGAATGAGAACCAGCTTACTTCCTTGTGAATACTTTATTCTTACGAGTGCTCCGAACTGACTACAAATTTGCTTGGAATCGCGCTCATTCTTATACGCTACGGTGTAGCTACAGTTAGCTACGTCTATGTTAAGCGCTACGAGCGAGGGGACCAATCATAGCGCCGAAAAAGTGAAAGCGGCCGTTAGGGCCATAAATCAATCGACTTTTACGATTTGTTTGCTATACATCCCTTTCTAACATATAGCGCTGTCCCTATTTTGTCCTCTCGCTCTTACAACAAGGCTCTCCTATCTCGGTCTCTTTTTGACCCTGAACCTTTAATTTTACTGCGCAATTACCAATTTAATACTGTTATAATCACACTTACTTATTCTAGCTTATTCTAAGTAGGGATTTCTTTATTTACATTAACCAATTAACTTATCTCTAGACATTATACAATTTAAACTTATTATTAGTGATCGCCGTTCGTAACATCCTCCCCCCGGCGTAGATCCCTCGAAGCCTCTCCTACGTGGAGAACGGCGAGCTTCGAAGCTGGGCGGCGGAAAACTCCTCCCTTCGTGCGAACGTCGGCTGCTCTGACGACTCCGTCTGGTCCCGGGAACACTCGCTCGACGACGCCCCGCGGCCATGTGTTGCGTGGCAGCGACCCGTCGACTACGATGACGAGGTCGCCGACTCGTAGCGGGTGCACGTCGACGCGGGCTTGCCCTCGTGGGATGAGAGTCGGGAGGTACTCGGCGATCCATCTCCTCCAGAATTCGTCGGCTAGTGCCTGGGACTTCCTCCAGGTGCTGCGGCTCGCCTCGTCGCAGGGTCCGGTGAGCGGCAGTCCCGTCGATGACCCGATGAGGAAGTGGTTCGGCGTCAACGCTTCTTCGTCGTCTGGGTCGACCGATACATGGGTGAGCGGACGAGCGTTTATGCTATACTCGGCCTCGGTGAGCAGTGTCAGCAGGACTTCTTCTTTTGGGAACTTTTCTTTCAGCGTAGCGCCTAGCGCAGCCTTCACTGAGCGCACTAGACGCTCCCAAGCGCCTCCCATATTCGGCGCCCCTGGCGGGATGAATTTCCAGTCCGTCTTGTGCTGCAGGCTGAAATCTTGAAGCTCCGTAGCCCACGTCGCGTAGGCCGCTCGTAGCTCTGCGTCGGCCCCTCTGAAGTTTGTAGCGTTGTCCGAGTAGATTACACGCGGCCATCCCCTCCTGGCGGCCATCCTTCGTAGAGCCATTATCGCTGAGTCTGTAGAGAGAGACGGCACTATCTCTATGTGTACTGCTCGGGTGGTGAGGCACGTGAACAGTGCGCCCCACCGCTTCTCGTGCCGCCTTCCCACGGTGACTATCATCGGCCCGAAGTAGTCCACGCCGCTATATGTGAACGCCCGATGTCTCGGTTCCAGCCGGACTGCTGGTAGGTCCCCCTTCGGTGGCGTTCTCGCTGTGGCGCGGTACACGCGACAGACTTGGCACTGTCTAGCCACCTGTCGCACGGTCGGTCTGAGGCGCGTTATAATATAGTGTTGGCGTAGCTCGTTGACGACCCGTTCATTGTTGGCGTGGCCCGCTCGACGGTGGTAATGCTCTACGAGCAGTCTTGTATATGGGTGACGACCGTCGAGTATCGCTGGCTGGTTAGTCGGTGTCGCAGTCTTGAGCGCGCCGATTCTGCCTCGCGCCCGTAGTACGTCGCCTGTTAACGTTGGATCCAGATTTCTAATTTTACTATGGCGCGGTAGCGGTTGGTTACTACGTAGGCGCGCTATTTCTTCGCCAAAGGAGTCCGCTTGCGCTTTCTGGATCCAGCGACGTTCTGCCTCTTCAATGTGGGCCACTTGTAGGCGAAGCGACCGATTTTTCTTTCTTAGTTTTTCCACAAAAGTTGTATCAGCGCGGTCGTTCTAATCAGTTTCAGGAACTGCGAGAATCGTGCTATGTCGGGCAGTGCGTAGCATGACTCTTCGACGGCGTAGCAGACCTCTTCTTGTGGAACGTTGCTGTCCTGCTCTTCCGCAGGCCATTCTGTCTCGCTCTCTCTTAGGAAGGCCGGCCCGTTGAACCACCTGTTGCTCTGTCGTATTGATGACTCGAGGCGCGTAGCGTCGTCCGCTGGATTGGATAACGTAGGCACCCACCGCCAGTCCTCCGTAGCCGTTAACTCGGCGATCTCCGCTAGGCGATGTGCTACGAACGGCGTGTATTTTCTTTTCCCGTTTCTTATCCAATTCAGTACGGTTCTTGAGTCGCTCCAGTATACGACCCTCTGTGGCTTCAAATTATGCTCTCTGACGATGGTGTTGGCCATCCTGGCCCCGATGAGCGCCGCTTGTAGCTCCAGTCGAGGTATCGTCAGTAACTTCAGTGGTGCGACCTTTGCCTTGGCCATCACTTGCGAGACCTTTATGTCGCCGTCTCGCTCTAGCCGCCAGTATGCTACGGCGGCGTAGGCTTGCTCGCTGGCGTCTACGAAGACATGCAGTTGTATTCTTGTTTCCGGCGACATTTCCATATCGTAGCACCGCGGGATGGTTATTCTCGCGATGTCGTCGAGTTGCTTCATCCATTGTTCAAACAGTTGAGCCTCTTCGTGCGGCAACTCGTCGTCCCACTCGGTTTTCTTAATCCACAACATTTGTAGTATCATTTTTCCTTTTATCGTATAATGACTTATCAATCCGAGCGGATCATACACCGACATAACCGCGCTTAGTGTCTCGCGTTTAGTCGGTGCTCGGCGTCGCTGTCTGACGTCGTCTGGAACCCTCTTTATGTCTGTGTTGAACGTGAGTGTGTCCAACCGCGGGTCCCACCGTAGCCCGAGCGTTTTTTCCTTTTCCCAGGCAGCCAGTTGTACGTTCGTGTTTTTTGAAAGCTTGTGAGCCGGGATGTGGGCGAGCACCGTCTTGCTATTTGAATTCCACCCCCGTAGGTTGAAGCTCGCTTGTTCATGCACGAACATAATGTCTTTAATGTTCTTGATAGCTTGCTCTTCACTGTCGTAGCTATCCAGGTAGTCATCCATATAATGTTTATATTGTATCGCCGCCACTGCTTCAGGGTATTCGTCGATGTAGTCCGCCGCGTTGCGGTTCCTCACACTGTGAGCGAGGAATGGTGAGCTGCTGGCCCCGAAGATCATCGACGTCATTTTGAACTTCTTTGGCGGTTCTTTGGGTTGCTCCCTCCATAGGAACATTTGTGCTGGCTGGTCCGCGGCGCGTATTTTCACCCGTAGGAACATCTCTTCTATGTCGGCCGTTACCGCGATTCTATGTTCCCGGAACCCGAACAATATTCTTGTTAACGAGGCTAACAGGTCCGGTCCCTCTAACAGGTAGTCGTTGAGGCTGACTCCCTGTGTCTTGGCGGCGGCGTCAAACACTACTCTCACTTTGCCCGGCTTGTTGTGGTTGACTACGGCAAAGTGAGGTAGATACCATCGCCTCGGTGAGTCCTCTTCGGTACCGTCGCACTCCGTTGCGTAGCCTTTTGTTAACAAGTTGTTGATCTGTGCCGCGTAGCCCTCTTTGAACGTCGTATCCCGGTTCATTTTGCGTTCCAGCGTAGCAAATCGCTGTAGCGCGGTCTCGTAGTTATTTGGTAACTCGGGATTGTCCGTCTTCCATGGCAGGCCGACCTCGAAGTGTCCATTTTTCCTTGTTGCGGTTGTCGTGAATATATCGATCGCTCGTTGATCCTCCTTATTCACTTTCAATTTCGTAGACACCCCGATCGAGTCGACGTCGAAGTGTTGCTCGACTAACTTGTGTAGTTGTGCGTCATTCGAGCAGATGTGTAGCACCGTAGCTTCGTCTTGTAGCAGCGTTTTCTTAGGTGTTGAGCCGTGTAACACCCATCCCAGTTTGGTCCACGAAGCCGCGGGCTCGCTTTTCTTCCCGACTCGTAGCTGCCGGGAAACGATAAGGTGCCAATTATCGGCGCCGATTAACAGCTGGGGCTTTGCTTCGCCGTGGCAGATCTTGCTTGTGATACCCCGTAGATGCGAGTATCGTTCGAGATTCGCTGGCACGTTTTGTTTGTGTAACTGTAGCCCCCTCACGGTGCGGGCGGTCAAGGCGTATTCTTCGTTTTCTTGTACGCCCCTGACGCGTAGCTTCACCGCTCGGCTTGATATCTCTTTGGCGTCGTTGATCCCTCTGATGTTTAATTTCTGGAGGGGTCCGTTGTTGGTTAGCTTCTTTGCTAATTCTTCATTAATGAGCGTAACCGTGGAGCCTTCATCGAGGAGAGCGTGGACTCGTAGCTCCCCCCGTGGACCGCTGAGAATGACTTCACAAGTCTTTAAGAGGACCGTAGTGGGCGTCTTTTTTGTCGTAACGCTCATGACGGTCGCCGCTGTGTCGTCGTTATTTTCTTGAGGCTTCGTTGCTTCCGGTTCCTTAGGCTTATGAAGCAGCGCGTGGTGCTTGTAAGTGCATCCCTGCACCCCACATGCCTTGTGCTTGCATGTGAGCCGGCTGTGCCTTTTATTGAGGCACTTAAAGCAAACTCTGTTTTCTTTGGCCCATTTCCATCGGTCGTTAATACTCATTTTCTTCATTTTTGAGCACCCCGTCGTGTTGTGCTCCGTCGATGCACACAATAAACATGTTTTATTGTCCGCGGGTGCCTCTTCCGCCGTATAAACTCCTCTTTGAGGTACCCTCTTGTTGGGCGCCTCTCTCTTGAGCGGTGGCGGAGCGCTGCGTCTTGCGTGTGTGTATTTGATCATCAAGTCCGCTTCCTTCATTAAATATTCTGCCAGGATAGTAGTCTCATCTTGGGCTGCGATGCGTTCTTCATTCGCGGCGGCGTACTCGGCCCACTTCGTTACTAAATGCGGGCTGAGCTTGTCCACGATGTCCCGGACGAGTAATGGGTTCTTGAGGTAGCCTCTGCGGTCCACACTCTTGATTGTGTAAACCGCATTCTGTACGCGGACCGCGAAATCGTAGATGTCCGCGCTCGCCGACCCCAGTCGTGGCAGCCTTCTTATATCTTCCATAGCGCGGTCGATGATATGTTCTGGACGTCCATACTTCATCGCTAATGTGTTGATTATGACGTCTGGATTGGAGGCGGTGAAAAGTAGGGATAACACCGCTTCCCTTGCCTCCCCCCGTAGACTGTTCCGGAGGCGGAGTAAATTTTCCGTCGGCGTATATTTGAACAGTCGCGTGGAGTCTTCGTAGGCGGCTCTATATGGTAGCCACTCATTTACCGCCCCGTTGAATAGCGGTAGTTCGGCGGACTGGCGAGGCGGCGGCCGGGAGGTGACTAACTTCTCGAGGACGTCGGCGAGTTGCTGAATGCCTCTGTGTTTAGTGTCCCCCCATTGCCCATTAATGGAGGGACGAGCCTCCTGTGGCTCCTCCTGGTACCTCCTCCGGTCCGGCCTCATCTCGTCGACGCTCCTGTCGACCCAGTCTTGAACCCTCTGTCGACTCGCGGAGCCCTCTGAAGCGGCTTCTATGGCCGAGACTTCGGCCGCTAGCTTCGACTTGACCAGTCGCTCCTTCATCTGCAAGCGTTGAGTCTCGATCTCGGCGAGTTCCTTTTCCGCCTCGTATTGTGCCATCCGTAGCCTTGCCTCGGCGCTCGCCCTCGATATGTTGCTGCGGATGGTTTGCGTAGGCGACGTAGGTCGAGGGACGGACGTCGTAGCGGCGGGGTTAGGCGGCGCGCTCGTGGCTTGCGTGGACGGCGGACCCATTGTCGACGTCCCGGGCAATGTATCTTGCGGCGGTGAGCGCTCCAACCTTCTTCCCAGCGGGATCCCTGCTACCGTAGACGGCGACTGCGGCGGCTCCTCGTAGACCCGATGCATTTTCGCCTGGACAGGTGCTTGCGGTAGCTCCGAGTCTCCGTAACCCGATTCAGAGCGGACTCGACTTCTCGTATTCATTTCCCTTGTTGGTCCGACGCTTTTCTGGCCCGGTGTCGCGGCTTTCCTTCCTCCGGCACGGCGTAGCTTGTTCTGGCGGAGCGTGGCCCCGCCCGGCTAGGCTGGTTTCCGGGGTCGTGAAGCGGCGAGGATGCTTGGCCCTGCGTAGCTGACCCGATGTAGCTGGCTCGACGTAGCTGGCCCGTAGCGTCTGGCCGGTGTAGGCTCCTAGGTCCGGCGTAGCCCTAATCCAGCGTAGGCTCCTGGATCCGCTTGGCTTCCAAGACGGCGTGGCTTCCGATCCGGCGCAGCTTCCAATCCGGCTCCGAATGACCAAACACTGTTTCTTCTGATCCGGCTCGAATGACCAAACACTGTTGAAGGTGACTTGCAGTGGACTGTAGATGATGAATGAGAACCAGCTTACTTCCTTGTGAATACTTTATTCTTACGAGTGCTCCGAACTGACTACAAATTTGCTTGGAATCGCGCTCATTCTTATACGCTACGGTGTAGCTACAGTTAGCTACGTCTATGTTAAGCGCTACGAGCGAGGGGACCAATCATAGCGCCGAAAAAGTGAAAGCGGCCGTTAGGGCCATAAATCAATCGACTTTTACGATTTGTTTGCTATACATCCCTTTCTAACATATAGCGCTGTCCCTATTTTGTCCTCTCGCTCTTACAACAAGGCTCTCCTATCTCGGTCTCTTTTTGACCCTGAACCTTTAATTTTACTGCGCAATTACCAATTTAATACTGTTATAATCACACTTACTTATTCTAGCTTATTCTAAGTAGGGATTTCTTTATTTACATTAACCAATTAACTTATCTCTAGACATTATACAATTTAAACTTATTATTAGTGATCGCCGTTCGTAACAAAAACCTTGAAAGAAAGAAGTTCAACAATTTTAATTTGGCATAATACATTATTTTCAAACTACGGGTGTATTATAATATAGCCTGACGAGTTATTGAAGTGAAACTTCTATATCGACGTTGTGCAGACAGACTAACGCACGCTTTTTGTTCATAATTTTGAAGCAGTCGCGTAAAGAGGTCCATTTGTTGAGGTAAGTCGGATAGGTCAGATTGTTAACTCGCCGTGTCTGTTGAGGAAAGTTCAATCTCACCTTGGGTTCCGCATTAGAGTTCCCCAAGTTCGGAGAGCGCGGTGGTCCGGGCCGCTTCTTCTTCTCTATGTGGTACTGCCTGCGCTTGTTCTGCACGGCCAGCAGCAGCGAGATGAAGGTGTTCTTCAGCTCCTTCTCATACTCCAGCTCGTCTCGGAGCGCCAGCTCGGCGATCAGCGTCTCCGAGAACTCTCGGATCAGAACTTCCAGCTCCATGAAGATCTCGTTCAGTTGGGCGAGGGAGAGTTGACGAAGTTCTGGAAAGATATAGTTGAGTGTAGAAAGAAAGTGTAGAAAGGTAAAAAGTACAAAAAGTACCACATTTTTTCTGATTGATAATAAATAATGCTCACACACTGTAAGTTTTAAGTTTTACAGAGGTTGTTTTTTCAGAGAGATTTATATTTGTTAACTTTTAACTGAAAACATTGTGTGGCCTAAATATTTTGTACTTGTTTATAGAAAATGCAGTTACAAGTAGATAAGTATACAAAGTTTCTAGCTAGTGTAATGTTTTACATAATGATGTACTATTGTTAAGTACAAGACGAACGTGCGTCATATCTTTTTAAAATGGCTTAATACACTCGGCCATGTAATATAAACACATCTCAAAATACCTAATTCACGGTTGTTGCAAATCAATTGGATGAGATGGAAGCAGGGGTGAACGCTCGCGGCGACAAATTTGTCAACGACAGCGGATAAGGCACGACACGATTCTACGTATTTCGTGTCTCCATTCCGCCTGCAGGTCAGTATCATGTTGCAGTTTCTGAGGAATCGTGTGTAGTACGCCTTTGTAATGGAGAATGATAGTCATATTGATAGACCCACGTGATATTTAATCACAACACAATAAAACAAAGTCTGTCTGAGCTAAGTGCAATAGTCTCAAGAACTGCTAGAGACGACGCAGCTAGTCGTCATAATTTCTAGCCCTAGGCTTTAAATTCAATATCTCGCATGGAACTAACTCTGTTCTGCTTCTCTAAGATTTAATGCTCATGTTTTATAAAAAAAAAATATTATTTGGCCTCATAGTAAACTTAATTTGAAACTCAAATAAAATAATGGGTTACAAAAAACTTCTGATTATTATTTTAATTTAACAATTTTTTTTTATTAGGTAAGTCCCATTTTCGACGTTAAATATCCCGCATTTACCTCAAAAAGATTATGTAAATATCCCTCTGCGTAAAAAAACCTCTGAAACGCTGACTGCAGATATTCATTAATTTCTAATGTAATTTAATAATTATCTTCGTAAATCAACGATGTAACGCGTTTCATAATGTAAAATGAGTTAATAATTACACACTTCCTACCAAGCTCGCGATGAGCCATTGAAAATTAAGTGTTGACAGCTAGTCAAGGCTAGCAGTTTCCATTTCGAATGCCAATATTGCTATAATTGTTATATATGTATGTATAATATAACGCTAAGGAAACTTGACTTTGAATTAATATTATTTGGAGTTTTGTTTGACTAATAATCACGCCTGTACTGAGATTACTAAAACCTTTCCGCATTACATGTTATTATATTCTAGTAGAACCATTCCATTCGACGGAAGCCACTGTTTGTCTAAAAAACACATTACGAAGGTCTGGTGAAGTGGTCAGCAAAAGAGGAGTTAAATATGCAGCATGATACAAAAGCGGTCCATTGTGCTTAACACTACAGAATATTTGTGTTACTAATTACTATCGATGTTTAATGCTATCCATAAGGTAATTAATACCGATAATATTACAAACATTCTGTAATATTAAGCAAGAAAGTTTTTGTCTCATGCCTTGCATACCAAACTGTTCTGCCGACGTTACACTGTAGTACGTTTATGTGAATTGAGGGGAATCGCAGTCAGTTAAGATGTCTGTTCCCGCACGTATAGCTACGAGGACACTCACTGTCTTCATAGAGAGGGGAGCTGAGCACCTCCTTGCCCTTCTCTAGGGCTTCGTTGTACTCGAGGATGTCACCTTCAGACGACGGAGTCTCCTGCATCATGTCGTCTATTTCTTGGATTACCTGGAAATTAAAAATTATTTCCGTTTATTTATGAAAATATAATGTATGAGTATGTAAGCATTGATCATTATGGATTACTGACCGCTACTGATAAAATATCATGGTTATGTGAAGATGACATGTTTGGTGTAAAATTATTACTTAAATTATGGTTTAGTATTAGTTTAATACATGGAAGATAGAGAGAAGGAAGGCCATCTCTATATATGAAAAGTGTCCGTAAAAACGCGTCCAATTACGGGTAGCGCAGCAGTGCGGTCTACAACAGCTATATTCGAATATCTATTTGTCACACACTAGCGCCATTCAGAAATGGCCATTATTGGAACCTCTATTTTCTGTAAACAGCTGGACACTTTCAACTTTCCCTTCATGTATCATAAGAGAAGAATCATAAGAGCATAATCATAAGAGTTCTCCTTCAGGGCCGGCGATGCATTGGCGATTCCTCTGGTATTGCTCATGTCCATAGGCGACGGTGACCACTTACATCAGGTGGCCCGTCTGCTTTTTTCGTCAGCCCAGGCTATAAAAAAAATAGAGATGGCCCTCCTTCCACCTCAATACTCCATGGTTTAATACATAATAACATCTTTTATATTTTTCTTATAGTAACACTTACTAAGGAGGTAGGGAGCTAAGGTCAGGTCTGTTTACCTCGTCAGCAGTTTTGACTGGACATTCGTGGTCCTGGTGCAGACCGCCCAGTATAAGCGCGTGCATGTCCAAGTCGGAGGCCACGGCCTCGTCCTCCGAGCTGTGGATCTCGTCATCGGGCGTTATCAGACCCTGGAAATAATTCATCAATTATTAGAATACAGGAAAAAATTCTGGCTAAGCAGTGATAGCCTAGCGGTTAGAACGTTGGACTCCCGAACGCAGGGACCCGAGTTCAAATCCTGGCACGCACCTCTAATTTTCAAATATTATGTGCGTATTATAAGTTAATTATCACTTGCTTCGGTGAAGGAAAACATCGTGAGGAAACCTGCACACCGGAGAGTTCTCCATAAAGCTCTCAAAGGCGTGTGAAGTCTACCAATCCGCACTTGGCCAGCATGGTAGACTATGGCCTGTACCCTCACATTATGAGAGGAGACCTCGAGCCCAGCAGTGGGACAATTATGGGTTGTTGCTTTGCTTTTTGCTTTTATTCTGGCTAAGTGAATTAGGATGCGCCTCTGCAAACCCCTATTTGTAGAGTTTAGACGTATAGATTTTATCAATCTATTGTTTGCTCTTAGCTAATTCTAGTTGATATTGTGTATTGTACATTCAGTGATTTCAATAAAATTGTTTCAATAAAATTTTTACATCGTAAATCATCATTAAAATAATTACTGAACGAATTATACAGTAGTAGAATATAATAATTGAGTACAATAATTATACTAAACCAACTACAGTGGTATAATTATTGAACTAATAATCCCAAAAAATAATTATATCCTTAACCTCCTAAAACCTGAATAATGTTCACCGCGTGCTCATAACTTCATGCTTACTAAAGCACGAAATTGTGCAGTTAATTTTACTGACAATGGGATTAGAGCTTCTCACGAAATTACGACTGGCACAGTTTTGTTAGTTTTCAAAACATTTTACTGAACAATGGTGACATCAGAGCTTGCTTAAAGTTCATAACTGTAAAATAAAGGTCCAAAGACTTTCTCACATTATTCGCAATAGCTCTGTCATTTAAAGATGACACAAGAGATTATATTGATTAGATACAAAGAGATGAAGGCTCTAGAAAACTCTCTAGCGCACTGGTTCCAGGTTCGATGCCTGGCGAAGGCAGATATTTATGTAAGTACTAAGTAGGTAGGTAATGCAAATTTTTGTGAGTCTATGTGTGAACTTCGGCGTGTGATAAACGACGATCCACCTGATGGTAAGTACCTATCGTTGCACAAGAATATCAGCAACACCAAAGGCATCACTGATGCGTTGCCGGCCAAGAAAGAGAGAAGATGAAAATAAAGAAATAGAGAAATTTAAAGATATTCAAATACGAATTTCGAGACAGGTCTTCCATAGATCATTAATATGATATGAGAATAACGTCCGTCAGTATGTAGAGCAAACAACGAGTTATTACGAGTGACCTTAAACTATATATAAAATAAGATCAGTGGGCAGAGGTGAGCTTGACTCATCCATCCCAACTTTTATCTGTTCGGGCAAATGTTGACTGCTTTACAATTAGCTGTTTGTCTGCTATTTACAAGCTTATTACTCATCTGTTTTAATTGTAATTGAAACGAATTGAAGCTGGCCTTGAATATTTCTCATGAACTCGAGTAAACGTGGGTAAAAATGGGAATATTGTGATTATGGGAAATATTACACGTTATTATTATTAAATGTTACTGCCATTTGCGTCCTACTTGTGATAGACCCGTGTGACGCAATGGTTACCATGCTAGATCGCCGTGCCAAGGGTCCTGGATTCGATTCTCAGCGAGGCGGTTTGAATGATGTTTGAATTTCTGTTCTCAGTCTGGTTGTGTGTGTGTGACGACACAGGGAATTTTAGTGTGGGGTTTTTGAGTGTGTAGCGTTATATTATATTTTATTTTATTGTTGCTACAGTCGAAGTATTGATATGTAAATAAAATTTAAAACTTAGTTTCTGAATAGTGTGAATATACGTAAAAAGACTAAAAAGATATCTATTTCCGTATATTTCCGTGGTTTATGTAACCATTGATATTTGAATGCAATAGAATTCATGAAAACTGAGCGTGTCACTTCTTTAATACATAATGATATTATTATGACATACAAAACATTTAGTACGTAGACACAACACAGAAGTAGAATGTAAACAAAACTAATGAGTTCGATGTTTGCGTGGTATTTTTATGTGCTGATGAGGCAGGGCCCGTCAATTTATTGCGTGGTTACTAGAGGTGTGCTACGATAAACAGTTAGCGGTTTCTATACCACTTTTACTTACTTAAGTGATGTTAAAAACTTAAAACAAAATGATATTAAGAACAAAATGATATTGAGTCATTTTCATCATCATAACGGCCCCACTAAAGTTTATGTAGTGAGCTCTTACACAAGGACTTTACCCAATTACGAAACCACGGTAAAGATATATCTTTAACTTTCTTAAACTTAACATCCACTAACCCAGGTGTTAGATTAGCGAGGGGTCGAATCCCGTAGTTCTCCAACGGAGAATTATTTTTTTCGTGGAAATAGCCGGCAAACGAGCTGACGATCCACCTGATGTTTAGTGGCTATTGTCGCCCATGGACATCAGCAACACAAATTTAATAACGCAAAACAAATAATAAGATATAATTTCCATGTTTAGATCTTAAATAAATCTTTAAGAAATAAACGTATTGTAGGATTTTAGCTGTAAATGTATTCAAATATTCTACGAACCTTTCTGTCACTGAGATTGAGCGTGGGAATGTGCATCTTGCGGGAGAAGGACTTGGTCCAGTCGATGGGCAGGATGTTCCCGAAGTTGCCGGTGATCGTCCACCACATCCTGGAACAAACACCAACATTATTTACCAACTTATATTGGCAGCGCGTAAAATAAAGATAAATAATTAATATGGGTACTAGAACAAGTCATAAGGCGGGCCTCTTTTTGACCAGCAAAACATCGGTGATGCATTTGTTATTTCTGTTATCCATGAGCAATTTATCAATTTATCACCAGGTAGCTCGCATCATCTGCTAGACTGTCCGCTATTTCTATAGATAGTATGTGAACTTTCTTCTTAGTCCCCATGGGAAGCAGTGACCACGTATCAGGTGGCTCACCTGCTCTATGGCATTGGCCATGAGGGTATTAATCTCAGTTCTCAATAGAAGCTACATACCAAATAGATATTGAGATTAGATAACATTAAAGAACAAGGTATGCCAAAGAAACGAATTGAGATACTGATGATACCAAGAACTATCCTGCTCACAAAACAAGCATAGAAAAATATTGTATAGCTGGATAGCAATATCTATTAAATAAACTAAATTATAATTGAAAATGTCAATATAAACGTTAGTTAAAAAAAGTATTTGATGGGTGATGATTGATGAATGACTTGCTCAAAACTGACTACAATAAATGACCCGCGTTCCTTATAACTAAGAAGGCCTTCACCGTCCAGATAAAGTCTATATACGTATTGCTGTAGAAGGGTTGCAAGCCCGAATGTCGGAACTTCTTCAGACTCTTGAGGAATTATTCATATGAATAGCCACCACAACCAAAACAAGGCACTACGACTTGTTGTCGTCAATTGACATCAGAGACATCACAGACATTACCTATCGATAGATCGATAGGTAGATGCTTGAAATGCCACCGGGCGTTCACTCAGCCATCACACGACTGCCTTTAAAAGGTTAACAGGTGAACCTAACTTTGATGTTATTACGATCGGTATGTGTTGTGCTGCTTATGTTTATAAATTATTTAATCACTTTTTATTTGTTTCTTTTCCCTAATGGGCTGAGTTAATACTTTGTGAAATCTCCAATCTCCACCATTCAAACCCTGATGCTTGTAAGAATGTGCAGTAGACGTTACTTCTGTTCTTCAGCGGCAGTGCGTGTAGTTTTTATAACTATCTTAGCTTAAGTTATAATGATCGAAATAAAAAACCCAAGATGAATGACCGGCCTTAAACTTGCTCAAGTATAACCAATATTATTATTGATCTATTACTTACTTTAATAAAAGTAATCATGACTGGAACTGGCGCAATCGTTTATTATTATCTACATCTTATCAGTTTTAACTTGATTGATCATCAAGTAGTCGATCATTTTCGTTGTAAGTTCATTGTATTACTAGAGTTTAGATAATTTAGTTTTAGAAACAATTAATATAAAACATATTATAACAAAATACGACTAGGTACTATAAGTTATCGTGAATAATTTTGTTGCCAGTAAATAATCCATTTATTTTCTCGGATAATCCTTTCACACATCAGCTTAGAAATACTGATGTAGTACACCGACCTACTTGACTAACTAAGACCTCGGAAACCCTACGGAACACTGCCATATTAAGTTGACGAGAATAGGGTTACCGGTTATAAAATGGAACATTAAAAACTCCTAACAAAAGGAAGCATAATCATAACATCTGTAAGGAAAGGACAAAATCTGTTCTAAAAACATTTACATACATTATGTTATTTGAGGACAGTTCGGTTACAAGCAATTAAATTTTGGTTTTATGTATTTCCTTTCTCCCCTTTGTTTAAAAATTAAATTTCTAACATCCATCCACAAATCTCTCAGAGGTCTAAAGATCCTGAAGACTCAGGACAAATCCTGAGACGATAACTTACGAATTCCCCAGTCGAACTAATTTGATAAGGGATTTCGATTAGGCTTAGGGCATAATTTCAGAGAATTTCCATGTTGGATTACACTGGATGGAAATCTACATTTAGTTTGTATGATTTAGTTATAAACCAAAATTATTTAAGTTTAAAATATTGCAAGTCTGTCCAGAAGACGGATCTACTCTATTTGGGGTTTTTCTCGTTCTACTAATTTGTGCTACTAGATACCACGATAAATACGGATACTATTTCTTGTCCTGTCGTCTTCAACAATGTAGCTGCTCTGTAAGTTTTATTAAATATTGATACAGCCATTACGTAAACGGGTTGTGGTTGATTTTCATTTGATACCGAAGCATCTATAAGCGTCACCTGATATTTTCTATAAGCATCAACGTGATCATTGTGGCTATCTACAGATTATAATAAAGCGCTATTACACTATCCATTACAGGTACCTAAAGGATTGAAACTGGAGACTACTACATTTGGACCAGAGTTGAAATCCTTTTTTTGAAATTGAAATAGCTGGCAAACGAGCCGGTGATCCACCTGATGGTAAGTAGCTATCGTCGCCCATGGTTAGCAACACCAAAGACATCACTGATGTGTTGCCAGTTAAAAAAGAGAAGAAAAAGAAAGAGAGAACTGGCTCCCAAGCCTCAGTCGGAACACAACGAGGCGTTTGGCGGCGGACTATACACACCTCTCCTTTCTAGTGTTCAGCTAAAGTCCATGACATTGTGTCCTTGTCCGTCTAAGTGTGAACCGACGTGTGTTATCATCATCACAATGATTCTCATTTCAGCCACGTCTGTGCTTCCTGCGTTGGGAACTGCTCGCTGCGTCAATCTTCCCAATTATTTGCACGCAAGGTCGATGTTTTGTGCAGAGTCTGGTTTTTATCACGTGTTTCATTCTGGAATCTATGTCGTAAATTGTTGAACAGATTTTGGAACATTTGTTCTTTATGTAACAGTTCATGTTCATGCAGAACTTGTGCGTAGGTATCCACCTCACAAACGTTAATTAAAATTATACCGACTGCGACGTGTAATGTTGTTAATTAAGTATTTAATGGTCTTTAGCTTTAGGTACTTTTGTCGTTAATTTATATTATTTTGCTTATCGCTTAACTTGATACAGGTGGTGTAAAATAACGAAAACGTATTAAAAGCTTATAAATGGAAATATTACGTTATAAACACAGGAAGTTTCAGAGCTTAGATTACACATTGACAATAGGTCTGTTCAGAAGTGGTCTAAAAATATTAGGGACGGGTCAAAAACTATATAGATCTAAAAAACTGTAAATAAACAGTTCGTTCTCCATATACCATATGCCGTAGTAGCCGTACACTCGGCAGCTAGCGTAGCGAATGCTCGTGAGTCAGCCGGAGACACAAATTGGCGCCAATTTGAGATCGCAGCGCGTCACATCGTCACGGCTCAATTGAGGAATGTGTCACTTCACATTACCAGAGTAGCTGCCCCGTGCAGTCTGATTAGATGGGACTTTTATGGTACGGAGAGTGTGAAGTACCTAATTTGGTTATATATCGAAACTACTGCGAGGTAATGTTAAGGCCTCAGGGTAATTTGTGGGATGGTGCTGATTTTCGCGTCAGATCTCTATAATAATAAACCAGTGTTGATTGTGAATATTATATATTTCTCTTGTGAATATTATTATTTGTCTGAATAGCATTCTTCGTGTTTGAGAAATCAATAGAAATAATATGAACTTGGCACTATAAAATGTCCTTACAGAATTTACCTACGTTTCAACCCGCGGCAATTTTACATTTTGTTTAAAATTTTTGGTGTAACAGTTTTTTTATGGAAATAGCCGGCAAACGAGCTGACGATCCACCTGATGGTAAGTGGCTATCGTCGTCCATGGACATCAGCAACACTAAAAGCATCGCAGATGCGCTATCGGCCAAGAAAGACAGAAAGAAAAAGAAAGAAAGAACTGGCTCTCAAGCCCCCAGCCGGAACACGACGAGTCGTTTGGCGGCTGACTCATGCTCGAGGGTGGTAGCTATCCAGGCGAACCCCATGGAGAAATAATAATAGTAAGAATGGTATTAATTAACAATTAAATCAATATTACCAATATAATCCCTCCGGGGGGCCATCGTTTCAAAATAGCGAACTCTTTCCTACCATTGATGAAAACGTAGATGGTGGAGATCTGCATCAGTCAGTAGAGGTAGGTATTTCCCTGCATGAATATCTATTCCTATCTATAGTGTCTATTAAAAATATTAAAATTGGACTTATGTGTGACTACAGAAAACTAAACTACCAAAAAATAAAGACAAATCACAATGATACTATAATATAATTTAAAGACAAATGGACAAATCACCTTTGTCCATAAACCTACTACCTAAAGACGTAGGCGTTGATAGACGACAGATTTGTAAAGCACGGCTTGATAAATGACTGTTCTTTGTATCTAATTGATCGCGAGGATTGTGATACATTTTGTCTTGACTTTTTGTAGTGTTCTAACAATACTGTATTTTTTACTTTATACCCAATATCAGGTAAATAATATTAGCTGAATAAACTTACAACACTACTGTTTATTTAAAAAAAAATATGTGGATGTGAAGCACCTTTATATCATTCACTTCTTAGTCCCCAGGCCTTACACCCCTACTAGTACACACACAGTGCACCCTGCACTTTAACTATAGTCGAAAACATTGTGCCAGCCACCTCTTTAATTAGAAGCCATCCAATTTCAGGCTACTGTTGGAATAATATAATCCTGACGGTACTATTTAACTGTGTTAACAGTTTACTAGCTTGGCTAACTGCTAGGGTAGCAGCATTTTAGAATTAACTTCGAAATATTGATAAGTTCTTTCAATGTAGAGCCGGTGAGCTCGTTAGAGTGGTTTCCTTAGCTGGTACTATCGGGAGCAATTTTTGGTGTCAAATGTCTATAGGTGACAATTACCATGTAACAGCCAGGTTTCTCCTGGATGGTCAAATAGTTTGTTATGGAGAAATTGAAAAAATATCAAGTGAGAACTGGAGCCGAGATCATTGAAATTATTAATACAAGATAACATAACATGACTTATTTTGAATACTTACGTAAAAAATGTCATTAAAAGATTCCATAAATCTTTATTATAACGAAAAAAGGTTATTTCGTATGAGACCGGTATCGCGGTATTGCAATTCCAGTTATGGTCATGCAACCTACATAGCACATACACCGGGCGATGACTGTGATGAAAGTTATTAGCAAGTGTACGATCCGTGTTGCCCTATGCCATACTCATTAATCTTCTATAATCACTACTTCACGGAAATGTACGGAGTTTACTACTTAGCACTGATTTGATGATGATGAAGAGCTTCTATAATAGCTTATTAATGTATATTTGTTGTCGCGTTATTTCAAACAGGAGACCTATTAACAAATTTTTAAGTTCGGGGCGTAAAATTATAATATTAGAATAGCAGTTAGGCTAGATAATATAAATTCTAATGTAGAAAATAATTTTACAACTAACTTTGGAAAAATTTAATGATGACGATGATTGAGACCTGAAAATTTGAATCTTTTCTATGTAAATAATCGACAAAAGAGCAGATGATTCACCTGGTGGTAAGCGGTCACCTCCCCTATGGACATCAGCAACACAAATGACACCACTGTATTACCTAGCTAAGAACGAAAGCCTACTTGACTACTTGTGTCATTTCACAAAATGAAGTCAGTTTTTGTAACGAATCTTTCACTTCTGTCTGCAGTTGACTATTTAGCTTTACATATGGACAGCGTAGGTTTGCTAAACAATAGTGTCTGGTTTATATCTTATCTCCCGTGACACAAAACAGGTCATGGGTCCACGACAGAATAATCTCAATAACATGAGGTCTGGTGGAGTCGTTTATGTTACGTCATGTAGCCATATGGTCGCATAAAGATTATTTTTGCTTTAGCTGTTCTGTGATATTTCGCTCTTAAGTTCATGGTCAGCAGTAGTAAGCACATTTGTCTAACGCCCCAACTCAGAGTCACTAACTGTTACTTAAATAGCTCCTTAGTACAGAATTTGTATGGTGATTCTTTACTAAAGAGCGATTAAAGTAACCGTTAGTGACAACAATACGCTTTGGTCATCACTACTTCTCGTGAGATCATTCTTAGACCTTAACTTTCAGATTTGTAGTCAACACTTAACTAAGCAACTAAAAGAATTTCATCATTAAAAATATACGAAAAATACTCGAATCGTTGAACATTTAATGAACGTGTTATAATAACATGTTATAAAGCTTACGATAATTTAGTACCTAAGCAAAGCTTTATCGCCTTTTCGCCTTATCGCCTTAATAACTTTATACCCATAAGTAAATGTGATTACTTTGATAGCTGTATATAATAAATACAATACATACATTTTTACATATTTAAATACAACACTCATTATTATGGTATTCATTATGAACACTTGCATAACGAAGAAAGTCGTAATACTTGTTTTGGGCATGTTTTTCACATTGTAAAATTGTCTGGGCCCGCCATTGGACCTTTTAATGCGAAACTGGTTTACATTGTCGATTATAAAAGAAATTCTTGATATTCGCTGAACACTTGCGAAGCCGACGCGACGGATCAGATTGCATTAATGCGAAGTAATATGATTGGCACTTCAAAGATGGACGATAACTTATTGAATTTCATTGAGCGAGCTGTTAAAAGCTAGTATCTCTACTACGTAGTTAGCTTTGTACTACGTTTAAGTACCCATATGCTGTCTAATTGTAAGTTAACACTTTATACATGCCATGTAGTATTCTACTTTTATCCAATAAATAGGTAAGTATAATTAATCTTCTAGCATATTTTTGATCATGGTTGTTAATACTTCAATGCCACAGATGATTATGATAGGTCAGGTGGAACGGAGATCAGAAAATCAGCTCTCCAAGGAAAGGACGGTAACTAGCTACCTTGTTCCTTAATCTGTAGAGGGTCTAATGAAAACAGCAGGTAGACTTGAGCTTGAACTCAAAGATAGAACAAATCCTTTACGCTGTGGATGTGTGTCTTGAATTTTACCTTACCTTATTTTACAACAGTGAAAAATCTGTGCGTTTTAAGTCAAATACTCGAGGGCCAAAAAAGAAATCAATCTCCGCTAGTACCAACTTTATCTCAGCGCTGTAAAGCCAGCAGAGTAGACATTAAGGTAATGCCTATGATGGTCTGTACGAATTTGGTAAATCACTTTTTATGAAACCCGATTCCTTTTATAAACACCGGAGACATTTATTTGGTCACAAATATCCTTTTAGTTTTAGTATAGTGGCCACAGGTGACCTTATTTTGACACTTGGTTTGTTCGACAATTTTATTTTGACATTTAGTTGACATTTTTAATGCCCGACGCGCTTATCTAACCATCCGTAAAATCAACAATGAACTTTAACGCTTCATGTCTAAGTTTTGTTGGGTTACCACCATAGCATCAGTAGACCTTGTTAAGCTTGTTCTATAATCTGAGAGTAGATCTATCTGTCTGCGTGAAGCTATTATACTGCTTATAATATAGTTTTGGCCGAGTAGACCACATGGTAATGCGTGGTCGTCCTGCTAAACGAACGGATGGTCTACCTACAGTCTCCAAATACGCAGAGAAAACGTAGCACATTACCTAATATGCCAATGCGTCAACAGACACCGTTAGTTAAAGTAGGAAAGTTCTGAGTGCCTTCTAATAATGGAGCTAGCTATAAAAGACTAAAATTGTGTGACAGAATATTATTATCAGCTATGTAAGGCACGTGTCTTCAATGTCAGTGGATAAATCTAGTCTATAACGTTCGCGTTGGCCACATGCGAATTAGTAGATCTGATGAGATCTCAAAGATGAGTGAACCGAATTACTTTTGCGAATACTCGTAGTAAAGACAGTGGTTTATACTCGTATACCTAGCAGTTCTATTGATCGGTTCCGTTCACAGAACTACTGATCATTTTTTACAAATGCTCATGGATTATTCACTAAAGGACAAATTCGCAAAGAACACCCATGGTCCCATGTTACTACTGAATTAATTAACTACTAAAAGTGGGAACCATTCTTAGGTAGTATGGGTTTCTATGAGTGAGAAAATTATGATTAGCTGAACTTTCATGAAAGGTATTTGAATGAAACCCCTGAAATTGACATATCGCTCCAACTTATCGCACTTATACCTAAGTAAGTTAAAAAACAATCTGATCCTTACCTAGAGGCCAAACAAATCCATACATTGAGCAAACACTTTTTACATCTTAGCATTTTTCTACGAGTCACATTAGGTCGCGCAAACAGTTTCTAGAGGGTCGATGTGTACATTCGTAGTTAGCATTTAGCAAACCAACATCGCAACATTATTTACATTGGTATTCGTCGCTTTCGTGTGGGAAATGCCGAGTTGCTGAGCTAATCAATATGGCAGCTCTTTACCTAGAGGCTTAGCGTTTTTATTATCATGGAACCTTTCATTTATATTAAACTATCCGCTACACGCTCGCTGGAAATAAAATAAAGATTTTTTAGTATTATGTCATTATTCTTTTGCACCATAATTAAATTAATTATGTCTTTAAGGCAAGAGTGAATAGACTTTTACTATCTGTGGCTTTTACTGATTAATTCGTTTTACCACCACCCATGACTACATAGCCACTTACCATCAGGTAGGAATGTGGTCAAGCATTAACTTATAAGATATAAAAAAATCCTATAATTTGTGCGTCGTTTAAAAAATGTGATGCACTTTCTACAGATCTTTAATTTAATTATGTTTTTATTTACAGAAGTTTTATTTCATTTTCATTCATTTAAAGTTCTGTTTCGAGAGGGAAATTCCAAATGCCGATCAATATGTGAAGTCAGACCGTCAGAAGTGGGATGAAATTGAAGGCAAAAAATTTTGAAGTAAGTCCTACCAAATAGTGAAACTTACTGGATCTAAGACTTGGTTTTTCGGCCACGAATATAGCTCAAAGACATTAATTATTGACATGGCATCAATGAGAAAGAAACGACGAAGAATTCTGCCCTTTTATGTGGACAAAAGCCGCCAAACTTACAATCAGTCATGTAACGAGAATTAATGTAGGTACCATAAATAAAAAAAACTGATAGGTTGACTCTAAAAGCGGAGTGGTAGCTAGTCACATAATTAAATAGCTCTACTTAGCTCGAGTACAGTCGGCATTAAAAGGAACTTTAAAAGGATCGGTTTCCGTTGCGGTAGCAGTCGACATTGATCAAAGATGAGAGGATTGCCACGATTTTATCACATTTCAGGTAATGCCATAAGGTAAATGTGTTTTTGGAAATGCGGGGTAATTAACGAAATGACTTCCCAGAACGCGGTAATGAGTTGGTCCAAAATAATTTATGTTGTCGGTAATTCGGTATTCAGACGTTGGGTGTAATAATGACGAAATTTAGATTTTTATTTTAGTGCTTTTTGTGACAGTGTCTGAAAATGAAGGCAATCGGATATTATTTAGTATCATTTTAGTAAATTTTTATTTGTAGGATATCTGATACCATAGTTTTTGTGGTAAAGATGTTAGACACTTATGAGATTTGTTTGATTTCAGTTTCAAATTACGCAATGTTTACAAGAGGCAACCATTTATTTTAATGGCAACATTATTTCATGTTCACGGTTTACGGATAAAAAAAACATTTAATTAATTCGGTACGCTATTGTAGTTTCAATTAATGGAGTGAACTTTACATGTATGATGTAATAAAATAACACTATATTACGCTGGTTCTAGTAGGTATGTAAGTATATGTAAATTGTAGGAAGGCAGCTAGGTACTTCAAAGTACCTAATGGTTGATGCAAGCGTTAAGGAATTTCACCAAAGATGTTTTCGATTTCGGTCATCCTTAGATACACATAATTATGAATAGTGAATTTGCATCAACCAAATTTTTAAAAAGCTTAAAAGATTATTAATTGGCTTTTAAATTATATGATATTTTAACATCAAAAATATCCGTTAAAAATGTTGACCAAATAAACAATATAATTGTTTTATAAGTATTATAACATTCCAACAGATTGTTAGTGGCGAACATTACATTATTTTATAACAATTAAATTAAATGAAAAGAGTAATAATAACATGATATTTAATAAACTGTATACAAAATATTTTATCAATATGCACTTGTATGAACTTTATGTAACATATTGTGCCTACAAAATTTCACAAGACTATAATATTGCTGAAGAGCCGTACCTAAATGGTGTAACTAACAATAACTCAAGAACCGTCATGTAGCCAGCTATAAAGCCAAACGTTAGCGAAACACAAATGTTTTCTTGACCTTTTATTAATCGTTATTTGCTGTCCATACTGTATGTTTACTTTTGTATCGAGAAATTGTATGAACATGAGACTATTATGAAACATCATACTCTACATCATGGGGTAACATCATCATCTTCGATTGAAATCCATTTAAATTTTACATAAAAATAAATAATATTATCTCTTTTTACTTCAAGTGTAAATGTTCCATACTGACATTAGATATACAAATTAATTCGATGTCTTTAGTAATACAATAGGTGTAATTTTTTAGACATTACAATAGATAATTACTACTACAATATATACTTATGATAATTAATACTTACAATATTACCTACATACCTACAAACTTTAGCGAGGATTAGTCGTTTTATGTTTAATTTGCCCATTTTATGCTGTGTAAGAATAATTAACGAGAATTTCCAAAGTAGTATCAAATGATGAATGCTAATAATTTATATGTATAAGTACTTAGGTAATTAAATAAATATGTACAACAAGGGACACCCGACTGACTTGACACAAGTGCAAAGTAGTATAGTTTGTATGTTTGTATGAGTTTTATATGTGAGTTTTTGTATGTTTAAATTTTCAAAAATGTCTAATAAAAAAAAACGCGAAGCTTAGAAAATGGTTCTTGAATTTCTTGTCGTTTAAGTTATCCAGATGATAAGACAAGCCTTTAAACAGAATTATACATACTAAATATATGCATGTATGGAGCTAATGAGGGGCATTGAATTACGTAATCCTTTTAAACCTCACTAAAGCCTTTGTTTGAACTGCGCAATGAGCGCAATGAATAGCTGCTCGTCTATTTCACGGACCATTTCCCTAAGTAGCTATCTTTTATACCTAGTTGGTATGTAGATAGTGTGAATGTGATAGTGTTGGATATCGACATTCGATAAACAGTAGTTTCTACTTCACAGTAAGGACTTCTATTGTGTGGTAATGTATGCTACGATGACTTTGACACATTAGTGAGAACTATAGAGAGCAGACAATTAATGTACACAGAAGTTTTTTTCAAAATGGCACCTACAACACAGAAAATCCTAAATTCCTAAATCCTAATTCTGTCATGTTTATTATAGAATATACTTTATCCAGAATTTTGGGTTCAATCTGGTTCATCTTACGTTCAAAAAAAATATAAAACAGATGAGTTCAAAGCGCAATGTGCAAGATTTGTAAGAAAATCAGCCATTTTATCATGACTTTTCTGTTTATACTTTCCTCGGCTTACGCATTCGTTCTAAAAAAACAAAAGCAAGTTTTAAAAGACCTATAAGCGACAAGTGTGCCTTTTATTGTGTTGTAAGCTATCCAGCTTTGCCCTTTACACCTTTGCATGTGAACACTATTGTGCTTGCATTGTTGCACATCCAATCTTATGGATGTGAAGGCCTTTGTTGAAGTTTTACTTTGAACCATTGAATTTTTACTTTGTTGAACTTCATAGTAGAAACATTACTTCACACCATAGGTATTATAATCATGAACTTCCACTGGCTATCCTTAATAAGACTAATTTACCCTATCTGAAACACAGCGGAGATGCTATTCAGAAGGTAGATACTAACATGTTTTTTCCAGCGCAAATTATTGAAGTAGGTAGCTATAGGTACATACTATGAACCACCTACATATGTATTTTACTTTGCTCAGCTTCACCTTGAGGATATATAAAACTGATTTATAGGTATAATCTTGTAGTGTTGACACACCTTGAGATCGGTTGGACTGTTTGTGAAGCCCAATATTTAAGTGTTGTGTTGGCTTTGTGTGGGATGAGGAGCCAAATGGCCTCCATGGTCATGTTGGTCTACTACTAGTTTAAATATTACGTCACAGCTGTTGTATACCTATTACTTATTTTCGTCTAGGTCTTACATTATTTACAGATAACAAACAGCTCTAACCTATTCTGAAACTAACATCACTACTTATTAGTACACCAGCTTTTAATGAGATTTCTGATATGAAGCCAACCCTGAATGTGACAGGTTAGGTTATGATGATGAAGTTTAGAACTAGCTATCATAATTGAATGGTATATAAAATTTAATGTTCGTAATGTTATCCTTAAGGAGTGCCCTCGTCTGGAGCCAACCTTAAGCATACTATCAGGTCACCGTTACCATAAAATTGCGTTGTCATTGGAACCTAAGGAATATGAGAAATTTTAACTCCTTAAGATGAGACGTATAGCTTGCAAGATTTGAACAATACATTACGTGCTGACAAACTTATCAACAAAGCTTGTTAAATAAATGCTTATTAAAAGACATATTATCCTAACTGATTCGCATGTCAATTCTATAAAAATTGAATAAATACCAAAACAAAATTAAAAGAATGTACCTATAATAAGAAACTATTTAGAGTTATGTATCGTATTGATCGTGAAGAAAACACGTTATGTTATACGTAGAAAAACAATAGATAATAGCTTGGTCATCATAACAGTGGTATTGAATGCAATGGCAGTGGCCACAAAGGAATTCGATTGCCGACTAACTGTAAGTGTCATTCATTCTCCATTGAAGTTAAGATGCTGTGGGGTTTTAAGATTACAAAAGATTTTATTAATCTACAAGCTGTTACCAAGACTGCCAAGATCGTAATGACCGTACATTGAAAGACAGAGCTTAGTAAGACTACCATAGCATAGAAACATCTTGTAATCCGACAAAATATATGGTACAAATATTACAACGTACAATTTTTCTTATACAATCTTATTACATCTTATTACAATCTTATACAAGGATCATTATACTGTTAACTAGTATAAAATTAAAAGAATAAGTTAACATGTACCTACCTATTTTATAGCAAAATTGGATTCTTCAGTTGGTGCGCATGCGTTTCTTTAAGTTTCGTTTTACGTATTAACAGCTCTAAGTGATATTGCAAATAAAATTTTAATTAAACTACAAAAGTTTATGAAAACCTATCTATAACTGATATTCAGTGAAAGTCATTTCAAATTGGGTGAATGTTTTACGAGGCTCGCGTGAAATGCGTCAATCTCTCATGTTGCTAGACGGATTACCGATCAGTAAATCGTATTGTTTTTTAGGTAAATTGAGCGTAGCGTCTGTGAAGAATACATTTTAATAATATTTTTTTTTACTACAATCATTTGGTAACTGAAAAGTTACCTTGTTAGATCCATCAACATAGAATCAGGTCCACTTACTTATTTATGGCTATGCTTAATGTTATGGACTTAAAGCCAGAAATTAGCTCCAAATTCCTCGGAAACCCACTATTCCTGTCCGTAACCATGGAGATTTTTTTTTCTTTTTAACATATTTTTTTTATAAATTAACATGACAATACAACGTGACGTGACAGTAGAATCAGTCTAATTACATTAAAATATTAGTTAACAAAAAAAGTTACTCTTCTTAACAATTACATTATATTATTATTTAATATTATTATTAGGTTCTTTCTCCAAATAGGATACAAATAACAACCTTAGGTAGTTTATTTATTTATTTATTTTCCAGCAAAAAAACTGCAGCCTACGAAGTAAAAACTAAATTGAAGATAACTGAATTTACTACGCTTTTTCGTTAACGTTAACTTATTTTCTAGCATCCGAAAGAAAGATGGTCGAAAAATAAAATAAAGATTCTTTCCTTATCTTAGTGCGCCTCGAGTTCTGGGAATCACAAGACTGGATTCGGGTATCTTACTAAGGATGACAACGCGAACAAAATTGTAAGCACATGTAAAGCCTGTGTTTTTAAACGAACATATGTACCTATAATAATACTTAATAATATAAAATAAATATCTAATTGAATTTAAACTTAACTCATCGCGGATTTTGAATATTTCCTGTAGTAGGTATATTGTAAGTTGTAACCACTATTATATTTTGTACGCCTATAATAATTACAAAGAAGTTTTCATCCCCTTAAGAGATTATTTCCCAGATAAAACAATATGTCCTTCCAAGAGTCTCCATTTATCTCCAATTTATCTAAATCCGTTCAAGCGTGTAAATAGTGCAGTGCAGACAGGCAATGTTACTAGTTTCACATTTATAACAGTATGGATTTATCTTACTTTAAAAATATTAAATAATATATTGTTCATATTCAATTCACGTTAGCAATAACTTAATTTTATATTGCTAAGTAAAAAGTTTATCTTACTTGATTACTTAGATGCGACAACCCTCCTCATCTCAAGTCATCTCAGCATTCCTCAGCCTGGCGTAAAAGGCTCGGTCGGCTAACACAAAGTATCCTTACATGTATGTACAAGTGAGGGCCTCTTAAGTTACACGTAATTTTTATCTATACTTTTAAAAATACACCCATCTTTCTCACTCTGGCTTGACAGACAGTAGGACTACTGTAATCTATGAAAAAGAACAGTTTTATTGTCAGGTTGATTAATTAATATTCCTAACATTAAATGTGTCTTAAAAGTTATCAGGTCAAAACGGTATGAACTCTTGCACAAACTTACATAAACGTTCTTACATAATGCAATGTACCTAACATTTGGGTGGTTATTAAGCGAAGTATTATTCAGGTTAATTGGCAGACAATTTCGATTACTTTTTCGTCCAAGTTATTAATTTTTATCGCCATAATATCAATAACGTTTTCCATAACCAGTGTTCTCGAACCTACCGATTTTTCGGTATTTCTACCGATTTGGGCTCTGTTCTACCGAAATACCGAAATGCAACGATTTTTCTACGATTTCAGAGAATACGTGGAAATTCTCCCGATTTTTCTACCGATTTTACATATTTTTAAGTTGGCAACCCTTCTCATTTATGTTTTACGTTATGAGGAATGGGGAATCCCTCACCATAGATTTAAAACCAGTAGATTCTCCCATACATTTGACAGAGCGAGATTGCCAGTTACAAAATCTACGTGAGAGACAGACAAAAATATTATTTTTTGTTCCCGTCACTGTGGCCGATTAAACATATATATTGTTTATCACAAATGCAAACAATGTGTAAGTGCTGACAAACAATGAAAAGTGAGTTGGCTATTTGGATATTTAATGTTGTTTCAGTTTGTTTTATAAGCAGAAAATCGTAGTAAGTTTAACGCCCCAACTCAGAGTCGCTAACGGTTACTTTAATCGCTCTTTAGTCTTTACTAAGGTCGTACCATTATACTTAAACTTATGCATTTACGCCCCAACTTAGAGTCACTAACGATTACTCAAATCGCTCTTTAGTACAGAATTTGTATGGTGATTCTTTATTTAATCACCAAGCACAGAGTGGCGCATTTTAAGGAATTGTGACCAAATTAAAGCATTTCCTGATGATATACAACTATTTTGGGATCAAGTAAGTTTACTTATGCGTGACGATGACACTCAAATGTTTCCTTTGTTGTCTAATTTAATTTTGAATATTTTATCTCTGCCGCATTCATCCGCCAACGTGTTACAGCGAAATAGGCTGTCTACTGAGTCCATCACCGGTCTATTACATGCAAAACGGCTTTTTAATGACGCTAATTGTTATGACTTTGAAATTAATTCAAAGATGACCGCGGCTATAGCCAAAGAATATTGGTATGGTCCTAAGTCCTAAAGATCTTAAAAAAGATATTATTTAATGTCAAATATTTTTTCTGTATAGTATGTGTTTATATAACCTGTATAAATGTTTTGTAATTTTACCGATAGTTTAAATAGCTTTGAATCTTTTTCTGTTTGTTAATAAAATTAGGTGTATTTGATGTACAGAAATTTCTATATAAGTTTATTTTATGATAATAAATGAATTTGATTAAATATTGTATATTTTTTTGACATCTACCGATTTTGGGTACAAATCTACCGATATTTTTGGGCAAGTCTACCGATTTTGGACTTTTTCGTTCGAGAACACTGTCCATAACACTATTATGTCCAAGAACATAAATCTGTTTATTAAAATTCAGTGGCCATTATTTGCGAATACACTTATTTTATTTAGAACTAGCTACCCAGACAGACTTGTTCTGTCAAAAGTTTTTTTTTATTAAAACCTTCCGTGTGCCTCAAGGAAATACAAAAAAAAAATAGCCGAATTGATCAAGCCATTCTCGAGTTTTGCACTTAGCAACATTGCAACATTTTTTTATGTTTGTTACCTCAGAACTTTCGACTGGGTGAACCGATTTTGATGATTGTTTTTTTAAACGAAAGTTGGTGCTTGTCATGTGGTCCCACTTAAATTTTATTGAGATCTGACAATGGCATCCATGAGAAAATCACATAAGTCTTAAATTTGCATTAAGTATGTGCGCGACAAATGGACGAATAACTCAATATCACGCCAACCGATTTCGATGATTCTTTTTTTAATCGAAAGCAGGTCCTTGTCATGTAGTCTCACATAAATTTGAACGAGATCTGACAAGTAGTTTTTGAGTAATTTTGAAGTCGGTTATTTTTTGTTAGTAAAATTTAGATTATATTTATATAGATTAAGGAGAGTCTAATCTAAAATCTGACCTCTTAGAAATGCCTTTCTGCAGGAATCCGGACTGTCACACTCTCCGGTCTCCGATGAGTGAAGGGCCAACAACAAATAGAGCGTGTAACCAATCTTTCAACCTAAATGCTGCCATCTAATGTTACATGGAATGAACACGGGAGTTTCTACTGCGATGACTCTATATAATATACAATATAATAGGTACGAGGCAGATTGCTGGGGGGTTCAGAGCTTCAGAATACAGCTGGGTTATTTATTAACGCAACAAAAAACATTTTTTTTTCGAATTTTTGTCTTTTGCTGTGGGCGTTTATCCTCGCTTGTGGTTATGTTCTCACTAATTTCAGGGCTTACAGACCGTGGTAACACTGAATAGTTGTTTAAATTGATTCAGAAATTTAAAAAAAAAATACACTTTTCAATACAACATTTACGTATTACGTGTAACTTTACATCAGTACTTTACATGTTTATATCAAACTAAAAGTGTAAAAACCCAGTTGGAAAGAGATTCCGTGCGATATTGATCTGGGGTTTTCGGGCGAGCCATGCCGTAATGGCCGCCGCATGCACTCAGCACTACGATACGTTCACCCCAACGTCCCCAGTCCAACCCCTTCCACCCTGTCGATGACCGATGCTGACCGATATTCTCTCCGATGTCCTACTAGTGCTAACTTACAGTACAATGCTATAATATCTAACATACAGCCTTCATAAAGAGGCGTACAAGTAGTGAAATTATTGTTTTATTTTACACTCCGGTCAACTTTGTCACCATAAAAAATTTCGAGGATGGTCCTATCAACAGGACGATCCCAACTGTATAACTACAGACAAGAAGTGGTATTACGTATTTAGATAAGCATGGCTAGGAATTACACCTACTAATGATTTTTATTAATATGCAGAGGGATTGCTTTCCCCTTTTCACTACAGATTAGGGGACAATAATTGCTAATGGATCCGTATTACTCTGCCTAACTTATGCAGTTCAAGGAAAGAAAATCATTATAATAAATAACAACATAGTTTACTACCATTACAGTTAACGGCAATATCTTATTTATTCAAATTACTACAACCTCAAGAACCTGTTTATATCTAGGTACACAATATTTTACGCATTACAACGATGGAAGTTTTTATTTGCGATGTGGAAAATATTATATGACTAGGATTATAATATTTGGTCGCAGCCCCATAGTGCTTTTGACTGCCCTTTGAGATAGCATAGCATCCTATTATAACAGTGAGCATTACATACAGCAGTGAATATTCAATAGTGAGTATTCAGTAATGACCTAGTGACGTAAATGCACATGATACAACGCATATGTACATTTTACTCACGTGTTTTCAGTGTAGTGAACTGTAGTTCAGTCTCGATGCGATATCGATTCGCTAAGCTCTGGCGAACACAACCGCAATGTCCCGTTTACCCATCGTTTACCCCACTAACCCTGTAGGCTGATACCTATTACCTAGGGATACTGTACTATACTTACTACACAAATAGGTACGTAAATTGTAACTCCGTAGCGAGCCGTAGACCGATAACTAGGGATACTTCACTATACTTATTTGTACAAGTACTTACTAGGAGTACATAATTTTTTTATCGGTATTAATTGTACTCTTTTGATTCGCATCTGTTTTAATTATGTTTTCTCGTAAATATTAATAGCATCGAAGTTTCATGATAATAGCTTATAAGGTGCAATTACATAGCACTAGACAAAGAATTTATGAAACTGCTATTGCATTTTCTGTGCTGCTAGCCTACATGGTTATAAAGTACCTTTTTTGATGTACTTACATAGGAACAATTGGATCGTTTCTATTGAAGCACCTGAGGAAAAAATTTGCGATTATAGAAACAATTTATACACCAATACATGGTCAAATATAGGCATGGTAAATACATTAAACTTTTTACCTTTACTGTATCTTTATCGAAATAATTTGTCTCGTAAGATTAATTTAAAGTAATTTACTGAAGCCGCCAAGAGGCGAGATATTGATCCGATGTATCGCGTTACCAATGCATTTACTCGGTTAAGATAATCGTAATTACTTGCACCGAGGCAAGCCAGATGTTATCAACGATATACTTCGTTATCATGCCACCTAAGTGGTCAGTATGATGATGAACCACCCAGATTCTACGAGTATAGTAGGTACCTCCTTAATTTTATAATCGTTTAATCGAGAAATTTTAAAAGAAATAATTATATGCTCGACACGTTTATAGTCTTATTTTACGTCTTACGACTATCCACTATCCAGAGTTAAATAAATTAATATCTACGAATACGAAAAATTTATTCCTTAGAATGTACCTGAATATTTATTTAAATTCCGTTACATTTAAAATTGCTCAATACATTTTAATTATTTTATCAACGAGTTCAAAGGTCTGAAAATAACTTAAATGAGCGATTGAAATCGACGTTCATATTCATTTTTGATTTACTTGTGTTGTGATGAAACACATTACACAATGTGATAATAATGACAACATGAAGTATGAATCATTATTTTCGAAAAGCGCTTTACAAATTCATTGTAACATAACATTTGTCAATATTGTCTGTAAATATTTTGGAAACTAGCTGACCCGGCGAACTTCGTATCGCCTAACAAGCTATTTTTTTTTTCTAAAATAAAAATAGCCTAAGTTACTCCTTATTACATCAGCATCAGCAGCATGTGAAAGTCCCGTCAAAATCGGTCCAGCCATTTCAGAGATTAGCGGGAACAAACAGACAGACAGACAGGCAGACCAAAATTCAAATTGTAATAAATGTTAATTGCAAAATATACCCAAATTGTAAAATATACCAAAAGGTATATGTACCAAATGCACTTAGTAAAAAGCGGTTATTTTAATATTAAAAACAGACACTCCAATTTTATTTATTTGTATAGATGTATAGATTTATTTGTATAGATGTATAGAAGATTACCAACTTACGTTAGTTCAAATGTTGTAAACTGCCGAGCAGTGACATAATAATAACATCCTATTAAGAAAGGCGGGAGAGATTCAAATTTAGAATTTTATATCAGTCCCATGCGCTTCTTCTTTTTTTTAATTTCGCTGAGCGATGTCACTAACCGAAGAGCGTGAATGGGGCCACCACAAATAGCCACAGTCATAGTAACATCACACGAAGGTGTTTTTTACTTAATTTTATTTATTTGTTACTACTAGCAGCTAAAGATTATGGCTGAAAACTATGTATTAGTTAGATGTTTACCTAAATAATTACATTTAAAGATTTTAGTAAAATTCGTAACTTTATAGACTCACGAGTAGGTACTTAGTTGATGTAATCGAAGATAGCGCACAAACTTCATGTTAAAACGTTTTAAAGGTAAATTGTAAGTTATCAAAAACATTTTTGTTTGTTATCAAAATCTGTCGTTATCTTTTGAAAAATACCCCCAATTTTCCATACTAATTCGCTAAAACGAATATGATTAACTCAGTGGGTTAATGGTTAATGGTGGTTATCATGTTAATTATGCTAAGCGATAAAACCATAGACTTTTACATACTTCTTCATCATAACGACTTATTGTACAGTACAGAAAGTATTGTAATCAGAATAAGATTCATCCATTCCATTAATCCTAAATCTTAATCTTAAAACGTCATTCGAAAACGGTAACTGTCTTTTCCGTTGCTTTTTAAGCGTGACGTCGGAGTAATAACTCACGTTCACAGTTCATTGGCTCAGTCAGTGCTTCTCGAAATAGCCTAATGTGTATATTTTTTGTGGAAAGCAGGTGCGAACGCAGGTAGTAACCGTATTGCCCAGTTCCGAACAAAAAGCTTACTTACTGACCTTAAATTCCGGAGAAAAACCTGCGGCACCGAATATTACGCCTTACTGTTTACACGCCTCATTGTTTACACTTTTTTTCCAGTTTACGCTCCTACGGTGTTAAATTTTTTATCCGATTTTTTCTCAGAAGAGCTACAGTATTTCCATTTTTGTCTTGTTTATGTTATATAAATTTATTATCGGAAGCGGTATTTGGTGTTTGAATAGACGCCACACGCCTGATTAATGACCCGAAGTTCTCGGTTTATTTTTGTTCGTTTTTCAAATGAACGTTTCTAATTGGATGACGTGGGAGAAATTTAACGAACGGATACTTTTAAACGATTTAATTAAACCGCCTTTCTTTATAATAAAAGCTGTCTGAACCACAGTGTAGGCTTTTATATTGTTAGATATTAATTACAGAACACAGATTAATAAAATTAAGTATACCTAGGTACGCACTTTGTGTTCTCTGTAGATTAAAGAAAAATTATGTCTCATGCTCGTACAGGTGATACTTACCTGAAACAAATTAAAAATACAATTAATTACATTGTCAAAGCAATAAAAATATCAAACTAATAGTATTTTCATACACATGCAGCATGGATATCATAATTTATACAATTAATGCGTAAAGAAAAATATTTGTACTCTTTCTTTTCGGCTGGAAGATCACATTTAATTTAGTTTACATGGAGAAGGAGTGCAGAAAGCTATATTTTTTACTAGCTGACCCGGCGAACTTCGTATCGTCTAACAAACTATTTTTTTTCTAAAATAAATGTAGCCTAAGTTACTCCTTGTAACATCAGCTATCTGCCAGTGAAAGTATCGTCAAAATCGGTCCAGCCATTACAGAGATTAGTCGGAACAAATAGACAGACAAACAGACAGACAGACAGACAGACAGACAGACAAAAATTGTAAAAAAAATTGTTTTGGTATATGTATCTTGTATACATCCAAATGCACTCAGTAAAAAGCGGTTCTTTTACTATTACAAACAGATTTTATTTATTTGTATAGAGTATAGATTATCATTGAATGATTTGTGAATGATTTGTGTGAATGCAATATATTTTTATTAAAAAATATTGTTTTTGGTAAAAATAACTAAATAGAGGTTGTCACACAAAGCTAATGTCCAACCGCTAGGTTTCTCCACAATGTTCAGCTACACAACCAATTAAAAAAAAAGAGGTACAAAGAGGTAAGTTAGTCCAGTTCAAAACCAGTAGTTAAACCACTAGCTAGACTATCACTATTCACTACTAATTAAATTATGAAATAGCAAGCAGTGATAGCCTAGCGGTTAAAACGTTGGTCTCCTGAACACAGGGGCCCGAGTTCAAATCCCGGCACGCACCTCTAATTTTCAAATTTAAAGTTAATTATCACTTGCTTCGATGAAGGAAATCGTGAGGAAACCTGAACACCGGAGACTTCTCCATAAAGTTCTCAAAGGTGTGTGAAGTCTTCCAATCCGCACTTGGCCAGCGTGGTAGGCTATGGCCTGTACCCCCCCCCCCCCCCCCTTACATTGTGAGAGGAGACCCCGAGCCCAGCAGTGGGACAATTATGGGTTGTTGCTTTGCTTTGCTAAATTATGAATTACAAATATAATAATTATAGATACATTTGCATACATCACGTTATACTGCTATAATAAGTTAAAAGAAACGCATCCAACGCACTGCGCACACGCATATTTAACGCAGTCGATCAAATTATGTATGTTATTAAGTTTCACTGTCAACTACGATTATGGCGTACTAAATGAACGGACAGGCACTTTGCAGTTAAACTTAATCACAAATACATAATTAATCAAAGTGGAAGTGTTTAGAATTAATTATATTTACACGATTAGTTGTAAGTAGATATAACTCTGTATGTAGCTCAATCCTATCTATCGAGCGAGGCGTCTCGGATTCGATTTCTAGACTGGGTACATTAATAAAATTATGATAGGAAATATGTATGAATATTTGTGCTCGGGTGATAGATGTTGTAATTTTTCATATTATGCATATTATCTCGCATGTATATTTTTAGGGTTCCGTAGCCAAATGGCAAAAAACGGAACCCTTATAAATTCGTCATGTCTGTCTGTCTGTCTGTCTGTCTGTCTGTCCGTCCGTATGTCACAGCCACTTTTTTCCGAAACTATAAGAACTATACTGTTGAAACTTGGTCAGTAGATGTATACTATAAACCGCGTTAAGATTTTCAAACAAAAATTGAAAAAAAAAGCAATAAATTTTGGGGGTTCTCCATACATAGAACTGAAACTCAACATTTTTTTTTCATCAAACCCATACGTGTGGGGTATCTATGGATAGGTCTTCAAAAATGATATTGAGGTTTCTAAAATCATTTTTTTCTAAATTGAATAGTTTGCGCGAGAGACACTTCCAAAGTGGTAAAATGTGTATCCCCCCCTGTAACTTCTAAAATAAGAGAATGATAAAACTAAAAAAAATATATGATGTACATTGCCGTGCAAACTTACAACGAAAATTGATTTGAACGAGATCTAGTAAGTAGTTTTTTTTAATACGTCATAAATCGTAAACCGCAAAAAACATTGATCAAAGTTACAATGAAGTACAAGAACTTTTATATTATGGTACTTGCTGCTACGGAACCCTTCATGGGCGAGTCCGACTCGCACTTGGCCGCTTTTTATTTTATGGAAATAGCCGGCAAACGAGCTGACGATCCACCTGATGGTAAGTGGCTATATAACGTCGCCCATGGACATCAGCAACACCAAAGGTATCACTGATGCGTTGCCGGCCAAGAAGGAGAGAAGAAAAAGAAAGAACTGGCTCTCAAGCCCCTAGCCGGAACACGAGTCATTTGGTGGCTAACTCATGCTCAAGGGTGGTAGCTATCCAGGCGAACCCCATAGAGAAATAATAATAGTAATAATGGTATTAATTAAAAATTAAAATCAATTTTTCGAATATAATCCCTCGAGGGGCCCTACCACCAGTGGGCTGGATTTAGTCGCCTTTTACGACACCCATCCGGCGTGGGATTGAGGTTAGTATTCTAAGCCGCCCCAATACGGCTATAAAATATGTCTGTGTCAATGCCATACGCAACACAAATATGGTTTATTAGTTCAATGAACAACCACACCTATACAATGAGTCCACTCGATAGGTCTACGCGTGTGGAGTACTTAATCGCTAAATTCTTAGGTCCACATAAACAGTAGTTATTCATTCTCCTGAAATTGGTTAAGAAATAGTTCAGGACAGTTTATGATTCACCACAAACGATAAATAGTTATCTTGTGATAGAAAATACTAGTAAAAAACCTGTTAATAATTCATTTTACCTTTTCATTAAAGCCTGATGGCATTATAATTGACTAGCTGACTCAAGGGACATTAACCTCGTCTAGAACAAAAAGTCGAGTAAATTTCTCTGTGCGCAGAACAAAAACCATGATGTTAAGGGATTAGAAAGCTCTTCGCGTACGTATTCGTCTGAAGGAAAGTAAAAGTGTCAGTGTCGGAAGCAAGTCACGGAGCACTTGTCGGCTGTCGGAGACAAGTTCGATGCATTAACATACGGCCTTTGGCGCACCTAGGACGAACAGGAGCTCAATTCTCGTGCTTATCTCGAATTGAAGAAATCTCTAAAAACATGGCGAATATCTTTAGAAACCTACATTTCTTATTCTCGGGATGTCGTGTTTGAGTGCGCCCATTATAATGTACACATAACGTTCACCTTTATTCATCAGGTACCTATCATCTGGTAATTATGTATCCAAAATATATACGGAGTCTTTGAAAGATCCATCGTGATAGTGATACCTATTATCATGTCAACCAACAATAATACCTCTGGAAGCTCATCCCTCAACTCACATGGAGTTGACGCATAGAAAGATTGAATCACGAATTTCAACGAAATTTGTAATTTCCTATACAGGTACAAGAAATATAAAAAAAAAAACAAAAGAATTTTATTATTCGGACAAATATCTGATATTGATGTTCAAAAAATTAAATAATTTAACTTTATAGTCAACAGGCGTAGACAGAATTCAATAACTACAGATTGATTCGTCATTTCATTCATTTACACAACTTTATCTATGAATTATACATGCCTCCAACCGCCTATATCAGGCCATTAAGCCTGCCCACGATATATTCATTAGGAAATTAATATCCACAAGTTTTACTCATAGTCATCATAGCATACCATCCATGTTTCTTATGGGTAACTATATGAATTAAAACAAAATCATTCAAGTTGATGCAGTGGCGTAGCTAGCCCTTCCGGGGCCCCGTATCAAAATTTTGCCGGGGGCCCCCTCTCGACTCCAGGGTACAGATCTTTCTCAAAATAAATAAAAAAGCTAGCGTGAAATAAAACAAAATATATACTAACATCGATTAATAAACCACATGTAATCAATACTCTAAAATTTTAATCTGGGGGCAGCTCTGTTTCATTTCGGGAGATCCGAACTCAAGCGCAGACTCAGTAGCCGATGTAATACGACAGGGCATCATGGTCATTGTCAACTACATGGTCATCCGCTTGCACGCTTATAGATCTATCCACCTCAGGGCTTAATATCGTACAAAGTTTAATGCTGCCTCCTAGTCAGCAAAGAAGCAAATGACTAAAAGGAAGGCAATTTAAAGTTCATCAGCAGAACTGGCTAGCAAATGGACGATTACCCCTCTGGTAGTCGAGAATTCTGGTCGCTAACTCAAGCTACTGAGGGTAACTTCTGTCGGTCGTCTCTTCCACAACTGCGTAAATCGGACGACTCCGTGGTCCATACGGCAAAGGCGAATGCCGAACTTCTTGGCATCCTTTTTGCCGCCAACTCAACTCTTGATGATAGAGGGATCGCCTCCGCCTAAAAACCTGTGAGAGCTTGAGAGTTGAGAGAACCAAGAAGTTGAGAGAACCAGACGGTATTCACGCAATGGTGTTAAAGATGTGTGCTCCCGAGTTGATTCCAGCCCCGGATCTAGGGGGGGGATGGGCAAACCGGGGCACCCGCCCCGGGCGGCAATTCAGGGGGCGCAAAAATCATAATACAGTATGATTAAAAATAAAAATAAAAACTTGCTGCACAAAGCGCATAGCATACGGAAGCCTGGTTGGAAGACTAAAAAAATGTTTTAAAAAAGAGTTCTTATTATCCCAATCACGAAAAATGCCAACTATTATTTATTTATGAGTTTTTTTATCTTATCTCTATCACTTTCAAGTTTCTGCCCCTGTTCGAAAAAATTGTAGATCCGGGGCTGGTTGATTCCCCGTCTTAACGTGCTTATTCTTATTCTATCTCATGCCACATGATACGTCTTCGTGGAAGGTTACCCTTTTTCATTCCATCCAAATAATGGGCGATCTCAGTGACCTGGCTAACTACAGGCCTATAGCGATAAGCCTATAGCCTCCCTGCTTGGGAGCGCGAGATTAACATGCAGCTCCTGGGATATCTGGAAGATCATCAGCTGATCTGTGATCGACAATACGGTTTTTGCGACGGTCGTTCAGCTGGTGATAATCAAATTTATCTTACGCACCTATAGGCATCGTCAGGCTATTGATTGTAACGGGGAAGCACTGGTAGTCAGCCTAGATTTCGCTAAAGCCTGTGATCAGGACTGGCACAGGGAGGTCTCACGAAGTTAACATCTTACGGTCGCTGTGAGAGGTTATGCAGTTGGGTAGTCAGCTTTCTATCTGAGCTATATATGAAACCTATAAAATGCTGGTGTTCCCCAAGGGTCTGTGATATCTCCTACGCTGTTCATTCTGCATATCAATGACATGGCATGAGTGGCAACTGTTGCTATGCAGATGACAGCACAGGGGATGCCTACTACACAGCCCCCCTTAATTCCTCTCAGTTGCAAAACTTGCAAATGGCGGATGGCTTAAAATTGTGTCTGAAGTGGAGAACTCTCTGGAGCAAGTCTCGGAACAGGGTTGACTTAATTTAGTCGAGTTCAACCCCACGAAGACACAAGTTGGCGCGTTTACCACTAAGAAAACCCTTGAAAAAGCTTGATGTTCTAAACCGGGCTAAGGAGTAGATACTTCACTGCGAGCGAGACACCTGCTCATGCTTTACAAAGCTCATGGCCGAATTGAAGTTTTATACTCACCGATGAGACTCGTGGAGAACTTCTACGGCCCGATTCTCCCGATCATTTAACTTTAAACGCTACTCATCACAATGTTCAGTCCGATGACTCTTGGATTGATCTCATCATTACAGGAGCCCCTGAGTATGTTGCGACGCATGGTCAAATACCTGCTTCAGGGTTTTCAAGACATGACCTGGTATACGTTTCGTATAAACTTCGTCCACCTAAAGTCAAGCCAGTCATGCGGCTTCTACGGAACTTCTCTAGGATGGATATAGATAGTCTTAGGAAGGACGCGTCACTTATCAGCTTTTCATCATTAACAGCAGCGGCAACGGTGGACGATAAAATCGAATGCCTTAATAGCGCTATACTGTCGCTGTATGACGTCCATGCATCGTTGCATAACGTGAAATTGAAGCGTCCTCCAGCTCCGTGGATGACTGCTGACATCCGGGCAGCGATGGTAAGGAGAGATTGTGCTTTTCTTAAATTCAAAAGGGAGCGCTCAGAACAAAACTGGATGGCCTTTAAGGCAGCACGCAATCGGTGTAACCAGATGGTACGAATAGCTAAACGCCGCTACATCCATGGTAATATTAGTAATTCTTCGTCTGCCGATGTGTGGAAATTCCTCCGATCTTTTGGTGTTGGGGCATCAAACTCTTCTAATTGTAAACCTACCCTTTCTTTAGATTCTTTAAATAATCATTTCACATCTACGTCTGTATTAGACGATACAATGCGTTCGCAGACTATTGCTTCAATAGCGCAAATTCCCTCTCCCCCTTGTCCAAATTTCCAATTCGTACCTGTTACAGAATCTGAAATTAGGAAAAATGTCCTCTCAATAAAATCTAAGGCTGTGGGATGTGACGACGTTAGCAGGTTTATGATTCTTAACATTATCGATATCCTTGTGCCTGCTATTACCCACATATTAAACTTTTCCCTATCATCTGGGCAGTTTCCTACCATTTGGAAGAAGGCGTTTGTATGCCCCCTCCCAAAAGTATCCGATCCTGTACTCCCTAATCACTATCGTCCGATATCTATTCTCCCGTTCCTGTCTAAAGTCCTGGAAGCCTGTGTATACAAGCAAGTATCTTCTCATGTTTTGGAACATAACCTACTGAGCGTATACCAGTCTGGGTTTCGTCCTGGTCACAGCACCACTACTGCATTGGTTAAGGTCACTGACGATATCAGACGCGGAATGGATGACAGGAAACTCACGGTGGTGGTGCTTGTCGATTTTTCCAACGCTTTTAACACAGTCGACCACAATATCCTACTTGCCATCCTTTCCCATCTCCGATTTACTCCCAGACTCCCACCACTCTGGCCTGGTTCTCTTCCTATCTTCGTGGCCGCCAGCAGTCTGTCCGATTTGGGCAACAGTCCTCTGAGTGGACTAACTTGAATACTGGCGTGCCGCAAGGCGGTATACTTTCTCCATTGATTTTCTCATTATTTATAAACTCCATCTCATCTGTTCTCGACTGTTCGTATCATCTATATGCCGACGACCTTCAACTTTACGTCCAAGCGGAAGTACAAAACATCAAAAGTGCAGTAGACAGGATGAATTCTAATTTAACCTTGCTTTGTAACTGGTCTACGCGCTTTGGAATCGCGGTAAACCCAGAGAAGTGTCATGCCATTCTCATGGGTAGTTCAAGGTTATTGGCTGGTATTGACCTACATACTCTACCCGGTGTATATTACAACGGTAAGCACATACAGTTCTGTGAATCAGTCAAAAATCTTGGACTTCTTATTGATAGCTCTTTGAGGTGGAATGTTCAGGTTACTGAAACTTGCCGTAAAGTCAACGCTTCTTTGCGCTCCCTTTACCGACTTAAAAATTTCCTGCCGGTTAAAATCAAGTTAATGTTGGTCAACGCACTTATATTGCCCATCATTGATTACGGGGATGTATGTTACCCAGACCTGACCGAAGAACTTCTAAATAAACTAGAGCGTCACCTCAACAATTGCATTCGTTTCATCTTCGGCCTTAGAAAATATGATCACGTCTCTCAGTTTCGCCGTCAACTGAAATGGCTCACGATTCGCCAGAGACATAATTCTAGAATTCTTCTATTACTTTATTCCATCTTAAATGATCCCAACTCTCCACAATATCTAAAGGATAACTTCCAGTATCGCTTTACCACGCACGATAAAATGCTTCGGTCGTGTACAAATCTAAGAGTCAATGTACCATCGCATAACAGCGGGTTCTTCCATCATTCGTTCACGGTACAGGCAACGCTACTCTGGAACTCCTTACCCGTGGAGATAAGGAAGGCTCCCAGCAGGTATTCTTTTAAGAAACGATTAAGAGAGCATTATCTGCAGACGGACTGAATTCATCACAATCTGTTACTTGCTGCGCTTAATTCCATATATATGTATAAGGTATGTATGTAATTAATTATATATATATATATATATATATATATATATATATGTATGTAGGTGTGTATATATATAATTTGTATATTGAAGAGTATATGCGTATATATATATCTAACATATTATGTATTATATTGATATTTATAGTATTGTTATTTTATGTCATTATGGTACGTAAAAAGTATTTGTTTTTCTTTTTTTTAGATTTTTTTTTTCTCTCAAGTAGTTTTAACACCTGCCATCAGTTCTTTCCACATCCACCCAGGGTTAACTGGTGGACAATGCCATTAGGCATTAAGTTTGCCCTTTGTTTATCCTTTTTGTAGAAGGTGACATAAATTTGAATAAATAAAAAAATAAAATAAATAAAATCATTTTTACCACGCACGTGCTAACTGTAGAATGAGCTTTGCTACGTGTAGAATGAGCTTCCTCCTGAGGTATTCCCGTAGCGCTGTGTCATGGGGTTGCCGCCGGCATGTCCGCGCAGCACTCAGTTCCGGAGAGCATCATGAGTCGTGTAGAACGTAATTTTTTTGTACATTAAATATTTTGTTTAAATTTTGATTAGGGCATTTAAATAACTGATTAGAAGTTTTTCTTATTATTATCTATACTATCAGTTTGTCTTCAATTCGTCGAGTTTCCAGATTTAGAATAATGGCCTCTTAAAGATACATTGCATGATGCTAAAGTAATTAATACATTAATACGATCAAAGATGGTCAAGAAAGTAATTTTATTGTTGATTTCACTTTTCAATGAAGTATCAATGCTTTCCGTAACATTTTTCGAATCATAATAATTAATTTCCGGATCATTTCACGAATTTTTCTAAAGCGCATTGGGGGCCCCCTCAGCCCCGGGGCCCCGTATAATTGATACGGCTGATACGGCGGTAGCTACGCCCCTGAGTTGATGGCTGAAAGTTATCGTCATCATTGAATACTAATGATAAGCAAACAATTTTTAGGATTTCTGTTATGTTGGTAATAATGTTCTTTATGGGCTGGTTACGATTAATTTGAATATTTTTTAGTTTGTTACTGACAATTATTTTGTAATCACAAATAAAATAGCATGCGACAAGTCTCAACTGAATTTTTGAGACGATATAAAGATTTGGTGAAGCAATGCAAAAACACTTTTCCTTCCAGTAAATGAATACAGTTATGGTTAAAATAGGATATACATTAGAAGAAGAGTTGGAAATTCAAAATGGAGAGAAATATAGTTGCAAGTAGATACGTAACAAGCTCGTCTGACGAGAACGTTCACATTTTATTCGATTAAAGTGGGTTGGCGCCAGCATTGACTGAAACGGATTCTGCGTATTTTTGCATCACCTTCCCATTTTGTAATTACCACGTAATCTTTTAACTAACTGATCGATCAAATTCCACTTCGTAATAGTAATTTTTTAGAATTTTTGTTAAACAATCAGGCGCCCAGGTAATTCGTACCGAAGTTACTTTTCGATAAATGATATTGTTCCCTCAATCTCTCATAGATATAGTCTTTAAAACTGAATCTTGATAAAAATAGGTACATCATTTTGTTTCAAATAAAAGATAATTTGATGTTAACGAGCAAATAACGAGCTATCATAATATGTGAGTGAGGGTTCGCGAGGTTGTTTTTCCTCTTACGCCTAGTAACCATTTTCGACAGATAGCGTTAGTTCATACAAATTGTTGTATCTTATTACATACAATGTTTATATTTATGTTACCGGCAAAACCCGATTTCAGGTTAAACTAGTTTGGCCTAGGCCCGACTAGTTTGGCGCGATACGATTAGGCAAAACTAGTTTCTCGTCAGTCTAAAACTGATTAGAACCGAATTGTTACGGATTTATATTTATTCGACAAATCTTTGTGCTTTAAACCTCTTAAATTACAGCTATTTTAGTCACGACTCCACTTCAAATTGTATTCGAACATCAAATGTAGTTAATGATCACCAAATTAACTGCTCGCGTATATATTGTTTCTTTTGGATTCTTTTAATTTCCAGATGTAGGTCGAAATGGTTACAAAACCGACATAGTCAACCCCGACCCCACGTGGTACTAGTCTGCCCTACCCCTAAAGTGAATGTAAACCCCGGAGGCGCGGAGGGAGAGCAGCCCCCGCCCGCTGTAACCAACTGCAGGCACCATGTGAGCCGAAGCGGCTGAGGCTGGTCGCCGCAGGCGACCAAAAAGCCGAAGCTGCGTAGGCGAGCATGGAGTGCCTGCAGTTTGTTACGCAAGGGCGGAGGGACTGCACTTCCCGCAGTGCCGGAGACGTTCGGAAGCCTGTTTGTGAATCAAAAAATGAATTACCATCTTTGGTTATAATTTTACATTAAAGTGCTGTTTTAATTTTGGTGATCATTTACTACTTTGGGTTAACAATGATTTATTTGGTGTTAAGTTAAACATAAGCTAAACTTATTGACGAGAAACTAGTTTTGCCTAATCGTGTCGCGCCAAACTAGTTTGGCCTAGGCCAAACTAGTTTAACCTGAAATCGGGTTTTGCCGGTAACATTTATAACACATCTAGAAATGACTTTAAATAAGGATGCTAAAGCCCAAACCTAAAAGTGAAATAGTTTTACTATTAACGTAAAGTGTACCGTAAAAATGTACAGGTTGTGGAATAGTATAGGTCTTACTTCGCACAATATTTTTTGAGAATAAAATTCTAAGCGTCGGCGTCGTCATAAATAGGAAATTTTGTAAATTTATTTCAACTTAAAAATGTAATATTTCACGTAACCTAGTAAAGAAATCTCCCAACTACAGCTAGACAAATATAGAGCGGACTTTCAGAAAGTAAAAAGAAAACATTCTGCACTACACGCAAGTGGTTTCGCCGACAAAAGTTTGTCTCCATATGCAGAAGACCCCAGTTATGCAAGCGGCCTGATTCTGTTAAATGTAGGTCGCCGTTGCGTCGCCTAGCCGATTAATGGCTGCCATGGTGACACTGCAATATTTATGCACATGTTTTTATGTCGTTAACGATGTGTTTTTGTCTGTAAAAACTGACCATTTCATCGTCATCGCACTTAGTTATACCAATAGTATACACAATACAATACACGCTATATGGCTAACTAATTACTACATAACTAGCTAAATACTGGCGTCTGAAGCGCGCGATTTGAGTAAACTTCATTTTGAAACTATAAGGATTCCGATTTTACTTCGGAACCCTAAAAATGAAGTCTTTTTATTAGTAGTAAGTAGATTCTCATAGTCCTATTAGTTTTTATACATTAAAATCATTAATATCTACAGTAAATCATTAATATCTACTACTAATTACCAAAATAATCTAATACCTAATAATAAATTAATTTATGCATTTATTATTTACCCATTCTAAACTTCTTTTTCATGCAAATGCAAAAACCTTATGAATGTGGCTTGCATTGTAATTAATTTATTTTAATTGTTTTATCATTCAAAACAAACTAAAACAATATGGACAAACAAAACCGTGCCGCATTGTATTCATATCGCATATTCTGAGTATTATCGTTGTCTGTCATCAATTCCTTTTCACGGTGCAGGAAATCGATTACCTATCAAAAAGATATCACGAGGCGACTGCTTTGTACAGGAAACATTATATTATATGGTTGTATGTTTCGCTGGCTTTGTTGTATCGAATGAACAAATGATGTCACACGTATGCGAAATGCGAATGGCAAAGACACGATTTTAAGTCCATTGGATATACAGACAGCAACTCCAATTGCATTAGCATTAGAATTACTTTGAGACGTAAATAAGTGAAATTAAATGAAATGTATTTGAAGTTTGCTTTTTTTGCTAACACTTTTCTATATACTAACGCCATCGCTTCAAAAATCCCTACCGTGAGTGGTCCGGGATAAGTAAATAGTAACAAAAAAAAAATTTGAATTTAGCTATGTATATATCACAAGAACATAAAACAGGAAATAACACGTTTTCACCTTTTTACTTTATGCTATGATTAGATACTTAAATGTAGGAACGCATCTTACTAAATTGTTGTTGATTATTATTTATTTCAGAATCATCAACCCAAAAATAATTTCCATTAAAAATTATTACTTTTAAATGCTTCAAATTAATTTCATTTCAATTACATTACAAATAATTTAAATGGTAACTAAGTAGCATTACAAGCCAACTGCAAACAATGCTAGTGTAGGCGTTACCAATTCGGTAGCCGGGGCTCATAATGGTTGGGATCTGTTTTCTAATGAGGGCACGTGGACTCCTGAAGATGAACCATGTTAACCAATTAGAGATGCTTCTGATGCTGCTTACAGTGTGAATAGTCCCGAATTCCAGAAGCAGACATTTATGAGGCAGATAAATGTTTGTTCTTCTGTCTTAACGGTACGTGATGATATTCAAGACGCAACGAATCCTATTCAGGGAGGAACATGTTAAGATACAAATTTTGAAACAGAGGCATTAACATGGCATAATGCCATAATTTTTTCCTTATTATCATAATCATTTGCGTAATGCATAACGAAATTGTTGAAAAACCTGATCATTTCAGCCGTCGAATATCAAGTAGATACAATTTGATTACCGTAAATACGAGGGGTATAAAATTTAAGATTCTGATTTGATTTTGATAAAATATTTGATGATGTTAAATGCAAGAGTAATATAGGACCTTACTGATTTATTACATTAATCCTCATTTATGAGGAAACAGTGGAAGAGCGCAATCAGTATTGTTAAAATTAACTCAAACTATTAAATAATTGAGGTAGTCTGATAGCAATGTCTTGATCTTTAATAGAACACAAATTATACAATAAAATATCTAGATGATGTTACTATCTCACGTGACTGCAGTGTTCTGTTATATAGTTGATGGACAGTTTTACTTAACTGGAGAGGAATAAATTATCTAGCTTGTTGTTGTTGACTTCAACCCATTAATGGCCCACTACTGGGCACGGGTCTCTCCTCTTGAGGAGGCCTAGAGCATACTCCACCACGCTGCTCCAGTGCGGATTGGTGGAGTGGTTGTTGTTGTTAAAGAAGTTTAAATAGAAATTGTATTGTTTGCTACGAGATGGTGCAGATACAGGAAATACTATGAAAGTTGATAGTTTTAGCGACATACCTACCACAAGAAATCAAAGTAGGTAAATATTTCAGGCAAAAATCCATTAGTGTTAAGACAGTACAACAATGAAGGAGAACATGAAATCAACGTAAAACTAGAAACAGTGTTTATCGCAAAGGTAGTTAACTCAGTACTAGGACGAGGGCACTGACCGCTATTAATGTTATGCTCCTTCATTTAATTGTTGCGCGTAAAGATTATTTAGTGCAAAAAATCTGAGGTAAGGTTGATGTGCGTGGGAATTTACCAGGCAATAATGAGTATTGTTCTAGATTTTCTTCCATAAATAAAATTTATTTCAATTTTATCTGACATTTTTATCAGATGCTTTGAAGATTTGCCAGTGAATCAGTTCTGATTAGCGTTGTATTGTGTTTAAGTTATTCATTATGGATATACCTAGAAGCTAATATCTGTATTTATAGTACTAACGAAATGGTAGCTAGATAATCATCCATTGGAATCCTGACGTTATGTATTTTTTAAGTTATAAAAGCAATGAATCCATTTAACGATCTTAGAAAAGGCAATTTACTGAAATCATTCCTATACTATTGAAGATGATAAAATGTTATTGTACACGATTCATGCGACCTAATTTGGCTCTTCTTTCGTTCTCTCTACTTCATCTAACCAGTCTCTTGTCGACTTTCTCTGTTAACGCTGCTAATTTTGTTGACAACCACATCAAATTGTTTACGTTGTTTGAACATGTTAACGAGAAAGCTGTTATAATATGACAGGGCTACAATAACATTGTCCACGAATGTAAACAACATAAATGTAACATATTTTTAATCACTGAAGTATAATCTCGTACTGGTTCAATGTTATAACAACTGTGATAATGGTAGTTATGTTTTTGTTTGTATACAAAACAAAGTCTTTAAAATAAAATAAATTACTCATTAGTCATCATCATTAAATAATTCCATCATTACACCTCATCATATCATCATTACATCATCACCATATCATCATTACACTATTACCAATAATAGTATTATTGAATAGGATTGAAGAAAAGCAAACAAGCGTGTCGTGGTAAGGGTGTTAAGATGTGCAGCCCAGCCGTCAATTACCACGCACTTTGATCTTCCAAGATTTTGAAACAAAAACGGATGAACATCGATTTCATAAAGAAATCAATTTGATACAATTCAGACTTTGTTAAACGCAGACGAAGGAGAAGTAACCAGCAGAACTGGTAATTTCTATTCGTAATTTTCGTAAAAAAAGTAATTAATTCATTAATTTCATTGCTGTTTTCATTAAAACATCACCAATATTGAGCCACGTTATAAGTTACGTGTTAATTTAGATTTTTGTTCCTTTCAGAAGTTATAAATCATCGTAGATCTTAAACAGTGGCTCTACACTTTACACTAGAAACAATTAAGACAAGTCTGTCCCAATTATATGTTATGAATCTATTCCTTTGATTTATCGCTTTGTCTTTAATTTATCGAGTGTATTTTAAATAAATTTTATAGCACGTTTTACATGTGATTTACAATCAGGGCATATGATCAGGCTTTACACTTTGTAGGCTTCCGGACCGCACGTGAGGAGCTAAACTGCACAATTTAGAATGTTTGTATTGGAAGATGTACCTACCCATATTGATAAAAACTCAAACATTGGTTTTGAACCATCCATATTTATTTGTAGTAGGCGTATACACATACGGCTACTATGTGGGCTACAGACCACAAGGCTAACTGAATTTAATAGCTGCTTCAATGTTTAAAAGTTGTTAGAATTACAAATATATACCTACCAATTTGAATTCTTTAGAATTTGAATTGCTTATTTTGATAACTTTTAAAATAGGTATTAAAGTTACTTCAACAACATGTTTCATTACCTACTATCAACTGGAATATTGAACACGAAGATTTTGTCACATTGTAATGAACATTCCAAGACTTACAAGACATTATTTTCTGTATTACAGTGTTACTGGACAATCTGTAGCTCGAGCACGAATATTTGCGAGAAAGTATTCGTATGGTTAACGTAAGCAATTTGTATGGCATTTTTTCAAAAGCGCCCCTATCGTACGTAAATGGTACTAAAATGCCATACAAATTTGACAAATTGCTTACGTTAACCATACGAATACTTTCTCGCAAATATTCGTGCTCGAGCTACTGGACATTATATATATTGCGTAAAATTATTAACATGTAAAAAATTCTATTACGTATTTCTCATACAATTTCTCCTGGATTTTCCATAGTTAAGTGCCAATTTAAACGTTCGTAAATTGTTTTGAAATTATATTCAAAAGCAGCTTGCTTTTCATATTTCCACTTGTTTTCATGCAGGTATTTAAAGTTTCAAACAAATGCAGCACGCGTATTCATGCCTCTTGCCTCATGAGCTCATGACTATCGTCAACGCTGATTATAATAATTATTACCGAGCTTATCGCAGAAAGTTGTTTGTATAAAGCGCAGCCGAAACCATAATAATATAATACACCTACATAGTACGTGCTCGTAATGAATAAAATGCTAATATTTCAGACCTTATTAAGTCTTTGCTTCTGCAACCCGTATATTGCTTCCGCGGGTTCTTCAACTTATTTTTGTCGTATCTATTATTATGGCTTAGTCTTGTGATCGTTTTTTTTTTTTCAAAAACAATAACTGATTTCAAAGCAACAGTTTTTTTTAAACCTTTGTCAAAATCTCCATATGTTTTATTACCTATAATATTTAAGAAATTCCCTCAGTTTCTCATAGATCCCACCAGATCTGAATTTTGATATATATTTGGCCAATCTGGAAGTATCCACTTTGAAACAAAAATTAATTTTCCAAATAACGTAACAAACAAGAGAAAACAACCAAATACAGAACCTCCTCCTCTTTGGGAAATCAAAAGGGGCAAACTTAACCTGAATGATTAAGTAAAAACTTTTTACTAAAAAGTTAGTGTTCCTATTAGCAGGAACATTGTGCTAAAAGTCTAGTTGGATACACGTTAGCACTTGCACGGATTTCGACGTACATGAACTAGCGGGGCAGTATATGGGTGGCGTTAGTCAGGATTCGCGCCGGTCAAACCGGTCGATGGCGACGGAGATTGTACGATCCGGTTCCTCCGAACGGACCGACCGACCTAACTTTCTTTGACTTGTCCTAAAATAAGGCCTTAGTTACTGTAAATTGGTACTGTACTATAATTATTGCAATCATTATTCTTATTGTGTTATGTATATATCCCTGCTTTAGTAGTTTTCACTTCCAGTTTCTTTACTTCCTGAGTTTATATTTAATTCGTTCAATGTTATTTTGATGATGTATTTCCCGGTACGTCGTTTTTATGTCTTCTTCGATTACTTAGGTCATGCATATGAGGGTTGCATTACTGACGTTTCTATTTTTGTGTTATTTATGCGTATTTTCTGTTTAGTTATGATATTGTTCCAAATTTTTTAAACCCGTTTTCGTCTCTAAAATAGATGCCATTAAAATCTTAAGGTTCGGTATTGTATTAAAATTATTATTCAACTGATCAACTGTTGAATTATTTATTCAACTGATCATAGATAATATTGTTATTAACTTATTAAATACAAACACGAACACATCGATGTAATTTGAGACCGTGATTATGAATCTTACGTCATGATATCGTGAACGATACCAAAATTAATAACACCTAATTTTATACGGACTTCAGCAAATATTAATAGCATTTTATAGTAGTACCATAGAAGAAATAATAATACTTATAATAAGTAGTAGTACTATTACTACAGCAAATGACTGAATCAATATTTAAGTATTATGATAAGATAGATAATTAAGGTATTATTATAGTTGTAAATATTCAACTTTGTATTATAATTTTACTGATGAATCAGCAGAAGGTCAAATCAGATCACATTTTATAAGGACAATAAAGATTATTTAGTTTAATATTAAAATCATAACGAATGTGAGGTTGCCGACATTGATCCCCCAACAGGCAAGGAAATTCCGTGCTATTTCAGTGAGGATACAATTAGCGTAGCTGCTAATAGTACATACATCGTATAAGTGCATGCATTTGAATATGCTGTTGTCTGTGTGTGCTTCATACGTTTTGAAGAACTAATTTACCTATAACCAGTATGATGAGATTGCTGAGGTTTGTTCCATACGTGTGAAAGAAACAGTATTTGGATGTAGACGTGTCTTTAAGGTCGTAGGTATCTGTAGCCTGTACCTGTGTGAGGGAATACGCTCGAGGATAACTTGGGGGGAGTGAAAGAGACGACTAGTAATGCGTGTCCATACGTAAAATCCGTGGATGAACAGGAACGTTGCAATGAGAAGCAAAGCGTTCTAAATAATGTTAGGAACTAGTGTGGTCGACTGTACCAGTTAGACCGTAAGCCGTAAATCATGTCTGATGCTCGACGGGTTTTGTCGGTAGAGAATGTCTTTGAACATACGTATTAAAGGCAAGTATTAAGTAAGGTAAAGGTAAAAAAGTAAAGTAAGTACGTAAAGGTGTATTTGAAGGAGTGGAATGAGGAGGCCTACAGAGGTAGAAGGTCGGTACCTCGGGACGGGTAGGCAACGGGCCTGTCCTTGAAAGTTTCGCTTTGACAAGGTTACGCGTATCGGCAGAGGGCGTAGGGCAAGGACAAAACGCCGGAGTCATGTAATTTGATTACATTCTGATAGTACCTACTATATTACTTAGCAATTTAATTGAAGAGACTGTCTAAAATCGAACGATATTACTACTTACTTTTTTAATATCAATTTTATTTTCTCTGACCTAAGCCAATTTAATATAAATTGTAGCAGTTTCTAAGCAGGGAAGACAGTGTGTTAAATTAAGAATTTTTAAAATTCAGTGTTAATAACTATTTGTTTTTATATTTTACTTTTCACGCTGACAAAACTCATAAAATATCATCCAACCAATGAACTAATGAATGTACCTGCAACAAACGTAGTCTAAACATGTTTGACGTATTTTTGAGTGACTTCCATCGTGATACAACTACAATACCAATGAGCGTAGCAGGCAACCTATTAATTTCCTCTATTATACAAATTGATTACTCACCGAGAAATGAGTTACAGTTTTAGTCATACATGGAGTCATGCAAACAATTCCAGACGGGATGATGACGTGAATCTCGCGAAAATAAGCCTGAAGCGTTGGACGTATTTATAAACAAATTCATTTCGACCGAGGTAACCGACGATAAAAACTAGGTATTCGAAGCTTGGGAGTTCTAACAGGCTCTGTATAAATAGCAAAAATAAACAGTAGTAGTGTAACAAGAATGGAGCATTGATTCCCCTTATTCCCACGTTAACTATTTTAAGTACTTAATCACTGAAAGAAGAATTATCCTTACGTTTAAATTAACTGGTTGACAGTAGCCGTACTTTCATAACTGGTATACTTAGTGTGATATAACCGTTATAGAAACCGGTAGAGCTCGACAAGTTGACAATGAGCAAAAACTATCGCACATTACAAGCACCTTATCACTGCCATCAATTATGGAAAGATGATGTGCAATCTCAAATATTAACAATTTCTTGCGATGTTCCGAACTACACGACTAAATTGAAATTATAATGGAAACATAATCAAATAGAACTAATACTAAGTTTTGTTTCAATTTCAATTAGGAGGCGATGCAAACAAAACAACTGGTGTTGTATTTACGGATGGATCACTGAAGCAGAAATAAGACGTGTTTCTAATTTTAGGAAAGAATTCAGTTACTACTTTTTCTGAGCAAAATCGTATTTATTTATAAGGAATTTTAGTTGCAAACGCACTTTCTATTTATTACAGTGATATATATCAATTGAATAGAATTTTGATGCTTTCTAGAAACAAATTCAAAAAGATTTCTGATGCTGTTATAAATAAACGAAATGTTAGCTCAAAAAATACTACGTACATCGTACAAACATACACGTAGAAATAAAAGTAAGCAGACAGTAATAACCTATTTAAGATTCAAGGAAGGTCAGCTCGAGTTGAGCACCAACTGGGTTAAGAGCAGTTAACACTAACGTGGAATTAGATGCTAACAGAATTATAACCGAAATGAAGTATAACACGTGACGGGTAAAAAGTACAAGGAGTAAAAGAAAGTGTAGAACGTAGGTACTAATGATAATGATATACCAAATAAAACAAATAGTACCCGACGAAAGACATGGAGAGTACAGTTATATTAATCCACCTTTAATGTTTGGATCGCCACAAATAAATCTTTCATCTTATAAGGTGCTGCCGAGTAAACATAAGGCAATGAAACCATGTCAAGATCGTGGAGAGGTTTCAAGTGTGTGGATGACTGACGACATTAGAGATGAAAAGCTAGATTCTAGACCACATTTTCATCTCGCGTTAGATGCCGACTTAAAACCAAGCCAACATGTGGAATAATTATGAATACTGAATTAAAACCTTCACTTGTTAGACCAAGTTCGTTAAAAATCAATAAATCAGCTGTCACTCGAGATACGAAGCAATAAATACAATCGTACAGAATTAAAATATCGCCCAGTCATGACCAAGTGAAATCATTTGTGCCGTGAATACGATGCGCCCGCCGCTAAAGATATTGTAAGCAATTAAAATAAATATTTTTTGGTTCATTACAATAAATTTAAGGCACAAAATGATTTATATGTTTTAAAATTACGGGTGTTCTCTGAGTGCTTTAAATTCGACCATTATCATTATTTTCGAGGAAATATGTATATGAATTTGTTTGATAAGAACATTTTTCTTATACATTCGTTTATTGTACATCAGTCTGATAAAACAGTACTGTGTCATTATAAAACAAAATCCAATAATTTTATTGATAACATCAAGGTTCATAAATAAAATAAAATGCCTATGGAACAGTTTATCGTATTCAAATTGAAATATTAATTAACACTTAAATGACTAAAACATAATTCAGAAGACTTAAAATTGCCAAGTATTCATTGTAACTATAAACCAAGAGTGAGTTTCGTGGTAGCGTGTTCAAGGAAACAGCGACATATGGCAAAGATGCGTCATACCAACGCGGTCCTGGCCTGATGATAACATGACATGTGCTTGCATGTATGGTTTGCACAATTAGTCGTTGATAAACATTGACGCCCATTTTCTCGTCACAATCTAAACAGACACGGATAACATTCTTTTTATCGGTGATAGACACCCGAGTTGTAATTAGTGTTATTAATTATGCCGATATGATACAATAGTCACATGTTTATTATTTTTGAAACTACTAGCTAAACTCGGGCAAGATAAGCTGTGGCTCAAAATTACTGTAGCAACGGTTACTATACAAATGAAAGTAGCCACAGAGTATTCCAAATTATAAGTAAATGCAAAATACTCAAAACCAACCAATTCCTGTACGATATTCAGAATCTTTACTATCTTGTATAAAAATTTCAAGTTCATCGACAATTTTCGAGTTTTGCAGACACAAACAAAAATTATTTATACCTATTTATAAGTAGATTGATAATATTAAATTACTTCCATCAATTATTTCTCTGTAAACCAAATAACGCGTGTGCATGACACGATACATTTTCAGATGACTGTCATTGCAGTGATTTTTCCTTAATTGATACGGCCTTAAAATGACTGTCGTAGTGATCAATCTTCGTAACAAAGCGAATAACAACGGTCATTCAAACGGACATTATCTATTTATTACATACGAGTAACCGCCCTCGCTTTGCTTCGGTTTTCTTATTTTTTTACACCTTGGGTTACATTATTGGAGTTTTATAATTATTATATATTATAGTTCCCTAATTTTTTTTTTAAATATAATATAGCCTATGTTACTCGGGGATAGTGCTTCCCAACACTGAAAGAATTTTTCAAATCGGTTCAGTAGTTTTGGAGCCTATTCAATGCAAACAAAAAATCAAATCTTTCCTCTTTATATATTAGTATAGATGTATCTCCGCGTATTCATCAAACGAGCTGCTAGTGCTACCTAAGTGTGGAATTGTATTCAAAATCACTCCACTGAAAGCCATGCTTGGTGCATCTGGCTTACTCGACCGTGTAATTGATGCTAACTATACCTTTGTGTTTTATGCTTGATTCAGAGAACAATACTTTTTTTAATTCAAAACGTTATCAATCATTCTCATTTGATCATCAATGTCATGTTGTTCATTCAGCGCAATTTCATGCTAGTGATGCTGATGTATTCATGGAAACAACAGACAATCATTGCTTTTTGTTTGATATTAAATCATTAAGCTATATAAATAAAACATCCTCTGTAAATGAATGTATGCTTGAACAACAAAGTCCTTAGATAACAATGGAATTAATGCTATATCATTTTGTGTTTCAATAATAAAATTAAACTGCACTGATTATGAAATATCTTTATTCATAACAGTTCGCGTAGAAAATAGACACAAATTATGACCTTTTGTTTTAATTTCACCTACGCGATAGTAATACCTCACTACACGAAGGCGTATGTCCGTGACGATGTCTACTCGATTAGAACAAATAGCTTCATTGACATTGTAACTATGACGAGATAAGCTTCTAATTTACATATGTATACTTTTTTTATTGCACTTACACGCTTGCGTTTATCCATAAGATTAAACCGAACGTAATTACAATGTTTAATAATGTTACTTACAATTATGTCATTACTAGTCTTTTAAATCACACCAAATTGGTTTAAAATTACAGGGTACTTGACAATCCTAAGATCCCTATCTTCATCGTCCAATTATTGGTGGTAGCCATCCATAAAATCATCTGGACCTACACAATAATATGTTATACACCCACGTACCGTAGTTATGGTGATTGGAAGATCATTAGGGTTTTAAAAAGCCATAACTTGGGCTCAAGTTTTTTCTGGTTAGTGGCTATTAGATACACATTAGCGATTAGCTGATTTTATGATTTGACTGAGTTGTTTTCTTTGACAAATGATCATAATATTTTAATAATTTATATAATAATCTAAGATTGCTGATATTATTCAGATTCAGGTACTATATCAGTGATATTTCTGATAACCGTTAATTTCATAAATGGCTTAAAATTTTTAATCACTGCTGGAAACATATTTACATGCTTCCATAAGAAGAAAATTTCTCAACAGCAATATTCATAATCGTATTAATTCATAATTATTGATCGTCGAAGATCATAATCTCGTGTCGTACCGGTACCTACTGGAGCAACTTCAAAAAGCAAGCCGACTAACATTATTTGTGGTTTACAGTACAATAAGCGTGTGGGAATCTCTTTTCGACTCACCAAGATTTATATGATACATTTAACATCGACTTTCTAATAGTAAGATTATACAAAAAAGAAAGAAGTTTAAATTAACAGGACCATAAAGTCCCGCTTAGCACTCGGTGTGGAATTTTATGAAATGTATCGTAAGATCATTAAATTTCAAATTAAAGATCGAATATCGAAACGGAAAGCCTTATCGAGTGGGCAATTATTTTGTTAGTACAGTACCAAGTGTTCCTTGCGAATCGCAGGTCAATACCCGCGGACCCACATGCGTGGGCAATACGATGATGGTACCAATTCCTGGTGAGTCGATTATTATGGTAATTTAATGTTTGAACAACTTTCAACACATCATACCTGATTCAGACTCAGAACGTAAACTGAAAAAGAACCCAGCATTGACACAAATAAGGGAGCTGTGAAGGAATAATTCATAAAGGAATATACATATCAAAGGGCTTAGATTAATACGTTATGGAAGGGTCTTTAATATGGAATAGTGCTTCGTTAGGTAGTTACAAAGGTTTAGTTGGTTTTAGATGGAATAATATAGCACATAAATATACATCAGGAGTTCAGAACTGATGTTTTGAAGGCTCTAAAATGTTTTATGATGATAATGACATTATGCTTTCTAAGAAAAGTGATAGCTTGCGTAAGAATTTTTATTCCGAAAGAAAATAATTCTCATTAACGTAATTTTTTTACTGTCATTAATCTCAACTTTCCCACATGTGTAAGTAAAATGTCAGGTGGACCCTGTCTTTGTACTACACTATAAAACCACAGTTAATTTATATCTTAAGAGGTACATCAAGAAGCGCGAGGTAATGATACTCAGTAGAACAAAAAGCCTGTACAGCCTCATTACAAATTGCAAACATGAAAAAGATAATGGCAGGGTTCGTTAAATCGTCGCAACATAGATCTAGGGCGCGCTTCCGCAGCGGAACAGCTGATAAACTTGCAAATTGAGGCATGGTGATAAAATGTCATTAGCATTCCTTTTGAATATGTCTCACTAATTACACTTTGAAAATAGTACAACGAATAAATGAATAAAAGTCCTTGGCTATTTTAACAATACTCACTATTTATGTTTAAAATAATTTGATGTAGAACTAACTGCAGTAGAAAGCTAGTTTTGGGAAGGTTATTTCAATTATCAGTCAAGATTAATTATCAAGAAACACGAACTTTATGCATTTATGGCGATATCAGTAAGTTATTTCTGCATGGAAAGTGATACATACTTGGATAGACTGGTCAGTACTAAAGGTTAAGTTACAGAGTTGTGGTTATGAAATCAGTTTTGATCACGCAAATACAAACAGACGTGTAAGGTCACAAGTCGCAGGTTATTTGGTGCGTGTGAACTGTAAACGCATTTTTTTAGCAGTGATAAAAGGGTGTGTTACTTTTTTGTGGTTTCGAAGAGATTTTGTAAGTTTTAAAATATCGGAATGCTTCCAAACTTGTGAAATATTATCAGTCGTCAAATATCTAAACCATTGAATATTTTCAATGTTACAAATAACGAAAATTCAAGTTTAAAATTAAGGTATTCAAGTATTTGAGCATGTTTCGTTATTGTACAATCATTCCCTAGTAAATTCAACTCTATAGTCGCTACTGTCTGTCCGATGATCTCCGGTGCAAATTCAATTTACTCCGAGAGGTCACCGCTTCGGACATAATCGGGTCTCGACGGATGACGGATGGCAACGTTATGCATCATGATTTATATTTCAAATCACGTTCACTAAATTGCAAATGATTCAAATGTAAAATTTCTTTTGCAAATGAACACGATGCCATTAATATTCGGAATGAAGTGCATGAAGACGACGTGCGTCGTGTGCCGCACTCTATCTGGCTTATAAAGGTTTACATATTGAATATCAATGGCGCCAGGGAATTATTAAGTAGACACCAACATACTTAAATATACCAATATATCGGACGATTCGTTCGTGTAATAAACTTGATCGTAATAAAGTAATTGTGATGTTACCTTTCAAGTTACCTCGCTTTTAATCAGCAGTCAAATTGCAATGCAATATGATTTGCGGTTAATGACTGGTTTAATGTTTATGAACTTGTTTAATTTTCCTGAACCAAAATATTGCTTTGTAAATGGAGTTAATGCTATTATCTTTTCTTTCTCAGAAAGCACACTGAGCTTTATGAAGGTAAATGTTTGACTAATGAGCAATCTACCTAAGTAATCAAATCGTCCACTGGCATGAGTGACGTCCAAGACAACACCAATGCATTGCCGACCAAGAAAAAAAAGCGAGTGAAGAAAAGAAGAAAGAAACTGGCTCGTTATCTTTCATGCTTTAATAAAAATTACTTAAAAAAAATTGCCAAAGGAAATATTGATTTCAAGAATATCTTTTTGTTAAATAACCCTTACAAACAGAGAACGACGACCCTAACTTCTTTTATGCGCACATAATCATATTGACCACATGGTGGTTATTCGATATTCGACAAGGTGTCCGGGTCCCTCAAGCAAGGTGGTTACAACAGCTGCCCCATGCGATTCAAAGAGAATCACGGCCAAACCAATGCATGCACCTGCCGTCATATTGACAGGTACATAGAGGGTTTTCTGGTATTATTATGACAGCAGGTGCTTTCTTTTGTTATCCTATTGATTTCTAATGAATGCAAAGTTGGGGTAAAAGAGGTACCTTTGAAAAAGAGAACGCAATAAGGATAAATTATAGTAATGTTACAATACAAACAGATTTATCTAGTTGCTATTATTGTTGTATTAAGTGATGTAGTATTCTGGTTTTTACAGATGCTTGTGTCAACAAAATATAGGTAGAAAAATATCACAGCAAAATCAGATGTTGGATCAGTCGCGTAAATAGAATCCTTAGATTTTTAGTACCTAGCTACTCAATTGTTCAACAAGTGTTCCGTTTGGAATTAGGTTACTTGATTACTAATACATGTGAAGATATCAATGACCGACAGGACGCACAAGACGCACCCCTTCAGTTGTTCGCGAATTGGTAAATTTATTAGGTTTCCCCGACATTCTGGCATTTGGGTCACCTGGATCAGTTCCAAAATATGTGCTTTGACATAAAGAAGAAAATAATGTTTACAATGCGACGTGCCGTGTGTTCGCCACACGTAATATCGGTAGCATAAACTGGATAATTATGTTGGGTGTTTGGTTTTATGAAATACTTTGAATGTTTGACGAAGACTTTAATGTTTGGGCGCCAATATTTTGAGCTAATTGTATGTCGTGGTTACGGTGTGTCTTTAACTGTGGTCAAGCAGTTTGTGAGTACTACTCACTCACACACATTAATGTAAAAACGTTTCAATGTATATGAAATTAAACTTTGTAAATATTATAAAATACCTTACGAACTTAATAAGAAGATAATTGTGGATAAATTATATCTGATAAAAATACATTTATAACAGACGGAGACACTTCATGACAAGAAATGCTAGAACAATGTAATAAATGATTATTTCCCATAACTCTGTGAAAGAACATGGAAGCTACAGCAAAAAGCTTTTCTTTATCTTTGTAGTACAATAGGGAGACGTGATAGACTTGCTTTCAAGTTACGCCATGAGAAAAGAACGTTAAGTGCCTGTGACCATGAAGGTTTCTAAAGAAAACCTATTATAAAATCTTTTAGAAAACGCGAAGACTTTTTCACATAGGTAATATAGTGCAGTAGACACGTAGAATATATATTAACAAGATGTTTGTTTTGGATACATACAATTGACATTATTTAACAAATGGTTAGTTTACTTAAAAATGTGATTATTGTAATTAAGTACTAACGAGTACGGAATTACACGGAGTTACAGTATATGTATATAAGAATGACTTACGCGACAGAATATTTTTCTCTTCTACTTGAGCATGCGAAAATTTTCAAATGTCGGAAAATTTTACAAAAGCAATAATCTTGCTTCAATTTGAATAAAAATAATGTGATATAAAAACATTTCATGTGCATAATTATATGAATATTTATAATAATCTTACGAGTTAAGGAAGAAGTGATTGATACTTTATAATATTATCATTACAATGATATACAATATTATTTGTTATTTAAATTATATTGCAACATTTTAAGAGATTGTAGGTACTCGTCGTAAGTATTACTTGATAAATGTGGGTAATCAGGTTTTAGAGTTAACCTTTGACATACATAGATGTACCTAATATCGTCTAAAGGTATCTGATCGCTTGCTATATTAGCCTCGGCTTGGGTAGGGGATGTTGGGACAAAGCAGGGCGGAATGGTGTGCGATGCGTCACCGCGACCCTCCTCACACACCCCCACGACCCGAGCATCGATCGATCCTGCGGCTTCTAATGCCATGCGCAAAGCCCGCCCTTTTTGTTTATACTACTATGATGCTCTATCCATTTTTCGTAATTTTTACACATCGTCTTAATTAATATCCTTTAGATAATAACATAATAATTTACTAACAGCTCATTAACACGTAAATAAAAAATAGCGACTTGACGATAAGCTGGTTTATAAACGAACGAAAAAAATAGTTATGCATCATCAAGACTTACTGGCACTCGTTCATGATTTCCTCCTGTGAGCGAACCTGCACCGGAGCAAGCTTCTCCACACTCTCTTCATAGTTCCCGAAGCACTTCGTGATCTTCTCATCGAACGTGTTCACCAAATCCTCGAGCGACCCGGAGAAAGTCTCCGTGAAGTTATCCCCTTCACCGTTTTGCAAATTATCCTGTTTACACTTCACCGGTTTCGGTTCGTCATTATCATTCAACTTATTGGAGTCGGTTTTGATTTTAGTAATTTCACTTTTGAGATTGTTGATATTGTTTATGTGGATGTCATTGCCGTTAATAGTCTTTTGCGGGTAGTCAGCGGTCGACAGACAGTCGTCCGCCTCTTCGATTTGGGCAAGCGGCGCTTCGAACTCTAGTTCGGCCATCCTGCCAGCCGCTTCTCGCATGACCGTACGTCCACCCGCGCCGTACGTCGCGCAAATACTGCGCTGCGCTGTCTGTCCGCTCCGCTGATCCGCTCGGCGCTCCGCAGTCCGCTCCGCTCGGTGGCCGGCACTCGCTGCGTGATGCGTCGATTGCGGCCTCAGCCTGCGTCTTCTCACTACTATTTCGCGAGGAGTACGGACCGTACTACTATCTACCTACACGGTGCCAACTGTGTCGCGCGCGTTTGTAGACCTAGACTCTAGGTATTAAAGCGCCGATACATCATGTATAATTAATAAAGTATAGAAATACTTACTGTAATACAAGTACCTACTTACTGCAATATGTATGATGTGGATTCGGCAACGTTTGGATGCGATGAAATTTTCGAGGATAATATATAAGGAGGATTATATATTATAAGAGATAATATACTATGTAATGGGCTTATTACACTATCCTAAAATCATAGTTGTAAATCGTAGTTGCGCATCTTTTCGTTGCGCTAATTTATAATTTCGTCGTAGTTAACATTGCATTATTAATTATACTGAAAAAGCTAACTTTATTTTCTATTTTTATAGCAATGTAGGTTTGGTCTGATAATGAATAAGGAATTACATTTATTTAGTTTCCAGATTAATGAAAATGCAATACCCCATTGTCTCTCCTGATCAGATCAGATCTGAAATTTGAAATCAAGCCCGCGCTATTTAGGTACGGACCCGCTGTTTGTAGCTATAACTTCTATCTTTTGTTATGGATAACAGAATGTCTAAATAGAAGTTATTTAGGATTAGGAAGCCACCAACCATTACTATCTAGATCTATTATAGCTAAAAACATGTTAGGTACCAAGGTAGGTACCTAAGGCTCAGAGAACAAGATACCTACCTAAGTAATTGTGTAATCTATTACTTACTTAGGTACTTCCTTTCACAGGAAATTAGCTGTGTGAAAATTGAATATCAGATTTATCGTTTACATACCTACTGGTTTCACAAAGCTAGGTACTGCTTATATGTATAGTCATAATAACTTAGTACATTATGTAGTAGTTGTAGTACATTAGGGTTGCCATCCGTCCTGTTTTCCCAGGACACGTCCTGGTTTTTGTAGTGTCCTGGGACGTCCTGGATAGTTTTTAAGCAGCGTCCTGGGTTTTTAAATTTTAAAATTCGCGCGCCTCTTGTAAATTTTTTACGTTACGGGTGGCCTCACGGCTCGCAAGTAGGGCATGGATACCGGAATTCTGAGATTTCGCTATTCCGGAATCTCGGGCAATTTTTCAGTTCCCAGAACTGAGTGTTTCACTATCGTAACTCTGGTATTCATTGTTACTACAAAATATATATTTCGAGTGTTTATTTATTTCTGAACGCACCCACGAACCCAATTATCCAATTCACTCTATTCCTTGTGTACCCCTCGCGCCACCATTATTACCTTTATAGATAAGCTGACTAAGAAATTGTAATATTTGTATGAAATCAATCTTTTTGTCGTGTTCAAAAGCAGCACTTGATTCAGAAAGATTTAGTTGTAATCCGTAAATATTCAAAAATATGCTATGATGAACATATCTGATGAAACTTTAATCAAATAATTTATTTTATTATGCATCCATCCGTCCATCCACCGCTTATATAATTAAGATATCGTTAGATTGGTCTTGATAACCCAAGTGTTTTGAGGTAGGTGACGTTAAAAAAACAAATATGGTGAGATTCCATTGTTTGAATTATCAAAAAATAAAAATAAATAGAATAATGCAATATGGGTATCAAATTAAAGAGCTCTTCATAAGGTTTTTAAAAAAGTGTATCATTATAGCTTTTTTGATAGCAGGCGGGTTTTTTTTAATTTTTAATTTCAACAACCAATATCGGAATTAATTCCGGAATCTGGAGTCAATATCGAAAACCAATTCCGGTATTGAGAATAGTTCCGATATCGCAGAGCCTAATTGCAACTCTATTACTGCGTCCTGTTTTTAAACTGAGTTGTCCTGGTTTCTCCAACTTCAAATCCTGGTTTTTTAAATTTGAGGTTGGCAACCCTATAGTACATAATAGCTGACCTTCACAATCGTCAATCACTATTGAATGAAGTGTTAAATAATTAAATTCAAAAACCTGTATTTTTTATACATAACACAGCATACACACACACAAGTCATATTCAAAACCAGCGTTTTATGAAGAACGTTACCAAAATATATTGGGATAAAAAAAGAAAAAAAAAACCTGACCAAGCTTTTATTTGATACCTCTTTCTCTTAATATTGCCGTCCCGTGAGTGACTTGAAGACTTGATTCGGCACGGCAATGATTACTTTCATCTTTGTGATTCGTCATTCGGCCGTTTGCTGCTATAAGCTTTGGCGCCATATTGTATTGTCAATTGCCACTTTAAAAAATCAACGTGGTCGAATTTCAAAAATTAATATTTTATCTTAAACCACAGAAGAAATAATAGTACTTATAATAAGTACATAAACCTCATCAATCATTCATCAGGTCACAAGTGCAAACAAATATGTGTGAGTTGTGGCAGACAATGAAGAGTGAATGCAGTAGCGTAGCGTGGGGGGGTCCGGGGGGGCCCAGGCCCCGGGCGGCACATGAAGGTGGCAAGCCACTCGATTTAAAAAAAATGTATTAAAATTAATTATTTTATATTTTTTAATGTAAATTGTGTTATGAAAAAAACAAGAAAAGTGCACTTTTAATTAATAAAAAAATATTTTAAATAATAATAATATGGGAGCGGCAAAGTTCATTGGGGGGGGGGGGGGGGCAAATTTTCGGTCGGCGGGAGCCCACGCTACGCCACTGAGTGAATGGACATGATGACAGATTTTGAAATACTGTTCTATATTGTTGGGAAATATATTATAATTACAACGTATATCATATTTCCGCAAAAAATAAGGTTTAGTATAAAATAAATACATTTCAAATTACAAGTTTAAAATTCGCACCAAAACGCTTCAAACTGTCATGGCGTGGTGGTGACGTCATGCCTCAGGAAAACAAAAGACGATACGTCATTTTTAGTACGGTGATATTCATTTGTTTTAAGAAGCGTGACGTAATTCGCGCTTATTGAGACTGACTGGCGTTTTAGCTAAGATGGCGGCTTGCCGTATTTTGTAGTTTTATTTTATCAAAAATATTGTTAATCTCGCTAATAATAATACGATAAATGCGTGTTTTGTAATCCATTAATAGGGTTTCATTAAATAAATACATAATTTTAGTGATTTTTACTTACTGTCATCATGCCTATTTGCACCAAAACACTTCAAAGTGTCATGGCGTCACTTGTGACGTCACGCCTCAGGAAAATAATAGACAAGATAATAATCATTATCAGTATGGTCATATTCGTTTGTTTAAAGAAGCGTGACGTAATTTGATTGGCGTTCATGGCGGCTTGCCGTATTTTGTAGTTTTATTCTATCAAAAATATTGTTAATTTCGCTCATAATATTACGTTAAATGCATGTTTTGTAATCCATTAATAGGGTTTTAATAAAAGAATACATAAATTTAGTGATTTTTACGTCTTACTGTCATCATGCCTATTGGCTATTTGGAGATTTAAAGTTTCAGTTTGTTTTTTTAAGCAGAAAATCGTATATAAGTCTAAGTACGATGGCACGAAGTACGTGGGTAGCAATATTCTGAGCTGTGTGCTTAGTGAGTTTTATTTGACTTAACGGCGCGGCGGCGGCGTAAATTATAATTTTCACCCCCAGAAAAATTACCAATTGAAAACATTTCGAAGTACCACATCAAAACAGGACATAATTTTTTTAAGTAAGTATGGACACCCTACAATTATGAAGGACAAAGTCAATCCGGCCTGTGATTGGTCGAATGGTTATTCTGTTATGACGTCATCGGACATCAGGTAACTCTATAAAGTCAGTGATCCAGGTAGAGTAATAAATCCATGGTTGTGATCGTCAAATAGAACGCACCCAAATCAACGTATGTCAAATGTCAATTACTGTCAGAGTGACAAAGACACTGAAAAGAAGACAAATGAGGTGACAGCACTGACAGCTCGCTCGGATTAGAAAGGTTTTTTTGTTTGAATTTTGACAATTTAATTTGATTTGACGATGAAAATGTAAATTGCCAAACTAAAATGTCTCAATTTCGTAATGTTCCAGGCATTTTAGAAGCAAAATCGTTATGTATTTTATAAGACGAAATCCAGATATAAAATCAGTTCGTTCGTTCATCAGACTATACAAGTAAATGGACTATGTATTATTATTAAATCTTTGTATTTAAATGAGAATGATATTTTTTTACTTTTCTTTACGTTTCAGTGTAGGCAAGAAATCGCATTATGATATTTTGAATTTAAGAAAAAACTGTACCGATAAAGAAATAAAGGAGGCGTATATTCAGATGAGCAAAGAAGTAAGTAAATTAAGATTTTAATGTAATTATCACTTATCAGTTGTTCATAGAGAAAAAGGGCAAGCCACATTCAAGAAAATGTTGCGAAGTACGTTGGTGTTTAATAAAGGAATGGCAGAAGATGTCTTCTGCCATAAAATCACAAGTTTTCCACAAAGCCTGATAATAGAAGAATGCCTGGATATGGATATAAATGGATATGAATGGAATATTTAGTTGTAAAATCATTTGTGCACTATGAATGTCTTAATCAGATTTTTATATTTTTGACCAATTTTCTACTCAATTCTAGCCCTACTCAATTCTATAAATTCTAATTGGTGCATGTAAAATACCTAACAGGCAATCCCCGCTCACAGCCTAAATTTTGTATTGTACAGTGATTAAAATTGAACTTCTATCTAATTTGGCGATCCTGTAGGCCACTTGGTAGCAACCCTGCATGCGAAGCGAGGGGTCACAGGTTCGATTCCCAACCGGGACAGATATTTATGTGACAGATAAATATTTGTACTCAGTTCATGGGTGTTATATGTGTCGTTTATGCCATCTGCGACACAGGTAAAAAAAACCTACTATGGGGGTATGAGTGTGTATTTATTATTTATAATATGACATATTTATGACAATCTTAGTTTATCTTTTATTCTGTATGTTGTGTCTGTTTTTCTGTAATATATTGTATTAACAGATAATAAATAGCTCATTCACATTAGTAGTGTACAAACTTGGAAGCAATATTTATTGAATGTGAGATATTTTTACATTAGAGGGTAAATAAACCATTGAAGGTGAAAAATGTCATTACAATGTTAATGATAAAAAAAGTTAAAAATAACTTTCATGAAAGTATGTAACAAATTATTTGTTTATATTTTGGTTACAAACTTGTTTACATTTTACAGTTATAATTTTAAATGACGTTCACATTTGAGAGCATGATAATTATAATGTTTTGTATTTGAGCAAGCCTTGTTGAAGCATTGGCGTACCTTGCATGACTTTTAATAAGTGTTTGTAAACCAAAGCAATTTTGAATAAAACATTTGAATTATAAATTTTGAGAGAGGCCAAAACTTAAAATATGAATTTTCATTAAAAAACAATTAAACACACTATGCAATTTCGGTGATGCCTTAGATGTTACTTATGTTTATAAGCAATGATGACCATTAACATCAGGTTGCTTATCTGTTTCTTTGTCAACTGTATATATAAAAAAGTATTTATTTCACTTTGCTCCAGTTTTGTTAGAAGTTCCAAATCATTGATTTCGAGCTACATCCAATAGATATCTCTCTTACCCCATTGAACTTAATGTACCTATATTGACGTGATAACGTCTTATAAATCGATGAACACGGGCTGCATGCACGAAAAAGTGTCCCGTTCCGCGAGCGAGAGAGCGGCAAAAACGAGAGAGAGAGAGGCACGATCGGCTACGATCGGCGTATCGTAGCCGATGCCGTAGGCGATCGTAGTTGAGTGGAGTGGAGCGGGGCGGGGCGGAGCGGAGCTTTCTCATGACGTTGTCACGTTAAACTACCGTTCGTAAACCCGGAACGGGGCGGGGCGAAGCGGAGCTTTGTCATGACGTTGTCACGTTAAACTACCGTCCGTAAACCGACTTTACAAACAACCATTTTTTTTTGTAATTTTTAGTATCACCCTGACAAGAATAAAGATGCAAGGGCTCAGGAAAGGTTTGTTCGGATTGTGGAGGCCTACAATGTTCTCGGCAAGCCAGGGAGCAGGGCACAGTATGATGCTATGACTGAAATTGCTTCCAATCCTTCACATGTTTACAGAACAAATGTATCATATAGGTAAGTTTTCTTGAAATATGCTTATGCTAAAAGTTGATATAGTTACATAGTAGTGTTAACAAAGTAACGTATTGATATTTGATACTAAGACTGTTGCTTGTTAAGTCTTGTTAAATTGTAATTTAATGCTGAACGCACATTTGTCTCATATGATTTCATACAAACGCGATGCATCGCGGATGGTGCAGACAAATGTGCGTACAGCACAAATCTGTGGTATGGTGGTAGGCTTATTAAAAAGCCTTGTTAGCTTCCATCTAGAATTATCTATCATGTTATTCCATTATACTCCATATTCAGTGTATCATTGTGGGTTTTCTATGCATAAAAATCAAGGGCGGATCCAGCTTTGGCGCCAGGGGGGGGTCACATAGTCGTGGTCAAATCACAAGAAGTTATAATTTAATTTTGATGATAATAGATAACAAGTAATAAATATGTATTTTATTAATAAATGTAAGTATATACCTACCGTACATTAAAAATCTAACTATACTTAAATAAAAAAATATTTTTTCTTTTACGTCGTCACTTCGTCTTTGCCATCTAGTCTAGTCAACAAGTTCAAAAACGTGTTAAATAGAAATAAAGCTCCTAAAAATATGTGAGATAGCTCATTCGATTCGGAATGACGTCTAGAAAAATGTTTTTTAAGGGTTTATTAGCACATAAAAAATGCGATTGTTATTATCAAAATAAGATTTAAAAAAAGATATTTAGTTTTTAATTAATAACTTCCAAAATAATGATATTTAAAAAGATCCTGAAAGAGGAGGGAATTTCCAGTAAAAAAGTCCCAACTCCCGGAACTTTATCTTTATTATTTATAAATAAAATTTAACGCTGAAAATAGGGCTCTGCGAGGACGTTACGGCATAGGCGTGCTGCCTAAAAAGCCGGTATATCACATAAAATAATGTTTTCATAGTATTAAATAACTATTTAAAATTTTGAATAAATTATGGTGTAATCTAGACACCTGAACGAACACAACCTCGGTGAAAAAAAATTTATGTCGATTTTTCAAAAAGTTACACCGTTGTTAATTAACTAATTTTTTTCCAATCTCTGTTTTTATAAATTACGGCATAGAAGTTTAAATAATTGGTCTATAAATTTTTCGCTTCGTGGAACGCTTCTTATTTCGGTACTTAATAATGTTATGCAAAAAAATATTAAAGTTTATTATTTTGTTAATTCTAATTTTTTTAAGTTAACAAAAAAATAAATTTATAAAAAACGTTATCAAAAAATATTTTTGTAGTAATATAGTATTATTGCTGTTTTTGCATCTAGTATAGGTATTTATTAACATTGGAAAAAAATTTTTACGTCATTTTTTAAGAAAATGTTTATAAACAAATAGACTATTTTGGGATTTTAAAAACGATTGTTACTATCTTATTGCATAGGTGAAATAATGATTTTTTGAAAAAAAAAATAATATTTTTTTATTGTTTATAACCGTTTTTTTTATTTTTAATGTTAAAATAATTATTTTATTCTTAAAAATCATCATTGACCCTTTCCAATGGATTAACAGATTTTTTTTTATAAATAATTTCATTGTTTTTGAACTTAATATTTTTTTATAAACAAATAATATTAAGCAATATTTTTTTTTTCGATAACTTAAAAAAATGACAAAAACAAACATATTATTATGTAACAAAGTATAGAAAAAAATTGTTTTCAAAAAAATAATTTTTAAAAATATTTTTTTGAAAATATTATTTAATTATAAAATTTTTTGTAAATATTAATTTTAAAATATCCTATACTTTGTTATATACGGTTGTTTTTGTAATTTTTTGAAGTTTTCGAAAAAAAATATAAAGGTTAATATTATTCGTTAATAACAAATTAGTAAGTTAAAAAACAATGAAATTATTTATATAAAAAAAACATTTTTTCTGTTAATCCATTGGAAATGGTCAATGATGATTTTTAAAAATAAAATAATTTCTGAACTAATTATTTAAACATTACAAATGTAAAAAAAACTATTACAAACAATAAAAAAAATATTTAAGAATTTTTTTTTTCAAAAAATCATGATTTCGCCTATGCAATAAGAGGGTAACAATTTTTTTTTTAATCCCAAAATAGTCTATTTGTTTAAAAACATTTTCTTAAATAATTATTTTTTGACAAAAAATAAAACCAACGAAAAAAAACTGAAAAGCGAAAAATAAAATAAGCCATTTAGTATTATAAATTAAGATCCTAAATTAACTGAAAATAAATAATTTCGAGACCGTGCCAAACAAACAAACAAAATTAATTACGTAAAGTTCATTTTATAAGGGCAGTGGCATGCGATGCACACGGCAGCAGCAGCGCGGCGCACATCTTTTCACCGTTTGTTTTTTCATTGGTTTGGCACCGCCTCAAAATTATTTATTTTCAGTTAATTTAGGATCTTAATTTATAATACTAAATGGTTTATTTTATTTTTCGCCTTTCAGTTCGTTGGTTTTATTTTTTGTCAAAAAATAATTATTTTTTTAATTTTTAGTTGCTATGAAAATTATTAAGTTATTGGTGATATATTCAGTTACCAGGTAAAAATATAGTAGTTGAAATATAAATCATCTCCTATTTTCGTACCTTTAGGGGTAAAATTTTCTTTCCAAATTTAAACAAGAGTAACTTCAAGGTATACAATATTCAATAAAAAAAGAATCATCGAAATCGGATCATCCAGTACAAAATTATTGGGGTAACGGGCAAAAATTCCGTGGGTGAATAATCAATCATCCCCTATTTTCGTACCTTTAGGGTAGGAATAAAATTTTCAAAAAAATATGGGACCAACTTCAAAATATACCCTATCCATTAAAAAAAGAATGATCAAAATCGGATCACCCTGTGCCGATTGCTGAGTGATCATACATAAAAAAAAAATATATCTCCTTTTTTTTCGTCGGTTAAAAATGACGTAAAAGTTTTTTTTCCAATGTTAATTAATACCTATAATAGATGCAAAAACAGCAATAATACTATATTACTAAAAAAATCTTTTTTGATAACGTTTTTTTTATAAATTTAATTTTTTGTTAACTTAAAAAAATTTGAATTAACAAAATAATAAACTTTAATATTTTTTTTTGCATAACTTTATTAAGTACCTAAATAAGAAGAGCTCCACGAAGCGAAAAATTTATAGACCAATTATGTAAACTTCTATACCCTAATTTATAAAAAGCGGCCAAGTGCGAATCGGATTCGCCCATGAAGGGTTCCGTAGCAGCAAATAACATAATATAAAAGTTCTTGTAGTTCGTTGTAACTTTGATCAATGTTTTTTGCGGTTTACGATTTATGACATATAAAAAACTACTTACTAGATCTCATTCAAACCAATTTTCGTTGGAAGTTTGCTTGGTAATGTACATCATATAATTTTTTTAGTTTTATCATTCCCTTATTTTAGAAGTTACAGGGGGGGGGGGGGGGGGACACACATTTTACCACTTTGGAAGTGTCTCTCGCGCAATCTATTCAGTTTAGAAAAAAATAATATTAGAAACCTCAATATCATTTTTGAAGACCTATCCATAGATACCCCACACGTATGGGTTTGATGAAAAAAAACATTTTTGAGTTTCAGTTCTAAGTATGGGGAACCCCCAAAATTTATTGCTTTTTTTCTATTTTTGTCTGAAAATCTTAATGCGGTTCACAAAATACATCTACCTACCAAGTTTCAATGGTATAGCTCTTATAGTTTCGGAAAAAAGTGGCTGTGACATACGGACGGACAGACAGACAGACAGACATGACGAATCCATAAGGGTTCCGTTTTTTGCCATTCGGCTACGGAACCCTAAAAACAGAGATTAGAAAAAAATTAGTTAATTAATAACGGTGTAACTTTTTTTAAAATCGACATAATTTTTTTTTACCGAGGTTTTGTTCGTTCAAGTGTCTAGATTACACCATAATTTATTCAAAATTTTAAGTAGTTACTTAATACTATAAAAAAATATTTTATGTGATATACCGGCTTTTTAGGCAGACCTCGCGGAGCCCTTGTTAAACTTAATTTATAAATAATAAAGATAGAGTTCCGAGAGTTAGACTTTTTATTGGAAATGCCCTACTCTTTCAGGATCTTTTTCCAAAAATCCTTAAATATCATTATTTTTGAAGTTATTAATTAAAAACTAAATATCTTTTTTTTAATCTTATTTTGTTAATAACAATCGCAATTTTTTATGTGCTCATAAAACCCTTAAAAACATTTTTCTAGACGTCATTCCGAGTCGAATGAGCTATCTCACATATTTTTAGGAGCTTTATTTCTATTTAACACGTTTTTGAACTTGTTGACTAGACTAATCAAACAAAGTATTATTTAAATTAATTAAATATTGAAAGTACTTAAATAAAATCTATGTATATTGTGACAAAAAAAATATAAAAACATTATGTTTAACAATTTTAACTAGTGGTCCTCGACCCAGCCCAGGGGGGGGTCATGACCCCCATGACCCCCCCCCTGGATCCGCCCTTGATAAAAATATGTGCTTATTTTTTGAACTTTGTTTTACTTATTTATTTAATAATTTTTTTTTCAACTTTCTTAATGTTTCATTTGTTTCTGTTCGATTATAGATCCTAATTCAGAATCATTTTTTTTATTTGCAGCCAGAATAGAAACCCCAACTATTACGGTTTCTATGATCACACTAAAAGTAAAACGGTGAATGAAGACTCAGATTCATATTATGGAGTGAAGGGCGTGAAGAAGATGCCGAACTACGCAGTTATTTTGATATGCTTTGTTGTAGCTGCGTTTGGTTGCATCCTGCAGTTGGTCATTATAAGGTATGCTTATAACTATGGGGCTCTTCAAAATTGGGGCCACCTGTAAACTATTTTTCTTATTATAATTGGGCTATTAACAGAGTATGGGTCTGTCAAAACTGGGGTATTTACAGACTACAATTTGGGCTATCTTTGCTGATGTCCATGAGCGACGATAGCCACTTACCAACAGCTTACTTTTTCTTTTATTTATAAAATAGGAAACACTTTTGATTGCCATTAAAAGTGCAAGTGATATTAATTCCAGAGAATCATACTCGATACACCGACGGAAGGACATCGAGAAGTCAATGATGTTGGCGGAGCAATTGGAGAAGGTTCGTGCAGCGGCCAGGGGGAAAACTAATGAGGTAAATATGATATTTTAACGACTGCCCGATTTCATCACAATCGGTCCAGCCACCTTAAGTCGTTATGTGTATATACAGAAAATTTCATTTGCTTTCGTCAAGATGAAATTGTAAATCTTGTTTGATTTATTTATTATCTCATTTAACTGAGGCAAATCTTCAAAATTGAAAATCATTCATTCATGTAGATGTCACTGATACACTTATGCACATATTTTTTTTATCTACTAGCATTTCGGAAAGGTGCTATGTCATGGAGGAGAAGAAATGTCGTAAAGAAACTCCTAAGCACATCTTTTAAAAATCATAATGTTTACAATAGAATGCATTGATTACAGAAAAATCATATATTCTAACCTGAGTGGAACCGGTTGCAGAACTGATCATCACCGCTATGGTAACCCTTGCCAACAAGTTGTGCTTTATTGCAAATATTGCAATATGGTTTTTGAAAGATTGTACAGGCAAGTCACATATTGACATTGGGACTTTGTTATAGAATTCATTCATTCATAAAGACATTATTTTTGAAGTAAGGCTCCGGGATAATGATGTAATGAAAAATGAAACCCTCGCGGAAAGACATGTGCGCTGTATTTTAAAGAAGTTCAGGGAGTTATGTGGATATATACTTGTGTTATAGAGAAACTTGACCTGGTAGTAATGAAGTCCACTATTGAGCACGGGTGTCTCTCCTTGAGGAATCCTAGAGCATACTCCACCACGCTACTCCGGTGAGACAGTATTGGTTGAGAGGTTACTGGCCATCCCAAGTGTCTGAAGTTTTCATGCCGCGCACTACTTCGTCTCTTCGATGCGACGGCTTTACGTGTTCTCCGAAGCACGGAAACGCTCAAGTAATTTTTGTCACTAGCGGTCACCCATCCAACTACCGACTGCGCCCGCTGTTGCTTAACTTTGTCGATCACTTTGAATCGACACAAGCCCTATTGATCACAATGTAAATGAGGTTTGTAACTTAAATTTTATTTTATTTCAGATGCAAACCCGTATGTTAATGGACAAGATTGTGACTGCTGCCAACCCCTCAGTGGCCACTGCGTCGCTCGGACAAGCACTGGCCGATGAGAAAAAGTGATTATATTTAATATTATTACTGTGACTCACATACACAGATAATAAAAACGATTCAATATATATTTCATTTGGTTGGATGACACTTAGCAAGATTTTTTAAAACATTAATGACCATTTTTTTAAATCATGTACATATGCATAGAATAAAACTATATTTTATCGGAGTGTTCTATTTCAAATCAGTCATAGAGACACTGCATTTTTAGAAAGGAGTGTATTTAGTACTAATTTAGAATAATTTTTCAAACACTCCCGCAAAAAAAATGCCATTTTAGTCAAATGCCATTTATATATAGTACATGTGTATGTATAATTTATTGTGCATGTACAGTAATGCACAAAAAAATTGATTATTTATTTTTCGTATGCTAGTAGCTGTAGCTTTCGCGTCTTTTCCTTCTATACAACGCCAGAACGCAGCCATAGAAAACTGCTCGCGTATATATTGTAATGCTGTTTTATTTATTTATTTATTTTATTTAATAGTTTATGTACACGTATAAAATTGGTTACAAAAAGTTATAAAAGAAATTTTGTACATAGGCTATGCTTATTTCTAAAAGAAATCTCTTCCAGCACACCTAGGAATGGAAAAGTGATATAAAATTAATTTAGCGTGCACTTGTTTATATAAATAATATGTAAGATACCTACATATTAATATATTCAATAATAACATACATGGGTAATTCTCACCAAATCCCGAAATTCTTGTCCTTGGAAATTATATAAAAATCCAACAAAGAAATGGATGTTACTAATATTTCTATACAATCTACATAACTATACCTAAAGGTTTCACATAAGATTTTAGAGCTGTATAAATAAATAAATAAAAATGCATAACCATAATGTTCCTAACGTCATTCCCTCGCTATGTCCCAAGTACCAATTTTATTTACTTTTATTTACCAAAAAAGCACAAAAATCATTCGAATCATATTCAGATAGGTTGAGTTGTTTATAAATAGTATGAATTTATGGGAAAAACCGAAATTAGCGTTTTAAAGTAAAAAACGCGTTAAAAATTTGAATACTTATATGTGTCCCACAAAAATAAATCATTCCCTCACACTATTACTGGCAGTTGAATTATGAACGCATTTTAAATAAAATACGAACGCTACCACCAGTTTTTGAAAGTTGGCACTAATGTCAATTTATCAAAATGGCGAATTTTCTGTGATTGTGTTCGGGTGTGCGCTGCAAAAAGATTTTAGTAATTTTATGGTTAAATTACATTTTTGATCGTCATTTCATCACATTCTAAAAAAACAAAAGGTAAGTACTTTAACTGATTATAAGTTGCACAGATAAGATGGCTTTTGGGAGTAATTTCCTTAAGCAGAAAAATCGTTTTAAAAGAAAGGTTAAGTCACGAGTTCTTTACAGTTATTCTTTATTTCGTCATTCCCTCACCATCATTCCCTCATAAAAAATTATGGTGAGGGAATGATGATATATGAGGGAATGATTTTTGGGTGGGCTTACTGCCTTTTTTTATTGTTTTCTTTTATTAACTCTTGAATTTATTGCTGCAATATTGTTGTAGGTTAAAAAATGTCAAGAAAAAAGAAGATAAGCAAGGAAGAAGCTAAATTAAAAAAAAATGAGTGGTGTCAAGGGACACCTGGATGGAACGAAGTTCCTTTCGATTAACACTAAGCGACCAGAAGTCTTCAAGGGTGCGACATCCATACATACTGTACAATAATAGTATGTGGCTGTCTTATTCACTCTTCGGTATTTAGCATAGGCACAACAGAGACGTCCATATCACGATCATGCACTTTAAGCTATTACTGCCATTTCTCCCGTCATGCCAATCAATATGCGGAAGAGCGACAGTGATAGAATAAATCTATCACTATCTACTGACATCACTACTGACAAGACACTTGTCAGAGTGGCAGTGATAGATTTATTCTATCCCTGTCGCTCTTCCGCATATTAATTGGCATGACAAGAGGAATAGCAATAATAACTTAATGTGCATGATCGTAATATAGATATCCCTGTTGTGCCTATGCTAAATACCGAAGAGTAAATAAGACAGCCACATACTATGATTGTACAGTATGTGTATGGATGTCGCACCCTCGAACACTTCTGGTCGCCTAGTACTTCGCTTTAATTAATAAACGACGGCAAAAAGTGTCTTTACAACTTTTCGTCTTAATTTTTTCCGTCTAGCCCCCTTTCGCAACGCGCGATAAGGAACTTCGATCCAAAAGCAAGAATATGACCGAAAGCGCAGGGAAAAAATGAAAGCTGATCCTGTAACACTTGAAATACTTCGCGAAAAAGAAAGAATTAAATACCTAAAAAAAAAGGTCAAGTATGAGACTAAAGTTTAAAATAATTAGTTTTTCTGTTGTTAAAAATGATGTTAGATGAATCTTTAAGTTAGTAAGGATTTTGATGTCACTGTTATTTAACTAAGTGCCTGAATAAATAAGTTTAAATTAGAGTTATGCCAAAGTGCTGCAATTTGTGATTTCCTGGAATTACTCATTGATCTTACTTATTGTTTAAGAACAAAATTTCATTGAATAAAAAGTTTTCGTTGAAATTAAACTAATTTTATTCAAAAAGCTTCATGACTTGTCTGTAATTATCATTCCCTCACCTTAATTTTTTTTAATGTCCTCATAACTTTCATAAATCGCGATATTTTTTGGGACCACTACATAATTAAATTCTAGTAACATTAGTACTACCAAATTCACATAAAATAAATATCAAATAATTTCAATATTTTTTGTCATTTTAAGATAGCCAAATTTCGGAATTTCGTGAAAATTACCCACATACATACATACATACATACATACATACATACATACATACAAATTATATATACACTAATACATACACATTGTATAAATATTAATTTTATAAATACATACATTATTAAATATATGGACAAACTATAGTTAGATATTAGATAATAACCATAAATTGACAGGACTTATTCACATAAAGAAAAATAGTGTTCTTTTACTCTTTTTTTAAATGAGTAAATTGTTTGACATTGACGGATACTGTTTTTAAATTTGTTATTACAATGCATACACGAATTTGCGCGTACTGATCGCGTATAGTTTGTATCGTAAGATGCTCGCGTCTTCGTTCCAAACTATACTACACTTCGGGATCTCTTGTCTTTTCGCCGAATATTGTTTGGCAGATTATCACTTGCACACTAACTCGCAGAATTTTATTTCGCCGAATAATCATTTGCCAACTTATCACATAATTTTGTTTTATTTCCCAACCTAACAGTTGCCAACTGTACGTTTGGTCTACCTTTTATAATGACACTTTTCAAAAGGCCAACTCATTCATTTAGTTGTATATATTGTTTACCAAATGATGTATTGAGTAAAGTAAAATGACAAATACAATGATAATTACAAAGTTGCATTATATGCACTTTTAGGGAGAATTTAGGGGTTTTTGATACACAAACAGGCTTCCAAACACGTCTCCGGCGCTGCGGGAAAAGCAGCCCCTCCGCCCTTCCGTAACAAACTGCAGGCACTACATGCTCGCCTACGCAGCTTCGGGTTTTTGGTCGCCTGCGGTGACCAGCCTCAACCGCTTCGGCTCACATGGTGCCTGCAGTTTGTTACAGCGGGCGGGGGCTGCTCTCCCTCCGCGCCTCCGGGGTTTACATTCACTCTAGGGGTAGGGCAGACTAGTACCACGTGGGGTCGGGGTTGACTAAGTTGGTCCTGTCACCAATTTTGAAAAATTATCCGCCCCCCACTCCCCCGTCACGGGGGTTCCGATACACACACGATTAGTCCGTATGCGTAATGGCGCTGTACATTATGGAACAAGATATACTTCTACATCTTCTACGAAGTAAACGCGATTATTTGCGTACTGCTCGTGTATGGATTGGAAGAACTTAGTAAAAAAGTTAGTTCCAATCTATACGTGGTTAGTTTCATACCCCTGCGTTCTGGCCTTGTACAGAATGGCAAAACGCGTAGCTTTCTCTGTGCGGAATCCCTATTCGGTATTACGTTAAAATTGAAGAATATTAAATATCTATAAAAAAGAAAATTAAATTATTCATATGATGCCGATTTTTTAAACTGTATAAATAAGAGCTATTTTTATACATAGAAAAATATTAAAATCATATTAATTATGAAGTAATCAATCGAGATTTCTTACATATTTTAGTTTTGAGTAGGTATGTAATTATAATTGTGTACATAGTGTACATACTAAACATTCTAAATAAATTGTACCTAATTTTGGAAGTATCATTTAGAATCATTTTAATAATTAAATTCACAACGGAGTAAATAAATGTATTTAATCATATTAATTACAAGAGTTTTGAAATATTTTTGTAGATCTCTACCGCAATGTCTGTAAATGTATGTAAATTATTGAATAGGTATAATTATTACAATGTAGTTGCTATTGTATTTGATTAAAAGTAGTTGTAGTGTACACTTTTGTTTTATTTTTTTATTGACCTTACAGGAATTCTTCAGATTCGATGTTAACTGAATTGAAAATCTCGGACGTCGATTGTAATTATGACGCTCAATCTAAAGAAAATGCGCGTTTGGCAGAGGCTATTAAAAATGTTATATCCTATCTATGTTAATATAAAATCGTGTGTCAATAAAAATAGGTCAATTGTGAATATATTTTTATTCCAAGTAAAACATATAAACATTTAAGTGGTTTTTTACCTTAGTATGCAATCTAGAACTACCGTATTTGTAATTACAAAAAAATATATTAAATAATTTATTAAAATACATTTAAAAATTAAGTATACATTTTCATAGAATCACTGGAATGAGGTATGTTTTGAGCAAAAGGAACACTTGTGTTGTCTGTACAACTGTTAATTCCAAACAACTGTATGTATTTTACAGGTAATAACCTACTGCGGGGGTATGAGTGTGTTAGCGTTTATTTACGTTTATTTATTTATTTTATGTATATACTACAGTAAAATAATGCTTGAAACAAATCATGCTTCATAAAACGCTGTTACTCTTGTCTGTTAGGCTGAGTTGGGCACCGGGCTTTTGTTACTGACTGATAAACTTCGATTGGTACTGAGCGAAAAGTAACAGTTTTGACAACAAAATAAACATACATTTTATACATGGAAAATAAAGAGAAGGAATACCATCTCTATATGAAAAGTGTTCGTAAAAACAAGTAAAACGGGTGGCACTGCGATACTGTTGGCGGACACTGGTGGCACTAGCGCCATTCATTACGGGTGACGCTGCGGATGCACTAGGCATAACTCAGCAAACTTCACTCCGTCTACAACAGGTCATGGTTCGCTATTTGTATCACACTAGCGCCATTCAGAAATGGCCATTATTGGAACCTGTATTTTCTGTAAACACCTGGACACTTTTTCAACTTTCCCTTCATATGAGATGGCCCTCCTTCTATCTCAATGCTCCATGATTTTATATTACTGCGCTGGCGCACTAACAGTGGCAGGATCAAACAACATCTTGACATAAACACTGTCGGCTTCATGCGGCGGGTCGGGCACGATGAGCGGCTGTCCGTCCAGCTTGATGTCTCTGTACCTCGCAGTGTACACACACGTGTAGCCCAGACGTTCCGCTGACATCGCTGAATACGCGCTCGAGGTGTCCATACGGACGAGCTTTATGTTTCGTTTTAATGTCGCTTCTCTGAAAAAAAAAGAAAAAATGCCTTTACTCACTCATAATCACAAGCGTTTCGTATCGCGGGTGGCATGGATAACAAACAAAACAAAAAGATATCACTAACTCTCACGACGCGAGAAAATAAATATTTGTCTGTCACATGTCACTTAATGCTCCGTCGGGAAAGGAGAGCCCTCATTTCGAGGCAGGGATACCTACAAGCTATTAGATTACAGAGTGTAAGCGCCTGGTAGTTAATATCGAGCAATTTCGAGATGCGCGTTGCTCCTTTCGTGGCAAAGGCATTTGCGCGTGACGTCGTGGCCCACGTCTTATCGGCGAACTGGATCACACTGGTCAACTTCGCTCGTGAGCCCGTCCTCTATTGCCCCTCGATCGCGGTGCGTTCCAGTGCGTGATCCGCTTTCGCTCCCGATTTAAACTTCCATTTTTCTCAAAATTAACATAATTGTAAATCCAAGGCAATTAAAGGAGATTGTCAGAAAGTGGCAAATATTTCTTTTATTTAACACAGGGTCTTAGTAACGTGTGATTAAATAATTATTTAATTACTTGTATATCGATCGTTGTTATTTAAAACAGGCCATGATCAACATCGCCCTTTAGGCATCAGTAACAGCATGGTTGACATAATTCGCTACCGGCTAGGAAAGAAAAGAGAAGAAAGTACCTGAGAACCTATTCCTAAATGTATACAATATGACTACGACAACTTAAATTATTCACATTTTTTACGGCAAATATCATACCTCATGACTGTAGGTACTTATTATTGCCTAACTATTATGGTAATGAAATTGCCATGAAGTTTTACTAATCAAGTTTGCATTTTGTCGTCTCTCTAACAAATAAATTCGTTATGGTGCCATAGTATTGTTGCGAGGTGTTATTCATTACACTTAACGTGTCGGAACGGAAGAACATGCTTCTCCAAGGATGACATCATGCCAGATGTCAGTAGATTTGGCTATGCTATTTATTCTGTAAGCATATTTATGCAAATATTGTCTATATCGGAGGACAGATGAGATTATTTGTGGATCGAAAAAGATACTCTAAAAAGGCTTTTAGGTACGAGTATGTAAGGTTAGACCACAGACAACTGTAATATTTCAAACTTATATAGTAAAATTGATAGCTTGTTAGTTAGGTAGAATTTATGGATTTTTTTTATTATGAAGCTCACGAGCAATGCGTTCTAAAGCTCGACAGAAGAGGTGCTTGGAAATGAATGTTTTCTGCAACCGAGTACAAAAATATGCTCCTTGCCTTGGGAGTTTCATTCACGTCTTCTTCAAAACTACTTTTACTTTTTCAAGATTACCTACATAAACTAAGTAGGTATGTTCCGTAGCATAATTCGTGAATTGACAAGGTGGTGAAGTGAAGTGAAAAATTTTTTCGAGCTATTAAGTGATAAATATTCTTTTGCTATGTGGTGTAGATAAATCGATTGTGATTACCTTGAGTTCTACGAAATTGTCTTGTCACATTAAGTGATACGGATAAGATATTCATCTATACTAGTGTTTTTCCGTAACAGCTGATGTGATCGACGTATTGCTAGTCAAGAAACCGGCGGTGAGTCATGAACTCATGAATGAAACTGTCATATTAAGATGATGGCTCAAAAGTGAAAAGGTAGATAGGTAGGCAGGAGAAGAAAGATAAAATATGTTGAAATATGTTCTCATTTAAGGACCGATAATAAACCAGTTCCACCAAAGGCATCATTCATCACAGATGTACCACTAGTCAAGAAAAAGAGAAGAAAGAAAGAACCAGTACGTAAAACAGAAAACTGATCCTAAACGTCTACTTACTCGGCAACCTTTAAAAGGGCTTTCATGATGCCCTTTTTCCTCCACTTAGGGTCGGTGGCGGCTACCTTCACGTCCACCAGGAACTCCTCGTGAGGAAACCGTTCCCATAACCTCGCCCCAGTTTCTCTGCGTGCTAGGATATAAAGAATTTTCTGGAACTTGGGGTTTTCACATCTTTTTGCCAAGCTTAGTAGATCGTTGCCGTTTTCGTCCTGAAAGTGTAAACAATGTGTAACTGACGTTTTGTAAGCCGATACAACGCCAGCCAACATCCTATCGCGAATCGCCAATGTGCCGCCAGCCTACGTTTTACAGCCAACGTGTTGCTGCCGAAGCCACAGCCAAAGCCATAGCCAAAGCCAAAGCCAAAGCCAAAGCCATAGCCAAAGCCAAAGCCATAGCCATTGCCATTGCCATTGCCATTGCCATTGCCATTGCCATTGCCATCATTGAAACGAGAAATTGTTGTATTTATTTCACTAATTTTATAAATGTGAAAGGACTAATTATTTGGATATTCATTTGGTCATGCTGTAAGTAAATTTTACACTTTTATAGTGTTTCTAAAGTGCTTGTTAGTATTTATTACATGTGCTAAACAAGTACATAATCGTTTTAAATTAGAAAAAAAAATGTAGTAAAAAGATAAAATAAAAATATTTGGTGTACTTTGTGTGTCGTACTTTAAAGTATGAGCATGATTCATAAAAGTTTTAACAAATGTCTTCCAATGTCCAGTTGCATGATCGAAAGTCATAGCCATGGCACATCAAGTAGTTTTGTTCAGATTTAGGATTCTATCAACTACCTACCGCGCACGACCTTTCGCCACAGCAACGGTCTCGCAACTGGACTCTGGACTTTGCGCAAGTGTGGCAGGCTAGGCTACGCAAACAATTGAACACATTCAAGTTTGAACGTTTGATGTGCGCTAAAAAACCGATACCGCATGGCAAAGTGGAAATCTTTGTTCAAACATAACACATATTCAAAGTCCTGTGCCACACACAGCAATCAAAGCAGTGTTCACATGTTTGAAGCTGTATCTGGCGTTTACGTAGAACATTCTAATGGTGAAAAAATTTTTAAAATCGGTTCAGTAGTTTTTGAGTTTTCGTTACAAACATACAAAAAAAATAGTGCTTTCATATCCCCCCCAATGGTAGCGCAAACATTTAACGCAACCTTGTTTTGCAAGTCCCATAAGAAGTAACTTCAAAAACTTTTGACAGAATGAAGTCTGTCCGGGCAGCTAGTATGTATATAAAATCTAATTGTAAGATATGAAGCGACTTACGACATGAAGTCAAGTGTTTTGTTTACCTCCTTCAACGGGCACACCCCGCATATCAAGACACCGACGATGTTATTTTCGTTATCCACAGCCTTAAAGGATAACCCTTCGTACAAAGACTTGGTGCAGTAGTCTTCTAACTCAGGGCAAGAGTTGGTCTCTGAAGTGCAAAGCCCCAACTTTTTGTTCATTGGCTCATCGATGAAGAAAGTTCTGAAAATCGTTGATTTAAAATTATTATAAATGATTTTTGACGTGACAACGTCTATTAAAACGATGAACGCCGGGTGCACGCACGAAAAAGCATGACTCACTGTCAAGTTCCGTGACGTCATGTCACGTTCCGCGAGCGAGAGCGCGGAACAAGCGATAGAGAGGCACGATCGGCTACGATCGGCCGAAGCGCTCAGTTCGTGCCGCATGTCATATATCTCTCTTCCTCTCGATCAGCCGGTGCGTCCGAGTAGAAGAGAGACAGCGGCAGCACACAACGTGTATAGAAGTTGTTAGTAAATTGTTAAAAGCACATTGTTACTTGTAAATAATCTGTTCATCGAAGTAATAAACATATTTGAATTAATTAATGCAAATAAAAGTTAATTTATGAATCAAAATGTAGATTTCATTTCACTCCTTTTCCTATACAAAATAATGGTAATTTAATTAAAATGATTCAATTTTATCTATAAAAGTATGCAATCATTTCATCAATGTTTTGTCATTCATCAATGTTTTGTCATGATGTTGTCACGTTAAACTACCGTCCGTAAACCGACTATGTACAGACAACCATTTTTTTTTGTATTTTCTCCCCTAACTGAGAATCAGCTAAAGAAAGTAATGAAGTCGTATGCGTCTGAGGGATAATTATTATAACATTAGTCTTCAGTCAAAAAACAAACAGACCAGACAATACATTGTGGTCACCGCTAGTCGTTAGACCACAGAATAAAAATCTACCTAGTTACCTCACCTTAACTCAATGAACTAATATACTCGTACTAACGTCAGTGAATGGTATATTAGTTAATTGACTAACGTACATTCGTTCACTGCCTCTACTACATTAGACTGCAAACCTACGAACGCACGAACGAATATATGATAGTATTGTATCAGTCTGGTGATACTTATATGAATAAACGATTTTGAATTTTGAAATTTTTTGGTTGCACCTATGTATAATTGTATAACCGAATGACAGGTTAGAACGTTGGTCTCCCGAACGCAGGGGCCCGAGTTCAAATCCTGGCACGCACATCTAATTTTTAAATATTATGTGCTTATTACAAGTTAATTGTCACTTGCTTCGGTTAAGGAAAACATCGTGAGGAAACCTGCACACCGGAGAGTTCTCCATAAAGACCTCAAAGGTGTGTGAAGTCTTCCAATCCGCACGTGGCCAGCGTGGTAGACTATGGCCTGCACCCCCTCACATTGTGAGAGGAGACTTCGAGCCTAGCAGTGGGACACTTATGGGTTGGTGCTAACCGAATGTAGAAAAAGTAGGTACCTACCTACTTGGAATTCATTTGTCACATAAACATGCCTCTAGGGAATCGAACCCACAATCACGGTAAAGATTTATATGCCAGAAGTGCCCGAACCTTTCTAAACTTAAACAGAAATGTATGTGGGCGCCGGGGCCGCTCAGACTCTAAATTCGTTTTTAACAGAGACAACATTTTGATTTAGGTACGTAATACATTAAGTTTATTTAGAACCAATTATTTAAATTAATTTACGAAGTAATTTACGAAGACAATGCGAATTAATAATAAGTTATGAGTTAATTTATCTTACCTTCTAAGTAGCTTCATGACATCATCGGTATCTTTTTCTTGTACGGGCTCAATGCGATAGAGGCCTTCTTGCGCCATGGCTGACTTGTTTCTTAAACAAATATGTATAATATTTGATTTAACTATAAGTTCTAAACATACAGAAATGACCCTCATGGCCTAGTAGAGTGGTTTGAATTTGAACTGTGAACCGCTGGAGGGTCGGAGATGAATAATATTGATAGACGACAATATCTTAGTAAAACTGCATATTCTTTACTAAGAGTTCTCTATAATGTTCTCAAAGGCACTTTCGCAATTGAAAACAGCTGCGTTATAAGAGAAAGTAAAGAAAATTTGCATTCACGATATAGGTAGTTAGGGGGCGACCATAAATTACGTGAGGTGTTTTTTTAAATTTTCTGTCCCTCTCTCTCCCCCTGGTGAGATGTCGTGAGATTTTATTTAACCCCATCCCCCATTCCCCAATCTCACGTGAGATTTTTCAAAATGTGGGTTTCTTATGTAAACGCGTTGGATTGTTATTGTAAAAAGAAAAAAAATTGCTTCGTGCCTTTATTTACGACTAGTTAAGACTAGTCATCATCAATATTGCTGAGAGTTTAATTATAAGTGTAATAAAAATTTAACAATAGAATACTTAAATCGTAACTACTGTGATTAAAAAAGAATATCTACTCTTAAAGATTAAATCTTAAATATGTACAATCTGGATTAAATGGACCAAAATAGTATTTTTTTTTGTTTCAGTCAGAAAAAAATTGCGTGATATTTTTCGAGACCCCCCCTCTCTCCAACGTAAGATTAGATGAGATTTGACTCGACCCCCTCCCCCCTTAAACATCTCACGTAATTTATGGACGCCCCCTTAGGTACTATGTACTAGGTACTATGGTTACGTTAGGTTATGTATGGTTAGGTTAGGTACTATGTATTCCAGATCATGGTTTATCGGTATACAAATTTCATGAAAATCCGTTCAATAGTTTGCGTGACAGAGTAACAATCATCTTCACAAAATTTCACATTTAAACCAATGATATTATAATGTAAAAAGAGGTAGATATGTCACTAGCGCGCCGACCGCGACGATGGAGAGCGAAGAACAGGCAATTGACCGTTCTACTCATAGTCGCGCTCTGTGAATACAAGACGATACGCAAGCTTTTGTTGTTTTCAGAAGTGCTTGGCATTTGACATACAGCGTTAGTATATTTTACCAGCCTTGGTATATTTTACCAATGTGATTGCTGTAGTGAAATAAAAGATAAACGTGTGTGTTGTAGCTCTTTTCGGAACAGATTTTTTGGTTGATTTGTAAGAGCATAACGTATCTATATTTTTTAAATATCATTGATTTAAAATAGACATTTATTAGTAGGTAGATTTCGACCCAGTTACGTCATGTTACCCATATGGATTACGATAACATATCAATCTCTTACTTCTAGTAGGTACGATATTTTAAACAAAAGGGCCAAGGGGGGTAGAAGTGAGCTAGGTTGTATTAACCGGTGGTAACGCAAATAAATCGGTATACATACGAGTAGATACTACTTTAAGCTTACTTGATAAGGCAATAGACCTATACATAGATAAGTAGATATAATATAGATAGAGCTTAGCCTATAACGTACCTATTAGGAATGCAAATTATACTAACGATTTTATATGTGGGAAGGCAAAGGTTCTTAGTGTAACTTAGTCCATTGTTTAATATTCTTTGTTTTTATATGTAGATATCTTACAGTAATTATTTACGTAGCACATATCTAAGATAATATTTATTTCTAGATACTTAATACCTACCTGTTTCAAGTAACCTAGGTGTATTTTAAAAGTATAAGACTAAATCTGATCGGGAGATCTTTCTTTGCTAGTAAAAGTAAGCGTCTGTGCTGTTTAAGAATATGTCATGGAAGATCATGGTCGTAATGATTGAGAAGGAGACCGCCGCCGGCTCGGGATAGGAGAAATTCCAGTCGAAGCTATATGGACGGTGCAGGGGAGACTTTGAGGTCCTAGTACCTTTGTGCACGAGCTAGAGAAGGTATAAGAGTTTTCTAATCTAAGTAGATCCCAGCATTCGCAAAATCTCTACTTATACACCAAACGTGTGAATGTTCCTGAAGATTTGGCACCAAAAAGGTAATTAAAAATTTAAGGTTAACTAGCTGACTTGGCAAACGTTGTTTGTTCTGCCAAAAAAATTCTGGTGCGACCACAAACACCGTGACACGATATTTTTATATGTAAGTACAGATATATTAGATTAAAGGTAAGGCTGATAATAATGTGCTATTAATGAGGCCAATTAATGATTAATCATTATCTTGAAAATTTAAGTAGGTACCTACTGAGGATACTGAGGTATCAATAACTGCAAATGTAGATAAGTCAGTAAGAATGTGATATAGCATATAGCGCGTTCAGAGTTTATCAGGTGTATTCAGCATGAAGTTTCTGAAAATCGATACTTATTACCATGGCAACCTTTTAGAACTGCTCTTCTATACTCCTTTTGGCTTCATCTACCATCACGTAGCTCATCTCCTCGTTTGTCGGTCATTTAGCATAGCTTAAGCAATGATATTAAAATGTAAAAAGAGGTAAAGATGTCACTAGCGCGCCGACGATGAAGAGCGTAAGAGCAGGCAATTGACCGTTCTGTTCGTAGTCGCTCTGTCAATACAAGACGATACGCACGCTTTTGTTGTTGTCAGAAGTGCTACACATTTGACATACAGCGTTAAAATGCCTTCGTATATTAGACAAATGTGATTGGTGTAGTGAAACAAAAGATAAACGTGTGTGTGTTGTAGCTCTTTTCGGAACAGATTTTTTGGTTGATTTGTAAGGCCATAACTTATCTACATTTTTTTTAAATATCATTGAGTTTAAGTATATTTATTTAATTTACTATAAAGACCCACAGTTTGGTCGAAGAAAAAAAATATAAATCACCCTAGATGTATTTTTTTATTATTCGTAGAGAAAATTGCCTCACAGGTCTAAATAATATATAATAATACAATAAATTTATATAATAAACTAGTTTGATGATTGGATACGACGACGGAAAGAACTGAAAACAAAAAAAAATATTATGACGATGTCCAAGTAATAATCTGAGTATTTTAGTGTCTGAAATGTAAATAAAAACCTCGTTACAACTACATTATACTAACAATAAGAAGATAACATCGATAGAAAAACAACTTACCTTGTATCCTAATAAACAACTCGTTGGCTGGTACTCCAAAGTTAAAACCAAGCCACAGGGCATAAATACTATTGTAAGTAGTATCGATAATACCGATTTTAGGGCGATAGTATGCTGATATGGAAATTATTATTCAGACGCTTGAGTTTTTTTAATTATTATTAAATATTATTATCAACGTTTTAGCTATCAGTGTTTGTGAATTGCGCGCGCGCAGGCCGCGAGACTCGTACACTTGTGTCAAAACAGTTGCGCATTTACATCGTAACGGTGAAAGATAAAAATAGATATCTCATGCGGTAATATGAATCAGTATTCGATATCCGAACGCAACTCGATTTTAGGTTTGGTTTAAGTATCTATATAGAAGACGAAATTATCATGAACAGGCAACATATGGATTGGTTAAACTTAACTACAAGTACTACAACTACGTATTACGTCATAGTTTGAAAGGCAGTTAAAATCATCTTCGTCTATGGCACAGGCTCTCAAATATTATTATCTTCTTACATTCCCCTAGGTTCCCTGAGTAAAAAGTGCATATCCATAATAATATGACAAAGTTTAAGCTTCACTAATAGGAAACCCTGTAATAATTTTGCGTTCTGATTAAATCACCTCAACGCCTTAAAAATATTACTTATGATATGACTTTTTGACTTGTCCTGAACCTTATTCTTTAGGGCCCAATAGGGTCCCCTACTTTGAGAAACCTGGTCTATGTGCATAATAATACCAGAGGAGTCAGTAGGTATACTTACTTAATTTTACAATATTTTTGAAGTCTTGAACTGTATATCATACTTATTTGCTTTTGAAATAATAATGTATTAAAAATCACATGACCTGCTAAAAAACAAGAACGATAGAGTTATTAAATGAAATAATGAGTTGATTGTGGTGCTTAGTAGTACGTACCTACCAGTTAGGTAAATTACATTTTTTTTTGTATGGAAATTGATTACAAAAAAACGAATAACATCTACATATTTTATTATCATTAGACCACATCACTTTTACGCCGGAATTAATGTGGTAACATTGGTGGTTTCACTGTTTTATTTATTTTAGGGCATTACCAATATTTTTTGCATATTGAAATTAAATGTTAAAATTATTAGTAGGTACCTACATAGAGTAGTGGTATGTAATACTAAAATGTATCTACTTATCTAGTATTAATGAAATGTATACCGATAAAATTATTATTATCTTTGTTAAAGTAGATAAAGGCAAAATACAGTAAATTTCTAAATACGTATGAAACAATGTACGTACATATTTAGTTATTTATTTACCTTTAACTACCCACTATTTAGAAGACGTGCACGATAAAATGAAATGATTTTGGGAGCAGTGCAGGTTTGAGCTCTACCAGCGCCCTGGGCGAGATTTCTACGGCGTCCCCTATCTGCCACTGAAACCCATACGAAAATAATAAATGTATATCCATGCCAAGTTATAGCTTTCCAGCATAAAGGTCTCGACGCTATGTTGCGGACACGGACGTAAAAAAAAGACGGACGTAATCCCAACAATAAATTCAGTGAAGCACTCATAGTAATACCAAATCTCTATTCGTACAAGTACACACACCCACACATTGACACCATACTGCTTCAATCACGAATCAAAAATTACGCACACGTGGTAATCGAGCTGTCATTGCTATGCTTCACTCTCGATTAGACAAGGTTACGTCCGTTCTTTTTTTATGTCCGTGGCTGCGGACGGACGACATGACGAAACTACAAGGGTTCCGTTATGACTACCTGCGGCGCCCCTTCAAATCTGGCGTGCTTGGCGGTCGCCCAACCGCGTCCTACCCTAACGCCGGCTTGGGAGAGCTTGATTTTCGAGTTAAATAAAAAAACCGTATAATATTTAAACGTTTAATAGGAATTAACATTAATTTAGATAACAAGTTTTGACTTGTCATCCGATCACAACATACACATATTTTTCACAATTAGGTAAATTGACACGAAGGTACAGTTGGCCGTAGAAGTAGCTTGACATTTTAGTACTTTGTAATAGTAACTGTTTCGACGGTTTCCTAGCAACATCTATGACAAATTCAAGAAACGAAATGTGACAAGGTACTAAAATGTTAAGCTACTTCTGCGGCCGACTGTACACAAGTGAAAACTAATCGCCAATACACATTAAAATATCGTAATATATCAATAAGAAAAAGTCTAGTTAGGAATAAAAAATAGTTCTCAAAAAAACGCTAGATGGTATCACCAGCAATTTGTTTGGGGCCGTATTTAAATGATTTTTAAAGGGTGCACATGTTGATCAAATATAGATAGGTACTATAAGTAGGTAATTTATTTTATTTTAACGCTTAACCAAAACAATTGGCCTGACCACGATTCTTGTAAATCGCGATTGATACAACTGGTGCCTAAAATTTAGATGCATAATATTATATTTTAATAGTCATAGAAAATTTTAATAACCTATCGTTTCTAGTGGCAATTGTGGTTTGTGCTATTATTGCGTTACGATTTGTGACAGGCGTTGTGAATAAAAACTATGTCCTTTATTTTATAACTTCGGGCAGATCAAATGCTGGTCATGCACGATCATTCAGTAAACTTGACGGTGTATGGCTATATGGCTATATACAATGAACATATTCGTTCACTGGCTATATAGCTATCTCATAAAACTGGATGCCGCATCAAGTCAAACTGAAAACTTGACAAGAACTTGATCGTGGCCGGCTTTAAACTTTGCCATCTAGGACACTAAATATTTTGACTAAACGTGGTATATTCACGATTTTTGCATTTAACACCGATATTTCAACCTCATTGATTTGATCGTGGACGTTGCGCAATAAAAATTGTGAGTACCCATTATAGCTCAAATGTAATCATTTGATCAACTTAACATTATAATATTAAGGTATTATTATATATTGTATTTTATGTATGTATGGTATTATTATATATTGTATTGTATGTATGTATATTAAATATTGTATTTTATTGGTAACACGAGAAAGTTACTGGTGTTCCAATAAACAGTTTTGAAATACACTTTGGGACGATATAAATAAATGGTTGCTGGTAACGGTTGTAATTTAATTATTAATTAATTAATGCAGTAGGTACCGTTGTTGACTAGGATATAGATAGCAATTTTTTACATATACGATTTCAAATTGGCAGCATTATAACAGCCAAATCTGGTGTGGTATATTGTTTGGTAAGAACATACAATTTTCAAAAATTAATAAAATAGGTTTAGACAAAGTACTTAACTAACTTATTTAGGTATATAATTATAAATACTTACACCATACATTTTAAAAATAAATTAGACAACAAAGCTCTAATCTACCTTTAAAAAAGTTAATAGTTAAATTAAATACGTGGTTGATGTTTTACAGAAATATTTAAATGTAATCTCTTCTGCTCAGCAGAGAGTCATAACTGTAGTGGTCACAACCATAATTATAAATTAACTGTGTATTTGAAATAAAATTAATGGATTTTCATACAATCATATTAGGAAAAAAACTACAATATATTTCTTCAATTAAAAATATATATCTTCCATTGATAGCTAATTAATCATGTACCTAGATATTAATCAATGACTCTGAATTTAATTTTAAAAATCCGTAAATATTCTCAAAATAACCAATTACATAATTACCATTCATAGGGCTTGTTTCACAATCTTCAAGTAAGTCCGAAGTAAGCTATTCGTTGGTTAAGTTGACATTTATTGTATGTAAAATGACACTTTAACGTCACTTTAACGGGCGAATAGCTTATTCAGGACTCTACTTGAAGATGGTGAAACAAGCCCTTAATCATAATTTTACTGGTATACAAATTAAAAGCTATATCGGTTTGAGCCTCAAACTAAATTAACTTATAGAGTTAGAAATACTAAATTCAATACATTATTACGTAGGACGTCGAATACATGTGGACTCTGAGAGGGTGGACGTCTTACGTGATCACTTCGACGTATGCCAATGTCTGCTTGTATCCTGAAAAATTAATTGAAAGATACATGTTAATCATAGTTTAATTAAAACACCAACCAAGATAACTGAAATATCTATCTACTGGATACATTGAAAAGGATACACGAACGATCGCTGACTCCCGGGACCGATAAAAAATTACTAAAACTTAATGTTTTTTCAAAGTATGGAATAAAGTTTGTTACTAGCCCTACTAGGTACAGTGGAACTTCGATTATCCGGCCGTCAGTTATACGAATTCACAATAAAATTATCCGGACTATAAACCCCGATCAAGACACGTCAGCCAAATACTTTAACCCTTTCTTAGTTGTAATTTTTTAATAAACATTGATTTTTGACAAAAATTTTAATTTTTAATAATTACCTAAGGGGCCATCACGTCACAAAATTTAGGACCCCCTCCCACCCCTTGTCACGCAATGTCATCGATCCCCCCCCCTCCCCCCTAACGTGTGACGTAATTTATGGATGGCCCCTAACATTATGTATCTGTCTTGTACATAAACTGTTTTTCTTCATACAGTCAATTATCTGGATCTTCGATTATCTGATTGCCTAATGTTTGACAATAATTACTCCGGTTAATCGAGGCCCTACTCTATTGTATTACCATTCATTAAACAACCGACCACGCCTTGAGTTGATTGTGGGCGTGTAGTCAAGAATTAACTATTATAGTTGCATGAAAAACGCTCAGTACTACACTAACACTCAGTAAAACTACTTCACTCAACGTTTACAAAAGTTTTAAAACGGGTTATTTTTTACTATCCAGATAAATCTTTTAAGGATTTCTCTACCTTGATGATCGATGATCATGGAATCAAATCAAATCAAATCCTTCTTAATACCTCATGAAGAGGCTTTGGATCATAAGAACTCACCGCTGAATTATTTAAGAGTAATGGCATGAATTATCATCGTGACATTTTAAGACTGTATTAATTTTGGCCTTATATTCTTATCCACTGATGTTCTCACAGACATGTATACTCTAGATATACATGTCTGTGGATGTTCTCCACCTTATTCTGTCAAACAGGCTCCTGTCTGGCCAAGGGAAAGACGATTTATGCAAGTGATAATTTGTCATACTTACGTTATATTAAAAAACGAAATAACAGTTTAAAAAATAAAAACACCTTTTTATAGTGCACTAAAAAGCAAAAAAATGTGATTGTTGTGCACCGTTAACGAGTTCACCCAGGAAGTTTGAAGTCAACCAGGAGTGTAGCATGAGGTTACCTATTACTTATGGAGTTTAGATCGAGCATTTATGATTGAGTGTGTGTCTATTAAAATTTTCATGTTTGTGTTGTTAAGAGGAAGTAGATATAATTTAGCTTGCAAGATTTGACAAAACCAACAAACGAATAATCTAAGAATTGCAAGTTAAATACATAAAAGCTTGTAACTAGAGCCTACGTACTACGTGCAGAACGAACCCAAATATACCGTAACTTGACGTTAAAATACTTACACGCGCCCATACCATGGCACTCAAATTGGTCTAATAGGACCAAATATGAGTTACTTATTTACCGCGGCGACCCTGTCTCACGTAGTTCATGAGAGAAAGAGAAAGAGATGGCGATAATTTTGTTTGTATGAAAAAAATTTTGAAAATTTCTGACGGTCCTATCTTTCCTTTAGAAATCATCGTTTCGCAACTAACTAAAATATTTTATTAACAGCTGTCTGTTAACAAATTTCCTTCGTGAGCTAAAATGATTATTGGAACGAAGTTCCTTATCGTGCGTTGCGAAAGGAGACTAAGCGGAAAATTTTGTAACGAAAAGTTGTAACGACACTTTTTGCCGTCGTTAGTCGTTACAACTCGTGCGGCGTCGTTACATGTCGTGCGGCGTGCGCATGTTTCTCTGTCTGTCTCTCTCTCTCTCTCTCTTATAGAAAGCAAGCCAGATATTTTCGTTTCTTGCAGTAAGTACTAGGATAGCAAAAACATGCAAGCGAGTGCCAAAACAAATCTGGGGTATTAAATTTCTCATCGGCTTTGTTCACCTAGTAGCAAGCTATTGCTATTGCTAAGCAACTTGCTGCATGTTTTTGCTATCCTAGTACTTACTGCAAGGAACTTCGTTCCATCCGGGTGTCCCTTGACACCTCTCAAGTTTTTTTTTCTGTTTTTTATGGATACGTAGCTCGTCGAGCTGGTGTTAGGGGTCTAATCCATCTTTCAACCCAAACCAACCTCCCCAGTGTGAGGCATCCTGCTGAACAACAGACGAGTCCATGGCGAACGGTCCCATGTTGTTTTCCTGCCTGGCTAGCTCTCTAAACCTTTCTCACACTGCTTCTAAAATCGACCGTGAAGCTTTTTTTACACATTTCGGTCGTGTTGGAGAGTCAGCTATTTTCGCTACGTTCCGCAACGTATTTAAGGCGTTAAGGTGTTATTGATGTCCATGGCTGATCGTCGCCACTTGCCATAAATGGCATTTATTAATGCCTGTTTTACATTTTGGTGTTAAAAGTCGGACATGACATAATCTAGACACACGGAAACAAGCCAAATAAGAGAACTGGCGAACACCATCCGTGTGTTTTCCTTCTTCTTAATCGTTTCGCTCTTGACAAAGCGGTCGTGATCATGTAGTTGCTTTACTGGCTGATGTAATTCTTCCCACAATCTTTAGCCATTCCGATCGGTTGGTTGTCATTTTGGTGGACTCATGCAATGGGCCGTCCACAGCCCATTTGGTCAAACATTTGGTCAAACATTTGGTCAAACATTTGGATAAATAATTTGGAGCTTCCTCACCTTCACAGTTCCTTGATGTAGACTCGTGCTTCGTCGTGCGGCGGGTCAGGGTGCGGTGCGTACGGGAGGTCAGCGTAGAACATGGAGTATATCTTCTTGTAGTGCAGCCGCTCTGCTGCAGCCGCGGAGAACGCTGACGTGGTGTCCATGCGCAACGCACCTGCGTTCACCTCACGAGCTATCCGCCTGGAATAGAAAGTTCGAGTTTTAGTTTGTGGAGAATATTTGTCGGTCAATCGGCACTAACCAAAAAGACCAAAGCCATTCCCAATCAAACGCCGGATACTTTTGGTTAAGAATCGCCAGTCGTGATCTTTACCAGCTCGGATGTCATTGTCATTCGATTACGATACCCTAGTCTGCCGGCTGGAATTGGGGGACAATATTCTATCCGCTAACGGCCAAAACTTACCTAAGCTCAAATTGTTGATGGCTATAAAGAACAGATTAAAGTTACTATGCACTTTCTAACAGATATGTCATGTACCTACTCTCTTTGAAATAATGAGATGGACGTATGTCCAGGTCGTATTGCAGTTATTACTTTTCAACGCTGCATCTAATAACCTCGTAGATCTACGCATCATGTTAGAAATACAACAATATATATAGAGGTAAAATGTCATGTGCAAATTTTAAAGAATTTTAATTTTTAAGAGTATGTGTAAAGCTGTCAAGGTTGCAACAGGTAATTGTATTAAATTGTATCTTTGTGTTTATTTCGTTGAATATGCACCGGCTGAATTGTAGCCATCACGTGATTGCAGTTTCTTCCTGGTTGACATAATTTTATGCGATTAACTGTGCAGGAAGCACTTTTGGTCTCACGTTTAAAATAATGGGGATCAATGAATTATTCCTTATATTTTATCTAAAACATGTTAACATGTAGTGACAGTTATTTATAACAACTACCATATTAACCCTATACCTACTTGGCAAGGATTTTTTTTGTAAATATTCGTTAATTTTGTTACGTTTATTGGATTTCGGGGTTATAAAAAAATGTAAAAAATAAAAAAAATTTAACGTATACCAATTTCGGCCCTCAGATTAAAGTTTCGGACCTATCGGATTACGACTGGCTTCGTGTTTCAATGTGTGTGTTCAATAGTTGGTTTAGGCGAATGGAACTTTGCATAGAGAATGAAGGAGAGTATTTCGAAAAAATCTAAAATAAATATTGTTAATATTTTCTTGTACCTATAGTTTTTCTTGTCTCAAAACTGGTGGTGCAAAATATCGAATATATTATTACTTATATTATAATAGTTGTTACAATAGTTGTTATGTATTGTCAATCGTAGATTTCTAGCTCCCTCACTGTAAATATTTTATAATATTAGAAATTAATTTTAGACATACATTTCTTTAGACAATAAAATTTTTTAAACCGAAGTTTTACTAATTTCAAACAAATAAAGTGGCTGAGTAGTAAATGACGACTCAACTGTCAGTCTTCAGTGGAACAATGCAATTTATATGATACGTTGTCTTCATTAGTCACACAATAGATGCCGTCAACGGCTCAGATGTCATGTTAATTGAACCACCCATTCAGCTACTGCAGCGCATATTCATTCTTGTGGCGTCTATTTGTCTGTCTCTCTGTTCATTATAGTCGAGAGCCTGTCTGTCCTAGTTACGATGGAAGTTGGCCAACATAGTGATTACAGCTCATTCACACGAGGATGATTCGTGCTTATTCCCGTATCGTATTTTTTCACGATTTGTATTTTTTTTGACGGTGCAATGGTTTATAATGGCCGTGTTTACACGAGTCACGAATTGTGAAAAATGACGGATACGTCTTAAATGATGTACCGTCTTTTAAAAATCATGTTTGTCAAAAAACACAAATCAAGTCTTAGTGTGAACATCTATTCGGATAATTATGCAATGTGAACATGCATCCGTCATGACGTATCGCTTTATTTGACGAATCTTCAATGACGGGTCCCGTGTGGTGTAATCAGCTCTTAGTATGTTGAGTTATTTATTGTCATGTAAATTTTCAAATAGCGTATCTTCGTCTGCATAGTCCAACCACAGTATAAGAATATTTCTATACTGTGGTCCAACTTTAGACGACGACTCGTCTAAAGTTGGACCACAACTTTTGGTAAACAAAACAATCTAAGTAGTTTTTATTGAAATATATATTTTTTTCAGTTTACTTACAGGATTCAATGATTATTAAATTGTTAAATTATTTTGATTTTATGTCTTATTTTTAAATTACAGACTACGATGAAATGACTCTATAACGCCCCAAATCAGAGTCACTAACGGTCACTTAAATCGCTCCTTAGTACAGAATTTGTATGGAGTTTCTTTACTAAGGAGTGATTAAAGTAACCGTTAGTGACTCTAACGGTGTTAGAGTTGGTGCGTAATATTGTTTACTAAATAGCCACGTCTTTAGTGACTTAGTATTGGATAGCTGACCTACATAAAGCAATCGGTCCCGGTTGCTATCGTTAGAATCAGATATCTATAGTCGATAAGCTATATCAGAGACCTTCGGGTGACACAAGAACTTTCGACGCTTGAATTGACCACTAACCCCTTCACCAATACGCACTGGAGCAGCGTGGTAGAGTGTGTTTTGTGCCTTCTCGGTCCAATAATGGGTTGAAACAATATTTCCTCACTTCTCTACCATAGTTGGAGCTTCATTGCTCCTTTTACGTTTTTATTTACAGACCTTTCTTTCCTTTATTTTCCTTTCTTTTCGTGGGGTTTTAAATTTGTATTTTACGATTCCACTTCAATCTACTAATTCTCCAACTTGTACCTACGGGTAGTTTTTTTAAGTTAGTAAATTTCTCATCCCATAAGTTGACTTGGAGTTATAAGATTACAAACAATATATTTCTGTTTCCGCTATTCGTCTTTACTGAATAAATTTAAAATATGATTACGTTGAGGGTAAATTGCATGCTTACTAAATCTATAGCCTATCTAATCCTAGCCTGGAAACCTATGTTTAAATTGTCATAGTAACAAAACAAGTAGGACATTAATCGCATAACCAACCGCATGATCTGGAAATCGTGATTGTACTTACGCCTCTAAACAATAGTCCACTTATCAATAAATCTGAACGAGAATCGGTTCACAGTATCATGAAATCAATAACGTTGAATGTCCGTTTATCTGCGAATCGACATTTAATAAGTTCATTGTCAATATCATAAAAACATGATTAAATGACGCAAGTTGATTAAATCAAATGACGCACAGTATGCACGGGGTGACAGGAACAATCTCGGAAGTGTATTATCGTGGGATGTTAAATACATATTTCTTGCTCGTATTTTATACTCTCCATCGAACAAGACCATAGCAACAGATCCGTTCTGCTGGAGGCTGCTCAGCTGTGTACCTGTCTGATATCCAGTTCAGGCATGCATCGTGTCAATCATGTGTTAAACAAAAATACTTTCTATTTTTCATAAGTATAGCGTGTTTTCATCGTTTTCTTTTAAGTAGCTTATCCTGTTTGTGTGGGATCAAATCTTTCAAACTACATCTACACACTCTCATTTACTCTCACTTTCGATGTGCGTGCGTGCGTGCGTGCGTGCGTGCGTGCGTGTGTGTGTGTGTGTGTGTGTGTGTGTGTGTGTGTGTGTGTGTGTGTGTGTGTGTGTGTGTGTGTGTGTGTGTGTGTCGCGCGCAGATCCGAGCAGCGAGCATAGTACACGGCCTTTTGTTGCAAACCGTCTTTTGTTTTTTATTAGGTTTTCTAATAACTGGGAAATAATTTACGTACAATTAACATGTCGTATGGAGCATTCCGGGTTTTTAGATACGTCTATATTTATCCTAACGAAATCTTTTAAAGGTTAACAAGGTTCTATTTGTAGAACAAAGAATCTTACTTCCTTACAGGACAAAAAATAGCATTTAAAATGTATATATTACAATACCTAATAAGCATGTATTCATAATACCTATTAAATGTTTGCATACAACGTAGGTAAACTAATGCTCACTGCTTCTTATAGTAGGGATGTAGAAAACAAAATGAAAATCTTGCCAAATTAAAGTACAATAAACATAGTAAAATGATTCAGAATTTGTTTTGATGCAAATTCTAAGGCATCTACAGAGGCTACAGGTTTTCCAAAGTGAAGCGGACGGATAACTAGAAAATAAATAAATAATTGCTCACACACGTCCTCGCGGTACCTCAGTGGTTTATAATGTTTTACATGTTAGGACAACCAGGTCACGCCCAACTTGACATATCATTGATAAACCGTAAACCACTCAGGAGTTATAAAAAATACCTGCTTAAGTGTATCAGTGATATCAATATGAATAAATGATTTTGAACGTTTAACCTTAGTTAATACTGCGAGCGAGGGGTTCGTACCCTATACCCATCAACGTACTCTGTGACTGTCCTGCCATAAGTTACTGCAGAAGCCGTATCTTAGGAGGCCACCTAATCCCACCCAGCCAAGTAAAAGAACTGGAACCTAGGAATATCCTACTTACTGTTCATCAAAGCAGTAGGACTTGGAGACCAGATCTAACTCAGAAACGCGTACGGCTACAATAGATCAAATATGGTCGCAGTGGCCCCTGGGATGGTTGTTCCAGGCCCGAAAAACCAAATAATAACAATAATAATACCTATACCTACGTATTGAATAATGTGGCGGGTAGAATAGACAACACAAACACTTGCGACCCGAGAACAAAGACAATCTATCACACAAGAATATTTAAAAAATTCGTTCCTTATATAGTGTGGGGCAATATTTAAAAAATATAGATACGTTATGCCCTTACAAATCAACCAAAAAATATGTTCCGAAAAGAACTACAACACACACACGTTTATCTTTTGTTTCACTACACCAATCACATTGATATAATACACGAAGGCATTTTAACGCTGTATGTTAAATGTCAAGCACTTCTGGAAACAACAAAAGCGTGCGTAGGCGTGCATATTGTCTTGTATTGACAGAGCGACTACGAGCAGAACGGTCAATTGCCTATTCTTACGCTCTTCAATGTCGGCGCGCTAGTGAAAAGTGAAATATCTACCTCTTTTTTACATTATAATATCATTGCTGTCACATAAATGTAAGCACGATTTGTCACATAATGGACCTATCCCCCGAACGGCAATCAAACCTAGAACCACTCGCCCCGCAGGCAGCCTAGGTTACTATGATACAGGCTCGTCAATAATATTACTTTCGAGTTGTTTCGTTTTCGGTTTCGTTGTTGTGTAATGAGTACATTATTTAATCTATTCGAAGTCAGTTCACTTCCTTATCATAAGTGTCTTAAAATATTCCACCTAGCAACCTACTTAATTATCAAGTTTTTGTTTGGTATATAACTTGCCTGAACACAAAGAGCAAAAATTATAAAAAAAACTAATAATTCATTTTCATTTGGTATGTTGTCCAAACTTGATTGAGCAATCAAAAGTACATAATTATATGTTGTTACCAACGCATCCTTGTAGTTCATTTTCTATAAGTAACCGTAGACTAACGAGCCACCTGATGGTAAGTGGTCTGTTTACTGTCGTTCATCGCCATTAGTAAGAACAGAGGCATCACCAACGAGTTGCCACCCGAAAAGGAAGCTTCAAACCGTTTATTTAACCGACTCTCTTACCCTGTCCTCTTACCCCACTCTCTGTAAATTCCAGGCCTTGCTTGTTTTGACATTTAAGGATGAGCGTATTTTTTGAGCTTTGAGTCGCGAAAAGTGAGATGCGTGCATTCGATTTCATACACTTTAGATACGTTATACCTTTACAAATCAACCAAAAAATCTGTTCCGAAAAGAGCTACAACACACACACGTTTATCTTTTGTTTCACTACACCAATCATATAATTAACGAACGCATTTTAACGCTATATGTCAAATGTCAAGAACTTCTGACAACAATAAAAGCGTGCGTATCGTCTTGTACTGACAATGCGACTGCGAGCAGAACGGTCAATTGCCTGTTCTTACGCTCTTCATCGTCGGCGCGCTAGTGACATATCTACCTCTTTTTTACATTATAATATCATTGACTAAAGTAAAGTTCAGACTTTAATATGAAACCGACTCATTTTAATCACTCACAGGACACAGCTCAAAAATACGCTCCTTTGGCCTCAGCCTTATATCACAGACGTTGTTTTTCGGGGTTATGCTTGTTTTCTTTTCTTTTATTTCTATGTTACTGTACAGTACAGGTGTTTTTGGTCGTCAACATTCAGTAATGCATTTGTCCCTGGACAGCGGTAACCAGTTACTTAGTAGTTTTCATAGGCTTGAAAAATCAAATATATTACGCGATCTCAATAAAGCCCCTCAGAATTTTCAGGAGCATTTAATTAATTATAGTATTAATAAATAAAATGGGTGCTGGGACACATAGAAGAAATGAAACTTCAACGGACAAGTGGAAAAACGAATGGCAACGGACAAGTGGAAAAACGAATCGCAACGAACAAGTGGAAAAACGAATCGCAACGGACAAGTGGCAAAACGAATCGCAACGGACGAGTGGCAAAACGAATCGCAACAAAATTTTAACCTGAAGTTTTACAGGCAGGTTTTCAACTTAGACGAGTACATTAACAATCTGCCTGCTTCAAAAATTTACGCGGATAACACTACGGGTCTTCTCTCACCAGTTCTTGTCAATTGATACATTCTTGACACATGCGATAATATATTATTATTAATGTCTGAGTCATATGCGTTGCACTTTTTGTTATTATACAATAATTCAGCCGATATCGATGTATTATATCATTAGACTGCCGTCGCTGTTTTTTCCGAAGGTCATTTGTACGTATTATTTTTTATTGAATTCTATTATAACCGTTGTTGCGTTAGATTTATTGCTTCCTAGTTACCTACTCTGTTTATTCCCTGTAGTAGAAAAAATTCACGTAGTATGTCAACAGCCAGCTCGGTGGCCTACCTCCTTAATCCCCATGGTTACATGAAATCCAAACCCAGCAGTGAGACATATTCAGTTCATTGCATATTCATCAATATGTCTCAATCAATGATGACGATTTAAGATTTTAAAAACCTTAGTAAGCGGCGACAAATTTTATGTCATTTTTCTTTTCCTTTTTCTTCACAACCAAATGTTTGTTAAAGGAGTATCATTATTGGATTTACAGTATCAGTCTAAAAGTGTATCTGATAATTAATAATGAAAAGGAGGCCAACTGTCTCCCGTTTCAGACTATTTCTCTCCGAATTCATTAGGAACGGATAAACTTGGTTTGGCCTAATTCGCTCTCCCCTAAATTCACCAGGGGCGGATCAATTTCCCAACCTTGAAATTCGTTACACGCAGATTAATTCGGTTCCTCCAAATTTCAGGGATGAACTAATTTGGCAACAATTTACCCGAATCGGGAATATATTTTTATGGTTTTAACTGGAAAACGAAGGTCGATTCAACTGGTAAATGGTTCTTCCTACCTGATACCAAGTCCAATTCTTATATTTATACCTACGTGTTTCGCTTAAAAACATTTAATAAACGCTTAAAACGCTTACACAATCATACCCCCGCAGTAGGTTTCTACCTGTGTCGCGGGTGGCATTGACGACACATATAACATATCACAATAACACCCATGATCCGAGTACAAATATTAATTTAACTGTCACATAAATATCTGCCCCGGCCGGGAATCGAACCCGGGATCCTTCGCTTCGCAGGTAGGGTTGCTACCAACTAGGCTACAAGGCTTTATTTGATCCTTTGATTGATTTTACCAGGACGTTATTAGCGAGCCAAGTAGTGAAGTGAACTTGAGAAAAGACCTATTTGGGTTAAGAATTTAGTTATAAGTTAAAATTCAGACATACATGCATTAGTTTAAACAATAATTCCTAACATTGTACTTACTCAGTCTCCTCACAAAGCACTCTCATGAGCCCTCGTCCGCGCCAGCCAGAGTGCGTGGACGCTATCCTGACTTCCAACACGGTGTGGCAGGAGAGAGGCAGCTTGTCCCAGATCCTCGCCTCTCGGTCCAGGTGTCCCAGCACCTTCAGGATCCGCCGGAACTTCGGATGAGGGCAGTCTTCAGACTTGTCTGTGTAGTCCACCTCCTGGAAAGAATGGGCGTTGAGTTGCAGTCCAAGTAACTTGATTATATTTTTATAGCAATGGTGACTTTAAAAAAGTTTTTGTAAAAACATGATTAAAATTTAATAAATTTAATTTCATATTTTCCACTGATTATTTAAAATATCGAATGTTTCGCGTTTTTGCTTTAAAGATCGTAAGTATTTAAAAAGAAGGCGGCTCCTGTATTCCGTAAAACTCATTAACACAACTCTTGCTCTGTTTTAATGAAAACAGTTGAATTCTCTAAATATTTTTTCTATAAATCACGATAGAAAATTTAATCTTAATACATAAAAATTGTATTCCGGGGCTAAGGCATTTTACTGCTAATGGAACTACACTCATGGGATAACCTACCTTTAAATTAATATTTTTATATACTTTATAATAAAAGCATTTTTACGTTCATTCAATGCTTTAAATCGTAGTAGACCCATATTTAAGGCTATCTTAAGTTTATAATGTTATCAATATACGTAATACGTTTGTATGTTACTTATTATCACTAAACCAAATGTACGGCAGTTTTGTTGATATCAGCATGGTCGTTGCGTACTCTTATCAAAATAATATAGAAGCTACGAACGCCGCGAACGACGTGCTTTTCTCCGGTTTAATTATGCGTATCACGCAGAACTGAAATTGATTGCCCGCGTCGGTGTTCCCGGTCGATTATAATGTGGGTGTCTTTAAATCAAGAGTGAATACGCTTTAATTAAGTTAGTGCGCTTAACGACATCATTGCCACTCACCGTCAGGTGGGATTGTAGTCAAGTATTGATATAACTAAGTATGAATAATAAAAAAGTAAATTCGATCTGGCATTTGGATACGTCGTGTAGGAGATCCGATGTGTATTAATATAATCACTGTTCACTGGCTCGACTATGTCTACGTATTTTACTATGGCACGTCACTGTCACTATAGGGACACATCCACAGAACATCTAATAATTAGTTAGAAAGGAGTTGTGGGCGGGGCAGGCGCGCCAAGACTATGAGCAAACGTGCATACTTCACAAAAACACGCGATCGCGCTGTTTAGTGACTCGCGACCTCCAACGGAGAAAAGTACTGCGAAACACTGCGACTAAATTACGTGAAAATTCCTTCATGTGCGGTAATTACTTGCCGTGCACGAAGCCAAGTGCTTAACATAAACAAAGGAAGCGTTTCTTTTCATCGGTAAGTAAAAAAACTACGATATTTTAGTTTAAATCCTTCAAAATGTCCTTCAAATAATTCTTTTCCCAAAAAATATACATTGCGGGCTGCATGCGCTCGTCATTTTTATCACATCAATTCGAACGCGTAATGTATTGCGTAGAAGTAGCTCTAGTGTTGGTCGTAGTAAAAGATGACATCGATATTCGATAGATTCTTTCGAAGTTATAATAAAAACAACGTTCTTAAGCAGGGCCTGATTAACCCTTAGGCTAATTAGGCTGCAGCCTAGGGCGCGAGGATCGGGGGGGCGCGCTAAAATCGTGTCTTCCCATGCACTAATCTAGCATCACTGCATCTACCCTACTTATTTCAACTAAACCGAGACAAAACACTATCTATAACTAGATGCGCTTGAGAGTCCCTGATTTTAACAATAAATTTTGAAATTTTAAAAAGCGCGCGTAAAACAAACACTGAATACGTCACGCTCAATATTTTTTTCAAGGTGTTAATTATTATTAAAAAACTTAAAAAAATTATGGTGTATTCGGAACACTTCAAAGAATATGCTTCCGTAGGAAATTTTTCTTAAAGTTAATTTTTCAACAAGTTAGACGATTTTATTAATTAACAAAATTTTCTCGAACTTCCATTTTCATTGTACATTTAAAAAAAAAGTTAAAAAAAGCTTCGTGGAGCCTTTCTTACATACATACTTAACGAAATCACATTATAAAAGTTTAAAAAATTTTAATACTTAATAATTTTATAAGTTGAACAAAAAATGATATTGAAATTTTTTTTTTCCAATTAATTATTATTACATATTCGTTTTTGCATTCATAAAAGACATTTACTGCCTTGAAAAAAAAACCCTCATTTTTATAACTTTTTTATAAACAAATGGACTATTTCAATGCTTTCAAGAATTTTTTTAATACCTTATTCTAAACAAAATATGATTTTTGAAAGATTTTTTTTTCCTAATAATAATATTTAATTGTTTATAATCGTTTTTTAATATTTTTATTGTTTAAATTATTAGTTAAGAATTTTTTTTCTTTAAAATCATAATTCATCTTCAATAGAAGTGTAAAAAAACAATTTTTTTATCAACAATTTCATTGTTTTTTAACTTAACAATATGTTATAAACAATTCTCAACTTTTTTATATTTTTTTTCTGAAACTCCTAAAAATAACAAAAACAACGATGTATACAATATGTTACCGGCAAAACCCGATTTCAGGTTAAACTAGTTTGGCCTAGGCCAGACTAGTTTGGCGCGACACGATTAGGAAAAGCTAGTTTCTCGTCAGTCTAAAACTGATTAGAACCGAATTGTTACGGATTTATATTTATTCGACAAATCTTTGTGCTTTAAACCTCTTAAATTACAGCTATTTTAGTCACGACTGCACTTCAAATTGTATTCGAACACCAAATGTAATAAATGATCACCAAATTAACTCCTCGCTTATATATTGTTTCTTTTGGATTCTTTTAATTTCCAAATGTAGGTCGAAATGGTTACAAAACCGACTTAGTCAACCCCGACCCCACGTGGTACTAGTCTGCCCTACCCCTAGAGTGAATGTAAACCCCGGAGGCGCGGAGGGAGAGCAGCCCCCGCCCGCTGTAACCAACTGCAGGCACTATCACACTATGTGAGCCGAAGCGGCTGAGGCTGGTCGCCGCAGGGGACCAAAAAGCCGAAGCTGCATAGGAGAGCATAGAGTGCCTGCAGTTTTTTACGCAAGGGCGGAGGGGCTGCACTTCCCGCAGCGCCGGAGACGTTCGGAAGCCTGTTTGTGAATCAAAAAATGGATTACCATTTTTGGTTATAATTTTACATTAAAATGCTGTTTTAATTTTGGTGATCATTCACTACTTTTGGGTTAACAATGATTTATTTGTTGGTAAGTTAAACATAAGCCAAAGTTATTGACGAGAAACTAGTTTTGCCTAATCGTGTCGCGCTAAACTAGTTTGGCCTAGGTCAAACTAGTATAACCTGAAATCGGGTTTTGCCGGTAACATATATAACAAAGTACAAAGTACAAAGTAAAATTCTTATAAACAAAGTATTAAATTTTTTTAAACTTTAATGGCGTGATCTCGTCAAGTATGTAGAGTTGTGGGAGTCAGGAGTTATTTTTTGGAAATTTCCTTTTCTTTAAGAATCTTTTTAATAACTTTTGCAATTTTTTGCGTGCTGGTAAACGCTTCCGAAACATTTTTCTAGACATCGTTCCGGGCAGAATGAGCTATCGCACGTATTTTTAAGAGCACTACTTATCTCTATTTTTCATCATTTTGAACTTATTGCTTAGACTACCTCGTAATAATGTTCGGTTTATGCGTATTAAGTAGTTAACTAAATTTTAAGTAAATTAATGTGTAAACGGACAATTTGGTAGTTAAAATTTAGTTATCAAGTAGACAAATAATTTAGATTTTTTCTATTTTCTGTTAAGTAGGTGGGCGGGGCTTATCACTTAACACGTTTCGACAGGCACTTTTTAGTTAAAAGGACCCCGCACTAATTGTTTGGAAAGTGGGTTTCAGCGGATTGGTCTGAATTTTTGGTATGTTGTAGTCCTAACCGTACTGATCAAAAGTCCCAATGGGCACGACCCCCCATATCGCGTGTGCTCTCCTTCAGGGCGCGCTAACCCCACTCCCCCTCCCCCATAGTCTATTTATTCGATTTCAGCGGAATGATTCTGAATTTTTGGTATGTTGTAGTTCTAACCATGCCAATCAAGAGTTCCTACTCTACTCACTACTTTTTTGGCAGGGGCGCGTCCTCATAATTAGCCTAGGGCGGTCAGATCTCTTGATCAGTCGCTGTTCTTAAGTAATGTGAATGTGGCCAGATAAATTTAATATTTTATGCATTGAAATATAGTTTGAAAGAACATTGACGTATTTTACACGTAGTAAAACTGGTTTATATTATATTTTTCAGTTAGATTTTTGGCAGGATATTGTTGTTTGAAGCAGTTACTTCTTGTTTATTATTTTGTTAAAATCTATATCTAATCTAGCGTTCATGAGTACCGTCATTGAACCTAGGTGGCATGCCTATGAGTACCGCCATTTTGAAAATCGGCAGTTGGTTTGATCACACGGTGGTTCAAATTGTTAGTGCAGCGCCACGTTACACTAGGGGTCCTAGGTTCAAATTCCATATCTGTAAAATTTTTGGAATCCACATTTTCATGTTTTATTCTAATATAATTTAATGAATTTTAGTTTCCCGAAAGATTCAGTTATACGAGCTCAGTGGATCGCTGCAACAGGCAACCTGACTGGATTCCTACTAAATGTTATTTTTTATGGATTTAAGGTAAACATTTATTTTACACATCTGTCGACCTTACGAAAATAAATACCGATAAAAGTTTATCGTCAGTCAATCCTTAAGCTACAGTGCCACGCCTCTCACGCACACATAACAACCCTCGTGTGTATTTGTTCATTTTCGTAGTAGTAAGCAAATGGAGGGGATCGAAACGGCGACAGCGGTTCTCGTACAAATTACGCGCTATGCCCTTTCTAACTAATTATTAGATGTTCTGTGGACACATCCATCTACTCCGGGATCTCCGCCGAGACTGCCGTCTTGTACTGAGTTAGGTCATGTATCGAGTAATCGACTAATACAATAATCGAATAGATGATCGAATGGACGAGTCCATTCGATCATCAAGCGAGGCGTCATCTAGCGACACCAGCGCACAACTCTGAGTACGTAACCACTTCGTAAGTGACAGCGACGTTTGCCATTTAATACAGAGACACACGAGACAGTGTATGTATGCTATCGCACATACACTACACGTCGTTTGGCATAAGAAGATAAGGTTTCACTTCGTGATTTTGTTAACCTTTTAGATAGTAGGTATAGGTGGACTTATGCACTCACTCCGGAGCGTTGGCCTTTTGCCTTTAAAGATGTATCGATGCGGGGAACTAAGGGTGAATTTGCCAATTCATTAATTAATTAGGAACCTTCCTGAGTTTAAGGTAACTAATATAAAGTCTTTCTAAGACCAGTTTGTACGTAGAATGTAGAATGACACAGGGATCTATGAGGAAAGTTTTAGAGGAAAGTAGCTTCCGCCCGCAGCTTCGTCCGTGTGTTTTTAGGTCAATTTACATAAAACCATAATGAATTATAGACTTATACCCTCCTCAGGAATCACTATTTATTGGTAAAAATCGTACAAAAATCCGTTCAGTAGTTTTTGAGTTCATACAAATAGACAGTCATGGCCGGGGGGACTTTATTTTTAACCGATTTCAAAAAAGGAAGAGGTATTCAATTCTACTGTATTTTTTATGTTTGTTACCTCAGAATTTTCTACTGGGAGAACCGATTTTGATTACTCTTTTTTTAATCGAAAGCTGGTGCATGTCATGCGGTCCCACTTAAATTTGAGCTAAATCTGACCAGTAGTTTTTGAGTTATTTTGAAGTCGGTTATTTTTTCTTGGTAAAATTCAGATTAAATTATGTATAGATGGGCGGAAATATGACGATGATTGTTGAAGTTTTCTAAAAAAAACATACTGACGAAGCTTTAAATCGCGTAAACCTATAACTATACTAATGCAACTATTGTTTTATTATTATCAAAACAATATATTGTAGACAAGCTGATAGGACAAGATTATACCTATGTATATTATGCCCGTGCGATGCCAGGTCAGGTTGCATGTATTGCATACACCGCATGGTAAAAACATTTCCAGACAACCTTTGGAGGACAATAGACACGTTTTTGGCTTCTGTTTATAAATAGCAGGAAATTATAATCAAAAATAAAGTTATATTTGAAAAAGGCATATCAGAGCCACATCTGATCGTACCCGGATGTCTGTTTTAATAATCTAAATTAAGACGTATTTAAAAATATTAAATTAATTTCGAATCCAAAATCGAATCGTCATCTTACGAAGAACTTTAAGATCAACAACCGCCTAGACAAGTCAAGGTATATTAGTTACGTTTTCTGAGGTCGATCTGAGGACGTGTAACAAAGAAATAGAAACGGCATATTACGCCGTCACATATTATTTCTAACACATATAACAAAACTGTAAAACTATTATTATATTGTTTGTGCAATATTACCCAAGTATTCTTAGAATTTTTGTGTTTCTTAGAGTTCCATCGTCAAAACTGAACCCTTAGTTTCGTCATGTCTGTCTGACCGTCATCCGCAGTCTAGCTTAGAGCTCATTAGTATTAGAAATCGGTCGTTTGGAATGGGTATAAAATTAGAAATATTTAACACAACACCAAAGAGATAGAATAAAAAAATAAAGTTTTAATACAAACGTAAGTAAAATTTGAATGATTATAATATCTACCCCATAATGTGTATGTTGGATAGGTTTTTCCAAATACACTGTGATAGCGTAAATTATTTTTCAATATTGATTATACACATGGTTTTATTAAATAAATGGAGTAATTTTTAGGTGTAAGTATGTAAAAATTTAAAAAGCTTTAACCATAATAAATATTGTGTGTCATTTCTATTTTTTTACTCTATTCGATTGCGTTAGTGACCGTAGCCAAGGTTTCATTGCATACGGTTGTACTTGTAGTGCAATTACATAACCGAATCATAATAAACATAACACTTTATAATTTGTGCAGTTTTCATGCAGTTTGCAAGGTAATTTAATTAATTTTTAATATTGATACATGTACGAGTACCTAAGAATATGCAAATAATTGTAAATTGGCTGGTGCACCACTACTGAACACGCGTCTCTCCTCTTGAGGAGGCCTAGAGCATACTCCACCACGCTGCTCCAGTGCGGATTGGTGGAGGGGTTAGTGGCCAACCCAATTGTCGGACGCTTTCATGCTGCCCGAGGAATATGAATTTTATTATGACAATACACTCATCATCGTCATTTCATTTGCTTCTGCCACAATTTTTAATTTGTAATATTTAATTACTGGTAATGTAAAATCGACGAACAGTCCGCTATTTACTTAGAAACCAAGTTATATACCAAATGTAAATAATTGTGTACAGTACGCGCGCGAGTTGAATGCAGAGTTTTACTATGGCGCGCCATAGTACGCCATAGCGCCATATGGCCGCACCAGTGTTGCCAATGCTACGGCAATTACCGTATTCTACGGCTTTCAGGCCAAAAAATCACGTCAAATTTACGTCCTACGGCTGGAACCCTATAGCAAATTTTATGGCTTTTCACAAATTCTACGGTCTTTTTTTATTAATTTTTTCCAAGCATTTAATGAATGTTAAAACCTTGGAAACAGCGCCACTAGGCTAATGTTGATGTTAATTTAGGCTAATGAAAAGTGTGTTTGAAATGTTGTATTTTTTTTTTAGTCCGAGCGATGAACCGATGGTATATATTGGCATTATTGGATATCATAATATATTGGCAGCTCTGGACACGGCGCACAGTTGATCTTTTTCCATAATATAAACACGGCTTTTTTATCTAATGTACACGGCCTTCCAAAAATTTTCATTGGCAACACTGGGCCGCATTGCAACTCGCGCGCGGACTCTAGGTACTCGTATATAGTAATCTCGGTTGATAGTGCAGCGAGGGTAATGTTCAAAGCCTGAATAGCATGTCGAAGCATGCCCCTTTGATCTTACAGTCACCCAGTATCATGTTCTTGTTTAAACTAGATAGATAAGTGCTATCAACTTGACATTTTTATTTCCAGACATGTGGTGTTATAAGTTATGTAGATTATGCCATTATGCCACGACCCTGTAGCCTAGTTGGTAGCGATCCTGCCTGCGAAGCGAGGGGTCCCGGGTTCGATTCCCGGCCGGGGCAGATATTTATGTGACAGATAAATATTTGTACTCCGGTCATGGGTGTGATTGTGATGTGTTATAATTTTATTGTGTCGTCCATGCCACCCGCGACACAGGTAATAACTTACTGCGGGGGTATGAGTGTGTTAGCGTTTATTTTATTTTATCTTATCTTCATGAGATTTATAGATGAACATATTTTTTTGGTAATTTTTTTTTAGGTATGTGTGATAAGTTTTATGCTTGACTGCAATCCCTGATGGTAAGAAGTGGCGAAGAAGTTCAGGATGGTACATGCCGTAACTTAGTAAAAGTTACCAGCTAGCTTAGTAAGAGCGACAGTAAAGGCGTCACTGATTGCCGATGCCAGCCAAGAAAGAGAGAAGATAAAAAAGAAAGTTAGCAACATAGACGCTAGAAGAATAAATTTTATATGTATATTACTTTATTCATAACTTGCCCAGACACTATTATGTTAGACCTTAGATTTATTATTAAAAACGGCCATAAGCTAGCGAAGTGCAGATAAGCAGCTTTCATAGACATTTCAGAATATTATGGATAATTTTCAGAGATGCTCTTTCTTTCTTTTACTTCTCTCTTTCTTGGCCGGCAATGCATCAGTGATGCCTTTGGTGTTGCTGATGTCCATGACGATAGGCACTTACCATCAGGTGGATCGTCAGCTCGTTTGCCGGCTATTTCCATAAAAAAATGCTAGTTATGTTTTACTAATTTTATTTACATCCACTTCAAACCTCATAAATAGAACTAAAGCACCTACAAACATTCATAATTATACAATACACGCGCGCACTACGACGTTTTGATTAATATTAATTACCTTTCAAGTTATAATAAATGTATTTACACTTCATTTCACCCCCTTTTCATTTCCTTTGTTGCTTTAATTTGAATAACTTGACATTTTACATTACTCAAACTGTGGGAAAACCTCGATGAATATGAAGCTTTATGAATATAATAATATTACATGAATAGATAATTATAATATAATTAGGGAATTTTGGATGACATTTATCTCTTGTAAATATACTTTTTTAATATAGTACTTACTGTAGTTAAGATCTTTTTTTTATAGTGTAAGTTATACTATTTTATTTTTTGTTAGTATTAGTTCAATTAGTTTTATTTATTTTTATTTATTGTAATTTAATAATTGTACCTAATTAATATACGTTTACATTATGATTATATTTCGGTACTTACAATGATTTTTATAATCATGATCTAAATTTTTCCAAAAATAATAACGGACTTTGAAAAACTTATATCGAAAACGCTAATCTATTATTTCACGAATTGACGTTAATATTTTTGATTTCAGTTCCACATTTTTCAAGTTTTTCAAGTTTTTATTTATTTCATTACCTACTTATTTTATTGTAGAGAAACTGCAGCTTTATTACATAGCGCTTATTTCACTATTACTTTCCTCTTAATTCATTTAATAATAAATCGCTATAGAAATTCATTTAAATGAATAATTATTCCACGTAATTCTTGTTTTCTACTGTAGTTAAATACATTGTGTTTCTCGGCGTGGAAGATCGTTGTATGTTCAACTTGATCTACATGTCTCTTTCTTATTGTTTTATTTCGATATTTTGCTCTTTCAAGGGCGGTGTACCTCCAGTCTCCACAATGCGGTATGGGCAAGTTTTATTTTCAATAGTTTTTTAGTTCTTAATGTGCTGCAGTTGAAGTTTAACTACGTTATTATAAGTTCTATTATATTTTCTGTGGTTTAACTCACTTCGCGTCGCAGCAATTTAAAACTTTCAAGGAAGGGAAGCTGGGAATCTTTTCTTTAAATTATTATATTATTGAATTTTACTTAAACAAGTAAGAGTTTGTGAATATTATATTTTTATCTTCTTTGTGTATAGCTTCGGCCGAGAATCAAACCCGAAACATTACCAACTGTGCCTCTTTGCTTTACTCTTACGCGCTTTAAAACTTAATTAGGTTACGTGTCGTTATACATATAATAGGTATTAAATAATGCCTTAATAAGACTTTGGTGTTAAATAATATTGCTGTATTTAGTCTTTGACCTGTAATCACAGCGTGTCTCTCGCTCGTTAATTAAGTCTCCAAAAATCGCTTTATCCATATTTCGTTAAAAACTGTAGTAACTTAAATAGCTCAAAAATTTAATTAATAATGATTCGACAAGATATAGGGTATTTATTTTTATTTTTTTATTTTATTTTTACAGTTTTAGGAAAACTTACAGCTAAACAAATGCATTGTAGTCACAGAATAATAATGTTATGGCCAATTATAAGTTTCCACATATAGGTAGATAAATTATTATATTGTGTAAAATTAGTGCGCTACGCTTACTAAAATTTACCAATAGATAAACAGGGTAGGTACTTATTATCCTGGAAAACGCGGGCAGTCGCGGGAAGAGCGCCAATTCTTTTTAATAGCATATAGAACCGACACCGCGAACACAATGTATGTCCCAATGAATTGGCGCCGATCGGCTTAAATTTTCAACGGGGGCTCAGTTTTGAAAATAGAACCTCCCGGCGAGAACACACATTTTGTTCGAGATGTCTGTTCTATGACATTATACTTCAATGGCAATGCGTTTCTTTATAATGTCGATCGACAACCATTACCTACATTGCACTAATGCAATGATGATGAAAACCCTGAAGAACGTCACAAAACACAAACGCGTCAAAACGTCACAAAATTTATAAAGTCACAATTCAAATAGCTCTACTATAACAAAATAAATAACTCATTGCCAGGGCTTCGATGTTCAAAATGTTTTCCATGTGTGGTGTGCTTGTAGAGAGAAAAATATGTTTTTTACATGACCCGTTATTGGTTTTCTGTCATCCGCATTGAATATCGACAAAATTGGGAGTAACGAACGCGAAAATGCTTTGCTAATGAAATCTCTGACGTGAGAAACGTTTCGTTATTATAAACTTAAAACGATTTAAACGTATAAATAATCAGATTTGGAAAAATGATTATTAAAAGTACCTACACACACACACACATTAACTATACTTTCCGATGTTATGTTTAGAGTCCGACCGAAACTGGTTTTTCAGCCGAAACCGAAACCGAAAGTGAAACTTAGGGTGAGGCCAAAAGAGCGTATTTTTGGAGCTGTGAGTCACGTGAAATGAGCTGGTTTCATACAAAAGTTCAAATTGAATTGTTTGGAATTTATATTATATGCGATTTTACGATTTACGCTATTTTACGCAACGCACAGCTCAAATATGCTCGTTTGGCCACACCATTAAGATATTTTTTTGAGCTGCTCATTTGTGGACTCAACAAAAAAAAGTAGGGTAAAGGAACCGAATTGTTGAAATTTTACAAAGGCATATTTTGACATTTGGCAGGTCAACCCTCAAGATATCTGTCCGTTAACGTAGATCCACTACTTACGGGATACCCTATATATAGGTACATATATACTGAAGTACCTATAGGTATTTCAGTACCTATAGGTATTGAAATATAGCGTGTTTTTTACACATTTGTATAGTAGTACGTGCCTTGAGTTCGATAAACTTATATCTTAATACATAGACGGCAAAAATTCGAAAAAAATGTACTTATGAATGGGCGCCGTCTTAACCCCCGACGAAAAAGAGGGATGTTATAAGTTTGACGTGTTTGTGTATCTGTTGTATGTCTGTGCATCGTCGCTCCCAAACGGAGAAACGAAGGTGACTATATCAAAAGTGTTCTTAGCTATGTTTAGGGTACATCAAACTGACGGGTCTCACTCAATAAATGTAAGTATAGGCGAAATTTACATAACGTAATTTATTTGTGAACCGTTTGAAATAAAACAAACACTAAATGTTAACCCAAGCTCACTACAATATGTATAAGTCAGTGGAAACCGCAGCTAAACCTGTTAAGCCGTTCCTGAGATTAGTCGGAACAAACGCACAGACAAATAAACAAAAAATAATTTTTATTTAATCTATTATGGCTAAAACATACCCCTATTAAAAGTTTTACTCAAATATTAGTACAGTTGCAGTTTCATTATATGGCTATGACGATGATGGTATATGCCTACAGACAGTTAAATGGTGTTAGATAAGATGAAAAAAAAACAATAAAATTAAAGTCCTATGTTCAACATAGGCCTATGCAAATGAGCGCCAAAGCACCCTGTCAATTAATTAATGAACAAACAAAATAAACATGTTAAATTAATGACTTCACTTGAAAAGTCAGTGCCCACGAGTTAGCCGCGAATTTAGCACGACGACGAAATTACGCACGACAATTCACGAACACAGAGTTAACACAAACCGAAACTAGGTTTTTTGGCCGAAACTGGCCGAAACCGAAACCGAAACCGAAAGTTCGGTCGGTCTCTAGTTAAGTTCGATTAGGAAACATCCGGTCATTTTTGTTATAATAATCAAATGTAAATAATAAATGCTGACTCTATCTGATTATTAATTGGAAATTAAATACGATCGGAATGTTGAGATCATAAAATTTCTATTTATATTCATGTTTTATTACTTCATATTTATTTTATTATAACACTAAAATAGGGGTTAAGGTCTACCACGCAAATCGTGCAGAATGTCAAACTTTATTCATTAAAAAAATGTTACTGGAATAAGACAATAATGACAATATAATTATGTACATCTATACACGAAAACAATTCTTTAAAAGTTAATTTTTTTAGAACTTCGGGGACTCTGAATGCTTTCAAACTTGATATCGTGAAATCGTAACTATCGAATGCTTGGCCCATCACTTGGCTAGCGAGATAATCAAGCCAGCGATTCTGACTTTCATGAGTAGACCTTTCTCACTCATTGAAGCAACGTGGTGGAATGTGCTTTAAATACTGAACATAAATCCACAAAGTGCCTAATGAGTCACAACTGAACTCGCCATTACTCAGAAGGTGAAACGTGAACTTCATTACAACACAATCCCTTTCAAGACCAACAGTTTATATGGAACTCGACAACCGCCAATTAAAAGGAGCGATAATTTGCGATCAATCGACACCTGCGCGGAAGTGTGACGGTAGCGATGACGAAACTTTACAGTCGTGTCACATTCGTCAAAGAATCTTAATCCTCTGATACACATGCTTAAACTAGCCTGCTAGTTTATACACTTGCATTAATAATAAATAAGCGAGTATGACAACAAGGAGGTTTTAACGTTGTTCTTCCGAACGAAGAAGCCAAAGTTCAAATCAGGCACCTCTAATATTCGAAAATTATTATTAGTATTACAAGTTTATTATCACTTTCTTCAGTGAAGGAAAACATCGTAAGGAAACCTGTACATCTGAGAGTTCGCCATAATGTTCTCAAAGGTGCGTGAAGTCTACCAATAAGCACTTGGCCATCGTGGTAGACCTGACATTGTGAGACCCGAGCCCAGCAGTGGGACAATTATGGGTTTGTGACATTAAATAAGTCTTTTAGGATTTAAACTTTACCGCCGTTAACATCAATATTTTGTCGGATCTCAGCACCCAGCAGCTCTATAACCGGATCTTTGAGTTATAATTCGAGCACAAGCTAACCTATATTGCAAATCATTTTAGATGGCCACAAACGATTGCGTTTGTTCTCTAGACACGTAGCTTAGAACGGACACAGTATTGTGAAACTGATTTTTGTGACAGTGCCATGTAGGGAATACGATATTTTCATTAATGACAGCTACGAATTAATAATTAAGTATTAGATTAACGGTGGCACTTTTGAATGATTTGTGGACCTGTATATACCACCCGATCAACAAATATTTATTTATATTCATATAACTGCGATGAAAAAGTTACTTCAAACAACTTTGTTTTCTAAACATAATGTGTAGTAGTTTAACTCATCGCCAATCACTTTTAATGGATACACTAGCTAATGTAATTTTGTCATCAAATATTATGTTTTTTAAAGCTAATCTTAAGGTAACTGGTCTGTCGTTAACCCATGTCGGATGCCTTCGGGCGGCATGAAAACTTCCGATACTGGGTTGGCCACTAATGAATCCGCACTGGAGCAGCGTAGTGAAGTATGCTCTAGGCCTCTTTAGGAGCAGAGACCCGTGCACAGTGGTAGGCCGTAAAAGGGTTGAAGCCAAAGATTTTATTAAAAACGATTCGGTAGTTTTAGGGCTCTGTGGTGTCGAGCTTAAACTTCGCACAATCTTTGTCAAATTCTTGTGCACATTTAAGAAAATCAAAATAGCCATGTTTTTAGTTTTTAGTTGAAACTAACTACATAACTGAGAAACGAGTAGGTATACGCGCCAGTGGTAAATGTCTGATTTTTTACCATTTTTTACGTTTTCAACTTAAAAGTCCCCAAAAAATCTGACATCGCTAGCATAGTAGTCGTAGTCATAGACATACTTACTATCGATACTTCATTTTATGCTATAGTACCGTAGTAATATATAACAATGGAGATACTGGTCCAGACTACTTTCAACTGCAGCTACTGACCTAAATTCTATCCAAGATAGCGCCAACTCCGGTCTCAGTTACAATTTGTAAATGTAAATTAAACACGGAGAATAACTAATGACTTATTATGTAATTAAAACATTTAATATCTTTACATGTAACATGATTAATTAATTATGTTACTGATATTCAAATATTCGGTTCGATATCCTATTAGATTCTTGATATTTGATATTGACTAGATCCTGTCTATAGTACCTACAGTCATTTGGTTCGAAGAAAAGGATTTACCTGGAAATCCTTAATTCTTACTACTATTATAATACTTAATTCTAATTCCTACTAATATTATGTATAAAAGTGAAAGTTTGCATGGATTTATTAATCTTTGAAGCAAAAATTACTGAACAGATTATCATGAAATTTGGCACGCAGGTAGAGGATGATTTGGAGGACGTTTTCTCGGAAAATATACTAATATTATAAAGAGGAAAGATTTGATTGTTTGTTTGCATTGAATAGGCTCCGAAACTACTGAACCGATTTGTAAAATTCTTTTACTGTTGGGAAGCTACACTATGTGCGGGTGACATAGGCTATATTATATTTTCAAAAAAATTAGGGATCCTTTGTAAAACTCCAGTTATATAACCCAAGGTGTAAAAAAATAAGAAAACTGAAGCAAAGCGAGGGGACATACTCCTGTTAGGTAACTTTAATTATTATTTCATACGTACATCTCGTTTCACAAGCCCGTTGATAATGATTCCGACGAAATCCCCGTTCTCATCCACCGCAGCGACGGAGACTCCATCCTCCAGGGTGGATGACGCGTATTCTTCAAGCTCCAGGCAACGGGATTCCGGCGTCTCTATCAGGTTTATGGCTTGGTTTAAAGGTTCGTCGCGGAAGAAAAACCTGTTAAAAAATTGTTGGGGGTGAATTTTCTTTTCCTCGTCTACTCCGTAGTGTGGAGTATCGTTGAAAAGGTCCTACAAAAATACTATAGGTCTGAAAAGATCATTTTTTGGGTTTTTGTATTCGGCTTCCAGCTAAATAAGGTGTTGGACATGAGCAAAAATTCACGGCGGGAAGCACTTCTTCTCATACTGAATTTGATAATGTTTTTGTCTGACATCAACTATACAACGGAATTCAACGCTGGAGCTAATCAATGCGGAACCTAATGTTATTTTACGTATAATGTTTTTTTTTGGCCGACAACTGACTGGTAGTTCAATCCATCCCCTAGCTTAACAGGCAGGATCATCACATCACCAGCTGAGCTATGGGGTCGCGATATAATGGATATAATACCATGTACTACGCCTATAATAATCTTTTTGTTTAATAAGACAGTAAAGAAATTACCTTCTAAGAAACTCGAGGACTGGTCCCTTGTCAGCTGGAGTGAGTCTGCAGACGGTGTACGAAGGTTTCGGAATCGCGCGAGGTCGCAGACCCAACTCGGACAGCTGCGCCGGGAGCTCGTCGGCCAACTAGAACAATACGTAATATATATGTATTTAAAAAAATATTCTTCAACAGGTTATGGGCCGTGCGAAAGAAAGGTCCTCGAATGGCGCCCACGTCTTGGAAAAAGGAGTATAAGACGCCTCCTGACCAGGTGAACTAATGACCTAAAGAAGACAGTGAGTATATGCTGGATTCAGAAGGCTCAGGACCGGTCAGAGTGGCGTAAGTTAGGGGAGGCCTATGTCCAGCAGTGGACCTCCAAAGACTGATGGATGGGTGGATGGATAACAAAATGTTCTACAGTCTTGTCTAGAGGTCGTTATCAACAATTAACTTTACTGATACATTTATGTACGTCATTTTTTTAATCTACCACCATGGTTACGCACGTCTTGGAGAAGAAGAAATAACGAAAGAAACTTCTCTATAATGTCATATTTTGGCATAAAAAATTCAATCAAACATAATCCTTTCTATACAGGCGTTTCATACGAGATGATTAATTTATTCCTGGATGAGTCGTGGGAAGACGTAACGTGACACGTATGTCACGTTACTTACGTTTGTTCGTAAACAACAAACAAACGCAATAAACGGTAACTTGATATATGCGGTACGTAACTTTGTTCTGGTTAGTCAGTGCTAAATTAATGACGCCATCACGTCTATTTAAACAGGATTAAGCTTCTTGGAGCGATTGTTCATCGTCACGTTCCCTTTACTAGATTATTCTAGTTGAAGGTGTTTGTTTATTAAATTTACTAGCGTTTGCCCGCGGGTTTGCCTGCATTTTCTGGGATGATAGCACACATGTAGAATAGAATAGAATAATCTTTATTGCACATACCAAATGAGTCAATACATTAGAACATAATATAATAGTATTTTATATTCACTGTATTTTTCTAATTTGATGAAAATATGTTACATGTAGAGTCCGACCGAAACTGGTTTTTCAGCCGAAACCGAAACCGAAACCGAAACTTAGGGTGAGGCCAAACGAGCGTATTTTTAGAGCTGTGAGTCACGTGAAATGAGCTGGTTTCGTACAAAAGTTCAAATTGAATTGCTTGGAATTTATATTATATGCAATTTTACGATTTACGCTATTTTACGCAACGCACAGCTCAAAAAATATGCTCGTTTGGCCACACCATTAAGGTATTTTTTTGAGCTGCTCATTTGTGGACTCAACAAAAAAAAGTAGGGTAAAGGAACCGAATTGTTGAAATTTTACAAAGGACATTTTTTGACATTTGGCAGGTCAACCCTCAAGTTATCTGTCCGCTAACGTAGATCCACTACTTACGGGATACCCTATATATAGGTACATATGTATATACTGAAGTACCTATAGGTATTTCAGTACCTATAGGTATTGAAATACAGCGTGTTTTTTACAAATTTGTATAGTAGTACGTGCCTTGAATTCGATAAACTTATATCTTAATACATAGACGGCAAAAATTCGAAAAAAATGTACTTATGAATGGGCGCTGTTTTAACGCCCGACAAAAGTGGGGTGTTATAAGTTTGACGTGTCTGTGTATCTGTTGTATGTTTGTGCATCGTCGCTCCCAAACGGAGAAACGAAGGTGACTAAATCGAAAGTGTTCTTAGCTATGTTTAGTGTATATCAAACTGTCGGGCCTCACTCAATAAATGTAAGTATAGGCAATATTTACATAACGTAATTTATTTGTGAACCGTTTGAAATAAAACAAACACTAAATGTTAACCCAAGCTCACTACAATATGTATAAGTCAGTGAAAACCGCAGCTAAATCTGTTAAGCCGTTCCTGAGATTAGCCGGAACAAACGCACAGACAAATAAACATAAAATAAATTTTTATTTAATCTATTTATGGCTAATACATACCCCTATTAAAAGTTTTACTCAAATATTAGTACAGTTACAGTTTCATTATATGGCTATGACGATGATGGTATATACCTACAGATACCTACAGACAGTTAAATGGTGTTAGATAAAATGTAAAAAAAAAAACATAAAATAAGTCCTATGCTCAACATAGGCCTATGCAAATGAGCGCCAAAGCACCCTGTCAATTAATTAATGAACAAATAAAATAAACATGTTAAATTAATGACTTCACTTGAAAAGTCAGTGCCCACGAGTTAGCCGCGAATTTAGCACGACGACGAAATTACGCACGACAATTCACGAACACAGAGTTTCGGTTTCGGTTTCGGTTTCGGCCAAATTTTGCCAAAACCGAAACCGAAACCGAAACTAGATTTTTTGGCCGAAACTGGCCGAAACCGAAACCGAAACCGAAAGTTCGGTCGGTCTCTAGTTACATGACATGCTGCTGAATCAAAATTATTACAAATGTTTATAATAAAATAATAATGATAAAGGATGTAACATCGTACTACATAGTATCAGCCTAGTCATAAGCCTCCTAGATCTATTACTTGAGGGGCAATCGCATGGGAATAGTAAATGCTCTAAAGCTAAATTGTAGCATAGTTAAGTATTGTTATTTCTTCTGTGATTGTAGCAAGAATATGTAATGTATTTTATTACTCTCGAACAAATTATATGCATCCATATTAACAAGCAGCAAAATCGTGCATTTTTGTATCCGGGTCGAGTTGTTGTTGTTGTTTTGAGGAGGATCTTTACGGCTTTTCTTCTCCTCCATAACAAAACCTTTCCAAAAAGCTGGTAGATTAAAAAAATGACGTGCTTATGCACGTGATACACTTATGTGTAACAGTGATACCTATGTGAATACGAGTTTTTGAATTTTGAATTTTTTTGAATGTCTCACCAATCTCACCATCGAATGTTATTATTATATCGAATATTATATATAATAAAAAAACTTAATGAATAAAATATTTTATAGTGATTTTAAAGTACGCTTACATGCCGATTCCAGTTGTTTGATCTAAAGCAGTAGACTTATAATGAAAATAGGTAATTTTCTAAGTATTTATTACTCGTATGAAAAATTATCATATTGATGTAATAGTTTCCAACAAATTACGCTTTTTTATGGAAATAGCCGGCAAACGAGCTGACGATCCACGTGATGGTAAGTGGCTATTGTCGCCCATGGACATCAGCAACACCAAAGGCATCACTGATGCGTTGCCAGCCAAGAAAGAGAGAAGAAAAAGAAAGAAAAAGACATTTAAAAATTTTGTAAAGATATTTAAAATTCGAAATAAGGTATACGTAAAGATAAGAATTGGTTTCTGCAAAAAAACGCCTTCTAGTTAAGGTTGATTGGTAAAGATCCCAACTCTCCCGCGGGACTCTTACACCCCGGGTCGACGCCCGGATAATAAGGAGTCCTTGAGATTCGCAGAATGTATACGACACTCCCCACTGTGTTCGACGACGATAAAAAGGCACTATTGTTGGTTTTAGCATTAAAACCGCTTTGTTCCATTACCCAGCAGGTATTAGAATAAAACCGGGTGTAAGTGAGGTTCAAGGTTCAAGGCATAAGTGTTCAAGACAAGAGATAAAGAAAAATAAAAAAATAAACGCTAACACACTCATACTCCCCCTGCAGTAGGTTATTACTTGTGTCGCAGTCTCGCAGATGGCATGGACGACACATATTACACATCACAATCACACCCATGACCCGAGTACAAATATTTATCTGTCACATAAATATCTGCCCCGGCCGGGAATCGAACCCGGGACCCCACGTTTCGCAGGCAGGGTCGCTACCAACTAGGCTACTGAGTCGTCAAATAATTCAGTCGTCAGATAATTCATCAGCCTAACAATATTATTAGCCGTTTTTAATATTTTATCTATACAAGTCACCAAGTAAGCCTAGAAAATGTCAAAATTTCACGTAGTATAGTGATAGTTCTAACTTATCCAGAGGTTATGGATAAATAGACTAAAAATTGACATATGTCAATTATATGTGATCAACCGAGTTGGAAAAATCTAGACTAGAAGGGGCCTATGACCTATGTTAAGCCTATGTTAAACGCATTTAACATTCCATTACAATATCTCAAGCCTTCGTGAGCGATTTATTTAACTTTCGACATCGACATGGTTGGTTGCTATCCATGTCAATCCTCACAGACCCTTGGAGTACGTTAAAACCACGGACCTGACAAAAAGGCGGACGTAACCTCCTCTAATCGAGAGTTAAGCATAGCAATGGCCGCCCGCTTACCATGTGTGCGTAATTTTTGATTCGCGATTGACGCAGTATGGTGTCAATGTGTGGCTGTGTGTACTTGTACGAACAGAGAGTTGGTGTTACTATGAGTGCTTCACTGAATTTGTTTTTGCGATTACGTCCGTCTTTTTTTAGGTCCGTGGTTAAAGCCCTGAATTTTGAAGAAAAGTAATCATCTCTACTCTAGCTATTACTAATAGTAATTACAAAAGATCAGTTGTTATGGGCCTTGTTTTACCTGCCTTGGCCAGTCTTGAACATTCTTGAAACACAAAACTCAAAACTCATTTACATAATTATATCCTTTTAAAAATAAGCACTGAAAAAACGTGAGAATTCAGGGGTAGGCCACTGTACAGTAAATTAGAATGCACGCAACTTAATAATTACATTGTTAAATGGTTCCTAATACTTCCAATACTGTTTATCATGTGCATGCGATGTATGATGTATCAGATATTTAGCAATAAGGTTATACAGTGTCTGTCAGAGTGAGTCAGGCCTTACGAATCTTTTAGACCTTGTCCTATATTTTAAGAATTTTAGTCACTTGTTACCATTACCAAATGTAAGCTAAGCGTGTAGCCTTAGATAATTTTCCTTACTGGCCATTTTCATTTATTCCTCGAAGTGGAAATTCCGTTCATTATTTATTTTTTAAGGTAAAAATCTTCACACGTACAAACTAAATAATTATAAAAAAGTAATACTTATTTGACAAATTGACAAATACATAATTGCACTAACAATACTAACATATTATTAAGTACAATTGTAACTAACACACTAACAACCTATGGATCTCTGACATCTGAAATAAAGATTTATTATTATTATTATTATTATTAATACCTACCTTTACTGTAATTATTGGGTTCTCATTACGAGATAATATAGGTATTTGAGGAAAATTAATAAGCAATATCAGTGCTGGAATTATAATTTATTGAAAAGAATTATTGCTGAGTAATTTACGTAAGCAAAGGTAAGATATTGTTGTAATGAAAATATTGTAATGCTACAACTATATAAATAAAAATACAGGTATGATAGCGGCTAACAGTACTTTACGCTTTAAAAATTAAATATTATTAACAATATTCATTATTACATTCATTGTAATTATTTATTCTTAATTCGATATAAAAACTTTAAAACATAGTCCATTTAAATGAACTTAGGTAATGGCAGTCCAGCGATATTTACAATCAATCTTGGCAAAACTGGAGTTCATGTCTGACAGGATCTAAATTATTATGGTCAGGCAGTAAAATATACATAAAATACTTGGTTAACAAACCAGAGCAGTTAACCGAGTCACGATTAGTTACTATTAGCTACTCAGCCAGACTTTGGTTAGACGTCACAATGATGGAGGTTTGAAAGGAAAAATCTGGTGCGTTTTCGACTATTATCAGAATATTACAGTTTGGGCAAATAGTAGTTTGGTATTTTCTGCTACATCAAAGCTTTATGAAATATATACCTACTCGCCTTTATCGAAAATCACTCTATTTATTAAAAACGCATCTGTGAAGTTTTGTAGATTATCAGAAAAGAATTGACAGAAACGTTAACTGATTTCTTAGTAGATAATTGTATTAATTGGTATAGCAAAATCAAATACCCTCGAATATTGTTGTTAGTAAACAATAATTCGTTTTTTAAGCTAGACTTCATTTTATCAACATTATCAGCTGTTGAATTTCAACGAACATAAATAAATACTGTTTTATAATATTGTTGTCTACGGGTATAAATACGGGCAGTGTCTTATTTCCTACGAGTATCCAAACGAGTTTTGCGATAACTGTATTGTTTTACTGACCCTTCTTAATATTGTATCTATTTATTTAGCATACAGAAAACATAGTGTGTGTGAATTTGTGTGTGCGTGCGTGCGTGCGTGCGTGCGTGCGTGCGTGCGTGTGTGTGTGTGAGAGAGAGAGTGGTTAGATAGAAAAATTAACTAAAATATTTTATGCGCATATACGCGCATTTAGTTAGTAAAACTAGAGAGTAATTCTTCTGTCTAACGTTAGATAATGTAAAGCTTAGCTGTAGCTGTTTCTTTTAGTATGTAGTCCAAGAGTATTTAACCTGGTGTACAGGACCCTAATACAAATCTGGATTTTTGGGAAATCTTGTTTATGTAGTTGTATTTACTATTTCAACATGAACAGTGCATAATTGTCCATACACTCTACACCTCAGCTTGGAAAACGTGTATTTCCTGAGCTCGAATGTGTCAATTTATCTAATGATTTAAAATTTAAATTAAAGCCATATGATTTTTTTTCTAATCTTTTATCGCTTCTCGTAAACCCTATGTCAGTGTGACCGTCTCATAAACCTAATTGCATATTCAATACCGTTTAAAATGCTTTGATTCGTATGCAATAGAATAATGAACGGTACACATTTAGGAATAAATACCTCAATTATTAAGTATACATAAAGGATTTATTTAATTTGCGCTCTATTAAGATCAAATTGAAATAGAATGCCATTAGTTAGTGTATCTTATAGCTTGTTTATATAATCGCAACTAAAACACATTTTAATTGAATATGATGTTTGTCTATATCTATACTAATATATAAAGAGGAAAGATTTGATTTTTTGTTTGCATTGAATAGGCTCCGAAACTACTGAACCGATTTCAAAAATTCTTTCACTGTTGGGAAGCTACACTATCCCCGAGTAACATAGGCTATATTATATTTCCAAAAAAATTAGGGATCCTTAATAAAACTCCAATAATGTAACCCAAGGTGTAAAAAATAAGAAAACCGAAGCAACGCGAGGGCGGTTACTCGTATTATATAAAATGCTTTACTCATTTAACTCCATGTATTTTGTGTTATATTACCTACGAGCGCTCTGCGGCTTTTTCCGGAATAAAACGTACCCTATATGTTATCCCAGATCGTAATAAAGCTGTATGCTAAGCTTCATGAAAATCCCTTAGGTAAGTAGTTTATACGTAAGTGTTAAGTACAAAAGTGTTAAATACAAATAGACTACGGACTGTTATAGCACCATTTATCCTTGATTCCAAGCAAACCTCCCAGGGTGTATTTTGTGAACAATATACGAGGTTTTAAGTTATAGGGTCAGGTCTCATAAAGAGGATTATATTTTGTGAACAATATACATACGAGGTTTAAAGTTATAGGTTCAGGTTTCTTATATTTGAGGATTCGGAGATTCTTGTTTAACTACGTCTGAGAGTCTGAGATTTGGTATAGTTAAAGTTTAAACAAAGAAGAATTGAAGCAAGCTAAATTGAAATAATATTGTGTATACATACATTACTTTTGTCGAAAATGAAACATTATGTAGTGTCAAGGTCTCAAGGATAAGTAACCTTGACAATTGAATTACAGTCGATTCGGCTACGCAGCGTCTCTCTCTGCTATTCTCAAATTGCTTTTCGCGAATGTGGAAAGCTCAGATAGCTGTTTTTGCCATTTGTACAGCACTATTTATATTTTGGCTAATTACGGCTAAATAAATAAATATAGGTTTATTATGGAATTTGTTAGCGTTAATATATTCGAACTACTTCGATGTATGGAAAACATAAAATTGACATCCGTCCGGGCTTCCCCGGATTTGTTCTTGTTTATCAGGCGTCCAGGGAGCGTCCGGGCGGGGTTTTACAAAGGGTCCGGGGAAAACTCAGACACTTTGTGCATCCAGCAAAAGCGTAATATAACTTCCCATCAATTGAATACTTGGCGTCCGGGAAACAATCTACATTTCGTTCAAATCTCCGGGTTTTTTGAAGTCTTTATAATGTAGGTGATAGCAGCCCTGTGTATGTTGCAGCCGTTGCAGGCACATGGAATGCGTGTCCAATCGTGCGCTAACTACAGTAGAGTAACTCGCCATTCGAGTTGAACAAAGCGTGATACCTATTCATGTGAAGTATGTACTCGTATGTAACAACGTAATATAACGTATGCAAAATGCATCAATCGTGTTTATTTGTGTGCGCGTTAACTAGACATTATTCAAACATTATGACTTCATACAATAAGCATAAGCACTCTGAACGCAAACTGAGTAAACATTCGTCTACAGTCGACTGTTATTATCGACGAGTATTTTTGTGAACAATGTTACAGCGTCATTTTATGAGAAATAAGACAACTAAATTAAAATAATTTAAAGATAGATAATCATTATTTTAATGCCCAAACTAATTTACTATTAATTATTTATTTCTTGAAACTTATTTAAATTAATATTTCAATACCGACGACCTGTGTGGTTTACCATGCCGGACCATGCCGGTCCTGGGTTCGATTACCAACGAGGCAGAAAGAATGAGTTTGCAAAACAATTTTTGTTTGATTTTGATTTCGTTAAAAATATCTTTTTTTCAAAATTCAGTTGTTTACTTTATACTTTCGTCTTTCACAAAAAATACATGAGTACCAAACAACTCATATGGTCCAGTAGTTTCGGAGTAAATTGGCTGTGAACGGCTTCGCCTACACGCACGAGTGATGCTATAATGGTTCCGTTTTTCGTTTTTTCGGACAAAATCTAAAAACGGACAATAGCATAAATAGATATGAGAGAAGAAACGGCAAAGAAATCTTATAGAAAATATGGTTTGTCTCCTAGTGACAGTGCACATTGCACAGTAAGGCTATTCTGTTTTGTAACTCGACAGCGGAATCCGCGATGAGTGTCAAACTTCAAACGAGTAATCATAGGATTTTGACACTCATCGCGGATTCCGCTGTCGAGTTACAAAACAGAATAGCCTTCCTGTACAGTGAAGTGACATGACAGTGCCAGAAATTATTTTACTCAATTTGCATGCCCGCGCGATTTTGTCATGCTGATTTTTTCTTCGGAACCCTTTTAGTTTCGTCATGTCCGTCTGTCCGTCTATCTATCCTTCCGTCCGTCCGTCTGTCCGTGGCATAGCACCAAGACCCTTAGTGCTAGAAAATATAAATTAATAAATATTTATGTAATAATACAGGTAACATGAGGATGTTTTTTTTCGTTGCTCACCCCATATTGTGGGATATCGTTGAATAGGTCTTTCAAAAACATTATGGGTCTTTTGAGACCATTTTTGTATTACGGGGTTCATTTGCAAAATATTTGGCTTTAAAGTGCTAATTTTGATTATAGTCAAGTGTTCCCCCCGCCCCTGCCGGCTAAACGGCTGGAGTTGGATAAGTGAAAAAATTCACAAAAATTGGTTATATGATGAAATTACAAGGAAAACTATCACGGCTTTATTAACATAAGTACTTAATGAGTAATAGCCGATAAACTTATTACTTCGGAACCCTACAATGCGCGTGGCCTTACACGCACTTGACCGATTTTTTCAGTTAAAAATAGTAAGGCTTAGAAGTCAGAAAAAGGTGAAAGCTCTCTATATTGTTGCCAACGAAATTAATTAAATTATTAGTGGGCTGAATAAAACTGTTAATTCATTACTCAACTATTTTGTATAGAAACACTAGTTATCGTATGAAGTCCTAGGGGTATTTAGTAGGTTGTAAATAGAATTTAGTAATATAATTATGTTGTTATAGGAAATGCAACCATAGTCACGAGTGTCACGACCAATACTCTCTATGGACGAGGCATGCGGCAGCCTTACCGGAACTACACCTGCTATGGTAACTGGGCCTATAACTAATAAAACAATAAAAAATACAATTTCTATTTATAACTTTGTCGTGTATTGGTATCCTTTACCGTAACATACAGTCTTACCATTACGATACAATTACGTAAAGTAGTATAAATTTAATGTAATATCCATATTGCATTATTCTATTAATTTTTATTTTTTGATACTTCAATTCAAACAATTGCATCTCACAGCCACCTAATTTGTTTTTTTTTAATTTCACTTATCTAAGAACACTTGGGACATCAAGACAAATTTAACAATATCTTAATTACATAAATCTGTTCAACGGTTTAGAAGATATGAGCAATAAATAATATTACATACATACATACATACATACATACATACATATAAGATACGCGCGAAAAACATAACCCTTCCTGGTAAATAGGATTGAATATCGGCGTACAATACGTATTGACTTCAACCCACAAGACAATTATTGAGGAGGCCTTAGGCGTAGTCCAAGTTGCTCCTGTACCTATTGGTGGAGTTAGTTAAGTCAAGTGGATATATAATGCATCCATTTAGCAACCAAACGCGTCTGTTGTCGCGTATTCAAAAAAATCAGACGTAAATGTGTTAGGTTTTGACAAAAAATTACCGAATTCAAAATTAGGGATAACTCAAAAACTACTTGTCAAATCTCGCTCAAATTTAAATTGGACCACATTACAAGCACTAGCTTTTGAATAAAAAAAGAATCATAAAAAAACAGTCGAATATCTCCTGCTTTTTTGAAGTCGGTTAAAAAACAAAATTAATTCCGTATGTTAATGTTTTTCTACAAAAGTATCTTGACGACCTGAGTGGCGTAATGGTTACCATGCAAGACCACCGTGCCAAGGGTCTTGGGTTCGATTCCTAGTAAGACGAACATTTTAAAGATGAGTTGAATTTCTGTTCTCGGTCTATACAGTGCGTGTGTTCTTATTTTGCATGTTGTCCTTGGCACCCACGTCATAGGGATTTTCGGGTGACCAGTTGACCCCTAAATTATCCAAGTGTGCGAATGTGTATTGTAGCGTTAATTATTTTTTACAAGTTTCTACCCGCGAATTCGTCCGCGTGGATTTCAGAATTACTTCTTTAGAAAAATGAAGTGTGTCATTAATAATATAAAAAATCTACGTAATTTTTTTTTACATATTGATCAAACGTTAGGCGGGAGGAGCACTCGACAAACGCTGGTATGAAAGCGTCCTTAATTTTCCGTTAAAATTGCTGTGTTGGTTTATTTGTTCTTGTACAAGATCGACGGCTACTAAAGCTTGCATTGTACCTATCATAAAAATTATCACCAGGTGTCTCGCAAAAATTTTATATGTGTATTAAGAACAATGAACTACTTTATAGGTTAGTCACTAATCAGCTGTTTTAAGGTCGGCCATTTTTATTTTGTACATCTAGTGTCACTGTGACAAACGAAAAAACTGTTCTTCGATTACTATAGAAAATTGAACCTCTTTTCCCTCGGGAACAGACCAATATCTCGAGATAAAAAGTATCCTATACTTTATTCTAGGTCTTAAACTATCTGTGTGCCAAATTTTATCTATATCCCATAAGCCGTTTTTGCGTGATTGAATGACAACCATCCAAACATCTAATCTTTCACATTTATAGTATTAGTAGAAAGAAGGATAGTAAGATTTAAATTCAGTCGGAGTAGATTTGACGTCCAATTGCTGTATGAAAATTGACACAAGCCATCGAGTATTGATAGCTCCCGAGACAAAGTTGTCACTTATCAACATGCATCAGATATTACGTCGCGATTAATCTGCATGAATAATTTATTATGTATGTAATTTGCTTGTTAAATGTATTATTATTATAATTGTTTGCATTGATTGATATTATTATTTACACGTTTTATATTAGCTTGGTATGGCGCTCGTATGTATAAATGTTTTAATAATAATAAAAACCCTAATATTTTATATTTCCTTTCATGATGTTTTCTTTAATTTTAATTTTAAAAATGTAAAATGAGATTGTATTGGGTACAACAAAAATGATATTTTGTAGTTTGTATAAAAGCACCTCAAAAGTTTCGTATTTATTTTATAGGTACCTATAATAATTTTTGGAGAACAATTTACGAGTATATTGGATAGTCGGGTGTGTCTCACAATGATGAATAAAATGATAGTTCATTTATTTTTTATTATTAGTATAATGAAAACAAAGGTTGTGAGATTGTATTTTTCCAAAACGTTTGTTAAAATTACTTCTGGTACAATTATCACACTTCATTGCAAAAGGTCATCATTAACATTTTTATTAAAAATTTGCATTACATTTCAGATGCAATTTAATATGTGCTACAAAAAAACATTCGATTAAATCTAACGTGACTACTTATTTTTAAAGAACATTAACTTACTATTTTAAATGTTGATTAAAGATAAAATCATCCTTACTGCTTACCAACTTGTTTACATGTGTATCCCCATGAGTTGTATCCTTGAAAGTATTTTTAAATAATATTAAATGTTGATTGAAGATAAAATCATCAGTACTGCTAAGCATCTTGCTTACGTGTAAATCCTCGTGAGTTGTATCCTTGAAAGTATTTTTAAATGTTACTATTTTAAATGTTGATTAAAGATAAAATCATCAGTACTGCTAAACATCTTGCTTACGTGTAAATCCTCGTGAGTTGTATCCTTGAAAGTATTTTTAAATGTTACTATATTAAATGTTGATTGAAGATAAAATCATCAGTACTGCTAAACATCTTGCGTACGTGTATATCCTCGTGAGTTGTATCCTTGAAAGTATTTTTAAATGTTACTATTTTAAATGTTGATTAAAGATAAAATCATCAGTACTGCTAAACATCTTGCTTACGTGTTTAACCTCGTGAGTTGTATCCTTGAAAGTGTTTTTAAATGTTACTATTTTAAATGTTGATTAAAGATAAAATCATCAGTACTGTTAAAATCTTGTTTACATGTATATCCTCGTGAATTGTATCCTTGAAAGTATTTTTAAATGTTACTATTTTAAATGTTGATTAAAGATAAAATCATCAGTACTGCTAAACATCTTGCTTACGTGTTTAACCTCGTGAGTTGTATCCTTGAAAGTGTTTTTAAATGTTACTATTTTAAATGTTGATTAAAGATAAAATCATCAGTACTGTTAAAAATCTTGTTTACGTGTATATCCTCGTGAATTGTATCCTTGAAAGTATTTTTAAATGTTACTATTTTAAATGTTGATTAAAGATAAAATCATCTTTACTGCTTACCAACTTGTTTACGTGTGTATCCTCGTGAGTTGCATCCTTGAAAGTATTTTTAAATGTTAATTATAGATCATCAGACAAAATCGCCCTTAGGTACATACTGCTTACAAGCTTGTTAACTGTGTATCTTATGAGTTATATACTGGTAAGTCACTTGTTTACGTAATGTACAGTTAATAATAAATAAAGAATTCTCATTTTTCTCTTACAAAAATTTTTAAAACTGAGATTTTAAGAAAGCATATATTATTAGGGCATAAACACGCAGAAAAAAGGCTACCTAAAAGAAAAAACCTGCAGATAAAAAAATAACGATGTACTAGTGACAAGGGGTGGGAGGAGGTGCTCAATTTGGTGACGTCACATTTCAAAATCGAATAATTGGAATGTCTAGGTAAATATTAAAAAATAATTAATAGAAATAAAACGTATTTCGGAACTGCTGTTTTAATTAAGTAATTTCTAGGTGTAAAATTTCATATTATGTGACGTTACACTAGGGGGAGGGAGGTCTCACAAAAGTGACCAGCTGTGAAAGGAGGGGGGAGGGGTCAAAAAGTCATGAAATTAGTGAGTGAATTTATGTTGTGTATTTTATGTTTCGAGTCCAAATAAATAAATCAATTAATATTAATGTTGAGACCGAAGTGCTGATTCTTGACAGATATGTTGCGTGTTATTCACTCGTTGTTATTCTTATTTTTTAGCATCAAACATTGCAATATTAAATGAAATTGGCAGTTGAAATCTGATCCTATGTATTTCCTTATTTTAAAGTTAACAAATATACATTTTTGTTTTATACATTTTGAACCAGTTATATGTATTGAAATTGCACATTTTGTTAATATTTATAAACTTAATGTTTGAATGCACCACTTAAAATAAATAACAAATTAATAGACTTCGCTTTTAAATTCGCGTTAATATAAACTATAGTATTCAGTTATTCACTGTTAATTAAGATGTATTCACATTTCGTCGACGATATTGCTAACATCTAACTACCTAATTAAGATGTCAAGGAAAATAACCTTGACATCATTAGTAGATGCTACATTATGTTCGTAGCTTTGATTGTAGCTCCTCGTAGCTGAAGCCCCTGTGCTACGACGTAGCATAATTTTTCGCGAAATTGTACTCCGCGTAGCTTCCGGGTTACGAAATTATACCTACACTACAGTCATAATTTTATTATGACTCGAGGATGGCGAGTCACGTTTTCTAGTAAATAAGAGTTTTTTAAAAATATTAAAATTTATTGTTTCAGTTCTGTTCAAACTAGCTGAGATAATAATTATTATATTATATTCAGTAAACATTTAATTATGAGAAGATCTGGTTTAATAAAACGAAATCACAATCATATAAACGCCCAAATTATATCAAACTTATAACTGGAATAAAATATATCCTATTTTCTACTCCTGGACGTGGTCAGTCTATGTGAGAAATTTTCATCTTAACCCATATAACGGTTAGCACGTGGAAAAACAAATATTCAAACATGTTCATAATCTTTCATATTTATAATATAGAAGGATTAGTTGGTTGTGTTATTATACGTAGATTGTTTCGCTGTGCATGTCTGACTTAATCCTGTCGCACAATATTCTAGTCAATGATATTATAAATGTAAAAAAGAGATAGATGTGTCACTAGCGCGCCGACGATGAAGAGCGTAAGAACAGGCAATTGACCGTTCTGCTTGTAGTCGCTCTGCCAATACAAAACGATACACTTTTGTTGTTATCAGAAGTGCTTGACATTTAACATACAGCGTTAAAATGCCTTCGTGTATTATACCAATGTGATTGGTGTAGTGAAACAAAAGATAAACGTGTGTGTGTTGTAGTTCTTTTTGGAACAGATATTTTGGTTGATTTGTAAGAGTATAACGTATCTATATTTTTTTATATATCATTGATTCTAGTACGGGTATGAGTGAGTAAGCATTAATTATTATTAATTCTTTACAATGTATTGCAATTAGTATCAAAGATAAATTTAAAGGTTAAGTCAGTTTTTGAACGTGAAACCAGAAATGTTATAACACTTTTTTATAATTCCGAGACGATAATTGAATAAAGGTCATTTTTTACGACTTATTGTAGTCCGTTTGCAATTTAACAACAGTTTATATTGCAACAGTAATTTTTATTAAGCTGAGCGTTCCTTATAACGTTTTATAGCAGATATAAAGTAGGTAAAATTAATTATATAAAGTTCCAAGAACTCTGAAGTTTCCCAGCTTGCGTTCATAAGGTTTCATAAGCTACGGCTATAAAATTTTCAACTCTTGTTGAGGAAATAAAATTTAATTATCATAAATTTTCGTTCATACAATTTTCCTGTTGAAATAAAACAGGTCGAAGCGGAATTAGAGTCGCGTAAACAGGTTTACTATAAATACATCCAACAATATTTTCCGTTTCCGAGCGTTTCTATTTATGTACATAGGTCACCTAATTCTATATGTGTAACGTTTTATTTTTTCGTTTAGTAGATTAGTAGAAAATCGACTACAATGATGTCCAGACAAATTAATCAGCGAGTGATATGAGAATTTTCTAATTGCATCAAATGAGTGCATTGTTACGATAGTTGCAATTATGCCAAATACGAATGTACCTTTTTAACTAAAAGCGTTTCCACATTACCCGATCCGATATCGGGGCAAGTAAATTGTAGAAAATATGTGCCTGCCTTTCACATCATAATTATCGCATACGCAAGTAATTAAGTTGCAGCGAAAGGCGATCATCGAACTTAGACCTTGGTATTGAACGTGGACGAGGTCAGTTCTCAGCAACACCGGCTGTTACTGCGAAGTGTTTGCGATATTAAACGTTCAAGGGCAGAAGGGCTAAAAAAACTGTAATCGGAGTATGTACATACAAGCCTCTAGGACCGACTGAGGTTGCTTTGACATTGATTGAGATATTTACAGCTCACAAAGCTTCTTTCTTTTTCTTCTCTCTTTCTGGCCCGGCAACGCATCAATGATGCCTTTGGTGTTGTCCATGGGCACATAGCCACTTACCATTAGGTGGATCGTCAGTTCGTTTGGCGATTAATTCCATTAAAAAAACACATAAAATATACATAAACACACATCACATACACCGCCGACCTGGGAATACATTTGTCACGTTTCCTGTAATACATTTCTGTGGCATTTGCTGTGGCAAATGCCACAGCAAGAAATCGAACCCAGCCGCATAGCTACTCTAACTAGGCAGGATCCTGTGCGACTGGTCTATAGGGTGTGAATTTTTTTTCATAATTATGTAAATTTTTGACCACAATTAAGTACATATAGTCACTGGAAAATAATAATAACAACTTGAGAATAGTGCCATTTACCGGGTCCTATCATAATTTTGAATCAGTCAAGATTTCAAACCGTCATTTAAAAGGTTACAATCTGGTGAGGATGTTAGCGATCTTTCCAGCGCAAGCATGTGTTATGGAGACCATACACGATCAAGTGTACTTGATCAAGTCTGCACTTTATATTGCTAAGCAATTAAAAACAAAATTTACCTAATTGAATATACGAAATTTACATGAATAAAAATGCATAATATTTGTATAAGTTCCTGGTGGTAGTTTTACGTTTCCAACCGGAAATCTTAAAATGCAATTGTAAAATGATCATAAAAGAGTCTTTCCGCATCAGTCCTGAGCTGTAAGCATCTTGTTAGACTTCTTTATCCTGGACTTCATAACTGTCACTGATTTAATAAACCATATAAATATGTATGTACGAAGAAAACTCATTAATATTTTTATAAAACCCTTTGATATTTTCATAAAACTCATTGATATTTTTATAAAACATAAATGTTTAAACGTTTTCGACGCAGGTTTCTAGTGTGGGCTGTGTGGGTACTAACCTACTTACCAAAGTAAGCGAAGCGAGGGCGGTTACTTGTTATATCTTTATTATGTCTTGTGTATAAAAAAATAAAAGTCAGTAAATAAAAATAGCCATACCTATTTTTAACGAAAATACGTAAACAATAAACAAAAACGAAGATGCTGCTGAAACGAAACAAAATGTCATGGTGAGTCGGTTTCTTTTCATGAAGTTAATAGTGACTATTAGTTTGGTCGTTTAGTTAAATCGTACGTGATAGTATTCGTTCAGTCAACTTTTGTTTACCGAGTCGGTCGGTATAAAAACTTTAAATTGGTTTCCGATTCGTTCGATCTATTAAGATAACTCGGACGTGTTAAATCAAGCGTGTTTTACTAGAAGTTTCGGTCTAGTATTTTTAAATCCCTTAATTTACGATACAATTTTGGAGATTTACGGCTTTTTAATTTTTTTTTTAATTAATACAGAATGGTTGGTGGGATGAGGTTATTTCATCAAACACTTAAGATTTTTTATCCCAAAGTGCTGACGATTAAGAAGATGGGTCAGGCCATTTTATGGTAAATGGTTACCGTTGTTTATGGAGATGAGAAAATATTAATTACTTAAAAAAAAACACTACGATATTCAAAGAATGCCTTAACTTACAACACATGAAATATCAGATTTCTCCGCGGGAATAAAAAGCAGAGCTTCGCTGTAATAATGGAAACTTGAAAGCGAATTATAAATAAATATAGTGTTTGCCTACTTGTTTTTCTTTTCTTTATTTGGTCACATTTTTTTAGTTTGTTACAGTAAAGCTCAATAACAAACAGAGTAAACAAACTCTTAGCCTATTTGTATAGATATTCGGCCATCGATTTACAAGAATAGAACATAACCTCAATACTGCATTAAAGGGTCAAAGACCTCTTAACTTGCATCCTTTGTTAACGCAGACGGCTGCACTTGGAAGGTTTCTAATCAATAAGTTAATCGAACTGCATTTTATTGATATCGCGAGTGTTTGATGTTCATACAATAAAGCTATTATTTATTCCGGGATTGCTGAGACGGTGTAAAGTGGGTTTTATTACCCAGGCTAAATTGTTCGCTGGGATTCTCACTATTATAAATGCAATATGGATTAGATAGTATAGATTCTCCTGAGATTTTGTGTAATTTACCCCGCTGTCCCTGGATAGTTAAGTATTGTTATCATATTTTTTAATAAAGCTTATCACAGCGTGACATTATTGATTAAGAATACTTAAGTAAAAATCTCAAGTATAGGATTGCTAGATCCTAGTGAAGTGAAATTTGGGAGAATACATGGAGAATACAGAGTATCTATAAAGCTCAAAACGTGTTAGTTAATCAATTATTTTTCTTTCTAGCCAATACAGTTACATTTCTCTTTTCACGATAAAACTTGTTCGCATTCATACATCTGGCGTAAAACCCGTGGTATGTATGGAATGAAAATGTCAAAGCAAAAGTTTACTTGCACGATTATAGTTTAAAGCCGGTCCCAACAAAGCGTTATGAAATGATATCACCTTTTGTTTGTTGATTATTAATTAACTTTTTGTATCCTTACAACTATTTTAATCAGGATCTAGAAGTGTACAAAGTGATTGTCTTGAGTGACCTTCGGGTGCAAATAGTGCAATGGAATAGTGCGCAGCTCAAGATAATATAGCACAGATAATACAGATATTATTATATCATATATCTATATTCACGCACTCTAACAAGAGTCTAGACCCACAAATATTCAAGTCAGTTCCGGCAGTACAACTGAGAATTAAAATTTCAATCAATCAGAAGTTACTATTTTATTGAAAATTCTGTAATAAGATAGAATGTACATCATGTTTTACAATTAAATGTTTTACAAATGTTTTACAATTAAACCCGTATTGAAATAATAATTTAAAAATTAAAAAAAAATACTGATAGTAAATTTACAGAAATTAATTTGGGTAATGATTATTTATCTGTCTTCAAATTTTTATCGTTTTGTGTCCGCCTTATTTTTAAATTGCAAATTACAATAAAAAGACACTATAACATTATAAATTTACCAAATAGGACTCGTATAAAAATTGAATATAATATTTTCAGGCGTGTTTAGATATTATCACATTTAGTAAAACGAATAAAATTGTTCGAGGGTGTTATTGTTTAAAGAAGAGATGTGATTCATTCATTCGGCCGAAGACATAGGCTACACCAGAATATTACAATACAATGTATTGTCAAGAAGAAAAATGTTACGAATAAAAAAATCTTTCATTAAATAAAATATTTTGTTAAATATGATTGATGTTTAAAGCAATCTGCTTGTTAGTAACACAATTGGAAATTTGCATAGATATTTGCATGCATTAAACAGAGTAGTGTTAAAATGCAGTAAAACGCCTCATTACAGGTCGATGTCTCTCGATTTTAAAGAGACGATATCAACATTTTCTTTTCAAATGAAATAATGTTTGACCAAAGAAAAGAAAAACAAAATGTATTTTTTAATCTACATTTTACAAAAAAAATAACAAACTTTAAGAATCCTCAATTCGTCATGGGTCCTAAAATCAAAACTGAATTTTATATAGATAAACATAGGACCAATACTCTTTAAACAACAAAATAGGTATTTCCAATCGGTCGATAATAAAGTTCTGAGGTAACTTAACAAACATTGAAAAAAATCGAATTGAGAACCTCCTTTTTTTAAGTCGGTTAAAAATTAATTTCTTTATATATGTGTTTTAATTACAGTTTAACATTTATTATTATAATCTGTGATAATTGCAGTACAGATAAGTTAAATATAAACATGTGTACTGTTAATAGAACCATGGGAAGTGTTATCACTGTGAACTCATTCAATAAACGTCCAAGATAACATTGTTTATACTGATAAAGTTTATTTTACTGTTATACTTGTTAATGATTTATCTCAGGACCTGATGATAAAATAAAGGGCTTATGAACTAGAAGATAGCTTGTAAGCTATAAATTGTTTAATCTTAACTAATAGTACTACATATAAGATCATTGACTACTACGGTCATTCTATCTTGCAGTGCATAGGAAAATAACCTAAGCGGTAAGAATACTTAAATTTTATTTTTTTAAGACAAATTATTAGGTTACAAAGGGAATTAATAATTAACATACATTTAGATACTTGCAAGCTTATAAAGATTTAGGTTCCTACGTACATATGGATTGGATACGTTCTTTATGCATGTAGAAAGGCAGATCTAGGTAAGTTTATTTATACTAACCGTAGATTAACTTCCGAAGATAATTCATTATAATATACAATGTTATGGTGTACATTATGATAACGTCAGTGTTCTAATAAATTAAATAAATTAATTAGGTATTTCGCAGCATCAGGTCTGATCTATTGAAAGAACAAATATTGATAATATTTTTTGATTTGATTTTCATGCGTATAGTCTTCCGTATCCACCGGCAATTTTCTTGAGAAGTTCAATTATTTATTTTTGTCCAAGGAAAAATCGTACAATTGAGGTCGGTGAGATTGTAATGTCGTATGCCTACTTAATGTTATTTTCGCGGTCTTTTACATCGTAAATCTTGATCTGTGAACTGAAGGCTATCGTATACAGGCAAATTTAGGTGATCATAAATTGACATACGCCTCTTTAAAAACATTACCACTTTGCAAGCCTGTGTTGACTAGATTCTATGTGATTAATGACTGCGATTTGTTGATTCATACAATTTTTGTCATCTACCCGTTTCTGACTTCACAGATGTTTTTTTGTTGAAGTGAGCGGTACTTTCTTTATGAACGGAATGCATTTTAATGGAATAAATGAAATCATACTTATACTTATTATGTATGCGTACCTACTTCCGATATTATGAGTGTGAAGCGTTATTTATTTTATTATTTATTTATTAATGTTTCTTAATGTATTGAAACGATAACAATAATAGATCATTTTAGTTTAATTTGTCATTGTATTTTAAGTCTTAGTGTTTATTGTCAGTCTATTTTTTATTTTATTCACTTTTTTGTATTTTCATAGTAGTAACCATGGAAGTGACAGTAGATACTCCATGGTAGTAACCTAAACAAGAAGCGGAGTAATTTTAATACTATTTATTACGTAGTAAAAAGTATTTACCGTATATTTATTAATCCTGGCATTTTCATGTTCGAAGTGCCTCTCCTTCTCGTTCAAATTCACAATATTCCTGGCACTAGTGACAGCCATATTAAACAACGAAAAACCCGCAAAAAAAAGGTTTACGATAATCTGTACGTTCTGTCACTTTTCGCGCGCAAATTCGGATGCGTTCGGCTCTCGCGTGCTCCGCAACGGGATCGCGTCGAGATTCCAAGTACGAATGGTTGCGAAATATCACGCTTCTTTTATATAAAAGCTGTAACATGGCTCTGAACGCGCCCCCTCGCTCCCGTCCCTTTCATATTCACGTATTTACTCTGTGTTCGCTGAACTGTAGGCAGCTAATGCATTTCATGTAATCTACTAACCGGCCTAGCTTTTATGTTATCTGTATTTTGTCGTATAGCTATGTAAACTTTTCTCTGCTTTGCCATAATTTTATTGTTACATTTAATAATCACATTAAATCGATTTTAATCTTTCTCAATCAATCAATCTTATTAATTAATGAAAATCAAGATAACGGAAAAAAATATTAGGTATTTATACCAGGCCACAAGCACTCATTAATACGGACTAATTTTTGTAAATTATCTTTGATATCTGTGAAAAATTATAAAGTAAAGTAAATTAAACGCCTAAACGCTTACACACTCATACCCCCGCAGTACCTAGGTTTTTACCTGTGTCGCGGGTGGCATGGACGACTCATATAACACATCACAATAACACCCATGACCCGAGTACATATATTTATCTGTCACATAAATATCTGCCCCGGCCGGGAATTGAACCCGGGACCCCTCGCTTCGCAGGCAGGATCGCTACCAACTAAGCTACAGGGTCGATATCTTTGATATCTGTGAAAAATTATTATACTTTCTGTTGACCAATACCATGAAGTACCTATTTATCCGAATACAACGAAGGCGAAAGAATGGTTATAAATTTCACCTCGTTTATATGTAAGTACTTACATGTAAGTTCATATGTTTCCTGAGTACTTTTAAATTAATTAAAGACTACGAAGCGAGACCGGGCCGGGAAAAGGCAGGGTCAAAGAACGAGTTTACAATCCCGGGAAAATTCGAGGGGACTTCTAGAATTCCTTCGCCAAGCCACTGAGTTTTCAGGTGATCAATTTCCCTTAAATGCACTTAGATAAACGAAAAAAGTGGATAAAACACTCCTTAAAAAAATGTAACAAATGAAAGCGAGTATGTAGGTATGCATGCGTAAATGAAACTTTGCCAAGTTTCAGTTGAATAAATTCCCCTAAATGTTACGAATAGATTATTTTTAGATGTTCTTTTTAGACGCGATGTTGTGTTGTTTTTGCACTTTATAACAATATTCAGTACGACAACCCGGGAGGTACTGGCAAAAACTTTTAATTCGTCGCGTACCCTATGTGGGGCATCACTGAAAAGGTCTTTCAAAAATAGTATGGGTCTTCTACGATCATTTTTGGAATTAGGGATCCGTTTGCGAAATATTTGGCTTTAAAGTGCTAATTTTGGTTAGAGTCAAGTTTCCCCTCCTGCCGGCTAAACGGTTGGAGTTACACAAGTGAAAAAATTCTCAAAAATAGGTTTTATGATGAATTTATAAGGAAAACTATCACGGCTATGTTAGCGTAAGTAGTTAATCAGTAATAGTCGATAAATTTACTACTTCGGAACCACACATTGCGCGTAGCCTGACACGCACTAGCCCGGTTTTATTGTATATTTTGTGATGACATGTGTGATAGATTACGAATATATGACAGGGCCGACGCATCGCGGCAACGTGTGGCAGCCCTTCTGAAATTGGCCCGCGGCATATACTTGTTAGTAAGAGTGCTACTAAACTATCTTATCATCATCTGACTAACCCGTTACCCACAGAGCTAAAATTTTTTTTGATGATGTTTTATTAACAGTCAAATAAGAAAGTACCGTTCTGGCAGGCATCAAGTGCTTGCGTCATCATCCCTTAATTTTTTGAAAATGTAAAAAGATATTCTTTTTTAACCTTCTCCCACAAGGCTACAATTTTAATAGGTTGTAATTTAGATATGGTTAAATGTAAAAGAATAATTGCCAACCCATTTTGAGGGTTGCAAGTATGTGCCAGAACAGAGCAAAGTTGTTATCGGGAGAGCAATTCGTATCTTTCTATGAATCATTTCAGGCTCTAGTCTGATTTGATATCATTCAAATGTATAGGGCGATTGTTGGATCTCACAAATAGTAGACATTGGTGGAAAGAAATTTCAGTATTGCTATACAAAAAATAATAATTTTCATACAAATGTATCCTTGTATGCATAATTTCAAGCTCTAGCCTGCTTTTGATGTCATTTAAATGTACAGGACTATTGTTGGATCTTACAAATCGTACATTTTGGTGGAAAGAAATTTCAGTATTGCTATACAAAAAATAATAATTTTCATACAAATGTATCCTTGTATGCATAATTTTAAGCTCTAGCCTGCTTTTGATGTCATTTAAATGTATATGACTATTGTTGGATCTTACAAATCGTACATTTTGGTGGAAAGAAATTCCATATTGCTATACAAAAAATAATAATTTTCATACAAATGTATCCTTCTATGGAAAATTTTCAAACTCTAGCCTGCTTTTGATGTCATTTAAATGTATAGGACTATTGTTAGATCTTACAGATCGTACACTTTGGTGGAAAGAAATTTCAGTATTGCCATACCAAAATAATAATTTTCATACAAATTTATCCTTGTATGTATAATTTCAGGCTCTTGTCTCTTTTTGATGTCATTATAATGAATGGGGTGATTGTAGTATCCATAGATCGTACACATTGATTGAAAAAAACAGTGTTACCCTATAAAAAATAATAATTTTCATGAGGCAAAATCAACTTGTTCGATTCTTGGCTAATAATATTGATTTAAAAAAAATCTAAGTATGCAGTTTTGGTTTTCGTCAAAATCGGCCCCGGGACTCCTTTGACCACTTTTCACTATTCCTTATAGTTTTGAATTTATCCATCCACGCCCACTTGAAAAATTCACCCTGTATACTCTTCTGGCAGATACTTGCAACCGTTAGAATGTTCTGGTTGTTTACTTTTAACCAACTGAAAGAATATTCCCTGAAAATTTGAGCTTTGTGGGGCAGGTTATGAATTGCACTCCCGGTGACAACTTTGCTTTGTTCTGGCACATACTTGCAACTCTCAAACGGGTTGGCAAGTTTGTTTTACACTTAAGCATATCTAAATTACAACCTATTAAAATTGTAGCCTTGTGGGAGAAGTTAAAAAAGAACATTTTTTTGCATTAAAAAAAATTAAGGGATGATGATGCAACCACGAGATGCCTGCCAGAACGGTACTTTCTTATTTGACTGATAATAAAACATCATTAAAAAAAATTCTAGCTCTGTGCGAAACGGGTTATTCAGATGGTTCAGTAGCTCTTAGACTATAACATCATACCAAAAGTGCGGAGTGCGCCAGGCCGCGCGTTTCCATTTCCGTGTTCAATAGGAGGCAGTACCTACTGCCTCGAAACGCGCACGGGTTTGTCACGCTAATTCTCTGTCCAAACTTGTGTTCAGTTCAAGGCACGCGTCCTCCAATCGCACACGGGTTTGCGAAGAGCATGAATTCGACCACCAACACCGTGACACGAGATTTTATATACATATAGGTATTAGATAGTGCAGGCAATGCTAAATCTAGCCTAGTAACACGTATACAAACATTACGGATTTCAGGCTTACATTTTTTTCACATGTAATCCGCGACGTTAGTAAAACTGTCAGTCAGTCAGTCTGATCCTAGAACTTTATTCTATAAACTACCTTTAATAGAACTTTATTCTATAAAGTTCTTGGTCTCATCACCTGAACAATTTCCATTATTGGAGAAATGCCGTTGGTGGAAATTACTATTAACCATTAGAAAACGACGATTTTAAGAATCTTTGTGCGTTTTGTAACAAAATCATACTTATGAATAAATCAATAACCAACATTCAAAGTTCTTAGTCATTATATAAGTGGGATGTGTTCTTGCAGATTCAATTTTTACAGTTTGTTTGCAATACAGATACGACAATAATTGGGCATTACATTTTATTGTATTGGAATTATGTATGTCTGTAATAAGTTAAAATAATACCGCTGCGGCATCGTGGAATCAGCCGTGAATTTAGTACCTATATAAAAATAAAGAATTACGCCCCAATATGCTGCCTACAGGAGTTCTAATTACACGGAGTTAGTTATCCTCATATTTCCTGATCCAGTGTCCATTATATAAGATAGACGCCTATTATATAAGATATTAAAAAATTTATTTACATTATTATTGGAAATAATTAAAGCTATGTTAGTTATATAAAAATTGTAATACTTTAAATATTTGCATGCTTGGACAAGCTAAATGTGTGAAAACTATATAATATTAACATAACACCATTGTACCACCACATTTATTGCAAATAAACGAATATGAATATGAATATGAATATGAATATGAATATTATCATCTTGATTATCCTAATCTTTTCCGGGTCTACAGGCACAGGAGTAAGGAAAGTTGGCTTGGACCTTATTGGTTAAGCCCTTTGAGCTCAAGACATTTAAGGGGCCCATATCCTTAAACTCGTTGAAGCAGTGCGGATTGGTAGAGGGTTAGAGACCAACCCAAACATCAAAAAACTTTAAGCCGCATGAAGGTCTCCGACATGATTTAATTACTGCTACTTAAAAGCAGTGATAGCCTAGTGGTTTGAACTTTGGTCTCCCGAACGAGGGGCGAAACTTCATTCGAAACTTCGAAGCCTGCACGTACGTCAGTCTAATTTCCAGAAAGTAATGTCCGTATTAATTAGAATCTTGATGACCAGTGTGGCACAACGCTTACCATACCGGATCGCTCTGCCAAGGGTACTGGGTTTATTTCCAACGAGGTGGAAATTTGTATGATGAAAATTATGATGTGATTATGACTATGATATTTTTGTGTGTTGTTCATGGCACCCGCGATACATGGAATCCTTGTATGGATGTGTAGCGTAATTATCTTATCCCTTACTTCGGTGAAAACATTGAGCGGAAACCTGGCTATCTAGGAGTTCTCCATACGGTTTTCAAAAGTGTGAGCTGTATGGCAATCCGCACTTGGCCAGCCTGGTGGACTATTTGAATTTTCGGGCCCGGGACAGCCACTCCAGTGGCCACTGCGGCCAGATTTGATCTATTGTGGCCGATGGTGGACTATGGCCTAAACCTCACATTGTGGGAGAAGGCTGATGCCCAGTGGCGTAGCGTGGGGAGGGGGAGTGGCGGTGGGGCCATGGCCCCGGGCGGCACAAGAAGAGAGGGGGGAGCAAGCCACTCGATTTTTAAATAAAAAAAATATACATTAAAATTTATAATTTTTTATTTAAATGTTAATATGTAAACTGTGTTATGAAAAAAACAAGAAAGTGCGTTTTTAATTATTTTTTTTAATAATATGGGGGCGGCAAAGATCATTGAGGAGCGGTAAATAATTATAATCGGTCGGCCCCAGGCGGCGGGAGCCCACGCCACGCCACTGCTAATGCCCAACAGTGGGACGATATTGGGTTTTATGATTATAATGAATGATGACTGGAATCGACGGCTTATACAATAGTAGTAATCTTTGAAGTACGGAAACGCTTAATAGATATCGATACTAGTGTTTACCAATTAAAGTAATGACGGCACCTGATGTTGCATAATGATATCACTTTGAGTATTTCATTAATATCGTATATTTTGCAATATACTTAAATAGTTTTAGGGTTTAAGTACCTACTGTTTGAGTCCAAGTTATCCTTCCCTACTCTTGGGGTAGGCTTTTTACCCAACCTTCCTCTAAAATCGTGTGTTAGTTGCCTTGTGGGAGAGTCAGTAATAATGTGTCCCCCCACTTCCTATTTGGTCAGCAACGTGTCGGTGATGCTTTGGTGTTACTCATGTCAATGGATGACGGTGATCACTTACTATCAGGTAGCTCGTGGTTCCATATACAAACCTATTGGCGTAGCTTGCATAACTTTCAAAAAGTGTTTGTGAACCAAACCAATTTTGAATAAAAACATTTGATTTGATTTGATTTGATTTATTAACCCACACTTGAGATTTAACATCTATATATATAAAATAAAGTTGTGTTAGTTACACTATTTATAACTCAAGAACGGCTGAACCGAATTGGTGAGGAGGTAGCTTAGAATCAGGAGACGGACATAGGATACTTTGTATCCCGGAAAATAGACCTGTTCCTGTGGGATAAGGTAAAATTTTGTTATATGTAGTTGATAGATTAGTTATTTATACAGATATAAAATAAAGCTCGGGGATGGATATAGGATACTTTTTATCCCGGGAGCGGGAGCGTGAGAGGGAGAGGGAGAGGGAGAGAGCACACAGAAACTGTAACGGCTAAGAACGGCTGTACCGATTTTAATGATTTCTGATTTGTTACATTCTTAGGCGATACGAAGTTTGCCGGCTCAGCTAGTATTATGTGAACAAAACAAACAACAACATTCAATAATGATGTGATGAGTTTGAAATTCTGTGCTCAGTTTGGGTGTGTGTGTTCTAATCTTTGTGTGTTCTTGGCACTCACGAGACAGAGCTTAGTGCGCAGCTATTACTGTGTACGTAGTGTTATTTATTATTGTTTTATTATTTTATTTATTGAATTGATCATGCAATTATGATTTCTATTGCTAGTCTTTCAAACAATACACGATCTCTAGAGCCAAAGTTCTAGAACTATGGAAGCCTTGCAGGTATTTTATTAAATCTTATGTTAAACTAAACAAAAGCCACAGCTGTATAATAGGTGCGGAAGCAAATTATGTGCAAAACAACGCCAAGCTGTAATTTGCTGCAAACAAGTTCTTTTCCTTTCTTGTGGCATTCTTGTTGCTGCCTTGATACCACTGTTAGACCGGAGCCAGGAGTTTAGCAACCTCAATGTGGTTCAGTTGATAGAATATGCGACTCACCTTAATGGATATCACTTGATAAAAACGCTAAACGCTTACCCCCACAATAGGTTTTTACCTGTGTCGCGGGTGGCATAGACGACACATATACCACATCACAATAACACCCATGACCCGAGTACAAATATGTCATATAAATTCCCGGCCGGGAATCTAACCCGGGACCCCTCGCTTCGCAGGCAAGATCGCTACCATCTAGGTAAACGGGTCGTCATAAACAGATATAATTATATTGAATTTTATCAATTACATCTTCTACTAATCCGCGTTGGGGCAGAGTAGTGGGGTGTTCTAGGCCTCTTTATATTTAGGCTCAGTAATGGGCTATTAATGGGTTAAGGCAGCCAATCCCTATATGAATTTTTTAAGAATACAAGAGGAAATTTTATTAAACCCGTACAACTTTTAGAAGTTCGCTAAATTCGTTCATTGCTCCTCAGAATTCACAGATTTCGCGAATTTTTTTTCAGATCAGTAGTTTGACTCGTGAGGTAGTTTATAGGTAGTCAGCAGTAATTTTCTTACCATTTGTGTGACGACTTTTATGCAACAGCTAATTTAAATGATCATACGTGGACATAGTCCGAACTGTTTCACATCACGGACACCCACTTTATAAAGAAATAAATTAAGAAAATGAGAGGTGTCAAGGGACACCCGAATTATAATTAAGGAATTCCTTCACTAGTAAATAGAAAGACGAAACGAAAATATCTGGCTTGCTTTCTATAAGAGAGAGAGAGAGACAGAGAAACATGCGCCGACTTGTAACGACGCCGCACGAGTTGTAACGACGGCAAAAAGTGTCGTTAAAACTTTTTCCTCTTAATTTTTTTCGTCTAGCCCCCTTTCGCAACGCGCGATGAGGAACTTCGTTCCAATAAGTAAAAGCTCGTGCTAAAATTATCAACGATAATACAAATAAGGAAGACTATTGCTTCCTACAAAAATTGGCCTATTAATTGCATTCGACATAGTGGTACGAGTATAATAAAACGATAAAATAAATAAGTGCTGACATGTTGAAGGTAAACATTTTTATTTTAAACTAGCTTAACCTGGTTACGCTTTGCTGTGGCTCAAAATTACGTACCAAAGGTTGTCATAGGAACGAAAGTAGCAACTATACAAAATTATAAGAGTGATGAGTACGTACAAGAGTATGAAAAATGTTAATATTATAAAGAGAAAAGATGTTTATGTTTGTTTGTAATGGATACATTCAATAATGATTAACTTGAATCATTTTTCGATAAGTTTCTCACTTTTATAGAATTTCGAAACAAATAGAGCTGTGTACTGAGTACCTACGTTTAAGTCCTACTAGCAATGACAAATAAAATTATGCTACAATCATGTCAACCATGTCATCCCACTTAAACGATTATTTATTAGGTTTCATCAAATTATTCGCAAACAACTGTGTGGCGGCAGTTTCCCTAAATAAATCCGTAGAAAAATAGATCCGTGTATTTTCTCAATGTCTTAAATGTTGTTGCATGTGACCATGTGACAATGCTTTTCATGTATCCTTATACAAATACAAAATAATGAGAGAGATATTATCAAAATTACCAAAATAGACAAATAGAGAGAGAGAGAGAGAGAGAGAGAGAGAGAGAGAGGGGAGATATGCACACATAAACTATAGCGGCTAAGAACGGCTGTACCGATTTTAAAGATCTCTGATTTTTTATACCAATCAAAACTATGAAAGTTATTTAAAAGTATCACTAGGTACATTCACTGATTTTTAGGCGATACGAAGTTAGCCGGGTCAGCTAGTTTATAATACATATTAATAGGAATAAGCTTTATAAAGCCATTTTTATTAAATTTGTTTCTTAAACACCGGTAGTTAGTACATGAATACAGCACGTGATTAAATAGCATTAATTAATAGTAAGTATATGCAAACAAATTTTGTCTATGCACTGGGTAAAATCCTAGAAACTTCAAATACTACTTTAGAAATGACAATGAGTGTATACTTAATATAAATGATCTGGTTTGCAATGAAGCCAACTGGGTTCGATACAAGTACATCTAATTTGGTATGACCTTAACCGGCTACATATAGACTGTTGCGAGGCAAATGATATAAAAATTTGCCTAAAGTTCGTACTCGTAGCGTGCGATGGGTTCTGTATAAATAACTATGAAAGGGCTTACAAAATTATTAAATAGACGAGCGTAACATAGACAAACATAGACGAAAAGGCTATGGAGCGTGCTATGCTCGGAGTTTATTTGCGGGATAAAATCCGAAGCAAGAAGATCCGGCAAAGAACCAAGGTCCACTGACATGGCCCAAAGAGAGCTGACGTCGCAGTGGTCACATTATGTCAAAGAATCGAAGGTCGCTGGGGCAGACGAGTCCTCAAATGGAGACCGCAAACCAGCAGACGCAGCGTGGGCCGTCCACCAGCCCGATGGACCGACGACCTTGAGAAAATAAGCGGAGGTGACCGGCAACCATGGGTTGTGGCACTTGTGGCACGCCTTGGGAGAGGCCTATGTTCAGCAGTGGATAGATAAAGGCTGATGATGATGATTGCAAAACTGTAAGTTATTATTGTTTTTTTTATGGAAATAGCCGGCAAACGAGCTGACGATCCACCTGATGGTAAGTGGCTATCGTCGTCCATGAACGTCAGCAACACCAAAGGAAGAAAGAACTGGCTCTCAAGCCCCCAGCCGGAACAGGAGTTGTTTGGCGGCTGACTCATGCTCAAGAGTGGTAGCTATCCAGGCGAACTCCATTGATTGATTGTTTTATTCAATTTAAATGAAATAAAAATTTTAAATAATTACATCGTTTGACAAATTCTAGCTGTAGATAAATGCCCTCCTCGTAACACAAATGGAAATGATTAAAAAATTAAGACCGGTAGGTATTTATTATTGTATGAATTGTTTGATGTTAATTATAAAGTGTATCCAACGGAACCATAATAAATATGCCTAGGCACTAGTGCAATGAAATGTGTCAGTGTCTTACATTAAAAGTAGCAGGATATAATAAAAATTAATTCTTATGTTTAAACATTCCTTCCGCGCTACATGACCTAAAATTAAACTAGGCATAGTAATATGTTTTTAAAATTGTTGCATAGTGCAGCCTTAACATTAAAAGCGAGAAAAAACTTTTGACAGAACCTGTTTGTCATAAAACTTTTTGTTTTTCGTGAATAAGAACGTGTAACTGTGCTTCACACTTTCTAGGCCGTTTTAATAACGTCACTTGAATATATTTTAGCGGGTAACTTTTAGGACGTAATTTTGGGTAACACCTATTTTTCAAAATTATTTAATACACCTGTTGTTTACACCCGTGGTTTACACTTAAAATCCAATGTTTGTCACAATGTTGGAAATAACAATAAAATTAACTTTATTTATTTATTTCTGATTATTTTATTTTAACGATTTAATTCTAAATGAAATGTTTGTTTTTGAATCCTCTTTTTCAGACAAAAATCTTGGAGCGAAAGTCTTAGAAAAATCTTTAGTACAAAATACGGCCTTACAAACGCATTGCCGCAGTACAACGAACTCACGCGGCTTTGAACTTGATTTTGAAATTGAGAGTCAAAATTTTGACACGCTTACGAGTAGTTTTCGGTTCACACGTCACATGTTCACGAGGTCAAAATTAAATGCTCTCATATTGAAATCAGTGATGTAACTGTGAATAATTATGTAGGTTAAACTTATAATCGTAATCTTTTGTATGTTAATAATAGTCCATAAACGTAGATCAGCCAAATGAATCACTGGTAAACTACAACTAATCCGCGATTGAATCCGGAATTTATATCCGTGATCACACTGTAAATTGGCATAATCAATGTATTGCATTGCAGACTTAGAAAAGTGAGCGATAACAAATTCACGGTTCATTGTAACTATATAGCCAGACAGAAAGATATTACTATGTTTTTTTTTATATTCATTGTGCATTATTGCTGTCTAACAACCTAAAAGTTGACTGTCAGAGATGATTTAGGAGTTATGTCACCTTTTCAATACAATACATGAGAAATTATATAAATAAATACATGACCACCTACCATAGGTGGCCACAGTAGATGAGGACAAAGATGGTAAGCGAAGTAACTTAGTGAAAGCCTTTCTAATCTTCTAATGAAAACACCCACATAATATTTGCTCACCTGTATCCGTAATTCTATATCTCTATTTACCTACCACTTAATATGATATGGTTTACGCACTATATTGAAGTAAACGATGCTTGTATTCAGTTGCTATTGCTAATTATAATATCCTTCTAATATTGTAAGTTTACTATATTTATCTAGTTTCACTTTTCAGTTGTATTCTCTCTAGTGATATGTATCATTGACTCTGTTCATCATTAATTTCCTTTCCCATATCTATTCGTTATTACTTTAAATATTTATATGATTGCTTTCTATGGTTATTGTACCGCCTTCAACCATTCTCTGCACATCCTGAAGGTTAACTGTTAGAGAATGCTACTTAGCATTAAGTCCGCCAATTGTACCACTTTTTTGGTTCAATAAAGATTAAATAAATAAATAAATAAATATTGTAAATGTGAAAGTTTGGATTTTAATTACTCTTTTCCGCAAAAACTACTGAACAGATTTTCATTCATAAATGCGAGCCCTCAGCTTGCTATGACTTTAATGGAATCATGTGTCGAAAAATGCCTGACTTCATTTAGCTTCAAATACATTAATTCCAATACAATTATAAAGACTTTTAAGTCTATAAAGATCAAGAAGTCAGGTGATCTCTGGGGTCTCTCTACTATGATAATAAAACCAATAATTAATTCCATAGCGCCACATCTAAGTCACATTTTCAATAAATGTATTGACGAAGGTAGCTTCCCCAATCTAATGAAACATGGTAAATTAATCCCTCTATTTAAATCTGGAGATAAAAGCGACCCCACTAATTTCAGACCCATCTCAATGTTACCAGTCCTTAGTAAAATCTTTGAAAAAGTTATTTATAACCAGCTGCTGTCTCATTTCTACTTAAACAAGTTGTTTCATGTTAATCAGTTCGGTTTTTCGAGAGGAAAAAATACCACTGATGCAGGTATAGCACTCCTTAAGCAAATTTTTGATGCGTGGGAGTGTAAGCAGGATGCCATTGGTATTTTTTGTGATCTCTCGAAGGCGTTCGATTGCGTTGATCACAATATACTGATAAATAAACTTAGGCATTATGGTGTCTCAACACAATCAGTTGGCCTTATAAAATCTTACCTATCCGACCGTATCCAAAAAGTAGTTATCATGAAGCTATTATAGAGAGGAGACGGCCTAAGCAACTGTGCACTGTGACTCAACTGGGTCCTGACGTCATCACAGTAGGCGTGGCCTTAAGTCAGTCTACTGTCGGCGCCCGTCCTGTGCACAGCTTCACATTTTCAAAGAAAAGGATGAAGTGCTGTGTTTTATCGTGTAAAAACTACTCGGATAGACGTTCTGATGCTATGGATGGCATTTCATTTCATTTTTAAGTAATTTGATTCATAATTTATAAGAATAGGCAGAATAGTTCTAGAAAAATCACTAACGCCGATCTCGCCAAATAAAATTCTACTCGACATTAGATGGCGACACTTTGTGTCAAGAGAACTAAAAATGTATAGGTGCGTAGAGCTAAGTATTAGTATTATATTGATAATCATACGTACTGAAATTTGTCCTACATTCATTCCTATAGAGTTTTTCACCGCCAAAATATTATTTTTCTAGTTTTTATAATCATTTTGTAAACAGGCCGCCATCTATCGTCAACTATTTACAACAAATAAACATAACAAAAACACAGGGCCGTAATTAGAATCCAATTATTTTACCGAGTGTCCCATTGAATTAAAGTACTGCCTATACTCTGTTCATTATAGCTTGATTCTTTTTGTCTTGTGATGGGAAATGGGCATAGTATCTATATAAGGCAAGGTACAAAAGGTTTAATTTTATATAATCTAAATTTTACTTACAAAAAATAACCGACTTCAAAGTCTCAAAAAGTACTTTTCAGATCTCTTTCAAATTTATGTGGGACCACATGACAAACACCTGCTTTCGATTAAAAAAAGAATCATCGAAATCGGTTGGCGTGATATTGAGTTATTCGTCAATTTGTCGCGCACATCTTAACACAAATTTACGACTTATGTGGTTTTCTCATGGATGCCATTGTCAGATCTCAATAAAATATATGTGGGACCACATGACAGCCACCAGCTTTCGATTAAAAAAACAATCATCAAAATCGGTTCGCCCAGTCCAAAGTTCTGAGGTAACAAACATAAAAAAAAACAGTCGAATTGAGAACCTCCTCCTTTTTTTGAAGTCGGTTAAAAAATTTATTATAATCACAAAATTGATACATTTGGTTACGATGACGTTAGGGATATTATTATTGATTGCTACAACCAATAAAGTATACTATTGACGTGCGTGCATTTCTATGTAAAAAAAATATGAAACTTTATGCGCGTGATCTCGATGACCGCTGTCAAAAGAATAATGCCATAATGAACAGAGTATAATTTATTTAATTACGTGAACGAGAGTAGGTAAAATCAGTTTTTTTTAAGTTTAACATTGTATACAATCTTTATAAGTCTTACACTTCCCGCCCACGTCCGACTTTTTCTAGGACCGATAATCGGGCCGATTTTTCCTCAGATTCTTATGACCGATTTTGTGGCCGACTCGCTATTCGACCACGACCGATATCGGTGACCGATTTTTTTTGTAGGAGAAATAGAGCGTACTGGTCACTATAAAGTGAGATATTATTATTTACATGATGGTCCTACTACATACCACATTGTTTTAAAAAAAACCTTAAGAAGCTTTTTCAATATTTATTTATACAATATTTTGAATAAAATTAAATGTGATATAAAATTTAATCTAAAACGATTGATCTTAAGATTGGCTTAATGATCTATCTTTATTTAGAGACCCACTGAATTAAGCTTGTCGATAGTTTATATAACCATATTAAAAATATTTTATTTGATTCTGGATCGATACGAAACATCATATTAAATTATACGGTATATCTACATAAAATTACATCTCTTATTTATTACCATATTAGCTTTTGCCCGCAGCTTCGCCCGCGGTAGAGATCAATTTTTTACAAATCCTAATTACTTTTACTTAGTTTGATTTAGTTGCCTATGACTTAAGTAAACATTTGATAGCGTGATTCAGAACTTGCAAATGAATTTCACTAACGCCATATATTAACAACGTCTGGAACTAAATATCTAGCAACTAACAAAACGTCGATCTTCCCATGGCCTGGGGATGTTTTACCGCGGTAAAAAGTAGCCTACGTTACTCTCCATCCGTATCGATACAAGGCACCTAGATCGAACATCCCTATGTCGGTGAGTCGGTGAGAACCGAACGTTCCATTTTTCACCGATATCGGTCGGAATGCACCGATTTTATTTCTGACCGACTTGTTGAAGGACGTGTGCGTTGCACTATTGCTATCAGTACGTTCTATTTTTCACCTACAAAAAAGCGGTCACCGATTATCGGACGTGGGCGGGAAGCCTAAAAACAAACTAACGCCCCAACTCAGAGTCAGTAACGGTTACTTAAATCGCTCCTTAGTACATAATTTGTGTGGTGATTCTATACTAAGGAGCGATAAGTAAGTGACTCTGAGTTGGGACGTAAGCCATTTAAAAATAAGAAAACCGGGCAGGTGCGTGTCAGGCCACGCCCAGTGTAGGGTTCCAAAGTAGTAAGTTCATCGACTATTGCTCATTAACTACTTATGCTAACATACTCGTAGCCATGATAGTTTTCCTTGTAATTTCATCATATTATAACCTATTTTTGAGAATTTTTTCACTTGTCTAAATTATGTCCAATGAGGTGGTATGAATATTCTGAGTACGTCCCTGTTACATCCTACATTTATTGACATCTAGTGTGAGATAGTTAAACTACGTAATAAAATCGATATATAACGAAGCGAGTAGTTTTGCTATTGATCGATAGATGGAAAATAAAGAAGTGGGCGGGATTTGCTGGGTTGGAGGGGGTGCCCTCGCCCCGCAAAGTGTCACGCGTTCTTACATAAGAAAATCTACATACAACGTCTCCTCTCTATAATAGCTTCATGGTAGTTATTAATGGCAAGGAGTCCCCAGGAGCACACATTACTATGGGAGTGCCCCAAGGATCAATATTAGGACCCCTGTTATTTTTAATATACATCAATGATCTTCCTTATTTTACAAGGGACTTGTGTGAAACTGTATTGTTTGCAAATGATACCTCATTACTTTTTAAAGTTGATAGGAGAAAAAAATGTTTTGACGATGTAAATAATACTGTTTCCCAAGTATTGCAATGGTTTACATGTAACAACCTAATGTTAAATGCTAGTAAAACGAAATGTATGAAATTCACTTTACCAAATGTAAAACAGGTACCCACTCAAATAGTTATAAATAAGGAAGTACTTGACCTTGTAAATTCAACAAAATTCCTTGGCCTTACCATAGATTCACGATTACAATGGAGTCCTCATATTGAAGCCTTGTCTGGGAGACTGAGTTCAGCTGCTTACGCGGTTAAGAAAGTAAGGCTCTTAACTGACGTAGAAACAGCACGGTTAGTTTATTTTAGCTACTTTCATAGTGTTATGTCCTATGGTCTGTTGTTGTGGGGCTCAGCTGCAGATATTGAGTCTATATTTATTTTACAGAAAAGAGCAGTCCGTGCCATTTACAACCTCAGGCCTAGGGACTCGCTTAAGGATCTCTTTAAGGAAATTAATATTTTAACTGTGGTGTCACAATATATATTGGATAATGTTTTGTATGTTAAGAAATATTACGATAGTTTTCTTAAGAAGAGTGACATCCACAATATTAATACGAGGAACAAGGCTAAACTGATTGTACCAAATTTTAGACTATGTAAAACTAGTGGCTCGTTCATGGGTACATGTGTAAAGATTTATAATAAAATTCCATCGAAACTTACAGAAATGCCTTACCTTAAATTTAAAACTCATATTAAAAGCATTCTTATGACGAAAGGATATTACAAATTAGATGATTATTTTAAAGACAAGACTGCTTGGAGATGAGTTTTATGGATATAGATTTTAGTAGATGATAAGTGCTATCTGTAACTGTGAGCAGGAAAAAAACAAACCCGGAAGTTTCTTGCTGCTTCTTCTCCCGGGCCCTCTCACAGTAGGGCTTTGTCTGAAGCATTGGCATAACTTGCATGACTTTCAAAAAGTGTTTGTAAACCAAACCAATTTTGAATAAAAACATTTGATTTGATTTGATTTGATTTGATTTGATTCATGAAATTTAGCACACAGGTAGACCATAATCTGAAATAAGTTATAAGGTACTTATTATCCCGAAAAACGCGGGCATAACCGCAGGCACAGCGCTAGTGCATTTATACAATGATATTAAAATGCATCGAAATACGTAAGGTCACTATTCTCATTGTATCATGCTAATTTAGCGTGCTTTAGCCAAGCACGGACTTGACTTGGTCTCATTAAGATTTTACATAGAGCAGTTTTGTGCGAGTTCAAGGCTTGTATTATGTATTTACTACGCTTTAGTAATACTAATGGTTACATTTATCTAGACAAGTGTGAACCAAACGAATTAAGTATTAACTTCTTTAGTTAATGTCATTATTTATTGAAGCTTAAAAGAATAGCTGAATGGATGTTAATAAAATTCAATTTAAAATTTCGAATTTGAAAATCAAGCGACATGTCAATATATTTTGAACTTTGAAACCTTGGAAGCTTACTTTCTTATTAATTGTTAGTGTCGCTTACTCCGTCTTTACATAAGTAGGTCCAATTAAGAATATAAAAAATGTAGGACAAGTATTGAAATTATAAATTAAGTGATTTTTTTTATGGAAATAGCAGGCAAACGAGCTGACGATCCACCTGATGGTAAGTGGCTATCGTCGCCCATGGACATCAGCAACACCAAAGGCATCACTGATGCGTTGCCGGCCAAGAAAGAAAGAAAGAACTGGCTCTCAAGCCCCCAGCCGGAACACGACGAGTCGTTTGGCGGCTGATTCACGCTCAAGAGTGGTAGCTATCCAGGCGAACCCCATGAAGAAATAATAATAGTAATATGGTATTAAATTAACAATTAAAATCAATATTACCAATATAATCCCTCGAGGGGCCCTACCACCAGCGGGCCGGATTTAGTCGCCTTTTACGACACCCATCCGGCGTGGGATTGATGTCATATAATTTTGCGTGATATAATTGTGTTTGCTATATTGGGTTACTGCAATATTTTAATAGCTATCTTCTAAGTGCAATGTTCTTAATTTTACTTTCAGAAATAATTAGAGCAAAAAACATCAAGGTTAGTACACACGCAACGGCTGAATAGTAATTTGTATAATTATCGTTTGTAGTTTTTTTTTGTAATTCATACTTCTTTTAAATATAATTTTATCAGACGTAGAATATGTTTAATAAATTTTGTACACGTTGTTCAAAATGTAGTTATAATCAAAATCTTGCTTAAAAATTATCGGTGACCTAGATCAATGATGAAATTGAGGCACGACCCTGGCAGCGCGCCCCGCTAGTTTATATTTACATGTGCCTCCGACTTCGTTTGAAGTTTTTTCTGCGTAAATCGCGGTCCCGTGGGAATTCCGGGATAAGAAATAGCCTATATGTTTCCCTGTAATTTGCTCTATCTTCCACTGAAAGCCCCATTAAAATCGGTTCAGCAAAAAGACTAGCATTTAAAAAAGTTTGTGTTTTAGTTTCGTGTGAATAACTATGTATTTATAAGCACAATTAATTATTTTGAAATCAATGACAGACATCAATTGTATTTATATGTATAGATAAAACAATAACTAACTTACGATGGCTAAAAGATAGACAATAAACATCCTGGTCCTGGAAGTGGAAGCATTAAACTTCGTAGAGAGATTCCGTATATAGCACTTATATACCGTGGCGATCGTATGTTACCGATAATACTTTATTTTTAGCAATGCATTTTGTTCTACGAAGGTTTTTTAACGTCTAGACAAAATCGAGTATTCTGACATTTCTATTTGGACTCCTAAAAAAAGTTTAATATGATATTATATGTAGTTTTAAAATTCATATGTATTTCCTTAAAATGATATGAACTACAATATCCAGTTAATTACCGCAGCACGCTATTGTTGTACCAATGATCAAAATACATTGATATTGCGTTGCAGATACACGGCATTAAATAACTTTGACATTTAACTAAATATCAGTTAAAGTTCAGGGATCAAATGAGTTAAAAGTAAAGGCTTAAATCTATTTATCCCTTCAGTAACTGGTAACCAATACCGATGCAAGGTGGTACCCTACACATACATAGCCACACACTAAGATTCCCTTCCACATAGAACACACACACCCAGTCCGGAACAGATCATTCAAATTTCACCTCGCTGGGAATTGAACCCAGGTCCCTTCAAAAGGCACAGCGCGGGCGGCGCGGCGGTGCCGCGGCGGTTCGACAGCGTATTTCCGTTTATGTATTCAACAGGAGGCAGTACTGCCTCGAAATGCGCACAGGTTTGCCACGCTAATTCTTTTTTCAAACTCGTGCTCAATTCAAGGCACGAGTCTCCCAATCGCGCACGGGTTTGCAAAGAGCATGAGCGCTGATTGGCGTATTTATTTCCGTGTTCAATAGGAGGCAGTACTACCTCAAACACAGGGGCGTAGCTACCGCCGTATCAGCCGTATCAATTATACGGGGCCCCAAGCATATAGGGGCCCCCAATACCACTCCCAAAAAAAAGCTCGCCAGCGACTTACGACCGCTACAGTTGGCACTCCTTTTATATTAGGCAGCTGACGTTGAGGGGGCCCCACAACAAATATTGATACGGGGCCCCCTTAGGGCTAGCTACGCCACTGCTCAAACACCATAAAAATTATGATATAAATATACCTAAAATTATCTAATAGTAAATTATGGCAACTAAATGTTCAATTTCAATTCAATTATGCAACAAAACTACACTTCTTCATAAATGTCGTAAAAACCCCGCTTCGCGGGGTGCCTATTTCCGCGTAAAAAAAATACACGAACATAACCTAAACTAACCCATTCCGTTTTGGATTCCTTTTCCTATAGCTTTTTCATGCAGGGGGCTTCGCCCCCCGAGCCCCCTTTCCCCCTCGATCCCTCCCGGTCGAGTTTTGGGCGTGAACTTCATGCATAAGTTACATGCATCGCCATGAACACGTGTTCATAAGAACAGTTTGCGTTGCAAACCCGTGCGCGAGTTTGGAAAGAATTAACGTGACAATTAAACCCGTGCGCGTTTCGAGGTAGTATTGCCTCCTATTGAACACGTAAATGAAAACACGCAGTCCGGCACGAAAACCATTACGCCACTTCGTCTTGAGTTTTCTGAATCCAGATAATGTGTCGAAATCTGTGGCAATGAGCCACTATAATCGCCTAATTTTCTGAGCTTGTCCACAATGTCCTCCCTCTACCGTTAATCCATTTTGGTTTTGATCACAGTATACTAAAATTAATAAATGTTTCATCTACAGGTACCTATTAAGGTAGCATAAATACAACGGATATGAAGAACAAAGTAAATAAAAACAAAAACAGATAATTGAGTTACACCTACACTAGAATAACCTGTTACTGACAAGAGCTTTCACGAGCTTATGAGAATAATAATATAGGTTCTTTCATCTCTTTCTTACTAATCTAAATGTTTAAGTGTAAGTGAGATAGTGCGATGTGTATTTTCAGGGATGTATTAAGGCTTCGTTTTCATGGACGTATATTGCAGTGAAAATTTTCTAATATTAAAACAGTGATGTAAAAAAATAATTTTCATGTATTTGTGGCCACAAAACGTTAAAGTTATCATCGGTTTTATGCAAAGTAGAAGAAACTTAAAAAAAAAATCCTGCTGATTTAAAATGGTGCTAAAACATCAGGGTAACTATGTTATTGTAATGGTATTCCAGACACAGGATACTTACGAGTAATATGGAACCCCTCTCCGAAACGAATGAGCAAATAATAAAATATGATATTTTTTGTTTCCATCCATAGATTAAAGTAAATCTATTTGTATGCAAAACCGTCCTTTCAAAGCTAACAAACATTTTACTTATTTTCTATATACTGGTAGGTTTCCATAATATATTGCCATTACCAATACAAAAGTGTTTTAACGTACCTAATTATCATTAAAACAAAAATACGAAACATTAGCACTGAATGATTCGTGATTTTCTGAATACATATTGCTAATATTGCTATGTGTATACAACGGCTTACTCACGTTACTTTATAAATAGGAAATTGCAGTAAAGTCTCGGCTTCCCAAACGCTCATGTGTTTAGAGCCTAACAAAGCACGTGTTTGCGACTCATGTTTCGTTATTGAAGCTCTCGCAGCCTCCCTCGCCCACCAGCCAACCACCCCATAGTGTAGAGTTACGAACGCAAATAGATGGCTGTCAATAACATGTTTGTAGTTACTTAGTTTTAGTCAATAAGTCGATGTTCCAAATGTACTTATGTAGCAAGGTAGGTATTATACCACCATCCAAACGTATCACGCTAATATTCCCAACACCGGTGGCTAAACTACAAAACATACGCCCCGCTATATTGTACGTTCAGATAAGTTTTTCCGTCTCTATCATACTAATCGTATAGTAGTATTATAACGGCCTTCATAAACGATTCCTAAACTTATTTGCTGTTGTACTGGTATAAGATATAGGATTTATCTTTATCGTTTGTCATATGAGTGCTTTCACAAAACACTAATAAGGCTTCTATAATTTTGCTGGTTTTTAGGGTTCCGAAGTACTATCGGATCCTTTATAGTTTCGTCATGTCCGTCCGTCTGTTCGTCCGTCTGTCTGTCCGTCCGAAGCAAAGCGCCGAGACCCTTGGTGCTAGAAAGCTGTAATTTGGCATGGATATACATATTTATTAAAACTCCAGAATTGTAGAGGTAACGTGAGGATGATTTTTTTTTTGTTTATCGCGTACCCTATAGTGTGGGGTATCGTTGAAAAGGTCTTTGAAAAATATTATGGGTCTTCTAAGACCATTTTTGGAATTAGGGATTCGTTTGCAAAATATTTGGCTTTAAATTGCTCTAAAGAGTAGAACTAGTGGGAAAAAAGCGGTAGAGAAAAAAAAACGGCTTTGCTCCCATTATTCCGACGGTAGAACTAGTGAGAAAAATTCTCACTAGTTCTTTAATAGGACTAATGAGTAGAATTAGTGGGAATAAAGCTTAATTTTGGTTAGAGGCAAGTGTCCCCCCCTGCTGGCTAAATGGTTTGAGTTGGACAAGTAAAAAAATTCCCAAAATAGGTTATATCATAGAAGACATAATAGTACTTATAATTGATGAATTTACAAGAAAATCTATCATGGCTATGTTATAAACTTACTACTTCAGAACCCTAACATTACGCGGTTTTTTATGATTAAGGGTGTAATAGCATAGTAGCTTTTACTCGCTAAAAGCGTCATGTAAATGTCGATGTTAAAATAATATCAATAAATAGCGCAATGTTTTCTTATTGATCGAGCACCTAATGTCGAGCACATACCCAAACTGTTTTTGTTGCTTGACGCTGATATGACGGACGCTAACGCTTGCAGCGCAAAGCAAATTTGCTTTGCGCGATGTGGCTCGTGGCTCCTGGGCCTCAGGAGAGAGTGGTTGGTGGTACAGACGACCCTGTAGCCTAGTTGGTAGCGACCCTGCCTGCGAAGAGAGGGGTCCCGGGTTCAATTCCCGGCCGGGGCAGATATTTATGTGACAGATAAGTATTTGTACATGGATCATGGGTGTTATCGTAATGTGTAGTCCATACCACCCGCGACACAGGTGAAAACCTACTGCAGAGGGATATGAGTGTGTAAGCGTTTAAGCGTTGATATTCTGGGCTCGTATTCTTCCAACGTTGATTTACTTTATGACATTTGTATTACTTACATGAGTTCTAAGATCTGTTTAGAGCCCAAATAACAAGCCTTTGCATTCTGATTAATGATTGTTTGATATTTCGTTGCATACAGATTACGAGATGACCGACAGGAAGTAATCAAAGCTCCATCAATTATCAAAATTAATATGACTTTAATTGATTCAACGATATGATAGGTGTTTATTCAAGGTTATTTTTAATTGGTTAGCTTAATTTATTGATTAAATCATTCGATAATACTACACAATAAGTTTTTAAAAGCTTTTGTTAAGATTACTCTATCTGTCTGGTGAAATTTTGTAAGCTTTATTAGACCTACTCCCTGTTAACCGAAGGAGTTAATATTTTACATATTGCTTTAGTTATAATGACAATGCATTTTTGTGATAAGCATGACGTGTTTATATTTATATTTGGCTCCAAATGAGAGAACTCCTTATGCACCACTTACATTATTTTTCGCTAAAGTATTGACACTATGCTTGCTTGCTATAATACAAGCTTGCATTTAGTTTTATATTGAGTGAATTAGACGGAAGAATCAGTGAGTTATTCCACTTTAATAAGATAATGGTAATTTACATGATGAATAAAAATAAATCAGTAAGATGAATAAATTTTCATCTTACGTATGCATAAGGTGACCGTACGTTCCGCTTTGGGCGGGATTGTCCTGCTTTGAGGCTCTCTGTCCCGCTGTCCCCCGCGAGATCAATAAAGTCCCGCTTTGTACCAAATGTCCCGCTTTGGGACTTTTGCTACTTGTGGACATGAAAGTCTTATGCCCGATGACCTTTTTCAAGTGAAAACTTTTTAGACACGTTGGGCATTTTTGAGATGGGAAAAAATCATTGAACTCGCGGCACCGTTACCGACACCTCGACAGCTCTGTTTATTTTCATCGTCGTACACTAGATGGTGCTGTTCTTATTTCTTAATCACGCTAATGAGTGTACGTTGGAAGTAGTGCAAGAGTCACTAATATGGATAAGATCATATTATAAGACACTTGGGGATGTATTAGGTCATACGAACTTTAATTTAAGGCTTTAAGCCTTCATCGGAATATAGTATTTTTACTATTTTTGATGTGAAAACATCTTTAGGCGCGTTGGGCATTTTTGAGAAGTATGTACATATTATGTATGTACGTACATAGTATTAGTATTAGTATACCTACTCATAAAGCTGCAACTTTCACAAATTGCAGCTAGACAACTAACAAAATTTAAAAAATAAAATCTAATTACACCCTTTTGGAGTTTGTTAAGTTTTTTTTTTATATCTAATTATAAATCACTAGCAGAACGGATGTTATCATTTTTGCAGTGTCGTGAAAATATAGAATGTTGATTGAGATGACGTGCTGTGACTTGTGGCCCCTGGTTTGGGGCCTGATGTTATGTATAGTTCCGTGATCAATTACTGCATGATTCATACGATCCTCACGGGACACTGTGAACGTTTGAATTGATTGCATCCTCTTACATTTTAATATCCTAAGCATCTAATATTATTGGAGCATGGGGTAGTATGGGGTATACGTATAACTAGCCATTGTACTACCATAACATTTTCCATATAATAGGTACCTACGTATTCGTACATTTTTTTAAACATTAATAGAAAAAGTTATTAACTATTACAAAGTTTAAAAAATATATTAATCATAAAGTCTGATCTGTCTGATCATCTAGATCAGTGAATTGACGCAAGTATTAGTTGCAATTTTTCAGTAATGAATTGTTGGCTTTCTGTAGGTACTATTGATTACAATCAACTTGAGATAATGACGCATGAACAACAAAAACATCATCCTTTATAGTCAACAAAAGCCATACTGTCCGTCTCTTTAAATCTTACAGATTTAGTATCTTGTCGCTCACTTACTGACTGATTCATTAACGTCCCAAGCCGTTGGAGCTAGAAAGTTATTTGCTCATAAGTAGATAACCAAGGAATAAGGCCGGATTCTCCGAAATTCCCACTGGAATAAAGAAATGATTGATGATGATTTTGATGATTCATTCACATTTTTTTTTAACCTAAATTATTATAATCAAACGAATAAAATTGGTAAATTTCTCCATTTTTATTAAAACTTTATTTAAAAACCTGCTTATTTATATTTTTACCCTGAACATTATTTCTTATAATGATTTCTTTTTTATTAATTTGAAATCGAACGGCAATCCGCAATCATGTTTTTCATTACAAGATATTACTAAAGCCTGAGTTTTTAAACCTCTGGTATTATAATTTTATAAACTAGTTTGTAAGTCGAGTCTCGAGCGAATAAAACAAGGGCTTTGTGTAATAAAAACCACCCACTTTAGTTTTTAGGTCTGTAAAATCCCACCTAATTACCGGTATGCATTTACGGGGTCGCGTCTCGCACACGCATACATTACATTACTTAATTTGGCAAGTTTATATCACATAGCTGTCAAGGCTGTTCATGCATCCGTGTTGAGTTCCGTAGGAACTAATCTATATATAGTAATATGTAATAATAATAAAGGAAAAGGTATAATTCAAATTTTGTTACAACGGTATATTATTATTAGTAATAGTTTTACGTTCCGGCGTGTTCTCGGTCTGGGTGTGTGTGTTTTTGTCTTTGTGTATTGTCCATAGCCACCATGTCACCCATGACACCGGGAAACCTGGCGTGGAGCTATGAGTGTATAGTGTAATACTAACCCTAGTCTCACAGTCCGGATGGGTGTCGTAAAAGGTGACTAAATCCGGCCCGATGGTGGTAGGGCCCTTCGAGGGATTATATTGATAATATTGAATTTAATTCTTTATTAATACCATTATTACCATATTATTTCTCTATGGGGTTCGCCTGGATAGCTACCACGCTTTAGCATGAGTCAGCCGCCAAACGACTCGTCGTGTACCGGCTGTCGCATGAGTCGCATCAAGCAAACGCATCAGCAAACGCTTCAGTGATGCCTTTAATGTTGCTGATGTCTATGGGCGACGATAGCCACTTTTTCACTTACCATCAGGTGGGTCGTCAGCTCGTTTGCCGGCTATATCCATAAAAAAGCGTTATTATTATAATTACATATTCGAAAAAACTAGCGGTCACCAATCCAAAAAGCGACCGCGTCCAAATCATTTTTAACAGCTATTGATGAAGTGCCATTCAATATTTTATATTGTAGACCCTGTCTACTCATTCTATGTCATGCAGATGTATTCAGGACCTTTTTATTTCCTTTCAGATTCGCAGGAATACAAAATAACAGCAGCATAAAAAAGAAACTTACGTAGGTATCGGAAAACTTGCCAACTGAAGCAAAAAACTGAACTGCACTGAACCAGTCAGCTTCGGACATTGTTCTGACGTAATAATAATATGAATTGATGGTAGGTAATTGATATGATGAATATCATGCACTGTAATGTGTCATTAGGGTTTGAATAAACTGTGTCAGACTCCTGCCTAGAAAATTCGTATTCGAAAGTTAGGTATCTACCACTAAAACTTTGACGGCTGTAATTTTGTTTGACGACTGATTCAAGCAATAGAGTGGTAGCTAGCCGGGCAGACTTCACAGAAAGATAATAGGTACCAGTAATATCCTTATTATAGCGTCATCTGATTTCAGATCAAAACATAATATCAATTAATCCTTGATGAATTGATTTTTTGACCCAAAAACTTGCAATTTTTCATCGAATTATCAATCTAAGGACTGCTTCTTCGATTCTTCGATGCCTTCAATTCTATTCTCGGTATACAATTCAATTCTATATTCGATCGACGTTATTCGATTCAGTTACTATATTGAACGTATGTTCGTACCCAAATAAAGCCCTCAGCTTGCCCGTATTTTTTCTAGAATCCACAAACGTTATTCATCGTATAGGTACAAGGACACCGAACTGAGCGGAATAATAATTGTAATCGAGTTAAGAATATTCCAGAAGTTCTAGATTGCAAAGCGAACCTGAGTCTGACTGTTTTTTTTTTCAGTGGAAAAATCATTAAGTTATTTAAATTCAGTCTATAAATAAATAACAAAACGAATTAAAGTAGAACCTGTCTCTACGCGTCATTGCGGTGGCGGGCGGCTATGTCGTGGCCATTGCGACTTTATGAGCGCGGGGAACGAACACGCTGACAACATCGATATTACGATTTATCCTGGATATCCTGTTCGTAAAAGTGCACCTGATGGACCTATTTCCATGGGGTCCTTCTTAACAACCCAATATCCTTTTGAGACCCTAAAGCAAGCATCTTCATAATTATGATTTTTCGGATTTTTCGCTGACATTGTTTAAGGTCAACGGAAGTACGAATTCCCACTGAAAAACGGTTTAATTGGTCTCACCAATAAGCAACAGATCTGATGAGATTCAGTTTGAGAAAACTGTTGAGACCAAAACATAATCGATCTAAGCTACGAATGAAGCATTTTTCACGACTGATTTTGGAAGACGCGTACTTAATAGATATCTTGACTTGATCTTAGAGTAGATTATAAATTTTTCATTGCAGGAGCACCGACTGGTTTAACCTGAGTGCCTAGTGAGCATAGAGAGGGATGGAGTTGACACACCAATTCACTTATTTATGAATAAATTAAACGCATTAATCGACTAGTTACTTCCATTCCTTACCATACTTCAACCAAAATATCTGTACCTCAACCACAATTAACAAAGAATAATGAAGGGCAAATATAAACAAAGGTAAACAAAGCAATTAGCGCATCGAGTAAAAAGAATGACCAGTGTTAAGATCTTCATAATTGAATCGACCTCAACATCTAATAAGCCATCACTTCCGAAATCGTATCCGACGTGAATATTGGAGCGATTAGTGTATTTATAATAGAACAGTTGTTCAAGCGAATCTCGGCGTGAGCAATTCGTTCACCATATCGTGTTTCTACGAGTAGCGTTACATGGAAATGACGGCATACGTATTGTATTCCAGGATACTGCCATATCGACACGTGTTTACGGATGACAGCCGTTGGAACACTTCGGTGCCTAGGAAGTCAAATTCTACGGATATTGACAATTTCCATTTCTGCTTTGATTTTTTGATTGATGTTGCCCAAAGTTCTCTGGAAAAAGTAGCAAATGTATAAGTAATAATTCAGGGCATGGGACTCAATCCCAAGTCTACTTGCCCAGCTGAATCCTGCCGACCAATGGATGATATAATGATATTTCCAAAAATGAGATTTGATTTAACAGTGTCTTTGTATAAGATTTATTTTCGGTCTTTATATTTACAGATAAAAGGGGCATTGGCTATATTTAATACACCAATAAAGTTAAATTTCTATAAGAAAAATATGGATAAAAAGACATACCTGTAAGTACAATTTTTTTGTATTCCTAGGACGGTCGTGGTGTGGTAGGGTGTAGTGGGCTGAAAGATTAAATTTATTATGCTACCAGTCGCTGGTATCTATCAGTTACACGTAAGGCATTATCGACAGTCTCGCGTAGGCCTAGAAGAAAGAGAGGCACCTTTATTATCTCCTTTTCAGATATAGAATGAAAAATGTAAAACCATTACGCCCGATAAAAAATCTACCACAACATGATAGAGTAAAATCCCAGTGCGTACGCAAAGGCGCAAACATTCCAGTATTACCAAGTAATCATTATCAGATGCGGTTTAAAACCTGTGTGGCTGTTTTGTCGAAGCGATTATTATATAGAGCAGAGGTTCTTAACCTTTTAGGGATGAGGGACTACGTGACATTTCTGTCTTGCTATGGACCACCAATTATCTCTCGTTCTTCAGATTCAATATACGTAAATATGTAAAACACATTTATGTATTTAATTTGTAGGAAGTTATTGATATTTTTTATCTTTTTTAAGTTAAATTTTAAATCTGTAACTAGCTGCCCGGACAAACTTCGTTCTGTCAAAAGTTTTTTTTTTACTAAAACCTTCCGTCTACCCTTTCAAGTTTGATCAAACTGCACACGGTGTGCAAATTTGATTTAAATCGGTTAAGTCGTTTAGGAGTCCATCGCGGATAAACAACGTGACACGTAATTTATGTATAGTAAGATGTAAAATATATAACCTTATATTTAGGAAAAATTCTCGGACTACTTCGGATGCTTCAACGGACCACCAGTGTCCACGGACCATTATGTTAAGAACTTCTGGTCTAGTCTCTGTACGCACTATATGCTATCATATCGACAATAAACTGGGAATACCTATGTGAATCTACATTTCAAATTGAAAACAGACTTGAAATTTTTAAGTCTATTTTTTTGTAGTAGTCCAGTGCTGATAGCTCTAAAAACGGTAAAAAGTGGAAGAAAATTATAGTAGAATGAAACCTATTGCAAAAGGAAGAGAATATAACTAAGATTATAGGAAAAATAAATTACGGGCGATCTGAGGTCGGGAAGGGGGGAGGGGGGGGGATTTAAGGGAAAAAAATGGTCTATCTCGATTTCCGGAAAAACTACAAGTCCTATTGAAAAAAGTTGAATAGCAAAGTTGTAGGTAATAAAAAGGTCTACAACTTTTGTATTTACACTTATTTACATAACCTCAAAATTTATGTGAAAAATTCAAAAAACCACGTTTTTGGTTTTTTATTTTTATCTTTTACAAAAAAAAAATTGTTTTACGAAATTTGGCGAAAACTTACCTTTGTATGTCCTTGACATATTGTAATTTTTTTGATTCAAAAATATATTTTTTTTCACCTTATTTTGACCTTCTATCGAAAAAGCACCCTTATTTTCAGTCGAAAAATCTCACGTCAAAAAATCAGATTTTTTAAAAAATTCGGTGGTCTCTTTGTTCGTTGGAATCTCTACTTTCTAATGGTATATAAAAACTATACACTACTATGGTAAATGTTCTCAGAAAATGCAATGAAACGATAACTATTTTCGCAAAAAAAATTCGAATTCCATTGATTGCATAAGAGATTGCAAAAAATATGCAAAAATAGTTGTCGTTTCATTGCATTTTCTGAGAACATTTACCATGGTAGTGTATAGTTTTTTATATACCATTAGAAAGTAGAGATTCCAACGAACAAAAAGACTACCAAATTTTAAAAAACATCTGATTTTTTGACGTGAGATTTTTCGACTGAAAATAAGGGTGCTTTTTCGATAGAAGTTCAAAATAAAGTGAAAAAAAAAATTTTTTTTGAATCAAAAAAATTACAGTATGTCAAGGACATACAAAGGTAAGTTTTCACCAAATTTTGTGAAACAAAAAATTTTTTTGTAAAAGATAAAAATAAAAAACCAAAAACGTGGTTTTTTGAATTTTTCACATAAATTTTGAGGTTATGTAAAAAAGTATAAATACAAAAGTTGTAGATCTTTTTATTACCTACAACTTTGCCATTCAACTTTTTTCAATAGGACTTGTAGTTTTTCCGGAAATCGAGATAAACCATTTTTTTCCATTAAACCCCCCCTCTCGCCCCCTTCCCGACCTCAGATCGCCCGTAATTTATTTTTCCTATAATCTTCGTTATATTCTCTTCCTTTTGCAATAGGTTTCATTCTACTATAATTTTTTTTCGTTTCAAAAATTATCGGCACTGGACTATAGTGTATTGACCGTATTTTCATTCGTTAAAAGTTATGTACGACAGTCGCAAACTAAGGAAAATATTTTTTGATTTGTGTGTTAAAAAATAAAACAATATAAGGCAAAATATTTAACGATTTTTTTTTAATATAATAAATAATATAAAATAAATTTAATATTGATATTTAAGCAGATTTCCAGAAAAAAAAAGTATCATTAAAAATTTAGTTTATTTTATAGAAATCCTATAGCGAAGTAAACAATAAAGCTTCGTAATTAATAGGAAATGTTTCCTAGACAACTTAGGTACCTACTTCCTGTACTTAAGCATTTCCTATTTAACAATAGACAATGTATATTTTAGAACTTACTTGACCTAGGCATGTACGTGGTTATTTATTGATTTATTGTTTTATAGTTAACATTCAAAGAGGAATATCATAATATTTAAGTTTTGATTGGTTTAAATAGAGGATCGTATAGTTCAGTTGGTAGCGACGCTGTCAGCGGATCTGAGGGGTTCCGAGTTTGATTCTTGGCGGCGCGGCGCGGCGGTGGGGTTTATGTGACAGATTTTATTTTGGGTGGTGGATGTTTTCACGGTCATATTTTGTGAGATCCATACTACCTGCGACACAGAATTCTAGAGCGGGGTGAGTAGTATGAGCAGCACAAGCGTTTAAAAATACTACACAACGACTGAATAGTAGGTGCTCCAATTGAACTCTTACTAAAAGCTGGAGGTTTGTTTATAATATAAATTAACATAATTCTTGTCAAAAATAACAGACTTCAAAATTAGGGGTAACTCAAAAAACTAGTCATATCTCGTTAAAATTTAAGTGGGACCACATGACAAGCACTAGCTTTCGATTAAAAAAAGAATCATCAAAATCGATTCACCCAGTCGAAGGTTCTGAGGTAACAAACATAAAAATACAGTCGAATTGAATACCTCCTCCTTTTTTGAAGTCGGTTAAAAACAAAACAGTTTGGGATGAAACAGGATGCCTCACTGGCTATTTCTATGCATCTTTATTGTATTCATGTATCAATTTAGTATTATCAGTATTCAACAATATTTTCCGTTCTATACCGGGTTAAGTGCAGACATCAATAAATCTCAACATGTTTTTCAAACACTATGATTATAGAATAACTGCGCCTGAGAACCGTGAATATTAAGTCCTAGTTAATGATTTAACGCTTAACGATTGTATTTATGGTTTTTCTCAGGACAATTGCATATTTTACATAACCAGAGGCAGTTAAAGCAATTAACCTCGACATTGAAAAATATACCTATAATTAGACACATTAACTATTTTATCTTATCCTGGAGTAGTTACTAATAAGCTATAGCGTTTATTTAATCTAATATATAAAATTCTCGTGTCACGGTGTTAGAAGTTGAACTCCTTCGAAACGGCTCGACCGATTTTCGTGAATCTTTGCTTGCATATCAGCTAGGGTTGAGAATCGGACAACATCTATTTTTCATCCCCCTACCCCTAAAAAATTTTTGGCAGAACAACGTTTGCCCGGTCAGCTAGTAAGTATATAAAATTCTCGTGTCACGGTGTTAGAAGTTCAACTCCTCCGAAACGGCTTGACTGATTTTCGTGAATCTTAGCGTGCATATCGACTAAGGTGGAGAATCGGACAACATCTATTTTTCATCCCCCTAAATGTTAAGAATGGTCCTCCACCCCTAAATTTTTTTTTATTTTTTTGACAATTTTTTTTTTTTTTTTTTTATGATATAGCATACAAAAATAATAATATAAAAAAACTTTTGACAGAACGAAGTCTGTCGGGGCAGCTAGTATATTATACTGGGCTTAGGTCTTTGACCAGTGGCAGTTATATGTATAACAATAAGTCGCATTTTGTTTAAATTTATATACCTGCCAGGTTCTAATTTAATCTAGTATTATATATTTTTAGAGTTGCGTAGGTTCAATTAGTTAACAAGTAATATAGTCGATCGATGTATAGCTACGGAACCCTACACTGCGTGTCGGTGGTCGGTCGGCCAGTTTTTATCTCATTAGCCGATCATCAATCATGACCCGAGTAAAAATAAAAATGTAATATTTATCTCTCGCATAAATATCTCCCCCGGCCGGGAATCAAACCCGAGACCCCTGCTTCGCAGACAGGGTCACAACCAACTAAGCAACAGCTAAACTTTGAACTTCATTTTAACATCTGTTACCTAAGTAAGTATTTATTAAAAATATCGATTACTGTACAGGCAGACTTATACAAGTAATTAATTATATCGTATTATGGTAGAGATAACATTGGCCTGTCAATCGTGACCAGAAATGCACAGGAAGTCACTGTCATCATTAAGGATCGCTTGATAAATCTTTCTAAAACCGGACATTGAATGCACATGACCCTATTTACAACTTTACTGCGAGAAAATTAGGTCTACTTTCGGTTGTATTATTATTAAGGCCAGTATTTGTCGCTGGGCTAGGATAGACTAAAAGGTCAGTGCAGTACCAACGTCTTAGTATGCACATGCAACTTTTTGATTAGCGAAGGTTACCTTTCAAACAAATGATAGAGGTCAGGTATTAAATCAATAACTTTTTTGTTAAAATTGATCAAGCAACTTGGTTTTACGGTACAAAATCTGTAGACATGTAATAAACCTATAAAAGAAAGGTAGGTAATCATAATATTATTATAAAATCGGCCACACTCGCAGATTTAAATTTAATTATAATATAATTATATGCTCTCTATTGTCTGCAGTGTTAAAAAAACTCATCTAATTATTTAACTTATTTAATAGCTACACCCATTACAGTTTATTATTTTTGGAATATTTAAAAATTATGTTATGTATCTACAGGGAACCGTAAAACAATCAGCAATTTTCTTACATACCTAGGTATTATTATAATATTGTCTTATTGGTAAGGTCTTCGTTTTGACAACAGCAAGAAGGACATACCATACATACTACATGTAGTGCAATGAATGGCATTCCACTGTGATTGTCGTTATCAATGCAAAATTAATTGAGCACATGTCATGTTACTAGCTTTATAAAAATGCATAATTGCAGCCTGTTTCACGCAGCAAGTTAGGTATACAATGTAAGTAGGTAGGTAAACCGATTATAAATACGTATAAGCTTAATTAGGAATGGTTTCAAAAGTATTAGAAGTACCTATGTATGTATAAGTGGGGGTAGACAAAATAAAGATAAAAATTGGATAAATCTGCTTTGTCCGAAGAGATTTTTGAATTATACTTCTTTTGGCACGATTGGAACGATGCGCGCGCGCACCGACAGCCAAAAAGTGACATGATAAAGTTAGCTAACAACTGTCTCTCAAGTTTCCGTGTTACGATGCGCGTGCACACCGACAGCCAAAAAGCGAATGATGAAGTTAGCTGATAAGTGTTTCCTTTTACAAACAAAGAGTTGTGGCATACGGGATGAAATCTTTAGCTATTTTTGTTATATTACGCTAAAGAAATATAATTTCTTTTTTTCTTTTTTCTTCTCTCTTTCTTGGCCGGAAACGTATCAGTGATGCCTTTGGTGTTGCTGATGTCTCAGCCACTTACCATCAGGTGGATCGTCAGCTCGTTTGTCCATAAAAAAAGTACACACACACACACGTTTTTTAATTGTAAATGTGGTCGTTACTCGTTCGAAAGCAGACTCAAGCAATAGAATGATGGTGAGCTTGACAAACTACAAAAAAATAAATTCGGGTTTTTTTGCAACCTAAATGGTTACACTTACGTTGTAGGGTAACTTATATATTAGGTAATTTTTCAATAAGGAAACTCTTGTTATAGGTTTAGATTGTCCTATAGTGGTTAAGGTAAAAGAGAACTCGAGATTGAGTGCTCAAGATAGGTATTTCCATCCATAATCACCTTAGAATTCCCGGGAGTACAACAGTTTCGAGCGTATAATAAAGTCTGCCCATGAAAGTTATTTTTCAAAAACTAGAAATAAAAATTATTTTCAGACTTTTTTTCACCTTGTCGGTCTGTTTGTTTTTCTTTGTTTTTGTTCCTCCTATTTGCATGCGGTTTATATTAATTTTGTACGTTTTTAAAGTTCCGTACGAAAAAAACAAAAAATGAAACCCTTATTAGGTACATAATCGGGTAGTAGGTACCTTTTGCATAGGTCTCCCGAAGCGGAGATTACCAGTGCTATTCACACATACTCATTGCATACTATACCTAGTAGACTTGAAGATGCTTCACATATTATTATTACCTTTACCTTACCTTTAGTTTACCTACTTTTTGTGACCGCACACTGCGATAGTTGTGGTAAGTATGTGTGAAGGGGTCATCATCAACCTCTTTTTGTACGTCATAATCATGTAGCGTTTAGTTAGGGTCGGTATATGAAGGCGAGATTTTATCAGTGAAATCGAACCCAAGTGCTGTAACATCAAGGTTAAACAAGTCACAGATTAAAAAGAAGTCAGTGACTAATTAATCTACGTTTTGGTGATTTTTTAAAACAGAGTGTACATAGCTCCTTCAAGAAATCATTTGTGATAAATTTATGCATCACAATTTTTTTAATCTACCACAGTGAGGTTTTGCTGATTTCGCTGGCTTATTGTCAGGTGTAATATTAAATATGTAAATAAGTTGAGTCAACAAAAAAATATCGACATTTTTAAAATTAATTCCAACCTTCGACATTACAAAAGAAGTTTAGGGACCACTTGGAAGTTAAGGCCAAACTAGCCTCAAAGAGACTGGGTGTGCTCAACAGAGCAAAGCAGTACTTCACACCCGAACATAGGTTGCTGCTCTATAAAGCACAAGTCCGACCTCATATGGAGTACTGCTCCCATCTTTGGGCTGGAGCACCGACTACTCAAGTGGATCCCCTTAACCGGATTCAGAGACGGGCTGTTCGTATTGTCGATAATCCCAAGTTCACGGACGGTTTAGAATCGCTGGGATTACGAAGAGATGTGAGTTCTCTGTGCGTTTTCTACCGTCTGTACAATGGGGAATGTTCTGAAGAACTGTTTAATTTAATACCGGCGGCCAACTTCCATCATCGCTCAACGCGACGCAATGCCAAGTATCACAAACACCATATAGATACCTGGCATTCGTCCACGGTAAGATTTACACGACATTTCCTACCGCGCACGTGTAAACTGTGGAACGAACTACCACCGACGGTATTCCCACAGTGCTACGATATGGGGACCTTCAAGAAGCGGGTCCATCACTTCCTTCTTAGCCGGCAGCGCACTGGTGGCGCTTCTGGTGTTGCGAGTGTCCATGGGCGACGGTGACTGCTTACCATCAAGTGGCCCATCTGCTCGTCTGCCTGCATATTACATAAAAAAAAACCTTGATGCAATGGGTGCATGGGTAAACAGGAATTACCCTTACATCCACCGTTGGGTGAAGAGTGGGTGCACGGGTCGCGAGTAAACTTTTCTGTGGCATGCACGAATAAAATAAAAAAAAACATAAAGGTGTGGTTTTATGAAACCACGATGCAAGTCATACATAAAGTTGAAGGCAGGGACTCCAACCATATTTATACCTATGGAAAATGAAATGATTAAATGATTAAAATGAAATGATTAAAAATACTATTTTTCGGTTTGTAGGCATTTAACTAAAAATTTTTAGAAAATTGTTCGATTTAGGGTATTAAAATTGCGTATTTAATCTTAACTTAATTATTAAAAAAGCGGCCAAGTGCGAGTCGGACTCGTCCATAAAGGGTTCCGTAGCAGCAAGTAACATTATATAAAAGTTCTTGTAGTAAATTGCGGTTTACGATTTATGACGTATTAAAAAAAACTACTTACTAGATCTCGTTCAAACCAATTTTAAGTGGAAGTTTGCATGGTAAAGTACATTATATATATATTTTTTAGTTTTATCATTCTCTTATTTTAGAAGTTACAGGGGGGGGGGCACACATTTTACCACTTTGGAAGTGTCTCTCGCGCAAACTATTCAGTTTAGAAAAAAATGATATTTGAAACCTCAATATCATTTTTGAAGACCTATCCATAGATACCTCACACGTATGGGTTTGATGAAAAAAAAAATTTTGAGTTTCAGTTCTAAGTATGGGGAGCCCCCAAAATTTTTTTTTTTCTATTTTTATGTGAAAATCTTAATGCGGTTCACAGAATACATCTACTTACCAAGTTTCAACAGTATAGTTCTTATACTTTCGGAAAAAAGTGGCTGTGACATACGGACGGACAGACAGACAGACATGACGAATCTATAAGGGTTCCGTTTTTTTCCATTTGGCTACGGAACCCTAAAAACGGGAATGATAATGGGAAATCAATAGTAGACAAAATATTCAATTACAAAATTTATTTCAATCTGTTGTATTAGAGTACGGAATACATAATTAATACAATCATTTAGATTTTAGATACGCATATAAAAAACTAAGAGCAATATTTATTTTATTGTCTTATTAATTATTTATTTTATTTATCGGGCTACCAATCCAAACGACGACTTCTGCACCTGGCAACATACAACACCAGGACACTGAGGACCGACGACAAGGTAAAAGAGCTGGAAGAAGAGATAGACAAGTTAAACTGGAGTATTGTGGGTTTATCTGAAGTCCGAAGACAGGGGGAGGACACGATAATACTCAAATCCGGAAACTTGTTCTATCACCGGGAGGGCGAACATCTGTCCCAAGGTGGTGTCGGGTTTCTCGTTCACAAGTCCCTCGTCAACAACATTGTGCAAGTCGGGAGCGTGTCGGCCAGGGTAGCGTACCTTACACTCAGAATATCCAAACGGTATTCGTTGAAGGTTGTACAGGTATATGCGCCGACTTCGACACATCCCGACGATGAGGTTGAGGTTATGTATGAGGACATAAGTAGAGCCATACATACCTCTAAAGCTCACTTCAATGTTGTGATGGGGGACTTCAACGCGAAGCTGGGCACGCAAAGCGGCGCCGAGAGGAAAGTGGGTCCCTACGGAATTGGACGACGGAACCACCGAGGACACTTGCTGGCCAACTTTTTGGAGAAGGAAGATATCTTCATGATGAACTCCTTTTTCAAAAAGAAGCCACAACGCAAGTGGACTTGGATAAGTCCTGATGGTTCCACGAAAAGCGAGATAGACTTCATTCTGGCAGACAAACGGCACATATTTAATGATGTCTCTGTGATCAGCAGGTTCAAAACCGGAAGCGATCACCGTCTTGTGAGAGGCACATTAAATATCGACCTGAAGCTGGAACGGTCACGCCTGATGAAGTCTACGCTTCGCCCAACATCCGTCCAAATCCAGGGATCCGAGAACTTTCAACTTGAGCTGAAAAACCGTTTTGCGTGCTTAGAATCGTGCACGTCAGTGGACGAGTTTAACACCAGGATGGTAACAACTGTCCACGAGGTAGGGTCGAAGTATTTCAAGACCCACCCTAGTGGTAGATCTCAGGTTCTCTCAGAACAAACTCTCGGTCTTATGAGGGATCGACGAGAACTATGTGTGCAGTCTCCAACCTCCATGAGGGAATACCGACGGCTCAATGAGCAGATCTCCAAGTGCAGGCGACGCGATTTGCGAAAACACAACGCAAATCGTGTAAAAAACACAATTGAGCGAAACCAGGGCTCCAAAGTGTTCGCCAGAGATCTGTCTATTGGGCAAAGTCAGCTTACGAGGTTGAAGACCGAGTCCGGCACCATGGTTTCGTCGAAACCGGAAGTTCTGAGAGAGACTGAGAGATACTATGGACGGTTGTATGCCTCCTCTCAAGCTCCACCTCCTAGCGAGGAGAGCGATAAGAGAGCTAAACTGACCCAACACTACACAGAGGATATCCCGGACGTCAGCCTGTATGAGATTAGAGAGGCTCTCAAACAGCTTAAAAACAACAAGGCACCGGGAGATGACGGAATCACAACCGAGCTTCTAAGAGCTGGAGGAAAACCCCTTCTAGTGGCGCTCCAAAAACTGTTCGATTCCGTCATTAACACTGGAACTACCCCGGAAGCGTGGGGCAGAAGTGTGGTGACGCTGTTTTTCAAGAAGGGCGATAAAGCCCTTTTGAAGAACTACAGGCCCATCGCACTTCTGAGCCACGTTTATAAGCTGTTTTCGAGGGTGCTCACAAATCGCATTGCACGCAGGCTTGACGACTTCCAGCCTCCCGAACAAGCAGGATTCCGAAAAGGCTACAGCACCATAGACCATATACACACACTGCGGCAGATTATACAAAAGACCGAGGAGTATAATCTGCCATTGTGTGTTGCCTATGTGGACTATGAGAAAGCCTTTGATTCTATCGAGACCTGGGCGGTACTAAATTCTCTCCAGCGGTGCCGGATCGACTACCAGTATATCGAGGTGTTGAAGTGTTTGTACTCATCAGCCACCATGTCCGTCAGAGTACACGACACAGCAACGAACCCCATCCAACTGCAGAGAGGTGTCAGGCAAGGGGATGTCATATCCCCAAAACTGTTCACCGCTGCGTTGGAAGACGTGTTCAAGCTGATGGAGTGGAAACGACGTGGCATTAACATCAATGGCGAATACATCACACACCTGCGATATGCCGATGATATAGTCATCCTGGCGGGTTCCCTGGAAGAACTTGGTACAATGCTCGGGGACTTGAACAGCGCCTCAAAACAGGTGGGTCTTAAGATGAACATGGACAAGACGAAAATCATGTCAAATGTCCATGTCACACCCGTACCGGTTGTGGTTGACGGCGCTGCTCTTGAAGTTGTAGACGAATACAATTACCTGGGACAAGTGATCCAGATGGGTAAGTCCAACTTCGAGAAAGAAGTCACTCGTAGAATCCAACTCGGATGGGCTGCGTTCGGGAAACTGCGTCATATCTTGTCGTCCAAAACACTACCTCAGTGCCTGAAGTCGAAGGTGTTCGAGCAGTGTGTGTTGCCAGTGATGACATACGGATCCGAGACGTGGTGCTTTACTATTGGCCTGATCCACAAGCTCAGAGTTGCGCAGCGGGCTATGGAGAGGGCTATGCTCGGTATTTCTCTACGTGATCGCATCAGAAATGAGGAGATCCGTAGACGAACAAGGGTAACCGACATAGCTCAAAGAATTAGCCGGCTGAAGTGGCAATGGGCTGGCCACATAGTTCGAAGGACCGATAACCGTTGGGGAAGAAAGGTCCTCGAATGGCGCCCACGTCTCGGAAAAAGAAGCATAGGACGCCCCCCGACCAGGTGGAATGACGACCTGAAGAAGACAGCGGGCATCCGCTGGATTCAGAAGGCTCAGGACCGGTCAGAGTGGCGCAAGTTAGGGGAGGCCTATGTCCAGCAGTGGACCTCTAATGGCTGATGGATGGATGGATGGATGGGATATTTATTTAAATCATTGAATCTCCATTATTATTCTTACTCCAGGGCCGGCTGTAATTCGACATGCCATAGATGGACGAAACATTTTGGGCGATAGAATAAAAGTTTCACTTTAAAAAGCTGAAGGATGGAGAACAAGGATCAGGTTCTGCAAGTTCGTTGTTGGCCTGACTTGACATCAGAAGTCAGAACATTCCTAATTTGTTGCGCAATTGTCTGCTTCCTAGTCAGCATAATATAGTCGAACTACCTAGACCACAGACCTACCTAGAGTACCTAGACATACCTAGAGTATGTCTGTGACCTAGACTTTATTAAAAGAATTAGACTAGGTTAGATTTTATCGCAAACTCGTTTTAAAATTACCTATTTATGTAACTTCCTCTTAAACAAAAAAGTGACTAATATAAAAAATATATATCTACATATACACCAATTACATCATGTTTGTTTAACATAAAGTAGTTAATACGTTTGGTACCTCACCTTGTTAAGAAAAATAGGTATGAATAAAATATAATAATATTTTTGTAAAGATTAGAATAAAAGTTGATTTAAAAAGTTGCATTACTTTTCAATGTTTTTTTATTTGAAAAAATTAAAACGACTTTGTATTACAACTAGATATTCTGATTCTGATACGTAGATATGGAAGTAAAAAATGTCACCCCTGATAATGGCATACGGATTAACAAACAAACATTTAACATGACGAGAAAAAATCCACCGTAAGGTTTGTCAAAAACGGGACGTCAGTCAAAATTTCCCTCATTAGTCACTAAATAAAAATAAATGTGTGCAATTCACACGTGGTAGAAGTGAAACCTTCAAAAATAAAGGTATTAATTTAATAACGTGTATCAGTTTTAATTATCTTTCAAAAACTATTTTGTACTAAACATAAACGTGTACAGTGTACTTATGTACGCGCATACTCCCTCCCGCTCCCTCTCCCCTCCCGCTCCACTCCACCTCCCCCTCCCCATCCACTTCCCTCCCCTTCCCCTTTACATTGCTTCTTATCTCATTTTCTCCCACGTTAAATCTTATAAATTTATGTGTCTGTCTCTTTTTACTGTCCCTTTGTCGTTTCATCGACTTTCAAATGACAATGATGCTAAAGAAGTTTTCACTTCAAAAAGTCACAACGAAAATGTAAAAAACGGTTATAAAAGCTTACGGTGAAAGCTCCGTTTGTTTTCTCTATCAGTGCGTACTGATAAGGAAACGGAAGAAAACAATAAAATAAATAAATAACGCTTCACACTCATAGCCTCACGCTATGATTCCCTGTGTTGTGGGTGCCATGGACAACACATAAAGACAGGAACACACACACCCAGACCGAGAACGGAAAAAACTCTTTATTCAAACCGCCTCGCTGCGAATCGAACCCAGAGCCCTTGGCGTTAGAATACGTTATGTTGAAAGTTGGGCGACTCATCATCATCATCGTCATCATTATGAGGAAGGTTGAACTAAGGTTATAATCAGTGATGTACAAGATACCCTAGATAAAGTATTTGGAATACAAAATACAAAATACTTTTAAATTAAGTATTTCAGATACCAGATGCAAATAACTTTCTGGAATGGTATCTGAAATACTAGATACAAAATACGTATCTTTTAAATACTTTTTATAGATAAAATACTTTTGTAAAAAAACAACGTTTTTTAACTGACGAAAAAAAAGGAGGAGGTTCTCAATTCAACACGTATATATATAAATATACTAAAAATTAAAAAAATAATTACCTACTTTTTAACAAAAAATTTAAACACCAAAAAAAACTGAAAAGTGAAAAATATAATCTAAATTTTACTAACAAAAAATAACCGATTTCAAAGTTACTCTAAAACTACTTGTCAGATCTCGTTCAAATTTATGTGGGAATACGTGGCAAGCACATGTTTTCGATTAAAAAAGAATCATCGAAATCGGTTGGCATGATATTGAGTTATTCGTCCATTTGTCGCGCTTATTTAATACAAATTTAAGACTTATATGGTTTTATCATGGATGCCATTGTTAGATCTCAATAAAATTTATATGGGACCACATGACAGCCAACCAGCTTTCGATCAAAAAAAGAATCATCAAAATCGGTTCGCCGAGTCCAAAGTTCTGAGTTAACGAACATAAAAAAAATACAGTGGAATTGAGAACCTGCTCCTTTTTTTGAAGTCGGTTAAAAATAAACCATTTAGTATTTTAAATTAAGATCTTAAATTAACGTTAAATGCGGTGTCAAACAGATGAAAAAACAAACGGCGAAAACATGTGCGCCGCGCTACTGCTGCCGTGTGCATCGCATGCCGCTGCCCTCATAAAATGAGTTTTATGTAATGAATTTTGCTTGTTTGTGTGGCTCCGTCTCAAAATTATTTATTTACTGTTAATTTAGGATCTTAATTTATAATACTAAATGGCTTATTTTTCGCTTTTCAGTTTTTTTTTGTTGGTTTATTTTTTTTCTTAAAAAAACGTGTGACACTCGGGGACTGCCGCGGTAAAGCTATTGCATAGCATTTGTTGCGAAATAAAACTTGACCCCACTTGCAGTCAGTACTAGGATAGCAAAAACATGCAAGCAAGTAGATATGCCAAAACAAAGCTGGGGTATTAAATGTCTCATCGGATTTGTTCACCATTAGTAGTAATTAATTAAAGCGATTACTAGGCGCACAGTCCTCGAGGATGCGATATCAGTGACACCGCACATGCCACAGTATGTGCGATCTTATTCACTCTTCGTTATTTAGCATAGGCACAACAAGGATTTCCATATCACGATCATGCACATTTAAGCTATTATTGCCATTTCTCCAGTCATGCCAATCAATATGCGGAAGAGCAACAGTGATAGAACAAATCCATCACTGCCTCTTTGACAAGTTGTCTGACAAGTTGTCAGACATCACGGTTTTTCTTGATTCGCTCGCCACGCACAAGCCCGCGATAAAAGCTATGCAATAGCTTAAAAGTAATTATTTTATAACAACATTTACATTACATTTTATAACAACATAATAGTTATTATATATTTTTATTAAACTTCGATCCCGCTTTTAGCCGTGCGGTGATTCTGCCAATGTCAAGTATTAAACTATTACTGAGTAGGGGAGAGGGGGGCACATTCGAACACTTTTTATTTCTCGTATAGTATTACCAATCAAGATTTATTGTATTTTAATATTACATATGGGGTTTATACTACATACTAAAGATGATATTAATTTATTTTGACTTGCTAAAGTAACACAATTTCGTTTTTCTTTTTAGCTCTATTTTGTTCAAATGTGCCCCATCCGCGGGGCACATTTGAAACCCCTAGGGGCAGTTTTGAAAAACCAGGATTAAATGGAAACCATGTAACTTAGAATATAATCAACATTACACTTATATTATTTGTATCTAATATTATCATAGTACACTGTCATTTATTTCTTACAATAACTATTAATTGAATAAACTTTATAAAATTCTGAACGGCCTGGGGCAGTCTTGAACAAAGGTAACAAACTTATTTCTATAACCGAGATCAAATTAGATATTCCGAAACAATATTAAAAAGTAATAACATTCATAAGTATCTTAAAAAATATGAAATTTTAAAGAGCCTTAGGAAGATACCTACTTTAAAAGTGTTGAATATAAAATAAACAATCTCAAAAAGCGGTCCTCAATGACTGTAAAGACAATAAAAAATGAAATCGCTTCCTTATATTTTCATAAAATAAATACCCATATGTTATTTATATGTATGGGGCACTTTGAACATTTTATTCAAAAGTGCCCCAGGGATTTTGTTCAAATTTGCCCCAATACCAACCTTCAGAATTAAAAATTTTTAGACGAAAAACTAACTTGTGTTTAAAGATCTTATATTTGTAAATACTGAGTCTATAATATATGAAACACTATGAAATAATCACAACTTGATAATAATACTTATGTTTTCAGTAATTTGCTTACAAGCAAAAAAATATTTGTTTATGTTCGTCTCCGTAAAGTAACCGGCAATTTTTTTGTAAAATTACCCTGACGTTGACGGTAGTTGGGATCTGACAGATGTGTAGTTCGGATTTACCAGTATTAAAAAGGTTATGGAGGTTGGGAAAGATAAAGAATGCGTTCATAAATCGAATAATTCAAAACTGCCCCTGTACTAAACTGCCCCCCTCTCCCCTACTATATTATATACAATGAGTACACTATTACTAAAAGTATTTTAGCAAACATAGTATCTACAAAATACTAAGATACCAAACAAAAGGTATTTAAATACAAGATACGAAATGAATTTAAAAAAAGTATTTTAGATACAAGATGAAAATACGTATTTTGTATCTTGTATCTGTATTTCAGATACTTGTATCTTAGATAAGTTACATCTCTGGTTATAATACACAACCTAAAAAACGAGGAGTCTCAAGTTCGATGCCTGGCCAAGTAAGACATGCATGTAACAGATATGTGCGTAAGTAATCGTAGATGTTTGTGACGTCTTAATTTTTTTGGGTCTTTCTATATCATCCGCGACTCCTGCGGAACCTAGTCCTACAAGCTGGGATATCCGTAGAGGAGGATGAAATCTCTACAGTGTCCTAGGCAATCAGCTCAAACGCGCATCTAGCGGCCTTTAGTCGACACATTTCCTTCTGAAAAAGTTTGCCAATACCAACGCGCCCCTTTTAACTTCACGCGTCCCTGTTTTCACCCTTTTTTATTTAACACATTGTTTGGCTTAGATAATCTGCCACTGGGTATAACTGTTAAGTGTGAAGTGTTGAAACGTTTATATCTCATTTATCCGTATATTGAATCCATGCCTAAATCAGCTGTTTCACTGTTTGATTGCTTCGCCTCAGGCAACCATAAACACGTCAACATGTATCACATTTTATTACTAAACTCGAGATATATTAGCATCGGACCTTAAATTAGTATAGGTACTTACAATCTAGCTAACATAGAAGTAATTACCGGAACTGATATTGATATAGTTTGTATGCAATATTTTTATGGAATACCAGAGCGAACGAATGCGGATCCGGAAAACTTATTTCAAGTTATTCATGACACTCATGACAAAGATCGCACATACCGTCACGCGCAATACTGTTGCATATTTGCTCAGTTCAGTTTAGCTTCAGTAGTTGATTACCTAGGTGTATTTATATCTTCAAATTGAATTGAAATTGAATCAGGATCGAGCTGGATTATATTCGGTGGGGCAGGAATTTAACCGACTTGTATAATATTCATGAATGAATTTTTGACTACCAAATAACACTGTTACTTAAAACAGCATTTGTGACGAAGATCGTTGTATCCATTTTTGAATACTGTGTAGTACGCACCTATCTACTGAGAGCTAGGACGAATATATTTTGTAACATTGATTGGGGTCTTTGAGTCTCTTTTGCTAGTGGTGTTAGGGCACCCTGCTACACAAAGGACGAGGTTATGGTGCCAAGTCCTTGATGTTCGAAGGTTCTGTGTTCTATGGTATACTACCGAATTCCCAACAGTATTTGTACGGTGGTACTTTGCCAGGCTAGCACCAGCCCTCTTCTAAAAACGATCGAATTTTTATACATATTTCGGAGAGCGAGTAATGATGTGAGTTCCTCACTTCCTTTTCATTATAATTTATGTACTTACAAAAAACGCTGCTCTACGCGCTCTAAGCTCTGTGCTACAGTTTTCTACGAACGCAGCAACGCGCGTTGCTATAGGTTAACGTTTCTGTACGCAGATGCCCTTGACATTTTGTTCGATTTCCTAGTATTTTTGCGAGAATTTCTTCTCTTAAATGACCAACCGGAATGGCTAGTACCTATAACAACCAGCATTTCTAAAGCATAGTTAATTATGCCTTAGGTACCCACTTCTGATAAACAACCTATGTACTATCGTAGCTGTACCTACCTACTAGTATTGTCAATAAATGAAAACATACTTAAACAAAGGTGTATTTCTACTGTTGCATTATAATAATTTTGTAATCCATTGATAAGTTTTAGAGAGAAACTGTTGTTGGCTGTAGATGACAATGAAATAATGAATGAAATAAGTTTTATTAGATGTACCTATACCTGCCTATCAAGGTACCTTTTAAATTTGTTGTAATTAAATAAGCGTTATCCTATTAATGTTATAAATGTGAAAGCTGGTAAATATATTGTTTTTAGATGTTCGGATGTTTATTCCTCAATCATGGCACAACTACTTAACCGATTTGGCTGAAATTTGGAATGGAGATAGCCTATATCCTGGTTGAACAATAGGCTACTTTTTATCCCGGAAAAGTTCAGGAACCCCGCGGGATTTGTAAAAAATCGATCTCTACCGCGGGAGAAGCCTCGGGCAAAAGCTACTTAGTTATTATTGTATAAGTCGCTCATATGTTGTTAGTTTTAACAACGGGTAGGTACCTACCTAATTTCAAATTTTAGCGTGCAGGTACTAAAGTAACACAATAATAATATGTTCGAGTCGCAAAAAACTACTAGATTACTTACAGCAAAAAAAACGTCAATCCGGAACAGTTTGGTCTTTTGTTGGTATGTTGCGTAGATATACGTAGATATCTATAGTAGGTACCTACAGTTAAAACTACCGTTTTAAATTGTTATATTAGAAAGCAAATTATTTTTATCACGAAATGAAAATTTTGAGGTTAGAAATAAATATAATTAATATTGGAATGAATAATCACGTTTAAGGCAGTCAACAACAGGTTCGGTTTTCAAATGATAGTATTACATGGCAACGATAGCCGCCTAATGGATTGAATATTGTTTTTTTTTATACAAATAGCCGGCAAACGAGCTGACGATCCACCTGATGGTAAGTGGCTATCGTCGCCCATGGCCATCAGCAACACCAAAGGCATCACTGATGCGTTGCCGGCGAAGAAAGAGAGAAAAAAAGAACTGGCTCTCACGATGAGTCGATTGGCGGCCGACTCATGCTCAAGGGTGGTAACTATCCAGGCGAACCCCATCGAGAAATAATAAGAGTAATAATGGTATTAATTAACAATTAAAATCAATATTAAGAATATAATCGAGGGGCCCTACCACCAGCGTGCCGGATTTAATCGCCTCTTACGACACCCATCTGGCGTGGGATTGGGGTTAGTATTCTAAGCCGCCCCAATACGGCTAATGTCCCGAATGCAAGGGACCTCATTTCAAATCCTGCACCCACTTATAAAACATGTGAAGTTCAAACGTGTGAAGTCTGCCAATCAGCAGTCCATCCAGTGTGGGGCCCTGCAGCTGAGCCCAGCTGTGGGGCAGCATGGGTTACGATGATGATAGCCGAGTCACGATGTCGGAGAGCCAAGAGTAATCGGTTCCTGCTATTTTCTTGGTCGTCGACCGTCACGGTGGTCACCAAATGTAACGGATGTGAATAAAACGTAGAGTTCAAGTAGGTACTCTGTAGATGTAAATGGAAGACGGTGACTTAGCATCAACAATCTTTGTAAGTCCCTCGCCCTTAGATTCTAATACAACTTCTAGTCCATGTATGTCACTTTCTACCGCAACATAATCTAATGTTAATTTGACTTACGCATCTGTTGAAAAAGTTCTTAAATTGTTGGACAAGTCAAAGGGAGCTGGTTGTGACGGTATACCCCCTATATTTTTCGCCAATTGTGCAAAAAGTTTAACTTTACCAACTTCAATGTTATTTCTTCGATCTTTGGAAGAAAGTACGTTCCCCTCCATTTGGAAACAGGCATATATTATTCCGGTACACAAAAAAGGGTCTAAATCTCTTATTAGTAACTATCGGCCCATATCAATTCTTAACACTCTTGCGAAGGTTTTTGAAAAAATAGTATACGATTGTCTTTACTCAGTTATATCACAAGGAATTTCCTCAGCACAGCACGGCTTTCTTAAAAGTCGATCTAATACTTCCAATCTTGCTATTTTTACTGATTATGTTTTAAAACAAATGGAAGGTGGTGGTCAAGTAGATGTCATATACACAGACTTTGAGAAAGCGTTCGATCGTGTCAATCATAGTGTTCTATTAAATAAACTCTTCTCATTAGGAATTCACGGCGATTTGTTACGATGGACAAAATCATATCTGTCTAATCGTTCTCAGGCAGTTGTACTTGGCGGCTACAAGTCCGATTTTATTAATGTGCCCTCAGGTGTACCTCAGGGCTCTCACTTAGGTCCCCTTCTCTACAATGCATATATCTTTGACATTTATAGGTAATAATAATAATAATAATAAACTTTATTTATTTCTCACCACAAACAGCAAACATACAAAGGGGTTCATACAGATAGAAAGATTTTTATTGCTTTTTATTTATAGGTGCTTTAAGAATGCGAAACATTTATTATATGCTGATGATAAGAAAATCTTTTATAGGGTAAACTCTATTTCCGACTGCTTATTGTTACAAAACGATTTAAATAACTTAATGTCGTACTATGATAAGAACAAAATTACTATTAACATCAAAAAATGTCAAATTATCAGTTTTACACGTAAGAAAGTGTCTATAATATTTAATTACAATTTTAATAATGTATTTATTAATGGTACCGATGTTGTTCGGGATCTTGGAGTCTGTTTGGATTCGAAAATGTTTTTTTCTCATCACTTCGCAGATATAACTAGCAGGGCATTTCGTAACTTAGGTTTTATTATGCGTACGTGTAAACCGTTCAACTCACTTACAAGTATTAAAATTGTTTATTACGCATATGTTAGAAGTATTTTAGAGTATGGCAGTACTGTATGGTCGCCATTTTATTCAATTCACAAAAATAGTATTGAAAGTCTACAAAAAAAGTTCATCAAACATATCAATTTCAAATTTAAACACGCTGCAGCTTCGTACATAACAGATTGTCGTCAATACGGTCTTTTAACACTTGAAGAGAGACGATTAATGTTAGATATGGGACTATTATATGATGTATTGCGCGGACGCCTCGACTGTCCCGAGCTTGTTGAGCGGGTAACGTTACTTGCGCCAATACGCCGCACCCGCCACACTCCACTGTTTGCTGTTCCATCTTACTCCACCATGTATGGTAGAAATGCGGTTATGTCCAGATTACTTGAAACGTTTAATAAACTTTTTAATACCATTGATCCCTTCGTTGGTACTAAACAGGATTTCCTTTCGAAAGTTAAATCTTTAATATTAAGTTAGAAACTTTGAACCTTCTATTAGATAAATCACATAATAAATTGGTAATCATTAAACATTATTATCGTTGTGAGTGCTTAATTGCTTATGAATCTTAAAATCACACTAAAATCTATTCCTGGAATTGTTGTTTGTAATACTTACATTGATAATAACTAAAATGGTGTTATTTCTTGCTTACTTACGCACTATAAATTGTTTATTCATTATCTCGCACTCTCAGTGAACAAAGCATAAGTCGTGTTACTTTGAATTTTAGTTATTAACTAGCTGTTACCCGCGACTTCGTCCGCGTGGTATTTAATATCTATACAAATAAATAAAATTGGAGTGTCTGTTTGTAATATTAAAATAACCGCTTTTTACTAAGACAAAAATTGTAAAAAATGTTGTTTTGGTATATGTACCGTGTATACATCTAAATGCACTTAGTAAAAAGCGGTTATTTTAATATTACAAACAGACACTCCAATTTTATTTATTTGTATGTATAGATATAATTTGGAAAGAGGAACAAATGCTGCTTTTGCTCAAAAAAAAATTTTTTTTTTTCAATTTTTTATCATTAATCTTGACGGTTTTGAGCAAGAAGTCGTAATGTAAATTCCTTTAACTACTTACTGATATTTTAACAGTTTTTGCTCTCCTGTAAAATTGAGTTGTTTCCTAATTTTTTTTTTGTTTTAAATGGAAAGTTCATATATAAGTTTTATAACAAAGTTATTTTAGTTTTTTTTTATTCGCTATAATTTAAAAGTGTAGTAAAACTCCAGGTATAGACATGACATAGTATATTTCCACTGAATTCATACATATTTTCTTCATCTTATTATATTCTAAACATTATAGTATTCCGATCGTTCATCCATTTTAATACATTCCACAAGTTAGCCATCATCCTGTTTTTTTCATAACCTCCAATTCGATCTGTCATATCATAAGCCACCATTGCCACCTCCCGCCATAGATTATATTTCGTTGTTTTTATACAGATATTTTATTAATGTTGCCAGTTTTTAACGAACCTTACACTCGTCCATCCTGAACAGGTGTATGTCCCCATACACAGATCTAGAGTAAAAATAAGTAACCTTACACTTGGCGAGGGATGACATAGCTAGCTTATAAAATAGCATATTCAATAAAATCTTTACAAAAACAAGAGAGTAAAAAAAAAAATTGACATAAAATTATGATGATAATAATAATTGGCTTTCTTGTCATATTATAAGTCAACTATCGAATTATGCAATTATTGAGTATTTAACAAACACGTCAAAAGGTACATTTGCAAGTTATAAGAATACAATAAGTATCTACAAAAATCATATTTAACAAACACGTCAAAAGGTACATTTGCAAGTTATAAAAATACAATAAGTATGTACAAGAATCATATTTAACAAACACGTCAAAAGGTACATTTGCAAGTTATAAAAATACAATCAGTATCTACAAGAATCCTATTTAACAAACACGTCAAAAGGTACATTTGCAAGTTATAAAAATACAATAAGTATCTACAAGAATCATATTTAACAAACATGTCAAAAGGTACATTTGCAAGCTACAAAAATACAATAAGTATCTACAAGAATCATATTTAACAAAATTTCTGTATTTTACGGATTTTGCAAATCCATCAGATTTGCACATCCCATCAAATTCTTGTATCACCTTGAAATTTAAAAATCTTACTCTATAAGACGTGTAGACTTCAAATTACTACTTCACAGTAGTCAAACTCTATTTACAATTCTGCAAATCTATGCAACTCTTACAATTTGTCAATTTATGTCGTAGACAAAATAATGGATATTAAAAGTGAATATAAAGCTTTTGAATAAAGATAATAACAGTGTTTAGGTACTATGAAGAATTTATTCCTTACTAATTGTTACTATTTCATCAGAATAAGTTTTACACATATCTGTTCCTACACAACCGAATATCTTTAAATAATGCGCGCACTGCAGATTTTATACAGGTCTCTAATTACATGGGCCCGAACCCATCTGAGGTTACCCGATAACCACTAAATAAATTTTTGCTATAATTTGTTGCTGTAGTTAATTTAGATGAAATAAACTTTTCTTTCTTTAAATAACGGCAAGATCAGTGGGTTAGGTCTATAATCAGATAGGCCCGGGCCCGTCCGACGCAACCTTTTACCCCTCGAGATCAGTGGGTTAGGTCTATAATCAAATGGGCGCGGGCCCATCCGACGCAACCTTTTACCCCTCGAGACTAGTGGGTTAGGTCTATAATCAAATAGGCGCGGGCCCATCCGACGCAACCTTTTACCCCTCGAGATTAGTGGGTTAGGTCTATAATCAAATGGCCCGGGCTCATCTGACGCAACCTTTTACCCCTCGAGACTAGTGGGTTAGGTCTATAATCAAATGGGCGCGGGCCCATCTGACGCAACCTTTTACCCCTCGAGACTAGTGGGTTAGGTCTATAATCAAATGGCCCGGGCTCATCTGACGCAACCTTTTACCCCTCGAGATTAGTGGGTTAGGTCTATAATCACATGGGCGGCGGGCCCATCTGACGCAACCTTTTACCCCTCGAGACTAGTGGGTTAGGTCTATAATCAAATGGCCCGGGCTCATCTGACGCAACCTTTTACCCCTCGGGATCAGTGGGTTAGGTCTATAATCAAATGGGCGCGGGCCCATCCGACTCAACCTTATTTTTTTTTTTTTTTTTTTTTATAGCCTGAAGGGCAGACGAAAAAGCTTACGGGCCACCTGATGGTAAGTGGTTACCGTCGCCTATGGACATGAGCAACACCAGAGGAATCGCCAATGCAACGCCGGCCCTGAAGGAGAACTCTTTTTACACCTTTTTTGAAGAATCCCATGTCATAGCGCTCAGGGAATACCTCAGAAGGAAGTTCATTATACCCCTGAAATTCATATCCCGTGTGAATTCTATTCAATTCAAATAATAACGCTGTAATTTTTGTTTGCTTGACTGTTTATCTATGCGTTTGTTCCGGCAAATCTCAAGAACGACTTTCATTGCGGTTTTCACTAACGTATTTAGTAAGCTCAGGTTAACATTCAATGTTTGTTTTATTTCAATCGGTTCACGAAAAAGTACTGTCGATACATTTATCGAGTCTGGGCTTATCGAAGCGAAACGATGCACTCTTTATATTCGTTATACTCGTTATATTCACTAGTGCAAAATAAATGTTGAGGTCAAACCAAGGTATTTCTTTTTATGATGTATTTCTTTTTATGAACTGGAGGCCCTATCAACCTAACAGCTATGCGGACAGGTGGGCGTGCCTTGAGAGTTCAGCCGGTAAGGCATATTATGAAATGGGGTGATAGTTCCACAACTCGAGAGTAAAGGACGTCCAAAGGGCACCCACTGTGGGGTTCGAACCTCGGCTTAGGACGTCGCCTATTGGAGGACATCAAAGTTGGAATTAAAGTACACCGGAATTTATACGGATTCGCTCCAACCACAAATTGTATCACATTAATTTCTAAAGTCCAAACTGTTATTATCTTTAAGCACATATCGTCACAAAAGAACATCAGTTAGTTGTATAAATCAAATAAGTTGTATAAATCAAATACTTCCATTATTGAAACACGCACGAACACTGATATAAATAAGTACCTATTGCATCTTATTAAATTAATTACTTTTAGTTGTCCAGTATAAATCAAAGCTAGAAGAAGAGCTGATACAATAGGGATGTTGACTAATTTTGAAGTTCAATTTAATTTTATAGATATAACCTTATGATTCATGAAAAAAATATTATAAAAATAATATTTTTCAATTTGAAGACAACAATTGATAAATATAAATCATTTTCAAATTTCCCACCAAAAACGTCACGTGACGTCACTAGCCGATATTCCATACTATCTGTCGACTGAAATTAGTTGCACTTGCATATAAAATACGAACAATGACATCATAAGCTCAAAATGGCGTTTGAAGTCACGTGACAATAAGTACTAATTTTAACATTTTTTTTAAAAATAATCATATTCAATTTATTGTCATTGATTTCGACAAAAGAATAATATTTTAGGTGTTTAAATGTTTCTTTAATACTTTAAACATAAATTTATTATAATTTACTGATAGTGTCAACATCCCTCGATTATACTTCGTTATAGTTTTGGTAATGAGTTATAATCACATGGTAGCTGTAAAATGATCATACATTAACTCAAATTATATGATATTACGTCCATAATTAAGTTCCAATTTGTCTAATCCAGTTTAAATTACGAATACATTCATATAATATGTTGCCATAAATTCACTATTTTACTTATATCAGCTGATAGTGTAGCCATTTAACAAATTGAAAACATAGGCGAACCTACCAGTAACTGTTTGAAATTAAACTCCCGTGGACCTGTCCAATGAGCAGACTGAGCATCTGATCTAGCCGCACCAACAGGCTGCAGGCTGCGCCGCGTCCACTCCTGGCAAGCCTCATGAACCTCTCCCAGTCACTTGGTCCATCGTCTGCCGCATGTCATCTCGAACTTGGCTCCGACTTCGTCTAGTAACGTGGTCACCACACACTTCAGGATTCCGCGGAGGCGTCGCCGAATGTTGTCGTTGATCATTTCCAACGAGGTGTGTTGTCTAGGACTCACAGACAACAAAACAATAGTTAGAATATATATATATTTTTTCTTATACCTACATATCATCCTTTTCATTCATAATGCAGTATCTAATGCAATAGATCTTTTGATTTATGTTCCTTGTTTATTAATTTGTTCTTTTAACAATAACTCAAATTTCATTATTTATTAAAATATTTCAGATTGTTCTGTTTCCATTCCATATATCAAATCACTAAGTTACATATGCTGCAACGCTTAATTATTTTCGATTCAACACTAAACTGTTATGTGTGTTGCGGTCACCACTTGCCCGTACTGGGGCCACGGTTACATGACAACCTCCAGTACAGTCCAATCATCATGCAACTTAATCACTCTCGTCATGATCACAAATACTTGATGCAATATTAATTCGTTAAGCCTTAATTCTCTGGTATTCTACATACTCTATCAAGAGCTAACAGTTATAAATGAAATTATTGACAAAACAACTGATATAATATTTATCCAAACAATTGGTGACATCATTTTTGATTATGATGATCTCTCAATTATTGAGCGTCACATATCCTTTTTGATAGATTTATGTTCACAAAATAGGATATTCAAATAAGCTATTTCAACATTTTACTAATATAAAAATAGACATATATATAGAACATAGCCAATTTTCACTAAATTAATAATAGAAATACGGATACAGATCACCTCTGTTTTTCTGCGTGTACTGCTTTGGATAGAAGTCTGTAGGTGCACCTAGGTGCACGGTCACACATAACTGAATTTCTACTGGTGAGCTCACCAGATGGGGTCTGGTGCTTCACAGCTTATATAAGAATTCTTATCATCATGCCATGTCATGACATCTGGAACACATAAAAATCAAGCGATGTTCCTTGCATCGCAATACGTTAGATATAATTATAAAAATAATGCATGTAATGTACAGTCAGTAAATAAAAATTTTGGTGAACTAGGTTTAATTTATTAAAGCAACTTCAAAAAGAGTACCATTTTGTATTACATCAAATTTTCATTATTTGTATTAAGATATTATTCTTGAATAATTATAAATTATTCTACATTATTACCAATGCATTTACAATGATAATAACAATATTAAAAGTCACCAACCAAACCATTGATTTCATAAATTCGACACACCATATCATCAATCATTCTAAAGGTAGGTATATGAAAACAAAATATATTTTATAAACAATCAATAAATAAGCCATGAAAATAGGCTTCATTCTGCATATGGATAATATGATATCTATGGATAATAGGATTCATTTCTGGTTTCTGTGTTATCTTTATCTCCTGTGTAGTTAATCCAACAGAGTTGTGTAGTCAAAATGTCAAGTAAGTTACTTTACCTGTAGTAAATAGTGGACATCGCATGGAATACTTTTTCCAAAGTAGGTATCACAATTTCAGTCAGTATTTCAGCATCTCTATTTGAGTTGTCTATTAAACTTCCAAACTCGGTTTATAACATTCAACTTACCTTTATTTACTTGTATTATACCTTTAGTATTGCTCATCAAAATAAATTAATTATGCTGATTTTAGTGTTTCACATTAGCTTTTTCAATTTTTGTTTCATTATCTTTGAAGCATCGTGAATATTTTAAAACCAAAAACAGCCATTCAGCCATTTTCATGGTTTCTCATATGCATGAAATATAAATAATTTAACCATTAATAATTTTACATCAACAAATGGGAAACAACAGATACTACAATTAAAAGTATCTATAGGCGAAAGTATTAAAATATGGGGCAATGACTCAGTCTAACCATTTGCAGGATTCAAAGCTTTAATTAAACCATTGATAAATATCCTGCTTATAGCAACATGATCAAGGACAAGTATCATGATATTGAAAATAATATATTTAACTTAATGTAGGTAATTGGAATGCAGATTGAACCATTGAAAACTAGTAAATCAACGAAAATTAACCATTTGGAAAACCACCAATAACCATCATGGTTAACATCTAAGATATAAAAATGATTCTATGTATTCTCTGACATGATCATTGCACATATTGTTTCCTTAGTCATAAAATAAAAAGTTAATTTGCCTATAATTGATAAAATAATACACTTTGATCGATTTATTTTAGTCTATTCAAACCAAAACCAATGGTGTTCTAATAAAAGCTGCGTGGGACAGTTACTGAAACGTCACGAATTATTCTTGAAAAATAACAGCTATCTTCAATAATAATCATAATGTTCATATTCATAAAATTATGTTTTATAATTTATAATTTCGAAACAATATAGCTGCTGCATTTCGATAATTTTAACATTCTGCCTAGGTGTATCGCTAGTAGGTCAGTAGTTATAATATACTTTTAATAAGTAACACAAATATCAAGTATTTAAACATATTATGTAGTTAATGTGTCTACCAAACTTAATTGTTTAAAATTTTAAAAGTTTTACATTCAAATAATGGAACAGTTAATAATTATGTTTTTTTTTTTCCCTCTATCTATTCCTCCATTGTACCCACATACATAGACATCTGTCGGCGATAGTTGTATAAAAGGAGTATATTGTATATTGTACAAAACGAGGTATCTAACAGGAACCAAGATGCCTCAATGAAAAATACTTTAAATAACATATATGAATGGTAAAATAAATAAAAGTGAAAACTTTTTCCCTTTACTACCTATTTATGGAAATAATAAATGAATGTATAAATTTTATTCATAGCCATAATTTATTCTTATTTCTGTTGTGGAAAATTACTTCATGCACTATTATTTTAAATATTTTAATGCTACAAATATAAATAATGTACCCTATTTAAAACAAAATGTGATTAATGTGAATCTTAGTCACTCAAACTTAGACCTATAATTATGTATACACCTTCTAAAATACCAAGACCCTATTTAATGCCATGCTCTTTATTTGCATCCAAATTCTGCAAAACCAACCTGGGTCGAGATTCTCCTATAGTCCGTCTATCTCATCTTTATAACGAGTATACAAATAAAATGCCAGATATAGATATACATTTTGATACCTTTACTAAATTTCAAAAATAATATGTGATGCACCTTCTTAAATTTTGACCAAATTATATTATGTTGTACTTTTCTTGTGATCATATTGACATGCTAATTTATTAATATTCCACTGACATTAACTAATTCAATTTATTGTAATCTGATAATACTAAGTTATATTGATAATACTAAGCATATAGCTTCATGATTATTGTGACATTTTGATTTTTTTGATTTATAAATATTCTAATGTCATTATTTAATTCAATTTATATTATAAGCAAATACCTAATTGTATTGTGATGATAATTAAAAATTAATGTAGATTGTGTGTAGTACAACTGTAACACAACGCATGCTGTGATTGCCTATAACTGAAAGAGCAGTTATGTACCTATACATCTGTAATGTGCGTTGATTTCAAGCTTGTTGTACTGTTTCTTGCGTTGGCAATCCAAATAAATTAATAAATACACCTTAGGTACCATGTAACAACTAGCACCGTAAACTCTGTTAAAACAGACTTCTATCAAACTATATTAACCCATATGAATTATAATATTCCATTTAAACGAAACACTTTATTCTCGTTTTGTGTTTTTGAGATTAGACATTATAATTAGTTAATATTATGTGCCAATTGTTTTTAAAACAATGACATTAAGATGTTGTTTCATCAAATTTTATTTATTACAACTTCATGATTACAACGATACATACTTACGCTTAATTTGCATGTAAAATATATTTCCCTGACGCGGTTTTAATAGAGTATGTAATGTTATCTGTTATCAAATGACAAAGCTATTGATACAATACAATAGGTGTGTAATTCAGATCAGAACCGGTTCAAATTCAAATGTTCAAATCATATTATTGTTTATTATTATGAACTCGAACAGCCGAGATGTAGTTCAACAACAATCGGATAGTTTTCTTGTAAACTATTTAAGTACCTAGTCTTATTCTTAAAAGGACACTTTTAAAAACTTACAAGCTCAGATGAAAGAATAAATTACAAGATAATCTTGTAATAAATTACAATTAATCTTGTAGCCTTCCATGAATTATAATCGCAGATTTTAATACGTATTATAAGAAATTTGTGAGCGTACCGTGTACTTACCACTGCTGATATGTAGTAAAACTCCAGGTATAGACATGACATAGTATATTTCCACTGAATTCATACATATTTTCTTCATCTTATTATATTCTAAACATTATAGTATTCCGATCGTTCATCCATTTTAATACATTCCACAAGTTAGCCATCATCCTGTTTTTTTCATAACCTCCAATTCGATCTGTCATATCATAAGCCACCATTGCCACCTCCCGCCATAGATTATATTTCGTTGTTTTTATACAGATATTTTATTAATGTTGCCAGTTTTTAACGAACCTTACAAAAGTTACATCAAATCAAAAATACGTTTTTGAATCCAGTACCGAAAACACGCCGACAATTCCCGAATAGACCCGAGCGCGCGTGTGACGTCACTTTGTTAATTGCTATTCATTGCAGCATACAGCTGATACTGTGATTTGACTTTTAACTGATAAAATCTAGATATTATCGTCAATATATTGATAAATATATCAAAAATGCTAAACCTTAAAAGTTATCGTGCTTGTTTTGTACCATTACGTGGGAATACTACAAAAAAAAACACCCCAAAGATAGTGTTAAATGTGTACCTGTGACCTTTTCGGTTTTCCCGAGGAGTAAGAGGTAAAATTTTAGTTTTCGTTCATAGATTCGTTTTTAGGGTTCCGAAGTAAAATCGGAATCCTTATAGTTTCGTCATGTCCGTCCGTCCGTCCGTCTGTCCGTCCGTCTGTCCGTCTGTCTGTCTGTCCGTCTGTCCGAAGCAAAGCGCCCAGACCCTTAGTGCTAGAAAGCTGTAATTTGGCATGGACCATTTTTGGAATTAGGGGTCCGTTTGCAAAATGTTTGGCTTTAAAGTGCTAATTTTGGTTACAGTCAAGTGTCCCTCCCAACTGTTGACTAAACGGTTGGAGTTAGACAAGTGAAAAAATTCTCAAAAATAGGGTATATGATGAATTTACAAGGAAAACTATCACGGCTATGTAAAACATAAGTAGGTATGAGTCATAGTCGATAAACTTACTATTTACTTCGGAACCTTACATTGCCCGTGGCCTGACACGCACATGTCCGTTTTTTTATGAAACAACTCATGGTTTTATTTTATTAGGTTAGAAATTTTGCAACGTTGATCCTACTCAAATTCAATGAGGATCTGATGATGGGTCCTGGGGCTACAAAGTGGAACACGTGGTTGAACAATGGTAGAGTAAAACGGAACTGTGTTTGAAGATATTAGTTATTATTATCGTTAACATTGTAAAACCAGTAGGTACATAAATAAATAAATAAACGCTTCACACTCATAGCCCCTTACTAGGATACCCAGTGTCGTGGGTGCCATAGACAACACAAGGACACACACTCAGACCAAGAACAGAAATACAAACTAATCATTCAAACCATCTCGCAGCATCCACCGCGCATCGAATCGAACCCAGGACCCTTGACTAAGCGATCTGGAGTGGTAACGATTTGCCACACGAGTCGTGATCATTGACCAACTTGGCGTATTTCGGAGACAAAAAAAATTATATATTGTACCAGTTTAATGTACAAAGCGCGTACAGACCCATACCACCGCAGTAGGTTTCCCTGTGTCGCGGGTGGCATGGTCAACACAAATAATACGTCACTATAACACCCAAGACCCGAGTACAAATAATTATTTGTCATATTTTATTAGATATGGCCGGGAATTGAACCTGGGACCCTCACTTCGCAGGCTGGATCGAATCGCTATCGACTAGGCTATAGGGTCATCATATGTATGTACCTACTACTAGCATAGAATTTCTGGAGTATTGCATTGTGTATTTTTTTATTAATCACATTCTTCACTTCTCTCAGGATCCATATGTGAAATTTAGGTAGACGAAGTCGCGGGTAGAAGCTAGTTGTATGATAAATGAAATATAATTTTATCATACAACCCTGATTTATACCCCTAACACCCTGCCCTGATTTCTCCCAGACACGATTTACCAGTAAACAGTGTAACCTTAGGTATCTTAATTTATTTAGTGTGTACAATCAATAGAGAGTTTTATTATAATATTTAATGAAGAATAAATCATTTAACATTTAAATTTACAATAAAATTACGCGTTATGAATATCTTTTTGCACTAAATTCCGGATATTTTTACTCAATTCACGTAGAAGCTTCTAACACTGTGTAATTGCTTTAACAAAATGACGTCACTAACATGGCGACCAAATCTGGCGCGTTTGTAGTCACGTGATTCTTTTTGAACTTTTATCAATTTTGAATTCATTATTATTAATATTAAAAATAGTTTTTAAGCGTTTTTAACAATGCCAATTAATATAATTTGTGTTAAAGATTTAAAATACATTTAAAAAAAATATATTTTTTTAAAAATGAACAACTCAATTGCAATTTCCATCTTATGTCTTTTTCATCTTATGCCTTTTTCCACTGAGGGTGTGATCTGCGATCTATAATAATTATGTAAGATGAAACTTTTGTTTTACATCAGTTATTTTCTTTATTGCTTAGTACATTAAATTAAATACTTTGTAATTAGTAGATAACATTTATTGGCCTAATTTCTGTAAGTCAATAATTAAGTAGGTAAATATTAAATGTATGGCTGTCGTTATCTCCAATAAATAAATAAATAAAACTGGTTCCATATATATGCTTGTTTGCCAACATTTCTTTGTTATAAATTACGAGTAACCGCCCTCGCTTTGCTTCGGTTTTCTTATTTTTTTATACTTTGGGTTACATTATTGGAGTTTTACTAAGGATCCCAAATTTTTTTGAAAATATAATATAGCCTATGTTACTCGGGGATAGTGTAGCTTTCCAACAGTGAAAGAATTTTTGAAATCGGTTCAGTAGTTTCGGAGCCTATTCAATGCAAACAAAAAATCAAATCTTTCCTCTTTATATATTACGAGTAACCACCCTCGCTTTGCTTCGGTTTTCTTATTTTTTACACCTTGGATTACATTATTCCAGTTTTTTAAAGGATCCCTAATATTTTTTTTGAAAATATAATATAGCCTATGTTACTCGGGGATAGTATAGCTTCCCAACAGTGAAAGAATTTTTCAAATCGGTTCAGTAGTTTCGGAGCCTATTCAATGCAAACAAAAAATCAAATATTTCCTCTTTATATATTAGTATAGAAGTATAGATATAGATAAATAACATTCCACTGAGTGACTGGTGCACAATGTACGCTCAACATATAAGTATCCGGTGCGGTTAAGATATGACAAAAATATTTCCAGCCAAGTACTTTAAAACTAGTAAAAGTAAAAAAATACTTACCATATTTTTTTTGGTTGAAGAATGCTTGCTGAAATCTAATTTCTAACACCTGACACCTTAAGTATCTACTTTATATTTTAACAAAAATCTATTAGCAAGATAAAAGGAATGCTTCCCGTATTGAGGGCACCGTATAAATGACTACAGGATGCGGCAGTGATGGGTGATCCGTCAGTTTATTAGGCAAGCACATTGGGGTCCGATTAGTACCTACTGTAGAAACAAGGATGTTAATACGTATTGGAGTGGTGAATAAAAATGTGTTGATTCAAAACAATTATATAAAAAAGATTAAAAAACTACTTTTAATTCTTATCTCCAATTAAATAGGGCATGTGCTTCAATTTACAAACAGCGATAAATACTTAATTTGCAATCCAATAAAGAAAATTAAACAATTACCTCTAAAATTATAAAATGGAAATTCAATAAAATTTGTAGCCATTGTAATCTGAGCGGTTAACCTTTTAGCGCATGGAATTTTTTTAAATCACTTTAAATTAATTTATGAACCTTTAAAAACCTCCAATTAAGAAAATTAAAAAATTACATCTTAAAATGATGAAATGGAAATTCAATAAAAGGACCATGCCCATATTAGTATGGAGCAGAAAGTCAGCAATACCATGCAATGCCCAAATTGCAAATCTATGTCATATGATAACTTTTTAACAGTATTTATATGATATCTAGATTTAATGTCATACAAAGCACCGGTTCAAAAGATATTGGACATTAAACATGATAACTTCCTACTGGTTTTTTATACATTTTATCGTTTACAAACATCATTGCTATTAGTTTTTCACTAGGAACTTAATTTTCTATTAATTTAATTTAATTTTTAATTTTTTATCCAGTGCTTCATATGATTTAAAATTAACAACATAATTCTAGTTTTTATTTATTAGAGCAATTTTGTGATATACTTTATCTGGGCATTTCTGGGGCACAGATGGGCATTGTCCTTTGTAACCATTAATTGTAATCCGAGCGGCTAATATATAATATTTTTAAGAATTTTGCCAAGAAACGGTTTTACAACAAAGGACAATGCCCATCTGTGCCCCAGAAATGCCCAGATAAAGTATATCACAAGATTGCTCTAATAAATAAAAACTAGAATTATGTTGTTAATTTTAAATCATATGAAGCACTGGATAAAAAATTAAAAATTAAATTAAATTAATAGAAAATTAAGTTCCTAGTGAAAAACTAATAGCAATGATGTTTGTAAACGATTAAATGTATAAAAAACCAGTAGGAAGTTATCATGTTTAATGTCCAATATCTTTTGAACCGGTGCTTTATATGACATTAAATCTATATATCATATAAATACTGTTAAAAAGTTATCATATGACATAGAACTGCAATTTGGGCATTGCATGGTATTGCTGACTTTCTGCTCCATACTAATATGGGCATGGTCCTTTGAGATTTTAGAATTCCAAATATTTTTCCGTGATAACTTGTCTACATCTAGCCCAATGTCCCTAAAAGCTATTACCTCATAAGAATATTTAAGGTGACCCATTCGACTCCCGAAAATTGGCCTTAAGCGTCTCAATTGGCAATAATTGGAAATGACTTCACGGCAGCATCTAAAATAGCTCGATTGGTTGTACACAAGTTGATTATTATTCTTATATGAACCTACTTCTTATAGTATAAAAGTATCTATAATAGCTTAGCATTTTTAAAATTTTTATACGCTATCTACTACCTTTCATAAAGATCGAGAGAAAAGGTCAAACCAAACAGTAAAATCCATAACAAAATTTAAAGAAAAACCCAACATACACAGAGTTATTAGTCATACTTATTCCCTTATTCCTTTTCTGGGTGGTATAGGGTCACGAATTCACAATTGTATTTAAAAGAAATCTTTATTTTTTTTCTTTCTTTATTTATTCTCTGAGACTTATTATAAGTACTATTATTTCTTCTGTGTCTCCTCTTTCTTGGCCCACATTGCATTGATGATGCCTTTGGTGTCGCTGATGTCCATGGGCTACAATAACCATACTATCAGCTGGTTCTTGACATAAAAAAACTGCTGATTAAATTATAATGCTGAACGAATACCGATGTCCTAATATCCCCATTGAATTTTAAGCGAACATTTATAACATATTTTACGGATAAATTCCATTTGAAAAATAATAGAAAATAATTTATAAATATTTATTTTTTGAAAATTCCACATATTTATTACATTGTGATATTGGTGAGGTGCTCAAATTATTCCACTTCAAAACGGGTATCTGAAAACCGACACATTTTGAGGACAAATAATATCGCTCATCCTATCTCTCCAGTAGAAACTATTGATACTTTCAAACGTATCATACTTGGATAACATCACTTTCACAAAAATCGTTTACTCCTTTGGATAATAAATCATTTAAATCTGAATATTTTCAGAAGAACCGCATAGTTAACTAACAATTATAAATGATATATGGCGTAAACTGTCACACTTAAGTTCAATTATGTATAGGATAACTCAAAACTAAGCACTCTGCAGTACTATTCCATATTAACTACAAAAATCGAGTCCATTGGATAAGAAATCATTTAATCATAGAAACACTGTTAATGTTAAAACCATAGGAAACTCGCGACCGAATATTGCTTAATAAACTGTACACTTTAGTCCAATGTCAACTTGAACCTTACACATTGCACCTTCTTCCAATGTTGGACAAACTTTAGACACTGCACTTTCTTCCAGTGTTGGATAGAATTGTACACACTGCACTTTACTCCAACATTGGATATTAAACACTGTATTTCCACTTTCCACCGGGTACATCGTGATGGTAGAAGTTACACTCAAGCTTGTTGGTGCAAGCCTTGCCGTAACGGCAGGGTTTGGGATGGTAGTAGTGGCAGGCTGGGTTCGAACAACTGGGATAGAACTTGCAGAGGTTGGCGAATGCCCCTGCCGATATGGACTTGTAGTTCGCGGCTGGTACCACGTGAGATGCTGTGGAAAGAGAGACACGAAAATTATGGACAATGTTGGGAGTACTAGACAGCAGGGGACCCCACCGACAATGACAGAAGTTTGGCAAAGGGAGATCTCCCGCCAAGTGAGGTGTGTTGCCTGGGAGGCGGCCGAGCCCCGACTGATTTTGTCGAAGCATTTGTATATATGCCGGCGATTGTAGAAACTTCGATAGCGCGATTCAGGTCGGCGTGACGTCACCGTGTGACGTGTGCACGTCGTCGCCACAGAAGTGTGTCTAAACACAAATGTTAATGGGGACCGTAAATGTCATACATATAACATAGGTAAAGATAGAAGCATGTATAGTTCAGTTTTTAGATGAGTCTTATTTAGTTACTTAAATTTAGTCTCACAGGGTCTTTTCGTCGTAATTTGTAAATTAAAAATAATACAGGCATAAAATGGAAAGTTAAAGATAAATTATCGTTTATTTCGATAACAAATTTCTATTTACTATTAATTATTTTTTTAACTAATATTTTAATAAAAAAAACCGGGCAAGTGCGTGTCAGGCTACGCTCAATGTAAGGTTCCGTTTTTCGGTTATTAGTCGTTAACAACTTATGCTAACATAGCCGTGGTAGTTTTCCTTGTAAATGCATCATATAGCTTATTTTTACGAATTTATTCAATTTTTAGATTTTGGAGTTCTAACAAATATGTATATCTCTTTCAAATTATAGCTTTCTAGCACTAATGGTCTCGGCGCTATGCTGCGGATGAACGGACATGACGAAACTGTAAAGGTTTCGTTTTGACTGGCTTCAACTCATTAATGGCCCACTACTGGGCACGGGTATCTCCTCTTGAGGAGGCTTAGAGCATACTCCACCACGCTGCTCCAGTGCGGATTGGTGGAGGGGTTAGTGGCCAACCCGAGTGTCGGAAGTTTTAAAACCGCCCGAGGGCCGTCGACATGGCTTAACGACTGTTATCTAATGATAACAACCGGGACCGACGGCTTTACGTGCCCTCCGAAGCACGGAAACGCTCAAGAAATTTTTGTCACTAGCGGTCACCCATCCAACTACCGACCGCGCCCGCTATTGCTTAACTTTGTCGATCACATAGGATCAACGCAAGCCGCCGGGCTATGAGCGCTTCGTTTTGACTACGGAATCGTCTAAAAAAGGACTATAAATACATATAAATGACTATAAATACACACAACTCACCAACAACAGGCGTAGCGAGCGCGGGCGGCGACAGCGCGTTCGCAGCGTGCGAGTACACGCAGCCGCGCCGCGTGCACGCCGCCGCGAACTTGCAGCGCGGGTGCGCGAACGCACACGACGAGCCGTAGCGGCACGCGGGGAACGCGCGACACCACACTGGCTTGCTGGCTTGCGATACTGGAAGGTTATTGATTGATTGATAATGATAAGAAGGATAAGTTTTTTTTATGAAAATAGCAGGAATGAGGACGATCCACCTAATTGGATAGGGCAATAATCGCCCATGGACATCAGCAACACCAAAGGGCTTGCAGGCCAAGAAAGAGGGAAGAAAAAGAAAGAAAGAACTGGCTCTCAAGCTTCCAGCCAGACGTGTCCAGAGACATTTGGCAGCTGACTCAAGCAAGAGAGCAATTAAAATTAAGTTATCTTGTATTCATTCTCCTTTCTTTCGTATGCAGTAACTTGTCGTTGATGCCAATGGTGTTCCTGATATTCATAGGCGTCGGAACGCTTGACCAGGAGGCTCGTTTACTCATTTGTCTACGAATTGCATAAAAAGTGATAATTTCATCACTCAACTGAACTCTAAACTAAAAGGTAAAGGTAAGGAGTAAGCTGAGGAGTTTCTTTACGGCTTTTCTTCTCCTCCATGACAAAGAATCTTTCCGAAAAGCTGGTAGATCAAAAAAATTACGTGCATACGTGTATCAATGATACCTACATGAATAAAGAAATTGGAATTTTTTTAATTTTGTAATTGTAAAAAGTATACTTACAAGGTGGAACAGTGTCATATTTATGGGTGTTAGAAGCTGTAGTGAGAACCACGTGACCATCGCTACTCGAACTTGTTGTCCTCTCTTTCTTTTCTACGACTTTCTCTTTCTTATGTACATCAAATACTATAGGAGAAGCTTTTCTCTTTCTAGTAGGCGGAGTAGTCTTTTCATCAGTTTCCGATGTCGACGATTCTAATGAAACATCACTTTTTCGTTTCTCTAAAACTGGTTTATCTACTGACAGTTTTTTGTTCTCCAAAATAGGTTTAACTAAAGAAACTTCGCTCTTTCGTTTCTCAGGGATAGCATTTTCAGCAATATCATGTGTTTTACTTTCCTCAATGGGTTTTTCTACAGAAGTTTCACGTATCCTTTTCCCAACGGTTAGGTTTTCTGAAGCATTATCACTTTTGCGTTTTTCAGTCTCTTTCTTTTTTTCTTCATCAATCTTTTGTTTTTCTGTACCTAAATCATCTTTAGAATTATCACTTAAGTCCGATACGACTTTGCTACTCTCTTCCTTAGAGTGATCATTCGATTTATTAACCTCTTCATCTTGCATATTACTTGTTGAGACAGTTATTGTGGTTTTTGTTTTACCATCTAATCTGCTTGCTATATCTTTGGTCCCCTTATTATTATTTCTTACTAACCCTAGTGCTCCTTTTTTAATTGTTTCCCCTTTGTCACCCTTATTGTGATTACTAATTTCTTCCTCATCATTCAGAAGACCTTCGGTCATTAGTTTTTTTGCTAGAAAAGCATTGGGATGGTAACCATCCATTGTGACTATAAATTGAGTATCTTTGTCCTTATCTACTGTCGTGTTATGGATGTTACTAAAAATAAATTAGATAATTCTGTCAATTATTTATCGTCAAATTTTAAAAGTATTGTTTAGTTATTTGGCAATACAAAATTATTCTTGGAAATTTTCATATAGGACTATTGTGTAATTGAAGGTTTTTGGGGTCTACTCATCCTCAAGTCCAAGCCAAACTGCTCTGCATCATACTATACAACAGAAACGATGGCAGTAGGTCTCAAATATTTTTATGGTGTGTCAGAGAGTAAGTGGATTACTGACTTTCTCTTTGATAACACATCATTAATACCTTCGGTGTTAATGATGACATATCATCAGGTAGATTTCTTACTTGATTATTGGCTACTTAACATGAAAGAATTATATGTTCTTCAAGTTAAAGACCAAAAATGATATAAACTTACATAGTTTCTACAAAGAGCGCGTCATCTCGCCGAATCAATGTCCTACTGGGGACATATTCAGTGTTTTTGACGACCTTGGTAATACCTATCGGTGAATACTCATCTTTACCGGTTCCCTCTCTTGACATTCTGAAAACAAATGTTTGTATCAAGTGAAAAACATATAATAATATGAATACAGAGAACACATATTCATAATAAATATGTTTTTTTACTAACAATTACATTTTGTCTTAATTTAAACGTAGATATTGCGTACTATATTTAATAATACTAAGACCATTCGCAAAACAGGGAATCTTAATATAGAGTTTGTGAGCGTGTAGGTACTTGGTATTATAAGTACAATGAAAGTTATTGAAACTCAAGTACAGTACGGCCGCTGTATCTTGGCGCGTCTGAATATAGGCTTTGCGAACTTTAGCGCATGTAAGACAGAGATGGCAACACGAACATGCTAACGTATGACTGAGACACAATACACCGCGTATCGAGTATTGGCGAATTAAGTTACTGCGCAGCCTTCTGCGCGAAGTTCAGACGCGCCAAGATACAGCGGCCGAAGTATAACTAACACAGACTTACCGAGGACTCTTTTCTTCACTACCGCTGTCCAAGTCTCCCAAACTGACATTATCGGATATGCTATCAGAGTTATTAGCAGCGGCCTCGGTACAAGGCACTTGTATCACAATCTTCTTAGGGTCTACAGTACGACGCATCGGTAGCACCAGAGCTCGCTTCACTTTATGAGGCTCAGGGTCCACTTTGGGTGGAATCTGGGAATTACAATAAGTTGCATTACAATTATTATTATGTATGGAAGATATTTCAGAAAAAATATTATTGTGGATATTTAATGCAACAGGATATACTTGTACTGTGCGTTTGTTACGGCTAATTTCAGAAACTGAATTTCGATGAACGATTTCGATTAAAACATGTAGCGTTTGCTAGTGTTTGTTGTATATCAATCAGATCACAAATGAATGTTATACATTTAGCAATGATATAATCCATACGTAAAGCCCTACCACCAAGCGGGGGGCCGGCTTATATCGCTTCTTACGAGTAACTCACAACATCCTAAGGTGCTCCCTCACTTGGAGCATTCGCCTGTAATGTAACGTTACACAGTCGAGCGTTACCTTGGTGAGGGAAAAACACCCAGCATTACAGTGCGCAACTTGAAATTAATCAGGGAGGCAATACTGTAATGTAATGCTCAAAATCGAATCTGAAACGTTACATTACAGGCGAATGCTCCAAGTGTGGGAGCACCTTTAGCTTAGGCATTATGCGTTCTTTCGCCGTGAGGTGAAATACCGCTTTGGAATAATATATCACAGAAACACTCTTTGTTAATGCTTACTTACAACACTACAGTGCAACCAGACCAATACTATGCCCTCCGAATACAAAGGTCAGTATTCAAGACAGCCCCAATAACATCAGCAGATTCTTAGCACCGATTATTCAGTGAAATCATACTGTTACTGGAATGAACTTCCTACATCGGTGTTTCCTCTGTGCTATGATTGAAGGACCCTATGTCCTTCAAGAAGCGTGTCCATCGCTTCCTTCTTGGCCGGCAACGCATTGGTGACTTCCCTGATGCATTGGTGTTGCTAACGTCCACGAGTGGCGGTGATCAGTTACCATCAGGTCCGTCTGCTCTATAGATTACCCCCAATAGATACCGCATAAGTGAAATTTTCTTAGAGTTTGAACTCACAAAATTTGGCGGAACGCGCGGCTTGCGGGGGACAAAACAATGCGCTGTGATTGGCTATTTCTAATTCATACTTGGATTTGACGGGTCAGTAGGTATTGGTCGACACTATTGTCGTCGACTTGCAAATGCACGTACGTGTTGGCGCGCGTCAGTTGCTTTGTATGCGGTATCTATTGGAGGTAATCTATGGTCTGCTCACTATTAAAAAAATATTGTACACATCACAAAGACAGTGAGTACACTACAGTACAGTATGTAAGACTCACATTAAGCAAGCTCTTGTGCGCGTCAGCAACAGCCCGCAGCAGCAAACTGGAGGCGGGCGCGGACACGCGCGGGCGCGGCCGCACTCGCACCACGCTCGCGCACGTCACGCGCGACGGCCGGTTCTCTAGCACTGATACTCTGGAATATAAGTACGTAAGGTCTGTGATATACATGTTGTTATGTTTGTTTCGAGCACACGAGCATGCGCAATTCTGTTGTATAACTGAGGTGGGGTGCAAGGGGGAACGAAGGGTGCAAGCTTTAAGCTTTTGTGTATGCATTCAATAATCTAAATTTTACTAACAAAAAATAACCGACTTCAAAATTACTCTAAATCAACTTCTCAGATCTCGTTCAAATTTATGTGGGATTACGTGACAAGCACCTGCTTTCGATTAAAAAAAGAATCATCGAAATCGGTTGGCGTGATATTGAGTTATTAGTCCATTTGTCGCCCTTACTTAATACAAATTTAAGACTTATATGGTTTTATCATGAATGCGATTGTCAGATCTCAATAAAATTTGTATGGGACCACATGACAGCCACCAGCTTTCGATTAAAAAAAGAATCATCGCCCAGTCCAAAGTTCTGAGGTAACGAACATAAAAAAAATACAGTCGAATTGAGAACCTCCTCCTTTTTTTGAAGTCGGTTAAAAATTTATACATGTGTGGTAAACTAGCATGCTAGTTTGTAGCATGTGTATTTTAGGTTTAAGTCGTATAAATGTCTGTATCACTGACATATCGTTAGACCGCTTGTACACATATCGATTGCGGCCATCATGGCGCTGATTACTGCGGTGACTAGTAGTGGTAAGTAGTTATACACAGAAACAGATTTTATGAAATGTAAACTCATATCTTTAAAATAACCATGTAAATAAAAATGACATACCTAGAAGTAAGCCTCTTTGAATTATTTTCCGACTTAGCACTTTCATCTGAAGTAGGTCTTTTTCTTTGCTGTTCTGTTTTTTCTGGTGGGTTGCCCAAGCGACTCTTAGCTGATTTCTGAGGACGTGGTTCGGGTTCCTTTTCGGGTGTCATCCTGTAAAGCATGACTATGATAATGTATTACTTATTTGATAACCATAATAGACTGTTGACTTTGCAATGGTTTGTTTTATTAATCAATCAGTATTAGTATTGACTATGTCAAACTTACCTGATTCTAGAAGACTATGCATTATGTACATAATTTTATTCTACTATCTAGAATATATTCGACGCTGGAAAGTAAACATGTAGTAACCCGCAAAGATCAAATTGTTCATCAGAGACAATAAACGTTTTAATTTCTCGAAAAAAAAATCATAACTTCTGTATTAAACAGAGAAAAAATTATAACTTCTCTACTAAATACAGAAGTTATGAATTTTTTTCGAGATATCGAAAGGTTTTTCGGCTCTATGAACAATTTGATTTTTGCAGCTTATGTGTTTGCTTTCCAGCGTCGATATTATGATGCAAAGATAGTGTGCACTGCGTCAAATGCAATGATAGACCACTTAAGTCACGAGTATTGTACACTATATCATAGTACAGTGTGAACTAGACACTTGCTTAGAAGTCATGCTTTTTGTGCTCTTGGTAGTCAATTTTTACACCTTGCAAAGACGTGTGGCTTAAGTTGTCTAATATTGCACGGTGTGAAGTGAGCACCCGAGCGTATCTTGCCGGCTAGTTAGATATAGCATTATTTATTATTAAATATAAATAAATACAATCTTAATTTACGTTAAAATTATTTAAAATCATGACTATAAATTAATATGTAATATATAAACTAAGTAGTAACTTAACGAGATGGTAACAAATCTCTCAAATACAAAATGAGATTTATTCTTACTACCTTAAATGAGGTAATTAACAACCTTTCAGGAGTCTTTTCCACGCTTTCTGTTGCTTTCGCATCCTTATTTTTTTCATTCACAGGATCTGTCTTCTGTATGGGAGCACCAAGTCTTTCTCTTATAGGTCTCTTTGGCAGATTGAGTTCTATTTGAGGGAGTGTCTCAGGGATGTCTTTTGGGACCGCTTTCTTTACGTTATTAACCGGTGGTGGGGGGGAGGGGGAACGAGATTTGCGTGAACGTATAGGAGGAGTTACTATAGGAGGCGCTTGGGATATTTCCTGCAATTAATTTATTACTCACATTTAAATAGTTAAAAGTATTAGGATGCTTAGATAATATTAGTAATAATAAGATTAGATAATATCTAATATGTATTAATGCAGAGTACAAAATTATTTGAAAGCCATAATAAAGCAAATACTTAAGCAAACATAAGTAACAGCTGTGTAAGCAATAGCGAAAGCAATAGCAACCATTTATATTGTTATGGCTTTGATTAAACACCTTTTAATTATTTTTTTTGCTTTTAATATAAAGCATCAGTTGTTTGTTTAAGGGCAATGATAATTTATAATCAGTTTAAAAATATATAAAGCTATTAAAACTTACTTGAAACACATCTTCAGCAAAATCATTAATTAGTTCATCAGCCTCAGTGCGTATATTCAAAAAATCTTCATCATCTGACACTGAGTCGTTATTTTCTAACTGATCTGCCAATTTTTGTTTTAATCCTTGAATTTTCGCTTCTATTTCATTCATTTCCTTTATTTTTTCTTCTCTTGATTCACTGTCTGTTTTTTCAACAACAGTGTCGCTAGTTTTTGATGAATTAATAGTTTCACCCGGTTTTGAAGTAGCGGCTGTTAAACTCTTTTTTGATATAACAGTTTCACTACTTTTAGATGTGACAACAGATTCACTAGATGCTAATGGGATAGGCTCAGTAGTCTGTGTAATCAATTCTTCAACATCAGATGAAGTGGTTTGTGATGGTATAGATGCTGGGTCTATTATAGGTATTATAGGTCGTTTTGTTTCTGTTACTATAGGCTTTTGTTCAACTACTTTGGGCTCATCTTTATGGGTGTCCATGATTATACCATGATTCTTCAAGATCTGCCCCGCAAACACATCAGTAATGGATGGTTCGGATTCTTTCTCAATATTCATAAGCAAGGGAGGGATGTTAGGACGAATCATTTCATGTTTATTTTTCTTTTTACTCTTTTTCTTTTCTTCTTTTTTCTTATGTGATTTCTCTTTAGCTTTCTTCTTCGATTTTTTAGAGCCATCACTCTTTTTCGACTTTTCTTTTTTATCTTTAAGCTTCCTTTCTTTTGATATTGATCTTTCCTTCACTTTTTCACTTTCAACAGATTCTGTAAAAAAGTAATCATTTGCGTCAGTCATCCTACTTAACGTCAGTCTAATTTACATCATTAGAAATAAAACAAATAAAATTTCATACTTACTCAAGGGTGTAGCAACGGTGACTTCTTGAAGCTTCTTTAGCACTTGATGTAGCCAGTTCACAAAAAGCTCTGTGTTATCACCTAGGAACAACTGCAAATCATCTTCCATCTGTGATCTAGTGCGTTTGTTAGCAACCATCACCATGACATAGTCAGGCAATTCATCATCTGTAAATTTATTAATACAACTATAAACTCTATAATTTAAAATGTGGTATTTTATACACAGTTTTATTTACACTAAACATAGCTAAGAACCATCTTGATTATGTTAACTTTCAAACAAAAGAAAACCGCATCATAATTGGTCCATTTGTTTAGGAGCTACAATGTCAAAGACAGACACACAAATACACAGACGCGTCAGACTTATAACACCCCTCTTTTTGGATTGGGTGTTAAAAACTTCAAAATTTTTAGTTTTAGCACAGATCTCCCAGCAAGGGAGACATATTTCCTGGCGAGCTACCACATGCTCTGTCTAATATTATTGTAACATTGTCTTCCTTGTATATAATAAACAATTTGCAAAAAACTCATAGCGTTATACAGACTGGCTCGATGCCACCATATACCTGTGCAATATCTCCACAAACTAAATTACTAGTAAATTACTCGTAAAATAGTAAAATACTAGTAATCTGCTTTCGTTACGCTTAAGGTACCCAAGTCTTAATATCCATAACCTTAAAGCAACTGCTTTTTGCCAGGAATTATAATAATACTAACAATAATAATACAGGCTTTCTCATTAAAGTGGCTATCATACACAAAAATATTTTTTCAAATCCAACTGGCCAAAGATAGCATATTTATGTGTTAACTTACAAATACATATGGGTATATCAAATATACTGTATATATTTTTAACTAGACATTATCATTATTATAACCTAAATAATACTTAGGGTATTTCAACAACTTACCTACATAGCAACCCAGTTCAGTCAGCTTGGCCTTAATAGCAGACTGTAACAAATAAATTGAATAAGTTGCAATATAATTTTTCAACTCCATAATTAAATTAATAAAATCAGGGATGGGCAAAGTTTTTTCTATGCAGCCCAATTATATACAGATATAATCTCTTGGGGACCAGGTTATTACAAGTTTTATTGAAACCATTTGGCAGCCAAGTCCAGGGATTAGCAAATTTATCTATCAGTGGACTTTTTATACCCTTTCAAATGCCCTCCTAAAAAAATTGCCACAAGCTGGATCTCAACTGTTTGTGCGCTGGACAGGTCAGGACCTTTTCCTTACATTAGTAAATGTTGAGCATTTTACTATGTTCACCTCATGTTAAATCTTTACCTAAAGTCCGTCCACAAATCTTAGAGACTAAATTGATGTTCTATGTGTGACCAGTTACGGGTGCAAATTAAATAGTGATGATCATAAACCGAAAACTAAATCAGAAAAATATTCACAGATTTTATGGTGGGTTGACTATTTGTATGATTATAGAAGAGTCCCTAAAACTAGTAAAAAAATAAGTTTTAGCAACCATATCATACACATGTCCATAATATATTTGCCCTTACTAAAAGTTAAAAGTTATTCTGCTTACAAGAAAAAGATTTGGTTATGGTTACATTTGGTATACAGCTAATTTTATACTATTTACTATACTAAATATCTAGGTAGATATAACATATAATTGTAATATGTCACTATTCTTACGACATATTTTACAATCCAAAAACCGTAAAAGTAGACCGCACTTTAGCTGGTATCATTATTTCGAACATTCACATTAGTGGTTATCATTTAACTCGTCGATTACCGGGAACGTGGATGCACGTTCGAACTCAAAGGTACCGCCGCCACGCGGATTCTAACGAGTTAAGTCTCTAACATTCCAACTCAGAGTCACTAACAGTTACTTAAATCGCTCCTTAGTATAGAATTTGTATGGTGATCCTTTACTAAGGAGCGATATAAGTAACCATTAATGCCTCTGAGTTGGGGCGTAAGATTTGTGGACAGGGTTTAATAAAAATGTTTAGTAAATGGCATGCACAGTACTTATTTTCTTCTTATTATACCTATACCTACATCATCTTCATTTTATATGGTCGCTTACAGCTTACTGCTTTCATCTTTCATATATTTATTTATATTAATTAGCTCTATAATGTAACAAGTAGATTTTATAAGCAAACAGATGTAGAAGAAAAGATGATGCCGTTTGTAGTTTCCTCTATTTTTGTTAACCAAAATTTTTAGATAAGGCCCTAGATAAGGCTAAGGTTTTTAGTATATTCAGAAAGTTGTATGTATTCTTTGTACAATATAATACTCGAATGCGTTGAATAAAGCAATATTTCTTAGTATTTACCCGCATCTTATGGCCTATTTCGCTGCCGACAACATCCATTTCGAATAATTATTGTAGTAATCGACTAAATACACTTAATTATCTACACACTATTTAATACTTGAATGGATCACTGTGGGTGTAAAATATGCTTTATTGCAAGCTAATTATTGCATGTGATTACCAGAAAAATAAAACTAATAACAATCGGAACTAAAATTAAAATCCATATTTTCGATGATTTCAATCTAGCCCCATGTCATGTTCTGTCAACTTAACTGTCAAGTGTCAATGTCAAAACTTCAAACTGTGAAATTACCATAGAGCATATTATAATGTTTCTATCATATGTGATCTTGCTTTAGCATCTTGGGAATTTGCCAATTCATAAAGTTACGAAAAATATTTTTTTTACATATACCACTTGCTATGTCGCGATCGGCATGACAAAAAACAAAGGCTTTGAAGGGCCATTGGCGCGTTGACTGATGGTACGGCATTTTTATTCGTCGAAAAGAAATATAAAATAAAATAAATGTACCTTAGGATTGCAGTTACAGGTACATGTACACTGTACAGTACTTGTAACTGCAACCCTCAATGTGGGTTGGTAATTTTTTTTACACTTATACATATCTAAATTACAACCTATTAAAATTGTAGCCTTGTGGGAGAAGGTTAAAAAAAGAATATTTTTAATACAGTTGCTCAAAAAGTAGCGTATTGCAGGGACGTAAAGCGTTCGGGATGTGGGCTATTATAGGTGTACCAGCATCTGATGGCAAAATGGGGTAATTAAAATTGGAGACGCAACACTCCCCAGTCAAGGCCGTCTTTAACCTACTGGAGGCCCTGGGCATATTAGGATAATGGGGCCCCAATGACAAAAATGTCAAAACACTATTTTGTTTGAATAAACAAAGAAAGTAGATAAGCAAGCCTCTAGATTTATACAAAAGCTAATAAGCAAATTGGTATTGTAGTCAGTAATTTAGGTTCAATTTATACGAATTAAAAAAGTTTTTCGGTAATAAATATCGGATATCGTTTAGTGATCTGACAGGAACTAGGGGGCTCCTATCGATTACGGGGCCCTGGGCACGCGCCCAGAGTGCTCAGTGGGAAAGAGTGGTCTGTCCCCAGTGTTGGGGAAATTTTAATAAAACTTCTTGATCATTGATATTTTTATCATAGTGTTAGTTTCATAATAGGTTACATTAAAAGTCTGGTTTATTACCTTCAGAGAAAATATATAAAAGACGATGTTAAATTAAGCACATTAATTTTTAATATTATAATTGATTAAAAGAGTGACTAGGTAATTTATGCTACAACAGTCTAAAATTTTCCATCTGTATAGGTATTATATATTGGTATTTTTGATGAAGAAAATAAATAGAATAATAATGAATTGCTCCTCCAACATTTCAGTGATGTGAACTTGCATGATATAAATTTTCATGTCATATCAACATTTTAGCAAGCTTTAATTTGTAACAATGTTTGTATTCTTCATTTCATTTATTTTAATATCATTTGCAAATCTATTTCCATATAAAGAAATCATAATTAGATTAATTACTAAGAAAATATAATGAAGAATACAAAGTATCAAAACGAGTCAATCCTACGAGATGGATAATATTAATATTGTAGAATGTAGATTGTCGTTTAAATACTTCTTTTTTCTCACATGGTTTTCGATAAACATTGAAAATAATATTTCTGGTTTGTGATCATAAAGGTTTTTCTCGGTATTAAGTCGAAAATAATCATCATTTACAAAACGAAAAAAAATACATACAACCATTGAGATACATACATAGAGGAGACATCTCAAACAAAATGTGTATTCCACCGCCGGCTTGCCCTCCGTTCTCTTTTCAAACTAGAAGCCTCGTTTGCACACTTGCCATAGAGTAACTTTGTATATGACACTTGCCGAACCAAGACGGCAACCTAAGCAAGTTTATATATTCCATTAACACGCTAGTGGCTTGCCAAGTTCAAACGCTCCTTATGATTTTTTATTCCAAAATGGCGGGAACATTGCACAATAATTTAATTTAATTCGTTTTAGTTCATTTATGTTAATATTTTGTTTTCTTACCGATGATAAAGTGATACCATTATCTTTTTTGTTTTTTGTCGTGCAATTGTGATACGTTCTTATTACGCACGACGGCATTTTTTCAGTTCTTTCATAAACAATTTTGGCATGCGGCCGCCATGAGCGCAGCCGAGTGACAGCCGAGTGACAGAATGAAATGCAGCCGGCCGGCTGCAATGCACACCCCCGAACCCAATGTTCGCGGTGTCTGTTCTATACGCTAGTAATACTAGTTCAATGCATACAACTCTTTTTTTGACTTGACAATTTGATATAGTTTTAATGATTTTCATTGCCATAATAAAAACCCTTTTTTCTGCTTGTCAAAAATGCCATGAGATTCTGGTACACCTATACATATTCGAGCTTTTTCTTTACCTTTTCCGAACTCATGCGTTCTCTATACCAACTGTCAAAATAATGTCTATTAAAAAGAAAAAACCAACCACGAAGTTTTTAAAAAAAATCATAGAAGTTTTTATGATTCATGCAAATATTTCTAAAAAGAAGCTACTAATTTGTTTCAATATCAGATTTAATGATTTGATTCAATGAGTTAGGTAAGGTTTCATTTCATTTCATCTCATTTAATTTCATATTTTTTTTATTGATCAGTAAAAAAACTACTGAAGACTTGGCTGTATGGGCATAGTTCCTTTTGCCTACCCAGAATGGGTGAAGAAAACAAAAAAAATCTCTGCTTATTCTTTCAAGGTTGGCGCCATTTTCAAGTTTATTGTGTTTTTATTATTCTATTATATTGCTTCATTTTTTCGCAACTGTATTAAAAATAGTTGTTTAATACAGTACGGCCGCTGTAGCTTGGCGCGTCTGAACATAGGCTTTGCGAACTTTAGCGCATGTAAGACAGAGATGGCAACACGAACATGCTAACGTATGACTGAGACACCGCGTATCGAGTATTGGCGAATTATGTTACAGCCTATGATTACAGCGCAGCCTTCTGCGCGAATTTCAGACGCGCCAAGATACAGCGGCCGTAATGTACACGCGCGGAACCGTCATTGCAACTTGTTCCGACTGTCAATCCTCACCTTCGGCTGCGCCTCGGCTCGGGTAGACATTTGTCGGAACTCTTTGCAATGACAGGCTTTCCGCACTCGTAATGAAATATACTATTTTTTACATTTTCAAAAAGGGATGATGATGCAACCGCAAGATGCCTGCCAGAACGGTACTTTCTTATTTGAGTGATAATTAGCTCTGTTAGGTTACACGATAAGGTGCAGCGCAGACGGCACACTGTCCGTGACGCACTTTTATGTCTGTGAAAATAGAACCTTTGCAATTATATGCAGTAACGCATACGACGCGCAAAAAAGTGCGGCTGCGCGCCATGTAAATATTTGTGCGTCCGCACACTCGATCGCACAAAAAGAGCGTCGTCTGCGCTGCACCTAAAGTTGTAGCTGCGATGTGCTTCATTCATTATAAGTTTTTTGAAGTTATACTTCTTATGCGACTTGCAAAAAGGTTGCGATAAACGTTTGCGCTACCATGGAGGGGGTATGAAAGCACTGGATAGATGGCCCTAGCATCTTATTATCTTTACCTCTTTTAAAATTTAATTTTATTACTTATTATACAAATCTCACAGTCTCAACAGCGTGATTCAGGTTCATGAACAACGATAGTTTGTACTTGCGTAAACATAGAAGTACGCAAGTAATATTTTATTATATTAGTGACTTGAATATTGAAGAAGTATAACTTCTCACGCGCGTACAAAAGTACACGCACCCTTTTTTTCTGAGTACCGGTATAGGTATGATCAAGGATATAATGAATATAAAAGGAAAACTATTACGCCTGGGTCAGGAGTGTTCTTGAACAACTTACAACTGGCGTGGGTAGGGTTTTAATGGTAAAGAATACTACTATAATTTTTGATTGGTTCCCTTTACGTCGTGTTGCATAATTTGCATGAAGTCTATAAAATGATAATAAAATGAATTTGTAAGTATGTAGGTACTTATAATTATGTCTTTAAACAAAATAATAAATGTACAACGATGACCCCGTATTTATGGTTGGTCGTGATTGTCGTTACTCTACCTGCGAACCAAGGGGTCCTGGGTTCGATTTCCAGCTGAAGCAGATATTTATGTGACATAACAGATATTTATTTTTTACTCGTATCATTAGGCCTCGTGAATCTTAAAGTGGAGTCTTATTTTGTGTTCTCCATGCCACCCGCGATAAGGTCTTCGAGAGTATTTGGTAGCCTCGGGTAATTGGAATTTGGTGTTTAAAGATAACAACCTAGACAAAATGCTTAAAAACGATAGTACGCACAGCACGAAATCTTCCATAAAATTGTTCTTGTTTTAATAAAACAACGAAAAGATGTCTTAATAAATGTATTTTTTCCAAACAATGTTTATTATCATAATAGTAACGACAATTATTAAAATAATAATAAATAACATTACACCTAAAATTCATTTTGGTACATAGTAACCAATTCATATTCTATGTTTCGGTCCAAAACTTAAAATTAATATGGCATTATGATAAAATTCCATTACAATTTGATAACTTTTATTATAAAATTACTTCTAAGTAGAACATCTTCATTTAATTGTCAGAATAATGTATTGAGCAGTTTTACATTTTAACAACACGACACACAAAAAATCTTTGGTAAAAATTAAAATTAAAACAAAGAAAGATGGAATGTTTTTAATTAGGTATTTTAAAATTTCGGAATTGGAATGTTGTGTAAGTATGGATTGTATTTAATTATGGAGTTATGTTTATGAAGCAATTGATTAATAACAAAATGCAGCACAACCGGTCAAGTTGTTTTATATAAAAAATACAACCAAGTATAAATTAAAGTATTATAACTTACTAATTATTATAAATAGGCACCATTATATTTACAAGTGATTTATTAATTTGCCGCTCGTTAGTAGGACGGATGAACGCTACATTAAAATGTAGCTATTATCAATTTTACTGTAGGTAAGTATATTTAAAATTTATTTATAAATAAAGGTAACTCATACACAGTGTATTAAAACGTGTGGGCTCTACCTATTATACAGACTAATTAGTGCAAAAGCGTTAAAAAAAAATTAAAATACTCTTTGGTACGTCTTACTATCGAGCAAGCAATCGCTACGTCTTCTTCCCTATTCGCGTAGCGTAACAGTCAATTTCAAATCGTGTGGATTTAACAACCAAGTTCCTTTGGGAACCAGTTGCAACGCTGTCAAGTTCGCAGGGGCCTTGTGACCCACTAGGCGTTAAAGTGTACTTTGCCCCTATGTTATATGGGCGAGTGGGGTCATGTGTCCCCGCGGGTCTATTGTCTATCTTCCGGGGCCTGTGGGCACCGAGCCCCGAGGGTCCGCTCTGGACTCCCCCAGTGAAACTTGGCTGAGCGCCGTTCGTGTGTTGCTGAAGCTGTAGCCGTGACGCTCGTTCCATTTCTCTAAAAAGAATTCGGGACTAGTTATTGGTTTTAAAACTAATCAACTTTATAGTCAATGTTAAAGGATAAAGTTGAAAGCGTCTAATTACGTAACTCGTTAGCATAATGCAACAGCGATGTTAAAATATTTTTCCAGAATGTTAATTTTTGCAGTTGTTAAAGCTGAAACTTTTAAAGTTAATGGATCATGCACAAGTTAAGAATTAGAGAACTTGTTGAAACAAAAATGAATGAGAGTGCAACACTCAGCAATTAACGTTTCTGAATTTAAGTAGTTTACAGAAAAAGGTTAATTTAAGTAAATTTTTAAAAAGGTTAATGGAAATTTGGAGGTATTTTTTTATAAACGGGCATTGCCGTTCTTGTTAACGTTGACTTTATTGTTTTCGTTATTATCATATTAATATTATATACGAGTAACCGCCCTCGCTTTGCTTCGCTTTGCTTCGCTTTTCTTATTTTTTTACACCTTGGGTTTCATTATGGGAGTTTTATTAAGGATTCCTAATTTTTTTGAAAATATATAGCCTATGTTACTCGGGGATAGTGTAGCTACTAGCTTCCCAACAGTGAAAGAATTTTTGAAATCGGTTCAGTAGTTTCGGAGCCTATTCAATGCAAACAAAAAATCAAATCTTTCCTCTTTATATATTAGTATAGATATAGATTACTATAAATCTGAAAGTTTGTGAAGATGTCTGGATGTTTGTTCCTCAATCACGCCACAACTACTTAGCCGATTTGGCTGTTTGGAATGGAGATAGCCTATACTCTGGATTAACACATATTTTACCCTGGAAAAATTTAGGGTTCCCGCGGGATTTGTAAAAAATCAATGTCTTCCGCTAAAACCTAGTTACTAATAATTATAATATATTGTCTTGGTGGCCGTTAAGCATCGGATATTTTTCTCTCCAAAAAGCCATTAAAATCAAAAGTTGTATTAAGAATAACAACTACGGTTTAAAAACTCGCGAGTATTTGACAACGATAAAATTTTTTATTAAAATTGCAGTGTGTTGCTACAGGATGACATGATACCTTCAAGTTCGGATATAGGAGGCGAGAGCGGAGGTTCGTTCTTTCTTGACGACATGGCATGCGGGCGATGAGGGATACGCACCGCTGGTGAGCCCCGACAGCCGCGACAGAGGGCAGCACAGGGCCGCGGCGTACGCGGCGCGGTACTGAGCGTTCATTATTACGTAGATGATCGGGTTTACGCACGCACTGGCGTACAGGAGTAAGTAACCCGCTATGTGGAATACTGAAAAGATAAATGCGGTTTAAGGGTCGTTCGCTGGAATTGATTAGTCTTTTTACACGCTTTATATTAGCGTCACCTGTATGTTTGTTTGTTTGTAACTTCTCTTTGAACTTAATTTTGACCCACTTCAACCGGTCAGACTAAAAAAAAAGAAAATAAATTTGAATTAAAAATCGTGTAATTGTAATAAAAGCGTGGGGTGCATGGTGTCAATGAGTAGAAGGGATAATATATTTAAAAGCACCCCACGCTTTTTTTACAATTACACGATTTTTAATTCAAATTTATTTTCTATTTTTTTTAGTTGGATTTTCTATAAATGCGTGTTTTTTAGTTTTTTTTTTAACTATTTTTTATTTATGAGCCTAAACTAATGAGTAGGTATCGGTTTACCATGTGAGTAGGTTATAAGGGACTGTATTCGTTGTGGCCGGCAACGAATCGATGATGACTTCGGTGTTACAGCTATCTTTACAGTGACCACGTATCGATTGTCTCAGAAAAGTTATGTACAAATGTTTGATATTAAACAACCAGCCATGAATCACTTTTTCTTTAAACTGAGCTACTATTTATACTAGAAATATTTAACTAGAAATCTATACAAATAAATAAAATAAATAAAATTGGACAACATATACAAATAAATAAAATTGGAGTGTCTGTTTGTAATATTAAAATAACCGCTTTTTACTAAGTGCATTTGGATGTATACACGGTACATATACTAAAACAACATTTGTTACAATTTTTGTCTGTCTGTCTGTCTGTTTGTTCCGGCTAATCTCTGAAATGGCTGGACTGATTTTGACGGGACTTTCACTGGCAGATAGCTGATGTAACTTTGGCTACTTTTATTTTAGAAAAAAAACAGTTTGTTAGGTGATAAGAAGTTCGCCGGGTCAGCTAGTATTTAATAAAAATAGGTACATGTAAAAAATATAGGCACCTCTCTACCTATATAAGGATGAGAATCACTTCGCCAAATTATTTTGGAGAACCGAAATTGCTAACATTTTCTCCGCGCGACGTAATAACTTACAACTGAAAGCATCTCATTCTCATATATTTTCAATTTGCCAAACCATCTAATATTACCTAGTAGAATGTGATTTAGTATCAACACAACACTAGAGGTAGGGAGGTACTTTCCATTCAGGTGACATGTTTGTTCAGGTGACAGGTTGTCTTGAAAAAATGGAAATATTATTATGAAAACGTTTTTCTAATGTCATTCCAAGACAAGAAGAATTCTCCTTCTACGCCTAATGACCAACCTTCTTGTCCCATATCATGTCCTAGTACAAAATTATCATAATTTTAGAAGAAAAATTCTTCTAAAATGTTTATCTGTATTTAACTGACTAAACTAAATAGAATAATAAAGGTAAGGGTAAAGAGTAGTTATAATGCAATTTTTATAATTATGACTAAAGCTTTTCTTTTCACTGCCGTTAGATGGCTCTGCTTCGGTTCCGTACAAATTTTAGTTTACGCGTGTTTACCTTACGCCGCCGATATTTCAAGTAAAACTCATACTATAACCACACTGTCCACTTAACTATTTCAATTTATTACAACCTACACAAACTACTAAAAATTATAACCTCCTCGTTCCAAAATATTATGTTTATTTATATTAAAAAGTAAATAACCAGCTAGGCATCTACTGTTTTAAATTAGCGTAGGTGCCGTGGTCATAGTAAGTACGTCAAAGGGTAAAATGCAATCTTGCGGAAAGTACGGTCAGCGGAACAGTATAATTGCTTCGCTTCGAGAAACTCTGTTCACAAATAACCACACTTGAAACAATCGTCTCACGTTTATCAAGCTTTTTATTATTCTTTCATTTACAACATATACCGCTAGGTACTCTTTTTTGTACCTAAATCACATGAAAATCCCTATAGAAGTTTTGATTTTCTGAATAACTTCTGCTAATTTTATGCGTTTACCATCCACACGACTCACTATCAGATGGAATTGTGGTCAAGGTTGAACCTATATGTATAACTAGCTGACCCGGCGAACTTTGTATCGCCTAATAAACTATTTTTTTCTAAAATAAAAGTAGCCTAAGTTACTCTTTGTTACATCAGCTATCTGCCAGTGAAAGTCCCGTCAAAATCGGTCCAGCCATTTCAGTGATTAGCCGGAACAAACAGACAGACAGACAGACAGACAAAAATTGTAAAAAATGTTGTTTTTATATATGTACCGTGTATGTATAAATCCAAATGCATTTAGTAAAAAGCGGTTATTTTAATATTACAAACAGACACTCCAATTTTATTTATTTGTATGTATGTATGTATGTATGTATGTATGTATGTATGTATGTATGTATGTATGTATGTATGTATGTATAGAGATAAGAAAAATTAAGAAACGTAATAAATACCTGGAAAATGCACATGACTATCAGCCACTTTAGCGATCGTGATGGGTAAATAGCAGACGAGGAATGACAGGAATATGGCGAGAACCATCTTCGTGATGCGCCACTCGTTGCGTCTGGCCTTGGTGTCTCGCGTGTCCTTGATGGTGGACCGCTTGTCGCTGCCGTTGTTGAGGGTGCCCGGTCCGGTGCGCTGAGAGCGCTGGTGTTCTCGCATCCGTTGTTCTGAACTGGAAGTACATACATCATCATTACCAAGGCCGTCTTTAACCTACTGGAGGCCCTGGGCATATTAGGATAATGGGGCCCCTATGACTTCGTCAGGACATTATTTTGTTAGAATAAATAAAGAAAGTAGATAAGCAAGCCTCTAGATTTATGCAAAAGCTAATAAGCTAACTGATATTGTAGTCAATAATTTAGGTTCGATTTATTCGAATTAAAAAAGTTTTTCAGTAATAATTCAGTAATAAAAGTACTGTTAACCAGGGGGCCCCTATCGATCACGGGGCCCTGGGCACGTGCCCAGAGTGCCCAGTGGGAAAGAGGGGTCTAATCATTACAACCCATAAATAAACACACCGTTCACGGACACGCAAAAATGAGTGGTTCGTGTTTGATCGTATGCATATTCCCATCCCAAGCATCTCCCAAGCATCCCAAAAATATTACTTTCAGGCGGATCGTTAACTCGTTTCTCTCTATTTTCATAAAAGCAGAATATGATAAAATACATACTATACTATCAATAACGCCTTGTTCTGGCATCATAAAGATAAGGATGTTTTAACGATTTTATTGACATCCTTGAAAACGCACCGGGTTTTCAAGAAATCCCTAAGGATTATAATCCACAACATAATTACGGAGTGATAAATGGATATTAAGAGTCACACAAATGTTTCAAAAAATTCCCAAGATGGACGTAAAACTGAAAAAATCTCTTGATATATAAACAAATGCTTGACGCAACTATTAACTTAAACCCATTAGACGTCATTAGATTTTGACGACCCTGTAGCCGAGTTGGTAGCGACCACGGAACACAGACACCAGTGGAAGTGCGATGTGGGCGTGGCACAGTGACTAACATTAAGAGGAGCTCCGCATACTTGCCGGCATAACTCAACTGTCACTGAGCTGCGTCGGTTGTGCATTACGTAAAATAAAATTTGTCTTAAATTACGTAAATATGCCTTACTGTACAATTTTGGAGGGCAGGAATAATAGCGAGCAATGAATTTATTTAATGGCCGTGTTTTATACCACAAATAAGCCTAGTTTTTAATTTATTTCGTAATAATTCAAATTCGAAACACATAAATAAAGGAAATAATATAATTTATGATCAAAAAGCTACTCAGTCACTTGGCAATAAGGTTCGTTTTATGTTTTAGATAATATTGCTACTCGGCTATTGTTTTCTAGAACATTTTCTGCTACTCGGGCAGGGATGGGGTACAAATATATGAATATCGGCAGTTTTGTAATTTTATTTTTAGTTAAAAGTATTTCATAATATGAATATTACAATTTATTATAATAATAATATTCTTTTTTTATTTCAGGGATATGTGTCATATGTATGTACAGTTCTGCTATTTGGTGTGCAATAAAGTATTGTGTTGTATCATAAAAATGTATAAAATTAATATGAATGAATTTTTTTATTTGAAATCATTGGTACATAATCTAGGATCCTGACGAGGAATATAAGCGCATGCGCGTGACTGGCACAGCATGTCTAAGAAATGTAATTCCAAGAAAATAAATTTACCTTATTTGTATAATGTTAAGGTTGAAATGCATCCCAGTTCATATCAGCAATGTTTTTGTAGCTACGTTTAGCTTCATTGAAATTTCACTTATCGACATATTAAATTATATTTATTTTCGTTGCTAAAAATACCTAGGCTTGGTATTCCGTGACTGTTTAGATAGCTAACATTGATAAAAATTGCTACGGTCACGTCTACGCCTCGTAATGCCTCGTCTAATCGATAGTGAAGCATAGCAATGGCCGCCAGCTTTCCATGTGTGCGTAATTTTTGATTCGCGATTGATGCAGTATGGTGTCAATGTGTGGGTGTGTGTACTGTACGAATAGAGAGTTGGTATTACTATGGATGCTTCACTGAATTTGTTGTTGGGATCACGTCAGTCTTTTTTTAGATCCGGGTGTTTGAGATATAAGCTTTCAAAATAATGATCAAGTGTTCACAGACAGTACAAAAACAAGAAGTTTAAGTACCAATATGACGGATCTACATCTTATGATGTCGGACACTCGGACAGTACCAGTTTCAATATAAATATCGATAACGTGGCAAAAAGCACAACGCACATCTCTAAGCCTAAACCAAACACAGTATGATGTTGTTAACCAAAAATGTAACTTACCAAAATACTTGTAAGGTTGCTATTCAATCTATTGTAGACTCCAGTCACGACATCTAGCGTTCAGTAGATGGAATTATTTAATTATTTTCCATAAGATTGACATTGTTTGATATTGTTTTGTCAACGGCGGATAGATAAACTTGAAAAGTATTATGATCATAATTGATAAAGGTTCTAAGGTCACTGAATAAGACATGGAAAAATAAGAATTAAATTCAAAGATTAAGGTGCATTTTCAACTATAAACAGCGAGTTTCTTAGACTATTCGTAGTTGACAAGTAACAACCAATTAAAATGTGAGTTTCTTAGTTGTAAATAATACGATTATGGATTTCCTTGTGTTTATTTGGCTAGCACGGTTCCCATACTAATCAACACTTGTACCATTTCCACTTGTGTCTGTGTTCCGTGGTAGCGACCACGGAACACAGACGTGGTAGCGACCCTGCCTGCGAAGCGAGGGGTCCCAGATATTTATGTGACAGATAAATATTAGTACTTGGGTCATGGGTGTGATTGTGATGTGTTATGTGTGTCGTCCATGCCACCCGCGACACAGGTAATAACCTACTGCGGGGGTATGAGTGTGTTAGCGTTTATTGGCTGTTACGGATAGTAACTATCCGCCATCAGATGGACCCTGAGGTTTTGTTTTGGATAGTTGCTGTTGGCCCTATCAACCTTTTATAGGTACAGCTTCAAGCGGACAGTATTGACATAACTTTGGTACCTGTGTACAACCCAGAAGATCCTAGCGTAGCAGATGAAGATGAGCATTGCAGGGACGATGAAGGCAATCACAAACAGAGCTGTCTTGGAAGTGCGGCCATTCGAATCTGGTATTATAGAACAGGTGCCTAGTTCTTCGTCGTAGTCAAATGTACCTGGAAATTAAAAAGAATCATTTATTTTATTTCTTATTTTTATTTTTTTATTGTACTCCCAGAACTGCTACACAGCGATCTCTTCAGATTAGTAAATGAGAGTAAATGAACGCATTTTTATATTACTAAAAATCATGCTTGATATATTTATTTATATTAATTATTTAATTCAACATGACTTTATTGTCAAATCAGTAACAACACCATCTAGATTCTTGGTTGGTAATTTGCGCACAAACATAACGCATAACGTAACGTAACGTAACGGAGTTTGATTTTATTTTACATAAATCATACCCTTATAATTATGTATATGAAAATCGATTCTTAAGGAGGTAAACTTCAAAAAAATTTTGGGATTCATAAGAAAACCGAAACCGAGCGATTACTAGCGGACTACTAGACTACTAGGCGGTTACTAGTTATTAAATATGAAACATGTATTGGAAAAGCAAAATAAAAATACCTATGCCCAAACCATTATTTTCTAATCTCTTAACGGATACGTCTCTTGTCTCTTACTCCGTGGGGACAAATCCATTTCTCGAGGAACTCTTGGAGATTCCATAAAGAATAATACTTAGTTCCTGCTTACTCTATAATTATTTCGATCGATTGTACTAAAGTTTATAGTACGTGCAGAGGGAAGATATAGGTTTCACGTGTCTGTGTATCTGTGTATCGGCATGTCTGTCTGTGGCATCGTAGCTCCCAAACGGATGAACCGATTTTGATCTAGTTTTTTTTAAAGGTGACTTAATCGAATGTTCTTAGTATGTTTAGTGTCAATAAACCAGTCAGGGATTTTTTAAATTTTAATTTATTGTTAAATGTAAATATCTGGTAGTTACCTAATTACTGATACACATACAGACACACAGAAATTTAATGATCTTTGATAGAATATTAAAAATGAATAAATATTTAGGAAACTGAAATTTGAATAAACTTTTTAACAGCTTCTTTACTTGGAAATAAAATAATCAAGTTTCCCTTATTAATAATTTGTCTTTGAAGATTACTCTTTTGGGACAAAAAAATGTTTTAGTTCCTTTCAATCTTCGTGAGATGCTTTTATTGGCATGATTGAAGAATAAGTTTTTTTGAATATTTCCTTTACAAAGGTTACGTTGTTCTTTTAGTATTGGTACTTTGATGTCTTTTCAAGTTACAAATGTTTTGATGTACCTAAGTAAACGCCATAGAAAAGTAATTCAAACGTGAATCTATAAGTAGGAATATAAAACGGAAAAAATGTTGGTACAGATGTCCTTTATAGACTCAGAAACCATCCAACTGATGTGTCCGTAACTAATTTTTTTTGAAAGGCAACAATGCGAAGATGGTTGGAGACCACTACAACAAGGAATTAGGTACATCCGGTCCATTCATGAAGTCAATTTTCAACTTTTATATACAAAAAAATTCCCGAATTGAAATTTATTATTTCTTTATTTAAGCCTATTAGCACACCACTATCCATTAGTATTTAATGTTTACTAAATATTTTAACTTTTCCAACTTGGTTTACTGGTATACTGCTAACTCCTCTCAATATTTTCATTGTTGCCCTGTCTTTAATAGGCATACTATGTTACGGGGCCCGTCTGCAAAGTTCTATTAGTTTTACTCGAGTCAAATTATTTGTTAAATCTAGATAGTACTAGAATCCCTAGTGATATACAAAAGTACTTTAAATGTTTTGTAAAAGCAAACGATCAAAGTTTGCAACTGTACAAATCTAAATTTGCCTCAATAAAATCTTCGGAAAACATTAAATTTTTCACTATGTATCACAATCTTGTAATTTTATTATGTGTTTACATTTTTACTCTACATTAGATCTACATGAAATTAAGTGATGATGTTAACAGTCTTTCTAGATAGAACGAAAAAACTTGGTAAAACTTAAGTGAATAAGCTTCTACTAAATTAGTGAGCATTACTGCCCTGCTAAGACGTACTATTATAGTAAAAGCCTTTTCATTCTCGTCCTGAAAACGTTCACATATTATGGCGAACATTATGCCCCATTACTTTACATCATGATACATAGATAAATAACATACCCCACACTCCAAGCAGGGTCGGTATCTGCATCCCGTAGGAAAACATCCAGGAGAAGACGATCATTAGAGCGATGTTATGTTTCCGGTACACGCGCGCGTACCAACTGTGATGAGCGATCATAATGTACCTGAAAAATAGTAATGGTTATATAACTAATTTAGAATGTAAACTACAGGCATACTGTTGATTAATGCTTAAACGTAATTTATATCAGTAGGTACCGCTCATTAATGATTGGCTAGTTAAAGTAGTTAACAATGCAAGCTATAAACATTTCTTACAAAAACTTTTTCTAGCATAGGAAGGAAAGCGTTTAAATCACATAATATTTATTGTGTCCGACTTATCTATTTATTACTATGTATGTGTATGACGCGACACATTATCTACCCTCGACCTTTGCATGCATGCATAACTGCATAATTATAATTTATATAATTACTCAATAAAAGTCTACGCATAATAAAACAATGTCAACCCCCTGGTTGTGCCTATTCTTTACCAAAAGGAATGTATAATCTTTTTTTTATGTAAATCACTTTAATGCTTTTATTACAAAAACAAGATTGTGTCATCTACGTCTAATTAAAATATCCTTAGATTTTAAACTAAAAGGATGTCTGAATTTACTCAAAGGTATTATATTACGAGAATATCTCCTCACAAGAATATCTCGTTTATTACATTCATCAAATAGAGTTATTGATGATAAGGGCATTACGAGACAACTTTTCTTTGTCTACAAACCAAGTTTTGCACCTGAACCTATCTTTCACATCAAACCTATGTCACACGGACAATTTAAGCTCAGGGTAATTTATCGTAGCTCTGAGAAGTTCGGAGATGGATGACAAATAAGCGGTCACTTGTTTTCCTCGTAAAGTTTGTTCGATCTATTTTTATGTGTGTGGTGAGGAGAGAGAAATTTGGGTTTAGCTAGCCTATGTGCAAGCAAGCGAGTATATAGTTTTATTGTTTTTATATTTTTGTCATTTCAGCAGGGTTTTTTACGACGGCAGGTCGAAGGAAGGTTAATTAAATATATCCAAATAATGAAATAAAACTGTTAAGTGTCTATTGGTGTCAGTCATAAAAAGTACTGTGTGATATGTTGACCAAAACACAAAACCAATTAAACATGGGGTGAATTAAATATTTGTCAAACGTCATCAGACGTTCAGTCAAGGACTTCTCTGCACCATCGCAATTAGCGGTGACCACGTCCATGCTACCGAAAAAAATACATTTTATGAAGACTACGGAATCCTTCGCAAGACTTCCCATCCCTCACTTGTTTAATCGTTACTGCCATTGAAACTTTCCCAAATTTCAAGAACTCCACCAGAGCAATAAACACAGACGATGATCGATGTCTTTTGGAAGCGAAATTTCAGAAGCGCTTCCGTGCTTCGGAGACCGGCCGCCTGTACTCCGTAACTACCTCTTTAGGTAGCATTCATTTAACCCTGATGGAGATCTGTGCCAAGAAATGTCGACATCTGCTCAATCTGCCAAACGACTTTAGTGCAGTGTGCCAGTCTTTACTAGGGAAAGTCTTATTTTATTAGGAGCTATGGAAAAATGAGAGAACCCAGACCCAAATTAAGGCATAGAAATTTTCTTCAATTAAGGTTAAAACTTACGATTACAAGCACCTCAGTGCGTTATGTTTAAAGGCTGAAAGTACTTAAGACTACTTTTTCAGACCGCCATTACACCTAGGGTGTGGGCAATGGCGAGTTAATGTATTATTTTGTGAGTTTCACTATTTCTTTTTAGAGAAACAAAGGAAAGTTAAATGTTATTATACTCTTGTTATCTGTGTTAATTATGATAATATTCTAAAAATGTATAATATGCAGGAATCCCCTCTTAAGTATTCGCCTTTTTCAGTGCTTTTCCTACTTTGTTTAAATTTTTAAACAATGTTATTGTTCCTTGTAATTAGGCAGTATAAACAAAAGTAATGTTTACTTTTACTTAACTCAAGGTTATTACGGTTTTATAAATAAACATTATTTTAAAGGATAATGCCCATTTGTGACCGAGCCCAACATGAAAAACCGGGCAAGTGCGCGTCAACGCGCAATGTAGGGTTCCGAAGTGGTAAGTTTATTGACTATTACTCATTAACTACTTAGTCGTGATAATTCATCATATCAACCTTGTAAATCCATCATATAATAGAATTTTTTCACTTGTCCAACTGTTTAACCACCAGGGAGGGGGACACTTGACTCTAACCAAAATTAGCACTTTAAAGCCAAATATTTCGCAAACGGACTCCTAATTCCTAAAATGGTGTTAGAAGACCCTTAATATTTTTTAAAGAACTTTTCAACGATACCCCATATTATACGCTACACGACGAATAAAAAAATCATCCTCACGATACCTGTACCCATGGGAGGTAGGTACCCTGAAAAAACGGACGGACGGACGAACGGACAGACGGACATGACGAAACTATAAGAACCCAAAAAAGGCCAATCAGATCTCTCCAGTCAATCCAAATCAGTTAAATTTGGACTAATTTAGCATTCAGTTTCGGCAAATTTTGGTCCTTTTAGTATGAAAATCAGGCGGTCCCTGAAACCAGTCGTTAGCCGCGAAAACGTCAATGTTCGAGTTCGAATATATTAAATAATTAAGTGAATATAATAATAAAACAATTGGGTGAATATCAGAATCATGCATTTTTTTTGAAATTTTGATGGTGAATTTTTTTCTTCAGTTTTCGTGAAAAATGAGAACCTGGTATAAGAAAAGAAAGTCGAATTGTTACATTTTCTTATGTTTTTTCCTCGACCTACAAAATAAATTTCTAAATAGATGTCGGGCTTATTAAGATTTATTTTTATCTTTCTGACTAATTTAATTCTTGTTGTATTGAGTGTGGGTGAAGTTAAGTGGATATTTAATCCGAAGCGAACCGAAGGCACATTACAGGTTACATAAATTAATCAAGAACAAGTGCCTACCTATTTTCTTATGATACATTTCTTGTTAAATAAGTCATATTTTGTCCCATGTGTGGTCGCGTCAATCCATCATCCACCTACAGTATTTTGACTACGCTTATAGTTATATAATGTGTTCACGCATTGAAATTCTAAATTAATCACCATAAATATTTATATTGTCATAGTCAGTTCTAATTGATTTTCTACAATGTAGTTCATCTCCATAAATTCTGTTTATTGTGTCTAAAACAGTCGTTAAAGTGGAACTTTATGCCTATTAATCAACGCAAGCTGTTCCAAAATACGTCGTTTCATTGTAACTGAAGTGAATGAAATTGGTTTTGATTGATTTATGTATATTTAATTACTTTAAATAATTATATATATTTAGCTAGCGAATTTAAATAATCAACAAGGAATATAAAAAACAGCAAAAAATTGTAACGTGCCATAAACTTGTCATTTCGGTACCTATTTTGTAAAATTAACCATTATACTACCTATTTGCGGAAAATCCAAAACTACACCTTTCATTTTTGTTATGAGTTCAAAATATCTTTCATTAATTATGTTCTTTTTCAAGACATTAAAGCCAACAATATCATTTAAACTACACATTATTGTAATCTGTAAAATAATCTAAATTTTACTAACAAAAAATAACCGACTTCAAAATTACTCAAAAACTACTTGTCAGATCTCGTTCAAATTTATGTGAGATCACATGACAAGCACCTGCTTTCAATTAAAAAAAGAATCATCGAAATCAGTTGGCGTGATATCGAGTTATTCGTCCATTTGTGGCGCACATACTTAATTCAAATTTAAGACTTTTATGATTTTCTCATGGATGCCATTGTCAGATCTCAATAAAATTTAAGTGGGACCACATGACAAGCACCAGCTTTCGTTTAAAAAAACAATCATCAAAATCGGTTCACCCAGTCGAAAGTTCTGAGGTAACAAACATAAAAAAAATACAGTCGAATTGAGAACCTCCTCCTTTTTTTGAAGTCAGTTAATAAGCGTGCAACCTTTACTTACGGCAGATTTCCTTCTATTATATTCTGGTTTGGCGTCACAGTGAAGTTACGAGGTAATAAAACGGTGGAAACATCATATTTTTATATGATTTCAATTGAAATAACATTTCTCTCAGCTGTTCGGTACTGCCGCCGAATAAATTGAGTTTGGGTAATATTTTATGTGTATTATTACTAAATGTGTAAAGGTGTTGAAACATATTGAAAGTATATCATCGATAAATTAAATTTATTTTCGATTTCATCAGACGGTTACGTATTGTTTTACGGTTAACAGTAATGTTAACATTTTTAAACATTGGGTAAACCTGTATTGTTATTTTGGTCAATGTAGTAGGCCAGAGGAGGGAGATTTGATAAAGTTTAATAAAAAAATAATCTTAACTCTTTGTTTTATTTTCACTTTCCCATCGCTACGAGAATTATTTTTAGTATTGAACTATTTATGGACGGACGATTTTTAATTGCTGTTTTATAATTTTCTATTTGGAAAATCTGGGGTCAAAGACATCTATCTATACAAATAAATAAAATTGGAGTGTCTGTTTGTTCCGGCTAATCTCTGAAATGGCTGGACTGATTTATACGGGACTTTCACTGGCAGATAGCTTATGTAACAAGAAGTAACTTAGGCTACTTTTATTTTACAAAAAAAATTGTTAGGCGATACGAAGTTCGCCGGGTCAGCTAGTTATAATATATAAAAGCTGCAAAATGATTTCACCGACATTTAAAGATAGTGTACTTCGAAGCACAGATGCGCCTTTTCATAGTTAAAACAAATTGCTTGGCCTATGACAAGGTTTGACGACATTACGGTAATAACTGACGACCCTGTAGCCTAGTTGGTAGCGATCCTGCCTGCGAAGTGAGGGGTCCCGGGTTCGATTCCCGGCCGGGGCAGATATTTATGTCACAGATAAATATTTGTACTCGGGTCATGGGTGTGTTGTGATGTGTTATATGTGTCGTCCATGCCACCCGCGCAACAGGTAATAACCTACTGTGGGGGTATGAGTGTGTTAGCGTTTATTTATTTATTTAAAAAAGAAAAAAAAATTAGACTGCCGTTCTTAAGAAGCTCTATACAGCACAGAATTGCTAAAGAAATATCATACTTGCGGAATCTTAACAACGACTATGCCTGAAATCGCTTATTCGAACGATTAGCTATCATTAACATAAGCCGTCAACTGTGTACATGTTGCACATGATATGCAATTGGCGATAAATTATGCGAGTAAAATTTACATAATACCTACCGCACGTTCGCCTTACGTCATTGAAAAAATATCTGTTTAATGATATTGTTGTTAATGTACGGAAAATAATGACTAAGACTTAAGCACAGATTTATAAAACTAACATCCCAACTCAGAGTCACTAACGGTTAAATCGCTCCTTAGTACAGAATGTGTATGGTGATTATTTACTAAAGAGCGATTAAAGTAACCGTTAGTGATTCTAAGTTGGGGCTATGCAAACATCTATTAAATTTGCATATCTGTTCTGTCCCTTGACATTATTTTTTTCGTCTCTTAATCGATATTATGTACCTACTGTCGTAATAAGACATTACTTTATTATGACATAATTACACTGTAATTTTAGCAACGAAATGTTTTTTCGATACTGGGAACGACTCTTTATTCGGAAACCATTTGTAAACCAGTAATGTTTGTATTTGAGGCTTGGCTCTGTGTCCATTTCACCCACAACACAACGACAGTCACAGACTTAGGGTTGCCACCCGTACTATATTATATAGTATCGTGCTATATTTCAGTCAATATGTTATAGAAAAAAATATAGTACGAATAATACTATATGTTCATCGGTAATTCAGTTGTCGAGCTTTTTGTAACTGTGACTGGAACGTAGGTACCCGCAACGCAGCATTGGGAATTTCAGAACGAAACGCATTCACGTCGTTCGTTGCTCACACGTCATGAGATGTAAACGTCAACTTCAAATTGACCGTTCTTGTAAATTATTTACTATCTATTATTTAAAAAATAATAAAACTTTGTTAACCAAAGCTAAGACTAATAACAAATACACATGGAAAAATAAGTACTAAAAATAAATATCTACTATTTTTTTCCTTGAATTTCCCAATACTACAATATTTTTTTCAATGTTTTGAAAAAAATACTATTTTACCTTCAAAATAAAAAAGCGGCCAAGTGCGAGTCGGACTCGCCCATGAAGGGTTCCGTAGCAGCAAGTAACATAATATAAAAGTTCTTGTAGTTTGTTGTAACTTTGATCAATGTTTTTTGCGGTTTACGATTTATGACGTATAAAAAAAAAACTACTTACTAGAACTCATTCAAACCAATTTTCGTTGGAAGTTTGCTTGGTAATGTACATCATATATTTTTTTCAGTTTTATCATTTCCTTATTTTAGAAGTTACAGGAGGGGGGACACACATTTTACCACTTTGGAAGTGTCTCTCGCGCAAACTATTCAGTTTAGAAAAAAAAAATGATATTAGAAACCTCAATATCATTTTTGAAGACCTATCCATAGATACCCCACACGTATGGGTTTGATGAAAAAAACATTTTTGAGTTTCAGTTCTAAGTATGGGGAACCTCCAAAATTTATTGTTTTTTTTTCTATTTTTGTGTGAAAATATTAATGCGGTTCACAGAATACATCTACTTACCAAGTTTTAATGGTATAGCTCTTATAGTTTCGGAAAAAAGTGGCTGTGACATAGCGACGGACAGACAGACAGACAGACAGACCGACAGACAGACAGACATGATGAATCCATAAGGGTTCCGTTTTTTGCCATTTGGCTACGGAACCCTAAAAAGGTGGCAACCCTAGTCACAGTCCTCTAGACCTCAAACATCCTATGTCACATACAGAATTTATTTTTAAATGGTTTTATTTTCCTCACCTTGTTTCTGTAGGCCAAATCGTACAAGCTTAATACCTTACGACCTATTCAATTTAACACATTGCTTGAGTTTTGATGACAATGCTTTTTGTGATGAGTATGATCTGATACAAGGTTAGTTTGGCTTCAAACGGAAGAAAAAAATAATAATATAAAACATATTTACGTTTTTAAAATATGAACTTGTGTACTAAACAGGCAATTTATATTTTTTTAACATTAATATTAAATAATTCTTAACATCAACAAATTAATAATTTTGTGTCATTATATTAAATTGAGCGCTTAACTGAGCGCTGTCGTATTTAGCAAGTACATATTTTTATCGTTTTGACGTGTTGAAAGTGTGTGGTGTAATTACTCTCGCACTTTGGTGTAATGCTTAGCTCTCTACCAGTCCGCAATGGAGCAGTATTTAATCTGTTAATGTCTTAATTACAAACAATGAAACAATTTACGCTACGAAATTATTGCTTTCAACTTTATCAAAGTTTTTGAAAGGCTCTAATTAAATGTAAATTATCTTCAAGAGCGCTTGGATTAGGATTCTCATCGATCGCAACAGAACATACAACTTTACTATACAAGGTTACAACTTCTAGTAACCACTCTCTAGTGAGAACTCTTTTTTATGGAAATTTACGAAAACTCTCATTTGGGATTCTCAAGAACGTACCCAATTGCTTGCGATCATGCATATATACATGCAATTCAAGATACACGGAATACAAAGTTCCAATTTTACGATCTAAATAGATTTCTTCGAAGATATGGTCGACGAATTGATGGTTAATCCGAAAATGTACCTAAATAATTATAATATTTCGCTGTAAAGATAATTGAAATTATTCATGTGTTAAAATATTTTTTATCAATGAATTCATGAGACAACTTCATCATTTAAAAAAATATATCGGACATTCCCCTTAAAATTGTATGATCTCTGAGCGTTCTTTCTGGTTTTATTTTGAAACATCTCAGGTTCAATAAATCTGGATTCCAGGTTACGGGTTTTATTTAGTGACATGCCTAAGATATCTGTTTCGTTATGTTTATGGCCACTCCTATTATACCAATAAGGAGGTAAAGCTAAATGATCATTTTCTTTATGAATATAACAATCGTACCTACTACTTATATATTCTTAGCAATAACATTCATAGAATTTATTTGTTGAGCCAACTGATACATCACGTTTTCAATTATATCTTAGCAATACTTGCTTCGTCGATTACGTTTAATTTTATATTAACCAGACTAACAAGAATTTGATGCAGTCTTTAGTTTGCTTCACAGATTCATAATTATTTTGTAAAATATTCTGCAACTGGGAGCTTTAAACTAATGCTTTCTTTAAACAATTCCATATAAAGTAATTACTATACGATAAATTACTTTGCACTCTACCTACGTATTTTTGACATCTATGTCTTTTGCGCTAAGGTCGTTTGGTTGAAATCGTTAATCGTACTATGTACATACGTGAGCGCAATAAAGCATAGGTTTGTCTAAGACAAAGATCTTTGCATTTGTAATAACGATGCGGTCCAGAATAGTTCTCGAGAGTAAATGAACATTACGAATCAACATTTACTCCGCTGTGCTAAAATGTTTGCTGTCGGTTCTCAGTTTAAATAGTCCCTTTTGAATTTGAGTGCAGATGGCATGATACTCTAGGGAATCGACTTACACAGGTAAGCTCCACGACAGAAATAAGTGTACGTTTGAATAATCATTCAGAGAACGATCAAATGCAAATTGGTCTCGCATGGGGTAGGGTTTCATACAGTAAATATATTCAGGAATATTTTACGTTTCTTGTCGAAATTAAATGACTTAGGATTTTCGTTTTCGTTTCGGTATCTTTATCTTTCCTCTGGGAGACGAGATAGTTGCTGATATGTCAGTTTTTATTTTTCTGCGCTACTTGTATCATAATAGAAAGCGAAACGTTCAAATTATAAAGTTCATTTCATAGAATCGAGATGACTTCTCCACTCTTTTTTATTTATTTATTCATTTATTTATATCAGGCAACGAAGCCTATAACATATATTTTTATAAAGACAATAAGTTTTACTGTAATAAACATTAAGAAAGCTGTGTTGATGTGTTTTACGGCGATTATTTGCTAAAATATCATCATCACAACGTTTGTGAATAGCAATAGCGTATAACATTTATATTATTATACTGGTGAATAGTATCATCATCGAATAGAATATAATATAATCATAAGTGGCATACCTACTTTTAAGGATGAGCAGCAAATTTTAATCAAAATACCGTATAAAACAGCTATATTATTTTAATTTCAACTGTGTTGAAAGATTCGTAACTTGTCATCACACAAAATATGAAAAATAAATTAATCCTATCGCACCAAAAACCTTTCATCTAAAATAGATTGTCAAGACGCACAAGTTAATTTATTGTTTTCACTTCAGCGTTAAAAAGATGTCAGACCTCACAACAAGCTGGTAGGTTATTACCCTTCTTCACTTACTAAGTTCGCAAATAAAATGTACATACATACAACACTAATATCTTTCGGATAAATGTTCTTTTCTCTCTACGACGAAATTAAAAGACATTAATTAGTAAGTAATTATTGTAACCAACAGTCGTAACGATACATTGTACCTAGATATTTTTCTGTACGACAAAATTAAAAGACAAGTAATTATTGTAGATACATCGTATAAGCTGTAATTAGCCAACCTTACCCAAGTATTATTACCCTAGAGACTTACCTATTTAATGTAATGAGCGCAATGCTCAGCAGAGATACGCCGACGTTGCCGTACCGTAAGAACGGTACCAGCTTGCAGAGCACGTCGCCATGGGACCACGTCCTGCTCCAGAATCCAGATATGGCGAATGGAAGCACCACGGCGCAGAAGAGAAAGTCGGCGATACAGAGACTGGAATGGAATAAACACATGTTACAACTACATTAGGGGAATATTCGTATTCGGATTGTCGCTACACTTATTTGCCTTCGGGGATGTTCTTGTTGTTTTATGACGTTCTTCAGTAGTAACACCAAAGGCATTACAGATGTGTTGCCAGCCCAGAAAGAAGAGAAAAAAAGAAAGAGCTACATCCCATCCTTTTTCTAACCCTACGATATACAATGGTAAAACGTAAGAAAAAGTCACCGCTGATTAAATTTAGTACGACGGTAACATAAGAACTCGTAAACTCAGATTAAAAAAATATTAACTTAGATTTGTTTAGCAAAGTATAACGAGGGTAAAAAATCACACAGCAGCGGAAATTGGTTCTTTACTTATGACGGTGCTAAAACAAAGTATTCTAAAACTTTGCTCACGTGGATAATTACTAGACTTCAATTCAATTTCCAGATAAAAATCTCGGAGGAAATAAAATGAAAAGGAAATTGCTAATTTTGATACGCACTAAATTAGGAAAATATTAAGTGTCTTAATTTACAAAAGCTACTTCACTTACACGCCTATATTTTTTTTGCTAAAATGATTATTATACCTACTCGTTTTACTTTCGTATAAAGAATCGATTCTGTTATCGCCGTAAGTATGATGAGATTTACAATTTACATTGTTCTTATTTACATTGGGTACTCCACTAATACTGACTAGGGCTGTGTGGTGGACTATCTAGGCCTTCTTTACTATTATAGGATTAAAGCCACAGCATAAGAAATATCTGATTCAGTCTGTACAGTAAGGTGATGTAATCCGTGCGGTTAGAATTTGCGTTATCAAGCATTTATTGAGTGTTACAGTTTCATTAAGAGAATAGGATTTACAAACTTTACTGGATTCAGTCATTGCTTTATCGACACAAACCCTTTGTTTATCTTTTGCCCATCCACATATTTATTTTTTTATTTTCTATACATGCCATAATAGATGTTTTTTCCGGAATAAGCTGATTAATAACAGTTGTATTTAAAACTTATTTATTATCGCAAGTGTCGTCTTAATTCTAGTTAATTGAAATGTTGACGATTCCGTAATAAACTCTCAGACAGACAAAAACTAGAATAAAACCTAATATTTAATGTTTAAAAACTATACTATGTTTATATTCAATCCATTTTATTATTCCTCTACTTGATATTGTAGTCGAGTTCATATAATTCCGTTCAAAGTTTTGCATATCTCGTAATATAATTTTTAAAAGCTATCGTATTTGTGTCTGTATCGTTTAAAATCTAATCAAACTTTGACAATACAATTTTACGCGGGAATATCATAAAGTGTGCCAGTAAAATGCTTTCGGATATTGTCTTTTTTAACCACCAAAATATGATAAAACCATCAAGTTTAAACAAGATGATAATCTGAAACCGTAAAAAGATTTCCCCCAAATTTAAGCCCCGTCGAAATGGTTTCGTAAGGGATCATTATACCCTGTTCATATTATTAAAACGAAAAAATGCCAGAAAGAGGTCTGTGATATAAAAGAAGCCTATCAATAAACTGGCTGTCTGAGTTCAAACTCAACTTTTCTAATATCCGTATTGGAATAATTATGTATTGGAAATTAAATAACTTTGATTCGGTATAGGAAAATATCGAAAAAAATATATGGAATACATCTGGAAATTCAATAAATAATAATAATTTTCAAATTTAATAGGCTGGCTATGTATATTCTTAAGGGGATTGCCTTGCCCGATGACCTTGAAGATTTGGTCCCTCTACTAGTATTTTTTAACTAAGCGCCATCTACCGACCAACGACTATACTACAATAAAATGAACTGAAGATAAAGCAAGAAAAAATGTGGCACAGAGTTGTCACCGTTTTTGCCTATTTATATTCGCTCTCTGAGAGATCTTCGAATACATTTTGTTCCTATAGTTTTTGTAGTCTTGTACGAGTACCTGCCTACATGATAATAATTTATTTATTTTGAACTACACTATGCATTACGACTGCTGACATATTATGTAGCTTTCATTCTACTAAATGATACATTCTGAAGTCTGATGATGACCAGGTAAGTACTGATCAGTTTTCAGTAACGGGAATAGTTAGGATGACCTATCTTTAAACATTTATCTAACTGAGCACGGGTGCTACTACATGAAACATTCTGAAGGTCTGATGATGACCAGGTAAGTGCTTATAGGTTCTCAGTAACGGAAGTAAAAGTACTTATGACCTAGCTTTCAACATTTATCTAATTGAGCACGGGTGCTACTACATGAAACATTCTGAAGGTCTGATGATGACCAGGTAAGTGCTTATAGGTTCTCAGTAACGGAAGTACTTAGGATGACCTAGCTTTCAACATTTATCTAATTGAGCACGGGTGCTACTACATGAAACATTCTAAAGGTCTGATGATGACCAGGTAAGTGCTTATAGGTTCTCAGTAACGGAAGTACTTAGGATGACCTAGCTTTCAAAATTTATCTAATTGAGCACGGTTGCTACTACATGAAACATTCTGAAGGTCTGATGATGACCAGGTATGTGCTTATAGGCTCTCAGTAACGGAAGTACTTAGGATGACCTAGCTTTCAACATTTAACTAACTGAGCACGGGTGCTACTACATGAAACATTCTAAAGATCTGATGATGACCAGGTAAGTGCTTATAGGTTCTCAGTAACGGAAGTACTTAGGATGACCTAGATTTCAACATTTATCTAATTGAGCACGGGTGCTACTACATGAAACATTCTGAAGATCTGATGATGACCAGGTAAGTGCTTATAGGTTCTCAGTAACGGAAGTATAAGTACTTATGACCTAGCCTTCAACATTTATCTAATTGAGCACGGGTGCTACTACATGAAACATTCTGAAGGTCTGATGATGACCAGGTAAGTGCTTATAGGTTCTCAGTAACGGAAGTACTTAGGATGACCTAGCTTTCAACATTTATCTAATTGAGCACGGGTGCTACTACATGAAACATTCTAAAGGTCTGATGATGACCAGGTAAGTGCTTATAGGTTCTCAGTAACGGAAGTACTTAGGATGACCTAGCTTTCAAAATTTATCTAATTGAGCACGGTTGCTACTACATGAAACATTCTGAAGGTCTGATGATGACCAGGTATGTGCTTATAGGCTCTCAGTAACGGAAGTACTTAGGATGACCTAGCTTTCAACATTTAACTAACTGAGCACGGGTGCTACTACATGAAACATTCTAAAGATCTGATGATGACCAGGTAAGTGCTTATAGGTTCTCAGTAACGGAAGTACTTAGGATGACCTAGATTTCAACATTTATCTAATTGAGCACGGGTGCTACTACATGAAACATTCTAAAGGTCTGATGATGACCAGGTAAGTGCTTATAGGTTCTCAGTAACGGAAGTACTTAGGATGACCTAGCTTTCAACATTTACCTAATTGAGCACGGGTGCTACTACATGAAACATTCTAAAGGTCTGATGATGACCAGGTAAGTGCTTATCGGTTCTCAGTAACGGAAGTACTTAGGATGACCTAGCTTTCAACATTTAACTAACTGAGCACGGGTGCTACTACATGAAACATTCTAAAGATCTGATGATGACCAGGTAAGTGCTTATAGGTTCTCAGTAACGGAAGTACTTAGGATGACTTAGATTTCAACATTTATCTAATTGAGCACGGGTGCTACTACATGAAACATTCTAAAGGTCTGATGATGACCAGGTAAGTGCTTATAGGTTCTCAGTAACGGAAGTACTTAGGATGACCTAGCTTTCAACATTTACCTAATTGAGCACGGGTGCTACTACATGAAACATTCTAAAGGTCTGATGATGACCAGGTAAGTGCTTATCGGTTCTCAGTAACGGAAGTACTTAGGATGACCTAGCTTTCAACATTTGTCTAATTGAGCACGGGTGCTACTACATGAAACATTCTGAAGTCTGATGATGACAAGGTAAGTGCTTATAGGTTCTCAGTAACGGAAGTACTTAGGATGACCTAGTTGATGACCTTGTTTTAATGTTGCCACTGAGGGCCATCCATAAATTACGTCACACTAATTTCATAACTTTCTGACCCCTCCCCCTCTCTTTGTCACAGCTGGTCACATTTGTGAGACCTCCCCCCCCTAGTGTGTTGTCACATATTATGAATTAAGTTCCAAAATAAGTTTTATTTCCATTAATTGTTTTTTAATATTCACCTATACATATACATATATTCGATTTTGGAATGTGACGTCACAAAATTTAGGATCCCCTCCCACCCCTTGTCACACAATGTGCATGCTACATCGAACCCCCCTCCCCCCTAACGTGTGACGTAATTTATGGATGGCCCTTTGTGATTGTTCCTAAATTACAATAATTATTTAATTCTATAAGAAATACGGAGTAATCAAGGTCTTTGGTCCTGCCGAAGGAGATCAGTGTATTTTAATAAAAAAAATAGGAAATAAGGTTATGGGGGCGTCAAGAAATCTGTAGAGTTTAAAATTTTCAAATATCACCATTATATCTAGCAGGTACGCGCGGTAGCGTGTCCAGCCAAGTTCAAGCTAACAGAACTGGCGAGCAGTACCGCATGTAAAATTACACGAACGATTTGGAGCCACTTTTGACCCCCTCATAACTCAAAAAGTATTCGACATAAGCCTGTAAAATTGCTCATTGCTTGAGACTTGCGAAATACATATTTGCTCCAGATTTCATAAACACACCTCAAACGGCTATTAAGATAACGTAAAAAATCGTCATTTTTATCACTGAATGACCTATAGATCAAAACTCTAAACTAGTGCCAGATGACCTAGAAAGTTAAAATTTGGCTTCCAGATAGGTGGTTTAGTATACAAATACAAAGGAATAAATCAGAAACTAGCAAATTTTTACAATTTTATTATAATGTGTAATATTATACGAATCATTTCGAGTTACTTTTAACCCGTTCATAACTCGAGACCTATTTAACCTAAATACATGAAATTTGGCACATTTATTAAAACCCCTTAGCTTATTTAAAATTTAAAATTTCATACATGTGGCTAAAACTGTTTTTGATACATTAACGTTTAAAAATCCTTATTTTGGTGACTGAGTCACTGACATAGGATCAAAAACATAACCTACTTCCAGATGGCCTAGGAACTAGATATTTTGCATCAAGGTAGACTATCAGGCGTATCTAAAGGAAAAAAGCTAAAAACTGAAAGTTATTGATAATTAGTGAAACAAGTGAATGAGGATCCGTAACGTTTTTAGTTGAGAATGCAGATTTATAGAGCTAAGAAATCCTTAACATACAGTGTAAAAATTTTTGTTCTACGACAAAAATTGACGAAGTTATGACCAAATTACTTACAAAGTTCACTGCGTGGCTGTGACGTCACGATTCCCGTCGCCGCCAGTTAGCCGCTGGCAGCGATACGGCGCGCAATGTTTTGTTTGGATAATTGTGACTTTGAAACAAATGAAGTGTCCCATTTGTGCCTAATTCACCTTTTAACTATGTATCAGTATTGTATAGTGCTTAAACGTTCAAACACTTCTATGAAAACGCCAAAAAAAACTATTTTTTAACGTGCCGAAAAACTCAAAACTTCGTAGAAAATGCTATTCCGTTGTAAAAAGACAATATATGATTTATCTTCAATAGTAACTGAGCTGGGAACCATATCTTTAACTTATATAAATTTCGTAGTTGTATCTACCTATATAGCCAGTTGTGGTTGGGCTCCGTAACATTTTTTTTCAGTGGCAGATGGCTCCTCGCTGCATCTATGGAGCCACATCAAAAATGCTACGCTATGTTTGCAGCCTCCCTTTTGAGCAGCACAGTCATGGAAATTTACCTTCTCTACCGTTCAGCAGCAATACGCTTTACTTTTTAGGGTTCCGAAGTAAAATCGGAAGTATCGGAACCCTTGAAGTTTCTTCATGTCCGTCCGTCCGTCTGTAATTCTGCATGGATATACATATGTACACATTTATTAAAACTCGTGGAACCAGAATCGTGGAATAAAATACTGAAAAACTTTTGTTCAGGGTACCTCCCCTACAGGTGTGAGGATGAAATTTTTTATTCGTCGCGTACCCCGTAGTGTGGGATATCGTTGAAAAATGAAAGGGTCTTCGAAAAATATTACGGGTCTTCTAGGACCATGTTTGGATTTAGGGGTGCGTTTGCGAAATATTTGCCTTTATAGTGCTAATTTTGGTCGAGCCCCTACTACTACTCAAAGGATGATTTGTAACGATGAGTGAGAGGGAAATAAAAGCGGCCAAGTGCGAGTCGGACTCGCCCATGAAGGGTTCCGTAGCAGCAAGTAACATAATGCCTAATAACCGCATTAAAATTTTCATACAAAAATAGAAAAAAAAAAACAATAAATTTTGGGGTTCCCCATACCTACTTAGGACTGAAACTCAAAATTTTTATTTCATCAAACCCATATGTGTGGGGTCTATGGATAGGTCTTCAAAAATGATATTGAGGTTTCTAATATAATTTTTTTCTAAACTGAATAGTTTGCGTGAGAGACACTTCCAAAGTGGTAAAATGTGTGTCCCCGATGTAACTTCTAAACTTTAAAAAAATGTATGATGTACATTACCATGCAAACTTCTACCGAAAATTGGTTTGAACGAGATCTAGTAAGTAGTTTTTTTAATACGTCATAAATCGTAAACCGCAAATTACCTTTCATTATGTTACTTGCTGCTACGGAACCCTTCATGGGCGAGTCCGACTCGCACTTGGCCGCTTTTATTTCCCTCTCACTCATCGTTACAAATCATCCTTTGAGTAGTAGTAGGGGCTCGACCAAAATTAGCACTATAAAGGCAAATATTTCGCAAACGCACCCCTAAATCCAAACATGGTCCTAGAAGACCCATAATATTTTTCGAAGACCCTTTCATTTTTCAACGATATCCCACACTACGGGGTACGCGACGAATAAAAAATTTCATCCTCACACCTGTAGGGGAGGTACCTTGAACAAAAGTTTTTCAGTATTTTAATTCCACGATTCTGGTTCCACGAGTTTTAATAAATGTGTACATAATATGTATATCCATGCAGAATTAAAGACGGACGGACGGACATGAAGAAACTTCAAGGGTTCCGATACTTCCGATTTTACTTCGGAACCCTAAAAAGTAAAGCGTATTGCTGCTGAACGGTAGAGAAGGTGGATTTCCATGACTGTGCTGCTCAAAAGGGAGGCTGCAAACATAGCGTAGCATTTTTGATGTGGCTCCATAGATGCAGCGAGGAGCCATCTGCCACTGAAAAAAAATGTTACGGAGCCCAACCACAGCTGGCTATATAGATACAACTACGAAATTTATATGTATAAGTTAAAGATATGGTTCCCAGCTCAGTTACTATTGAAGATAAATCATATAATTATTGTCTTTTTACAACGGAATACCATTTTCTACGAAGTTTTGAGTTTTTCGGCACGTTAAAAAATAGTTTTTTTTGGCGTTTTCATAGAAGTGTTTGAACGTTTAAGCACTATACAATACTGATACATAGTTAAAAGGTGAATTAGGCACAAATGGGACACTTAATTTGTTTCAAAGTCACAATTACCCAAACAAAACATTGCGCGCCGTATCGCTGCCAGCGGCTAACTGGCGGCGACGGGAATCGTGACGTCACACGCGCCCGCGTAGTTTGAATTTTAGCGGCCGGAACGGCAATGTTTATTACTTAATATTTTCGTAAGTAATGGTCCGATTTGGATGATTCAAAAAGATATATCATTCATATGCCATAAAGAATCGCGTGGATACTAGTTCTATAGAATTTGCTATAACTTTACTGATCCTCATTAGCGGTTCCACTGTGTAGAGTAATTTTACAAATAACAATAGGTTTCTTTCTATTATTTCTAGACAAAAAGTAATGATATATTATCAAAAACATAAATGTGAATTGAGAGCCAAGTTAAAAAAAGGATTGAGACCTAAATGGGTTCAAAGTTCAATGTAAAAAAGACTAAAATTTTAGTCACAGGGACATGCAATTCAAACTTTCAAAGCACCATGGCCGCCTATTTCTTGTATTTTGGAAAAAAGTAAGTCAGATCTATAACTCGTCTTCCAGATATATTTTTTGTTTCTGCTTGTGATTCTTCTTCAATAATCAAATCTTGTAAATCTTCTTCATCTTGTTCAACCTAAAACAAACAAACAATGCAGTGTCAAATTAAATTAGCTAGGGAAACTATCTAGTATCTAACAAATACCACAGTGTAAGCAAACAGAATAAGTTACCGGCAAAATTTGCTCTGCCCCCTCATCAACTTCCATCCCAGACAGATCGTATGTTTCTGTTAACGGCTTAAGTTCCTGATTTTGTAATTCTGAGTTTTGCTGGTTCCTGAACTGCCTGAAACATAATAACTTAAGTGAGCGAAGGTAATGTTTTTGCTGCTACAGTCAGTAATAAGCCATGCCATCAAAAACAAAACTTGTAAAAAAAAACAAGTCTCGCAACTCAGTTCTTCTACCGTAAAAAGTTGTGAGATCCATGTAATACCAAGTCGGTTAATTTATTCCGTTCCTACTTAAGGGTCCTTCTGTCTTAAGTTATTACGTAATTAGCTAACCTAACAAGTAACAACATCTTATAGTGACCATATTATCAATATTAAAAATCTTTTATGTTTTAAATAAATAGATCGACTTGACCATCGCATGAAAACACAATGTATCTCACAAGTAATACTTACATATTATATTAAATTTGATTGTTTAGTGCGATTGCCAAGTCAATCTATTTATTTAAAACATAAAAGATTTTTAATATTGATAATATGGTCACTATAAGATGTTGTTACTTGTTAGGTTAGCTAATTACGTAATAACTTAAGACAGAAGGACCCTTAAGTAGGAACGGAATAAATTAACCGACTTGGTATTACATGGATCTCACAACTTTTTACGGTAGAAGAACTGAGTTGCGAGACTTGTTTTTTTTGGTTTTGTTTTTGATGGCATCTCATTTCTTTTTGTAGATAGTTCTACTTTTTTTCCTTTTACAAGTTACCTTTGAACATAATTATATCTAGGTACCTATCTACACCTATTATTTCATTATATTATATACAGGTACACTAATTCATTCACTGCAAATGTTACTTTGTTATACAGGTACAGTAATTCATTAACTGCAAATGTAACTTTGTAATCCTATATATTTATATGGGACTACAAAGTTATTTATGCAGTTGATGTATCTAGAAAACTGGACCGAAATAGCAAAATATTTTAGTTTTTCCTTGATCTATACACTAAACACTAATTGTGTTCCAAATTTGAAGCTTCTATGTCTGCTAGAAGTGCCTTAGAGTTTTGATGATCGGTCAGTCAGTCAGTGAGTGACGAAATTAAGAAACTTTGACTAGTTATAATTCTTAAACTACTAGTTCAAATTGAATGAAATTTGAAATATACCGTGTTTATACAATGCCTTCTTGATAACTAAAAACTCAGGCTTCTAGCTTTATCCACAACGAAGTTATAGGGGGTCGAAAATGGCCTGAATTGCTTCGAGAAAAGGATGGTACGGCCGTGCCGCTTTTTGGCTCGACTTGGCGGGGGCACTGCCGTGCCCCCAGATACACAAAAATTCAAATGAGTCCAATCACGATAGTTCTACTTAATGCCTTCACTGAGATCCTTTACCCACCTTCGGAGTCCACCATCAGGTAGGTGAAATCATCAGTCACCAAGGTCTCCATGAGACCTTTCAAATGAGTCTAAGCACGATGCTTCTACGTAGTGAAGTCACTGAGTTCCTTTACCCACCTTAAGAGTCCACCATCAAGTAGGTGACATCATCAGTCACCAAGGTCTCAATGATACCTTTCAAATGAATCCAAACACGATGGTTCTATGTAGTGACGTCACTGAGATCCTTTACCAACCTTCGGAGTCCGCCATTAGGTAGGTGACATCATCAGTCACCAAGGTCTCCAAAAGCCTTTTCAAATGAGTCCAAACATGATAGTTGTACGTAGTGCCTTCAATGAGATCCTTTACCCACCTTCGGAGTCCACCATCAGGTAGGTGACATCATAAGTCACCAAAGTCTTAATGAGACCTTTCAAATGAGTCCAAACACGATGGTTCTATGTAGTGCCGTCACACAGATCCTTTACCCACCTTCGGAGTCCACCATCAGGAAGGGACATCATCAGTTATCAAGGTCTTAATGAGAGCTTTCAAATGAGTCCAAACACGATGGTTCTACGTAGTGCCGTCACTGAGATCCTTTACCCACCTTCGGAGTCCACCATCAGGTAGGTGACATCATTAGTCACCAAGGTCTCCATGAGACCTTTCAAATGAATCCAAACACGATGGTTATACGTAGTGCCGTCAATGAGATCCTTTACCCACCTTCGGAGCCCACCATCAGGTAGGTGACATCATCAGTCACCAAGGTCTCCATGAGACCTTTCAAATGAGTCTAAGCACGATGCTTCTACGTAGTGACGCCACTGAGATCCTTTACCCACCTTAAGAGTCCACCATCAAGTAGGTGACATCATCAGTCACCAAGGTCTCAATGATACCTTTTAAATGAGTTCAAACACGATGGTTCTATGTAGTGACGTCACTGAGATCCTTTACCAACCTTCGGAGTCCACCATCAGGTAGGTGACATCATCAGTCACCAAGGTCTCCAAAAGCCTTTTCAAATGAGTCCAAACACGATGGTTATACGTAGTGCCGTCAATGAGATCCTTTACCCACCTTCGGAGCCCACCATCAGGTAGGTGACATCATCAGTCACCAAGGTCTCCATGAGACCTTTCAAATGAGTCTAAGCACGATGCTTCTACGTAGTGACGCCACTGAGATCCTTTACCCACCTTCGGAGTCCACCATCAGGTAGGTGACATCATCAGTTATCAAGGTCTTAATGAGAGCTTTCAAATGAGTCCAAACACGATGGTTCTACGTAGTGCCGTCACTGAGATCCTTTACCCACTTTCGGAGTCCACCATCAGGTAGGTGACATCATTAGTCACCAAGGTCTCCACGAGACCTTTCAAATGAATCCAAACACGATGGTTATAGGTAGTGCCGTCAATGAGATCCTTTACCCACCTTCGGAGTCCACCATCAGGTAGGTCACATCATCAGTCACCAAGGTCTTAATGAGAGCTTTCAAATGAGTCCAAACACGATGGTTCTACGTAGTGCCGTTACTGAGATCCTTTACCCACCTTCGGAGTCCACCATCAGGTAGGTGACATCATTAGTCACCAAGGTCTCCATGAGACCTTTCAAATGAATCCAAACACGATGGTTATACGTAGTGCCGTCACTGAGATCCTTTACCCACCTTCGGAGTCCACCATCAGGTAGGTGACATCATTAGTCACCAAGGTCTCCATGAGACCTTTCAAATGAATCCAAACACGATGGTTATACGTAGTGCCGTCAATGAGATCCTTTACCCACCTTCGAAGTCCACCATCAGGTAAGTGACATCATCAATCACCAAGGTCTTAATGAGAGCTTTCAAATGAGTTCAAACACGATGGTTCTACGTAGTGCCGTCACTGAGATCCTTTAGCCGCCTTCGGAGTCCACCATCAGGTAAGGTGACATCATTAGTCACCAAGGTCTCCATGAGACCTTTCAAATGAATCCAAACACGATGGTTATACGTAGTGCCGTCAATGAGATCCTTTACCCACCTTCGGAGTCCACCATCAGTTAGGTGACATCATTAGTCACCAAGGTCTCCATGAGACCTTTCAAATGAATCCAAACACGATGGTTATACGTAGTGCCGTCACTGAGATCCTTTACCCACCTTCGGAGTCCACCATCAGGTAGGTGACATCATTAGTCACCAAGGTCTCCATGAGACCTTTCAAATGAATCCAAACACGATGGTTATACGTAGTGCCGTCAATGAGATCCTTTACCCACCTTCGGAGTCCACCATCAGGTAGGTGACATCATTAGTCACCAAGGTCTCCATGAGACCTTTCAAATGAATCCAAACACGATGGTTATACGTAGTGCCGTCAATGAGATGCTAATACCCACCTTCGGAGTCCATCATCATTTAGGTCTCCATCCGCCGTCAAACGAAATTCTCAAGATAGCTAAAACGTAAAAAAAATAAACACACAATAAATAATGTACTCAATAGGGTAGGTACTTACCAATATTTTTGGAGAGCTCGGTCACGTTTCACTTTACATTTATTCATATATTTAGCCACAGTCAGTCTTACTCTATGATAGGGTCAATAAACTAAACGAAATTATAATCTACTTTACATATATTTACAAACTTAATTTCTATTGTTATTTTACGAAATATTTATATTTGTACTATTTACAATATAACTTCATTCAAAAAATTTTCAAAACGTGAGGTTTTAGTTTTTATTTGGAAAAAATAACGCGCGTACAATCCACCCGTCACAAGAGTCATCGAGACACTGATGTATCGCGTTGCGAGACTCCCGAGCACGCGACGCAGGGCTTAGCGGGGGCGCTCCAGCGGGGTACTGGTGAAGTTTTGGGTTTTTATTCATTATTTAAAAATATTAAAAGAATTAAGAAAAAAAAAACAATACAAATTGTGAAACACGTCATTACATATTTTTTAGTACAAAATTCATGCCGAACTATTTAACCGTTACAGAGAACATTTACAATTTAGGTTGAAGAAGGACCTATTTAACAAAAATTTTTCCCAATGTTTGGGAGAGGTTATTAAAATTCTAAACAATACAATATCATTGTGATGACCTTCAGTACACCATATATTTTTTATATGGAAATCGCACAAAAGGATTCATCTGCAATCTTCTTCAAACTTACAGTATTTTTGAGATTTGAGCGAGCCAATCCCCTTAACGCCAAGATAACCCATGTTCAACAACAGCTATAGGGTTGTGATAACATTGTTTCATAGTCTTCTATTCTGTAATATTCGTTCGTTTGACTCGAGAATAGACAGCATTCTGAGCAATAACATACTTCATTGCGATACACTGAGAAGCAATGAATAAATTAGTCGATACCAGAACACAATGGCAACGGCCTACGTCTATTCAATCTGTAGGCGTATTGAAAAGCACAATAAACGCCTAACCATTTTAGACAGTCGGTTAACAGAGTCGTCCACAGCACAAATTAGTCACTGCGGGGCAAACGGGGAGTACCGTGTTCCCAGATTTCTAATTGTGGACGAGAAAGAGCACATTTTGTATGGTTATTGGTTATAGACAAAAGCCACACTAAAACAATACGACGATATAACATACAACGACAATATAAAATACTTTCTTGGTATTTATAGATTCATCAGCGTCCAATTAAAATAACAAAAGCTAGAAACCTTTACTTTACATAGATAGTAGATACATAAATAAATAGAAAACATTGCTTGTTTACATTGAGTTATAAGTATACATAGAGAAGACATCTCAAACAAAATGTGTGTCCCCGCCGGGAGGTTCTATTTTCAAAATTGAGCCTCTGTTCTCCTTTCAAAATCGAACGAATCCATTGGACATTGAAGCCGCGCGGCGTCAATTCATTGGAACATACATTGTGTTCGCGGTGTCTGTTCTATACGCTAGTAATAATACTTCAATGCTTGTTTATAATATTGTTTTGTTATACTTTTGTGGTAACGACGTTTGCAGATGGCGTTGCCTTCCTTTTCTTGAAATAGTGTTCATTTTTCCTTTTTTTTTTAAATTCCTTTTAATGAATAGTTGACAATTTTATTTAATTACACTGTGGTACAGCGTTTATTAAGTACACACGTCATTACAGTAAAGTCACAGTAAATAGATTCTTATATTGTGGTAAAGTGATGTATCAATCGGTCACTAAGGTGATGACTAAGTTGGAACGCATTTGTAAGTGATTTTGACGCCTACACCCTACTTCTAGAAGCATGAGACTGCGCGTATGGATAAATATTTCTCCTTCTTCTTTATAATATAGCATGTAGCTTCATTGATGGTACTTATAATGTTAATATTCTTTAATATCTATAAATTCTTCCCTTCAGGGATTCCATTCATATTCTAAATCCTTATTAGGTATTACGCTGCAAAGAAAATCGTTGAATTTTTAAATACCTTATAATAAATGCTGCAGCAACATTCCTGACTTTAGGACATTTCAGGAGTGCTACGACGGTGAGGAGGTTGCCAAAGAGTCCGATGACCATTATGAATCCAGTCACTACGGCTGCGAAGGTCAGCAAACCAGGGGAGAACCTGAGGAAACGTGATAAAAATAGTTAATTGACTGCAGGCTTTCTTTGGTGTTATTTTTACTGCATTACAACGTAAATATTGACAGACAGATCGTCTGAGTGGAATTTGTTTGATGTTTACGAGTACAGGCGGCAAGTCTTACGAGGCACCTGTTGGTAATTGATCACCGTGTATAGACCTCTCTTATCCAAAGTGTATCGCTAAATTGTACCACCATGCATGAGGTACCGTAACGATTAGTTAGGCCACCAACCTCCAAGACCTAACCAAGCCAACCTAATTTTATTTTATAAATAAATAAATGAATGAATGAAAGAATGAATGTATGAATGAATGAATAAATGATAAGTAAATAAATAAATAAATAAATAAAAATAAATAAATAAATAATGTATCGTCTGTTGTTCAAAAGGATACACTGCTAGTATGAGAGCTACGAGAGTTGCTTGAAGTTTAAAATGGAACTTCGAACGTAAATGTAATTAATTTTTTGTGACGATGGATGTATGGATATTTACAACATTTAGCAAATAATAAATAATAATAAACGCTTATACAGTCATACCGCCCCCCCCCCCCCCCCCCGCAGTAGTTTTTTACCTGTCGCGGGTAGCATGGACGACACATAATATTAACACATATTTATCTGTCACATAAATATCTGCCCCAGCCGGGAATCGAACCCGGGACCGCTTTGCAGACAGATTCGCTACCAACTAGGCTACAGGGTCGTCAATGTCCAATTATTCAATCTAGATAATGTCCATTCATTTAAAAATAGCAGCTGTGTAGGTAAAGACAAAAGTATTACCAAAACTCATAATTAGAGACGACGATAGGCATAATCATAAAGGAAATTCATTATGTTGATGAAAAGTCGTTTAGAGAAATTCCTTCCCACGCATTTTCACAGATGCCGGTCCATTTTGCTTCGACAAACCACTCGCCGGATATCTTTTGTACGCGTCCACATTCAGAATCACGGGATCTCCAGTTTCAATGGTTAAAACAACACAATGACATTTATATTTACAATGAATGTCCAAACCCTTGTGGTGAGGCAGATGTGGAATGAATTAATTGGAGCGCAAAGCTCGTACCAAAGCCCTGAGGTACAATACATCTCTGGTTTACACTGTAAGCAGTGTAAGCCCTGGGATTACATTTAAATTAAGATGAATGTGGTTTTCTTAGAATTTGTTTGCAAATTATGTAGAAGATTTGATTTCTGTGTTTGAATGCCTTCAGAATTTTTTTTTCTTTTTCCGTTATAGGGTCCGGTATTTCAATGTAGGTACATAATCGCTTCATCCTGATTATACATACGTTATAGGACGTTAATAAAATTTTCTTTTGACTATTTTTGATTACAAGTAAGAAAATAAATGGATATTATGAACTGATTAGGTAATTTTAGTTACTTGTGTTTTTTTACTAATAGACCACACGCTCTATCACCAGCCAAGCTGCTGTTTGACTGCCTTCAGTCTGGTCATCGTATAGTTAGTCCCCTTAATGCTGATAGCATTATCACACTACACTAAAGCTACTTGGATTTATCATGATCACTAACCAATAATGAATAAGGGGCCATCCATAAATTATGTCACACGTTAGGGGGGAGGGGGGGATCAATGTAGTGCGACATTTTGTGACAAGGGGTGGGAGGGGTCCTAAATTTCGTGACGTCACATTTCAAAATCGAATAATTGGTATGTAGGTAAATATTAAAAAACAATTAATGGAAATACATTTTATTTCGGAACTACTGTTTTAATTTAAGAATTTCTAGGTGTAGAATTTCATAATATGTAACGTCACACTAGGGGGGGAGGTCTCACAAATGTGACCAGGACGGGTTGAGGGGTAAAAAAGTCATGAAATTAGTGTGACGTAACTTATGGATGGCCCCTAATTAACGCATGCCCAATAATAAATTAGGAAAGTGAAGGAATTACTTCATAATTATTAATAACACAATTAAAAATTATTTCGCGTAAATTAAATTTGTTTGTTAAGAATTTTATGCGAATAACTTCCTTCACTTCGCTATGCAAATTTTAGATACCAAGATGAATATTTAAATGACAAGGACGCATGATATCGATTAACTAGTAGGTACTGAAACCGGTTCCGCTCAGGTTAGCATATATTATTTTTCTGTTATCATTCTATCGTAAACATTATGGTTTTTTAAAAGATGTGCTGAAGAGTTTCTTTCTTCTCCTCCATGACAAAGCACCTCTCCGAAATGCCGGTAGATTAAAAAAATAACGTGCCTAAGTATCAGTAATGCGTACATTATTCTTAAAAGTTTTTACCTTCTTGTATTAATCTATTAATTTTAGTAGATATTCAGAAGGTTTACCTTTTTAAGCTACATTTTAAGGAAATATTCGCAAAAGGACAGGTTCGCATATGGACAGCTTCTCATAACGACAGGTTCGCATAAGGACATATTCTCATACCGACAGATTACCAGAAGTATTTTTTTAATATACTTACATCGATAATTCACTTGGCCGATTACTAAACATATCATCAGTGTTGTTAAAATCGTCCGCCATCGTGGAATATCTGAAACAAGGAAACAATATCTAGCATTAAAATTTAAAATGGACACACACTTATGTTTAATTGCTTATGTCTGTTGGTATGGGACAGAAAGCTAAGCCCTATTACTAAAAATGCTACGGCATTTATGAACCGCCAACGCTAACTCAACTTGGTTAATCGACATGGGTGATCTCTTGAATCTTATAATTGCCCATGTCAAATCTCGCCAAGAGCTTTTTTTTTTTTTTTTTTTTTTTTTTTCCCCTCCACGGGAGGGAGGCTGAGAATGCGTAATGCATACCAACACAGCCGTCTGTGTTGGTTATGTGGGACTCGCACCCACTAAACTCAGCCTGACGAAGATGGCTTTGGTCCTACGACCTCTAAGCCTTCATCGGATGCGACCCCGCTTGGAGGGGCGGGGCGCTAGCGGCGCTCCCTAGGGAGCGTCCGCTGGGTGACTACACTGTGTGTTGTCGAAGGTTAACTTGTGCCATCATGGAGATGAGCACCATCTGGGATCTGTTCGCCTGTGACCTTGGAGGAGGCCAAGAGGCGTTCCAAGTCAGACGAGAGTTTGTTTGGCGCGTCCGTCAGGACGTTCCTCGGCCTCCGAATCTGGTGGCCGTTGGCAGTCAGGACTGGGGCGGTATAGTCCGCTGAAAACTTAATGAGTGGATTGGAGTGTGTTTCTGAGGATTTGAAGAATCTCTCAGAGAATGTTTTGGCGATTTGCTGAATAGTGGGGAGCTCTAAGTCTCGATGCAGATCGGCGTTCCGAACACACCAGTGCGCGTCGGTTGCCCTGCGACAGAACAAGTTTTGGACAACTTGTATCATGTCCATGACGTTGGGAGCCGCATGTGCGAAGACGGGGGCAGCATATAACATTACCGGTCGAATGCAAACCTTGAAGAGCGTTCGCTTGTTCAGAAGTGACATTTTGCTTTTCCTTCCCAACATAACGTTGAGTCGGCACATGTAATGTCGGGCTGTTCTAGTCACCTTGCTAACGTGGGGCCTAAAGGTGAGTCTAGAATCTAGTGTTACCCCTAGATATTTGGTCTGAGTCTTCCACGGGACGGGGATGCCCGAGAAGCGTATGGGAGGATCTCTGACGAGAAGACGTTTGTGCGTGAAACGCACTGCAGCGCTTTTGTCCGCGTTGACTTCGATGCGCCATTTCTTAAACCAGTCTCCTAGCTCGTTGACCGAGTTTTGGATTCTGTTCAGAACTGACGACATCACCCGCCCCTTGTAGTAAAGGGCGGTGTCATCCGCGAACAAAGAGAGTTGCACTCCGTTTTTGGGGACTGGAATATCATTAGTGAACAATATAAAAAGTAAGGGGGCTAGCACTGAGCCCTGAGGAACCCCGGCCTTAATAGGACGCGGGGAGGAAAGGACACCTTCATGTCGGAAGCGGAAGGTGCGGTTGTGGAGGTAGGAAGCCACGATTCGGACAATCCGGTCTGGAAGGCCAATGTCATGTAGTTTGTAAATTAGTCCTTGGTGCCAGACCTTGTCGAAGGCCTTGGCTACGTCGAAGAAGACCGCAACGGTCTTCTCGCGCCGCGGATAAAAACCGGTTAATATGTACTCTACTATGCGATGGATTTGTTGGGGACACGAGTGTTTTGCGCGAAAACCGAATTGATGAGGTATGACCAGAGGTGGTCCATCCGATGGAAGGAGAAGCCTTCTCATGCGGGCCTGTATGATACGTTCGAAAACTTTCCCCATAGCCTTGAGGAGGCTGATGGGTCGATGGTTAGATGGGATGTTTAATGGTTTACCGGGTTTTGGAATACCTATTACTGTAGCCTCTTTCCACGCGGTGGGAAAGTGACAGTGCTCAAAGCAGGCGTTAAACAAAATGGCTAAGAAGGCGATAACCCGCTCTGGTAGGTATTTGAGCGCGAGGTTCGATATACCATCGGCTCCTGGGGCTTTACGTGGTTTAAGATCGCGAATGATGGACTTGACTTCGTCGGTAGACGTTAGGATGGGATCAGCGGTGATGGGGAGTGAGTTCCTGTGACGGACTTCATCCTCCACCGCTTGGACATGGGAGGGGTAACTAGGCAGGAGCTATAAATAGTGGATTTTATAATATCCCAGCGTATAGCATTACAACCGATTAAACTCAACTAGTGGTTACGTCACGGAGGTAACCACTAGTTGACCGGGGCAATTTACCGTAACCTCTACAATTGGCGATGGGACATGTCCGTTTAGTTTAGACCATGCGTCATTTTATAGTAGCTATTCAAGGATGTCTTAGATTAGGCAAGCTTAGTTTGTGATGCCTCGTTCTAACTTCAGTCGTAATACAGTCGAGGACACTGGAAAATTCGTGTTATTATAACTTCAACTACGTATATTAACGTAAAATAAAATAAACGACTTAAAGCTTAAGTTATTTAACGCCCCAACTCAGAGTCACTAACGTTTACTTAAATTGCTCCGTAGTACAGAATTTACATGGTGATTCTTTACTAAGGAGCAATTAAAGTAACCGTTAGTGACTCTGTATTGGGGCGTAAGCTCAATAACTAAGAGAAAGACTCCTATCTTACTAAATCTTCCGGTTATTTTGTTTAATTCTTGTTGTTTTATTGTTACGTATTATGTTTTCCGACATAACCGATGATTTCCATCAGTTACACGCGCGTAACTTTATTAAATTACTAATTTTATTGAATATGCGATTATCCATAAAAAAGTGCAAAAGATTTGAAGCGTAAAATTTCTTCATAAAACACAATTGATAGGTAAATGAACTTATTCATGCATGCAAATGATTCTTATGAGTAATACGAATACCGAATACGTAATGGTGTTAAGGCATGACTTCCTCCATTGTATACTCGTATTGTAAAAGTGAACCGGCGTGATAATTAAATAATTAAAAACCGGAAAATAGGCGCGTTTAACATGGCTTCGCTTTTTCTGTATAAACAATGGATGGATGGATAATTGCGATTTGCGAATTTAATTATCGTCTGGGTTATTAATAAAATATGTAAAATAATAGATATAAAATTTTTAGTCTAAGGTACACTGATTACAAGAAATTAATTTCCAATGCAACGCATTGTATAATAAATTTCTTACTCCCTTGTAGGTATGAGTTTAACTAGGTAGAAGATGTAGAAAATTGTGTAAGCTTTTATTCGTAGAATTCATTTATTGTTAATGCTTAGGTTATTGCTTATTATTACCCAAGAATTAACAATAAATGAATTCAACGAATAAAAGCTTACACAATTTTCTACAATAAACAGTAAACTGCGACTGACCATCGTAGAGTCAACTTACCCTGACGATGCTGCGTTTCAGGGTAAAACACGTATTGGTGCTGTATGTATGTTGGTATATACTTTTAATTATTGTAGTATGTACATGTTTCCGTTGTGGGAAGGAGCAAAGCACCCTTCCGAAAAGCTGGTAGATTAAAAAAATGATGACGTGTATAAGTGTATCAGTGATACCTATATGAATAAAATATTTTGACTTAGACTTTGACTTTGGAGGTGCCACGCATGTCTTAAAGTATATACCATCATACATGTTAACCGCGGATTATTGCAAAATAGTAACTTAATATAAGTAAATTGTGAAGTTTCATGATGTTGAAAATTCTATTTCAAAATGATTCGGTGATTAGGTGATGCTTTTAGTGTCGTTGATAATCTATTAGCGACAATTACCAGCATCAGGAGGATTATAACCTCGTTTGTCGGTTATTTGAAAAAAAACTTTTCTCGTAGGTATTCTTATGAATCGAATAAATAAATGAAAACCTCCTTTTTTGCTAATACCTAACAGTAAAAGGATAGGTAACGGAAAATTTTACACTTTACCTGTATTTTCGTCTAATAACATTTATACGAATTGAGATGTCAATCATCATTTGAACAAATGGAACATTAATTTATTTAGGATCCTATTAAAATATTAATTCTCAGTATCAAGGCGTCACAATGCTTTTAAATGTGATAAGGGTGAGGCTGGCTATGGCGCGTAAATTATCGTCATATAATATCGTACCCTCTGTGGAAAAAAGGCACAAGATGAAAATTGAAATTTTACAGGAGAGCAAAAAAAAACTGTTAAAATTTCAGTAGGAAGTCAAAGGAATTCACATTACGATTTCTTGCACAAAACCGTAAAGATTAATGAAAAACATTTGAAAAAAATTGAGCATATGCAGCATTTGTCCCTCTTTCCAATCATATTAATAATTAGAATTAAAAGTAACAGGACTTATGCTTTTTTCCACTGAGGGAGCGATATATTTTTGTTAGAAATACCTTTATCTGCGAATACTTGTGAATAATTATTATGATAAATACTTTGAGTTTGAGTTATAATGAGTTTTAAAAAACACACTGGCAAGATCAGAAGTGATAGCTCGCATCGCTTTAAAAAAAACTTGAGAGGTGTCAAGGGACACCCGGATGGAACGAAGTTCCTTGCAGTAAGTACTAGGATAGCAAAAACATGCAGCAAGTGTGCCAAAACAAATCTGGCGTATTAAATTTCTCATCGGCTTTGTTCACCTAGTAACTGCAAGAATGAAAATATCTGGCTTGCTTTCTATAAGAGAGAGAGAGACAGACAGAGAAACATGCGTACGCCGCACGACATGTAACGCGACGCCGCACGAGTTGTAACGACTAACGACGGCAAAAAGGGTCGTTACAACTTTTCTTTACCAAATTTTCCGACTAGCCCCCTTTTGCAACGCGCGATAAGGAACTTCGTTCCAAAAATATTTCTATTTTAGGGTTTCGTTAGGTATTATTATGTCTTCTGTGGTTTTTTAGGGTTCCGTAGCCAAATGGCAAAAAACGGAACCCTTATAGATTCGTCATGTATGTCTGTCTGTCTGTCTGTCTGTCTGTCCGTCCGTATGTCACAGCCAATTTTTTCCGAAAGTATAAGAACTATACTGTTGAAACTTGGTAAGTAGATGTATTCTGTGAACCGCATTTGATTTTCCGCAAGAGATTTTCACATAAAAATATAAAAAAATAAAAAAAAAATTGCGGGCTCCCCATACTTAGAACTGGAACTCAAATTTTTTTTTATCAAACCCATACGTGTGGGGGGGGGGTATCTATGGATAGGTCTTTAAAAATGATATTGAGGTTTTTAATATCATTTTTTTCTAAACTGAATAGTTTGCGCAAGAGACACTTTCAAAGTGGTAAAATGTGTGTCCCCCCCCTGTAACTTCTAAAATAAGAGAATGATAAAACTAAAAAAAATATATGATGTACTTTTCCATGCAAACTTCCACTTAAAATTGGTTTGAACGAGATCTAGTAAGTAGTTTTTTTAATACGTCATAAATCGTGAACCGCAATTTACCTCGATCAAAGTTACAACGAACTACAAAAACTTTTATATTATGTTACTTGCTGCTACGGAACCCTTCATGGGCGAGTCCGACTCGCACTTGGCCGCTTTTTAGTTTTTTTAGTCAAAACGCAACCCTTATTGTTTCGTGATGTACGTCCTTGGGTCTGTCCATCTGCATCGCAGCGCAGAGACATGACAGAGACTCTAAGTGCTAGAAAGCACATTAGCATTTGGCATGGATATAGATATTTTTTATAACTAAACTAAAAAAAATAGGGAAAGTGGTGATGAATATATTTTTTCCCGTCTACCCACCCAGTAGTATCGTTGAAAAGGTCTTTCAAAAATATTATAGATCTGCAAAGACAATGTTTCGATTAGATAATAAAAGTAGGTATTGTAATTAAGGTGTAATTGAGGTAGATAGGTACATACCTTTAAACTACAATACGGCTAGATGATAACAATGTTTAAATTTTAACAAACCCTGTAAAAAATCAAAGTTCCAAACCTCAGTTTTATTCATCCGCCAGTCAGCTTTAAACTGTGAAGCATAGTTCCTTGTTGTGAATGGTACATGGTATCACGGGCCCGCCTAGCATGAGGTCACTACTCACTACCGCTCCTGCGCGTGCGCACCCGAGCGTGTAACACCCACATTGACCTGACTTTACGTCCGAGTGAACATGCCAATCAGGCAGAAATATATGATTGTAGATAGTTGGATATTACCATTCATTTCTATGATATTATTTTGTTTATTATTATCTTTTCACACTAAGCAGCGTTTCAATAAGGGCCTGCACCACATCACAAGCCTAGGAGCAGCAACCAACAGTTAAATATATCGTAATACAGTTCTCAGATAAAGTTTTAAATCGATAGCTACTAATGTATAGTTCGTGTCACGGAATAAGTATAGTTTCATACAACTATTAGTTCTGCGTACAGTAGACTATAGAATAAGACAATAGGCCCAAGCAATAGGCAGAGCAAAGTTTGACATTTACCGGAACAGTGATTGATTATTATAATTGATCAAATTGTAGACTCGATAATCGGTATCGCGTGGGCTGTGGGTTCATGAATGGCGTTGCTATTGTGTATTGTCATGCTGATATGCTTTTGATGTCTCATCGGGTCGTTAGGCAGTTGACGTGGGAAATTTGACGCGTTTCCATTTTCAGATTGTAGGAACTTAACACAGTTTCTACAATTTCCGAATAATCATTATGTATCAGGTTTGTCAGTAATATTCAGTTCACTGTTTGTTGAATATTGTAAATAATATTCATTGTTTGCGAAATGTTTAAGTGGTTTTGTATTTGTGGAACAAAACTTTTTAGAATGTGGTCGATTAGAATGGAAATATAATTATATATTATATTAATTTTATGGTAATTTGATGTCTGTTAATTCACGGTCTGAAACAAGAACAAGCTTTCTGTAAGCCAGTAGTGCATAGCTCCTGAAAAAATTAAATGAGACATAGATTCCAAAAACATAACATAATGTCTTTTTTTTACAACGTAAAGAATTGGCAGCGTACAATGTACATACATACTTATATGTGCTTATATATTACTTGCTTTTACCCACGGCTTCAACCGCGTGTTCAAAGGGAACTAACAATGAGTTGTTTAACATGCATGACACATTCCTGGAGCAAGAATAAATAAGTACAAGTTCCCTTTAAAAGATACTAAGAGGAACCAACTGTAAAACTTATGACCCTCTTTAACCTTCCAACTATAAATATAAAGTTATATTTATATTCATATTATAGTAAAATATATTTAAGTACAAAATTTATATCAATCCATAGCCTTTACGCAGTTGAACCAACACAGTTAAACAAAAACAGGACAAACAAACACACTTTCGCATTTATAACATTAGTATGGATAGTATGGAAGTATGGATAATTGTTATTTGCATTATGGTACACTATTTTTGCTATCATTCATTAAGTGCATAGTACGTAGGTATGTACTTAAAGAAATATCCTTTGTCTTCATGAACTGTAGATACTGAAGTGCAGAGTGCAGTCCTGCAGATACATAACATAGTACGCAGTATGCATGGCATAACTTGTCTTACAACTATATTGGCTAGACTGGAAGCATAATATGTATGATAAGAAGTGAAAATATTTTGCTAAAAGCTCAGAGAAGCTTAAGACGTCTCAGATATTCTCACAGTTTTCAACGTTAACAAATAAGAATGGCTGGTACCAGATTAAAATGGATATATTTATTTAACTATATTCTGATTCCGATTTTTATTCCAATTCACGAGAGTGTTTTCAGGATTTAAACACGTTGTGTATTCTTTTTGGATTGGATTCGGAATCCGATCTTCAGTACGTGAGGCACGTGAGCCCGGGGGTATAGGTATCACAAGTAGAATATTGTTTTTTGTATGGCCAATAATCCTGCCTGCCCAGTGCCCGGCCAGTATCCTGGACTTCCAGACGGCCAGGGAAGAGGTATAAAACATGAATTAGAGAGAATGATATATCTTTCAGGGATAACACACAAAAAATATGCCATCATTTATCTAATGAAACCACAAATAAGACATTATTTATAATGTCCATTCTCTCATATTATGTGTTTGTCAAATTGAGCTTTTGCTAGCAAAAAGCGAGTTAAAATACTGCCTTGCTAATTAAACCGAGCAATTGCTTAAAGCGGCAATTAAGACCACTTTGTGTGGCTTTGTCATTGAACGATGTAACAACGGGACGAGGAGTTAAATTACTTGTAGAAGTTATCTTTGCCATATAGATATAGCCAAGCAATCGCAGAAGATAATTATTATGGATGGATGAATCGATTAACTATATATAATCGATATACTTGAATTTTGTGACGGTTTAGATAAACCACTTCTGTAGTGTATTTTTGCCAGTAATCATATAGGCTTGTCGTGTTACTATATTACCTTGTCTGAGACCGCAATGGTTGTAATAAATAAGTGATTAAAATGTATTTTGTCTGGTGGTCCAGTATGATTATTTTGCCGCCAAGCAATTTATTATACAAATTAGCCGACAAACTGTGGACATTTCACAACATTAGCAACAGCCAAAAAGTAGACAAGGGACCAGTATAATTATTGACTCCGCGACACTAGAACCGAAACGTGTATACAATATTTCACGGTCTATTTTATGAAAAGGGTGTTAGCCCGGCGTGTAAAATAACCTAGGTACCGCCGTTAATAAGTACCGTTGGGATAAAACTGTATCAGAAACCAGCAACCTCAGAAGAGATCTGGACCTGGTACCATCAAGAACATTATACTTAGTGGAGACCACGACAGAAAGAGATACCTGAAGACGGATCACGTGACATTGGATGAACATCTTTCATGTACATGGGCAGAGTTACTCATCACCAGGTGGATCGTCAGCTCGATTGTCAGCTATTTCCATTAAAGAAACTGATCGTCTTGGACTCATGGATGAAGCCTTTTACTACATTCCAAAACATGTTATCAAAATAAACGTATCTACACATATTTCTTACTAGCTGTGCCCCGCGGTTTTACCCGCGTTAATTTGTGGAAAAACTAACTACTAAAATATATGGTATTATACAGCCACGGACCTAAAAAAAAGACGGACATAATCCCAAGAACAAATTCAGTGAAGCACCCATAGGAATACCAACTCTGTATTCGTACAAGTACACACACCCACACATTGACACCATACGGCGACGATATTGACACCATCGCCAATCAAAAATTACAAAATTACGCACACATGGTAAGCGAGCTGTCAGCTGTCAGCTTCACTCTCGATTAGACAAGGTTACGTCTGTTCTTTTTTTATGTCTGTGTATACAGCCTATCCTATAGCCTTCCTCGATACATGGACTATCAAACACAAAAATAATTTTTCAATTCGAACTAGTAGTTCCTGAGATTAGCGCGTTCAACCAAACAAACAAAATCTTCAGCTTTATAATAATAGTATACATTATGGATCACGTCTTATATCAACTAAATTCTGTTTGTTTAGTCAATACTGCATAATAGTATTCAAAATTATGCAAGGGTGTTGTGTGATCTAACCGGATTTAACTGTATATAAATAGTTTTGATACAAGATAGTTTATCCTAGAAATAGAAATAGAACAGTAGATTGTTTATACAAGCCTACTCTTTCAGCGTCAGTGAACTGTCTTATCTTCCTTACAGCATAAACAGTCCTACTAAGTTTACCCTCGGGAGCCGTTTTATTAGATATATAACCGCCCCATCGGAGCTTACAATCCAAAGATACTAGCAAAAAAATATAGATTGTTCTTTTTCGAATGTTTTATTTTACAAGCCTGTATTAAAGTTCGTTTTTTATGGCTCAAGGTTTTATATGCAAATTAGGTTAGGTTTTTTTTTTATTTTAAAGAAGCCTTCGTCTCGGGAATTATTATCTTCATACTCATACAAACTTTTATGAATTTTCGAAAATCATTCCTTTGCCTCACCCTATACTTATATGTATAAGGATCACTGTCATCTTGTGATAGAAATCACAGGAAAAGAAACAATAATAAAGAAAAGTAGTAAAGTTTTTAATATCCTTAAATAGTTTTTCCATTAAAAAAATAAATTACATTCGATTGTAATCTATATAATCTAGATATCGAATATAATCTATTTTTTAACCCCCGACGAAAAAAGAGGGGTGTTATAAGTTCGACGTGTCTGTGTACCTATCTGTGGATCTGTCTTTGGCATCATAGTTCCCAAACGGATGAATCGATATTATTGTTGTTTTTTTTTTGTGTGAATGGTGACCGAGTGTTCGTAGCTATGTTTAGTGTTAATAAAACTGCCGGGGATTTTTAAATTTTAATTTAAGATTATTTTAATGGAAACAGTCGTCAAACGAGCTGATAAGTGGCTATCGTCACCCATGGACATCAGAAACACCAAAGGCATCACTAATGCGTTGGCAGCCAAGAAAGAGAGAAGAAAAAGAAAGAACTGGCTTTCAAGCCTCCAGCCGGAATACGACGAGTCGTTTGGCGGCTGATTCGGAGAAATAATAATAGTAATAATGGTTTTAATGAATTATTAAAATCTATACTACCAATATAATACTTCGAGGAGCCCTACAAACAGCGGGCCCAATTTAGCCGCCTCTAGCGTCACTCATCCGGCAAGGGATTGGGGTTAGTATTCTAAGCCGCCCCAATACCTCTAAGATACCTTAAGAAATAACGGGTGATTAAGTATCGAGAATCTGTCTAAAATCTATTTTATAGCATGATTAAGTTATCGGTACAAAATACTTCTTGTATTTATGGTAAACGTACCTTGGAGAAATCTCATTAATAGCAACAAAATAAGGACGTCTTTGTTGAAACAACATAAAGGCGAACAAGGTATTAAGGCGTATTAAACTCGATTTGCAAAAACACCTTTAAGAGGTCAATTTAATCCAAATTGTGAGGGAAGCCGCTTCGATACAGTAAAAGGAGCGTGACGATTTTAAAACAAAATAGGTACATGAACGGCCTTAATTTATTCAAAACAAATAGCTTTTAAATAAAGTGTATTGTTGTAAAAACAATAGCGATCCCAAGAGTATCGACAGGCACAATTTAAATGTAGGACAACGTACTATGTAAGGTTATAGACAAGACGGTATATAGAAAAGTTTTCTTTCATTTAAAATTGTTTGCTGTGGACTTAATAAGGCAGAAGTTTCAAGAGGTGAAATTGGTATCCTTTGATTGAGCATAAAATAAAATGGAATATATTAATATCTTCATATAAGTTATATGTGTTTGTTAACTATGTTATTTCTGAAAGGGTTGAAGTCATATTTACACACTTATATTTGTTCTGACAGCTGTGGTTCCCGTCTCTCAATGCGTCCTATTATGTTACGTCCGTTGTCTAACAAAGACATTGAGAAATTAAGTAGGGCCTAGACAACATTCTGATAAGTGAAATATCTTACCCGATATTCAATTATTAAAGAAATTGCTAGACACTAGGAGGTACACTTTAATATGTATAAACGTAGGTACAGTTGATATAAAAAATATTTAACACTAGTAAATTCCCTCGATTTGCTTTGTGAAACTAAAGGAAGACAATAATAATACTCAAGTTGACATTATATTGACATTACTTTTTTATTCATGAACCGTGAAATAAAAATTTTGAATTTTATATTATAAAACACCAGGAAAAACCGCGTCCAAAGTGATTAAGTCGTTTCCGAGATTAGCGGAAACAAATGCACAGACAACCCTATAAAAAAGTTCTAAATATCAGTTTTATGCATTGAAGTATAATGTCATAGAACAGACATCTCTAACAAAATGTGTGTCCCGCCGGGAGGTTCTATTTTCAAAAATGAGCCCCCATTCTCCTTTCAAAATCGAAGTAAATCCATTGAAAATTGCAGCCGACCAGCGCCAATTCATTGAAACATACAATATGTTCGCGGTGTCGCTTCTATATGCAAGTAATAATACTTCAATGGTTTTATGGAATTTATTATTACGCTAGTAAATAACCCTGTTGTTTTTCTCAAATATTCATGAACCTTCACTTGTACACACAGACACCAATCAGTTACATACTAGATGTTACAGCTTACAATAAAAAGTATTTATGATATTTCTCGTGCAGTAAGTTGTCTAGTAATACGTACAGTATCCAGCTAATACTGTACAGCATTTATCTCCATTAGCTTCGATATTAGTTGCTAAACTTGGAACCACTAATTGAACTGAACGTTGTCGAGTCAGTATTGCTCGCTAAACGACCCCTCAGGTACATTAAAAACTCCTCTAATTTCGGCAAATTCTCTCACATTCACAGAACAAAGGAAACCTTCATTGCTTTTCGAAGGTGAAGTTAGCTAGCCTCTAATTGCTATCACCGCGTTTCGTGTAACGTTTTCATCACTGAGTGTAATATTTTTGCCCGACTGCCAAGCTAGGGTTATGTTTTACGCGCGTAGCTTGTATATTTTATGTATGTTTGTATGTAATATTCTTTATCGAAACCGCTGGATTAATTTATATAATTAAGATATCGTTAGACTCGTCTTGATAACCCAAGGCCCTTAGGTGAGTGTGTAATAGAACTTCATATATTTTTAAATAGTATAATGATATTTTTATATAACGTTCATTTGCCCTAATTTTCATTTAATGTAAATTTAATTTAATTTTCAAATAATCTAATCTTCAAACGTTACACACCCATAAAAGGTCTACGGCTTAAATACGGCAAACATCAAGAGGCATGCAGCAGGCAAGCAGCAGACGTAAAAAACTCGTTATTTTACGTTTAAAAAATGTTAATGGAAACTATACACAATAACTGAAACATTTATTTACGAAAGTTTATCCAAATAATCCCTACATCTGATTGTTTTTAGGGTTCCGAACGAAAAATCCAAAAACGGAACCCATATAGGATCACTCGTGCGTCTGGGCGACCGCTGTTCACAGCCAATTTTTTCCGAAAGTACATGACCAAATGAGTTGAGTTTTGGTACTTATGTGCTATTTTGTGACCCAAAGACGAAAGAAAACAAATGAATTTTGAACATTTGTAACAAAATCAAAATTTAAAAATTGCAAACCGTATCGTGTGGCATGTCAAATGAAAGGATATATTGTAAGGATCTCAAATATATTTTTGTTATAGTTCTACAATATTATACTTTTAAAATTATTCAAGAAAGAACGAAAATTTAAGACGAAAATTGACCATTCTCTCCCCTAATCTCCGTAACTACTGAGGCTAGAATTTTGAGAAAAATACAGAAAATAATTATATAGTTATTTATTAAAGGAAAATCTATAAGAAATCTATGGTCTTAAAAAAGGGCAAAAATAAATAAAATAGAAAAATAACTATAAATACATACGTACGGACGGAACCATGTCCAAGCGAGTTTAACTCGCACTTCGCACACAACACACACAAGTTTGAGATAAGCTTTGTTAGAACATTATTTTAGAAAAATATCTGTTAACCCAGTATTTATTATCATAATCTTAACATATTATGTTAATGTTAGCAACATTATAGCTAAGAAGCTGTGTTTAACTTTCTTTTGAGAATGTTAATTAATGCCATATTATATTTCATTACGCTGCTTAACACACAGACACAACGACGTAATTAACGGTTTAATTATTGAACATAACAGGTGGATCGTCGGCTCATTTGCCGGCTATTTCCATAAAAAAATACATAGGTAGCTCCATTTCAGGTAAAACCTACAATTACCCAATTCACTGAATCAAGGAGTAATTAATTTCTAATATGTGCATCACAATAAATAAAGTTAAAGGCGAGGCAATATTCGAACTTAGTCGAAGAAACTGACACTGAAACCACTGAACTGTAATTAGTTTCAAGAAGAGTAACAAAATCACATTATGGTTATTTACAGAATTTATCCTTGCAATAGATGCTGTGGACTTACATTGAATGTAGTCAAAATCTGATTTCCAAAGCATGTTTATACAACTTCAAAATAATGAAAGCAGGGAGTAGGGTAGCTTATGCTAAATTCTTAATATTTTAGACTAAACTGAGAAATTGTGCTTCGATATCTGTCCACGTTAGCATTTTTATTCATATCATAATATACATTTACTTGGTCTCATTTCGGGCAGATTTCATTTTTTACTACTTACATATTTGTAATATAATTTATGTCTAGAACATGTAAAAGTGAGTAGAATTACAAAATGTAATCAAATAAATACATTTTTACGCACAATGAAATTTCTACTACTTTTTATGCTGTTATGTCATGCTGTTTTTATCGTCGTTCCTACCTAGATGCTTTTCATAACGTATCTATAGAAAAGAATAGACTTCTAAAGCTTGATGTTCTCTTAGAACTAGAAAATATATTGAAGTATTGATCGCAGAAACTACAGACAAAATCAAACTTCCGTGTAACCTTGTTTCTCTTGTTTATATTCGATATTAATATTCTAACACAAAGCAATGAATAAAAGCGAAGGAACGCTTGTTTCTTTAGATATCGATCATAATAAATAACAACCCGCATGGGCATTTAGAAATTATTGACTCTATAGTGGATGTTAAGTTTTTTATAAATTTTAGAAAATACAGCAATTTTAAATAACGTTCATCAAGATAAACATTTGTCAACAGAATTTATGAACCGTAGCGGTGGGGCAAGCGATAAATTAATTAAGTCCCCAGTGAGCGGCCTGGTTTGTTTTAAGTAAGCAAATACTGAATCGGGCCATATTGCTGAAGTTAAAGTTGTATATTTTAACAGACTTTTATAAAAAGAACAACTAATATCGGATTTATCCAATTATTGATCCAATGATTATCCAATTATTAAGGATACGATCAGGTTTATAATTAACTCTAATTTTATCGAGATTATCCAATTATTAATTAACAGCGATGTTTCCTAAAATCAGGCTCATGCTAAGATTCTATTGAGTTTAAAACTATATACCTAGGTACCTACTGCAAGTTACAATTCCGCTGGGGAACTATCTCTATCCAATGTCACAATCCTAATCTAACCCTGTTGATTTTGAAGAATTCTTAGGTCCTATCTGCTTGTGTCTGCTAGATATATTTCCCTTGGGGTTTGATGACCAAAGAGATATTCAATGTTGCTTCTACTTTTGTTTTTGGTTTTCTGTATTCCTCAAATATTTCTAAACATAGAAGCATTCCTTTCTTATTTCCAACTTCCAAGCATAAATCGTCTGGAAAAGATCGTTTAAGCGATAAGATATGTAATTTTATTAATGTGTAGTCAAAGAAGCGTTATTCTATGCATGGAATGTACTAGTACATTCCATTGTACATTTTGACGACCTGTGTGGCTCAATGGTTACCACGGCGGACTGCCCTGCCAAGGGTCCTGGGTTTGATTTCCGCCTTGAAGTACTGTCCTCGGTTTGGATGTATGTATTCTTGTCTTTGTGTGTTGCAATGTTTGCTAAGGTATTACAAGTACATTTTTAAAATGATTGAAATACATTCCTAAAATGATTAACAGCTTCTTTACATCTTGTAACCTGGTACAGAATTTGAGTCATCAATAACAAAATTCAATTTCCCAGAAGTCATTTATATAAATTGTCTTCGTGATTCGTCAACACAAAATAAAGTCAATGACTTAGACTTTGCTCATTTCTAGCCTCCGGATCATCTTGATGACTCGATCAGATTACAAATACCCAATATTAATTAAGAACTCAATCCAATCGATCCAATCTGATGGATGGACGTTTCGTGACTGGGTACTTAAATTAGACTGGAACAGTTAAACGCAAAAAAAATAGTTGCTGTGTTTCGGATGACATGGTTTCGGAATGCATTATTAAAAATGTTTTTAGTTTTTGCGTATACCTACAGGTAATGGTAAGGTCGCAAAGTCCTCGAATGGCGGCCATGTCTCGGTAAAAGGAGCACTGGTCGCCCCTCGACCAGGTGGACTGATGACCTAAAGAAAACAGCAGGAAATCGCTGGATTCAAAGGGCCCAGGACCGGTCGGAGTGGTGCCAATTAGGGGAGACCTATGTCGAGACTTTAAGACTTTAAGTGATAGGTAATGCCGATCATACAAAAACCCTGCCTCTTTCTTTCCCGGCGGTAAATTGAACCCAGAGTCCATCGCTAAGCTACAATGGTCAGGAAAACAGTCATGTCGAAAAATGATTGCCAGTGGACCAAAGACGTTGAAAATTACATTCCGTGTGAGGGAATATATTAGGACTATAAAACACAAAGTAGGTTAAGTTCCTCCATAAACCTTTATTTTAGGTAACGCACATGACTTTAACCCATTCCAATGTAGGACATTTTCATCCCATTATTTATTTTTTAGGAAGCGTTTGGATTCCTGGAGCATATTCTGCAATGCCATTTAACACGCTAAAAGTTAAACTGTTAAACATCATAATTTTTTATGTTACTAGATGGAAAACGAACTGATGACCACCTGATGGAATATCCACCGTAGCCCGGACATCAGTAACATCAAAAAAAGAGTAAAAAAAGAACTTTGACTGACTCAAGCAAGAGAGTGATAGTTATCAACACAGGCTTCACGAAAAGCTGTACCAGTCATAATACTATCATCATAATCCATACGTCCTAATGTCGAGCTCTTGTCTCTCATAATATACGGTAAAAATTTTCCGCTGCTGAAAAAGATGAAAGATTTCATTTACCCTAGGATATGCTTTTTTTATGGAAATAGCTGGCAAACGAGCTGAAGATCCACCTGATGTTTTTAAAAAAATTTAACAGATAGCTGTAAAACTAATACAGAGTATTTTACTCTAAATAATAATAATTTTTGAAATGCCTCCCGCATTTCGTAAACTATTAAAACTTCCGATTTTTTATTAATAAGTCTATAAAAGTTAATGACATGTTTATATTTGCAAGGGTTTATACAACTGAGTACTGAGGAAAAAACATCTGGAATTGTTCAATATATGCACGTGGGTGTCTTTACAATTGTCTGAATCACATCAGCCGGTTGTCTGGCAGTTAACATTCGTTGGGATGACTGTGGAGAGCGATGCACCGGTCTAACAATTAACTAATTTAACACGACCGACGTTAAGTGAATAAAACTCATTGTCTTCAATAGAGGAAGCGGCCCACGAATGGTTAGTTCTGTCTTTTAACTTATTTTGTAATGTATCATCTGGACAGTTTATATTTATTTTATTGTTTTATGTGTCTTTGTTTTATAAAAGGAGAATCATTATGTATTACTGAATAGCTATAATTATGCTCGATGGGATTCCAATCAGCGATATTACAGAAATAACGCCTGTTTTGACCCATTTCGTTTATTTGAGCACGAGGAAATGTACATTTCCCGCTCATAAAGCTACTGGTTACGTTGTCAGTACGAGTACAGTACATTGTCAGTGAGTTAGTCATGGTAAGTAGTGGTCGCGCATACCATCAGAAGCGTAACTAATGTAATGATTCCTCGTTTCCATTGTTCCTCTGTTATTCAGTATCGTAAGGGCTCTAACAAATAGAGAAAATTGGTTTTAACGCAACGATGAAAACAGTCCCCTGATAATATTATTTTATAACCGGAAACAATAAAAGTATCCAAAGTTTTCCATAAACTGAGACTGAAAGCAGGAAAATTGAAACTTGAGTGTAAAATAAGCGCACGCATTGTATTTTGTCACAGAAATAACTCCCAAACGTTTGTTCTACTTTGTATAATAACATCTTTCTTTGACCCAGTTTTATATGGAACGGAAAGTTGTTCGATCTTAATGTTTTCTGGAAGCCCCTTCAGTTTGTTATAGCATAATATTATTGTTCCTAGGGTATGTCTCTATTTCTTCATAAAGACGGCATCAGACCTCTTTGCCATGCCCTTTCCCCATTTTTAGTGTAGAAACTCTCTGTTTAGTGCTTCTGACTGAATTTTTTTAAGATGTATACTTACATAATATATTTTATTATAATGATTTACAAAGTGGTTATTTATAATGTATAATGTTAATGATTTATACATACCCAACACCCGAAGATTATGTCCGAAAACTCCGAAACCAATTGTAATTAAGGATATTCCTTTCTCCCATTTCTGAAGTAACATAACTCGGGCTTATGGAGATTATGTCATCACAAATAACTAAATAATTATTTTGTTTGCGTGTGTTTTTATCGATGATTTTTTTCTCGATTGTGCAGGTGTTCATAATGGCAACGTTTTTTTTAAACGATGTGTCAACAAGACTTGAAGACATGACGTTGTTTTGAGATGACATTGATAAAATGGTGATGGGTAAGTATGGTTTTCACGTAGTGAATTTTCTCAGAAACATTGCAAACCTAGTTGTGATTTTGCAACGTCAATGAGACAGACTATAATATTTATTTTGTCGTCGAAGTTGAATTCTGGTATTGATAAACGGTGTCTGTCATCGACTGCAATAAATTTAATATTCACTGATTTCTATATAACTGGCTAGTAGATTTACAATTAGGGGCCATCCATAAATTACGTCACACTAATTTCATGACTTTTTGACCCCTCCCCTCCTCTTGTAACAGCTGGTCACATTTGTGATACCTCCCCCCTAGTGTGACGTCACATATTATGAAATTATACACCTAGAAATTATTAAATTAAAACAGCAGTTCCGAAATAAGTTTTATTTCCATTAATTGTTTTTTAATATTTACCTATACATACCAATTATTCGATTTTGAAATGTGACGTCACGAAATTTAGGACCCCCTCGCACCCCTTGTCACATAATGTCACACTACATCGACCCCCCCTCCCCCCTAACGTGTGACGTAATTTATGGATGGCCCCTTACATGATGACAAGAAATCTCAGCTTATCCTTCTAATCACTATATTCTTGATAACTATTTATCAAGCATTTATAAAACATTTATAAAATTCCTGAAAAAGAAACTACTCATTAATAAGGAAACGTAAATGATATATATCGGGAAGCAAAGCAAGGGAGTGTTACTAGATAAGTTTAGAAGAATGATAGATGTCCCGAACAAAGGATAAATTAAATCCAATGCCCCATGGATTGTATGAATCGCCGTTATATTTCAATAAAGGGTAACGGCCTCGCGACGGAAGCAGGGGACTGAATTTTACAGTCTCAGTGATTAATATAACGCTTCACACTCATAGCCCCACACTAGGATTCCCTGTGTCGTGGGTGCCATGGACAACACACTAGACAAGGACATTCACACCCAGACCGAGAACAGAAATTCAAACTCATCATTCAAATTTCCGCCTCGCTGGGAATCGAACCCAGGACCCTCGGTGCGGCGATCCGGCATGGTAACCATTGCGCCACACGGGTCGGATTGAACTGGATTAATTTATTGGAAAGGAAAAGTTTACAACTACCCTTCTGGCTACTGGAAATTCCAGTTCGTATGATTCATTACGTAACTTTTTATTCTTATTAAACTTATTATCAGTACTATTATGTCTTCTGTGATTAAACTTTAATCCCAAATCAAACTTAACCATAATTAAGCTACTGATATTAACCAGGTTTTTCTAAGCTTTATGTCGCCCTAACCAGTAACCACGAGCAAGGACAAATCTATAAGTAATTTCTTTTTGGGGTTGGTAAAGTTTTTATGAATGGTACGAGATTTTGCTGGCGAGTTTTTCGTGAATAATTTAGTGATCCTTATCCACGGATTCAGGATCTGTATGAAAGTAAAAAAGTAGAAGGCCACAAAGAGGTACAAGATACAAACAATACATCAAGGTACCTCATCTTTATGACTCTGTTGTTAACTGAAAAAATGTAAACCACGAAAAATCTCTGTCCTCCCATATCACATTCTAAATACAACCACGGACCTAAAAAAAAAGACGGACGTAATCCCAAGAACAAATTCAGTGAAGCACCCATAGTAATACCAACTCTCTGTTCGTACAAGTACACACACCCACACATTGACACTTCACCGCTTCAATCGCGAATCAAAAATTACGCACACATGGTAAGCGGGCGGCCATTGCTATGCTTCACTCTCGATTAGACGAGGATACATCCGTCTTCTTTTCAGGTCCGTGAATACAACATACAAAATTTTATAATACTAAATTACTAAATTCTGCCAGACGTTTCTTGTTGTTAACCTTAGATATTCCAAATATTATATTAATTTTGAATAGGCGCATTTTCATTCAGTTAAATTATAATATGATTAATTTTACGGAATTAATTAATTACTAACTTCGGAAAGACTTGACTTCTGTCACAATTTTCTTTAAGAATTCATTACATTTAATTAAATGAATGGCTTGTTTTAATGTTTTGGAATTAAAACTTTAAACGTCAAGTAAGGGAAAGAATCAAAATATGAATAAGTGAAGAAGTATTTGGAAGAAACTTATTACTGTTATTAGATTGAGGTCTTCAAAGTTTCCAACAAAAATAATACGCGAATTCCAAGTTATTTTTTCTACGCAGTTGAAATAATAATCAGTGGGTCTTCTTACTTCAGAATAATTTACCATCCCACTACTGTACTCAGATCTCCTTACAACATAGATTCTCAAATTCTGCCCCTCTTTGAGATTTAATTTTCTAAAGCCCATTTAAAAAAAATCCTTAGCAGCTCGTAATAGTATAGCTCGTATACCAGAGTCCAAATGAGATTTCTGTATTTTTCATTAAACCGACGCGGCGTTCAGATCAAATAGACTACATTTTTAATAACAAAATAACCAGAACAAGGTAACATTTTTTTTATAAACACGAGTAAGTATGTTTAGATGTGTACCGCTAGTAGCAAAAATTTCTTGAGCGCTTCCGTGTTTCGGAGGGCACGTAACGCCGTCGGTCCCGGTTGTTATCGTAAGATAATAGTCGTTAAGCCATGTCGGAGGCCCTCGGGCGGCATGAAAACTTCCGACAATTGGGTTGGCCACTAACCCCTCCACCAATCCGCAATGGAGCAGCGTGGTGGAGTATGCTCTAGGCCTCCTCAAGAGGAGAGACCCGTGCTCAGTTACAGTAGTGGGCCGTTAATGGGTTAAAGCCATGTTTAGAAATCGCTTTAAAGTATGATCGATGTGGTCGCACATTGTTTTGTATTTCTTACTTGCGCTCACACCCGAGGATATAGGTACAGAGGTAGCTTTCTCGCACATATTTATTTTCATTATATGTTATTATATGTGAAGCTCATGTTGTTTGTTTTATACAAACAATAGAAATTTGTACTACGCTTAAAATATTTTGTTTTTGCCCTTCTCTTCGTTTCGTTTTTTCCATTTCTATTAGATTGTGGTTAGTACTGACTGAACCACGTCTACAAACGCCTGTTCACGACAAGAGAGGGAAAAACCGGTTTTGAAACTTCAAAGCGCTTCTCAAGATAATGATCGGGGAGGACGGTGAGACGAGGATACGTCGCTACTGGAGCAATATTCCAGTTCAAAGGGAAACCAAAATAGCCCGAATATTTGGGTTTGGGGGACGCAGTGACAACTTTTGATACATCCAATTTTACGGAATGCGTATTATGTCAGTGAACACTTTATTTATAATAACACGTTTTTTAGAGTTTCGAAGTAAAATCGGAAATCTTGTAGTTTCGTCATGTCCGTCCATCTGTCTTAGGAGACCGATAAAATTTTTAAAGACCTTTTCAATGGTACCCCACACTATAAGGTACGCGACAAATAAAAAATTCATCCTCACGTTAACTGTAGAGGTAGGTACCCTGAAATTTTTTTTTAATATTTTATTGTATGATTCTGGAGTTTTAATAAATATGTATATCCATGCCAAATTACAGCTTTCTAGCACTAAGGATCTCGGCGCTTTGCTACGGACAAATGGACTGATGGATAGACGGACAGACGGACAGTCGGACGTACAGACATGACGAAACTATAAGGGTTCCGATTTCACTTCGGAACCCTAAAAATGGTAATAGACATACACACATACATACAAACAACCAAACAATCTCTAACCCCAAACGCGTAACCACCTCCGCCTCCGTCTCCGTTCCGTTCCGTCCGTCGTGGGTAAAAATTATTTAATGTACTTAGTTACAGCGTTAGCTTTTTTTTATGGAAATAGCCGGCAAACGAGCTGACGATCCACCTGATGTTAAGTGGCTATCATCGCCCATGGAAATCAGCAACACCAAAGACATCACTGATGCCGGAACACGACGAGTCGTTTGGCGGCTGACTCATGAGTCATGCTCGAGGGTGGTAGCTATCCAGGCGAACCCCATGGAGAAATAATACTAGTAATAATGGTATTAATTAAGAATTAAAATCAATATTACCAATATAATCCCTCGAGGGGCCCTACCACCAGCCCGCCGGATTTAGTTGCCTTTTACGACACCCATCCGGCGTGGGATTGGGGTTAGTATTCTTAGCCGCCCCAATACGGCTTTAGAATACTACGTAACGTAGGTACATACTAATCATTGTACTAACATACCGCCGAGCCGATTTGACGTAAAACTAAGTTCTAATTGAAATTATCCACAGAATTGAAATCATACACAAGATCTAGACACGCGGCAGCGTGTCAAGCCAATTTCAAGCAAAGGAACTGGCTAGCCAGCGCCGAGTGTAATATTACACGAACCACTTGGTGCCACTTTTGACCCCTCTATAACTCAAAACCTCTTTAACGTAAACACATAAAACTACGTGTGTTTAATTATATCCATAAAGACATGTAGAAGCCCAAATTTCATGAAGCTAGCTCAAACATCAATTGTTATAGGTATCCAATAAAGCAAAGAAATAGAGTTTAATATTTGTTCATAATGTTATTTTGTTCCTATAAACACATATTTCGATTTTGCATAGAACTTGACATTTAGATCTCCATTCTTTTTGCGGCGAAGCCCACAGCCAAGCATAATTTTTGTGTTGAACTTGGCTCTCCTTTTTTACATTTATGTTTTTGGTGGGATATAATAATTATTATTTCATTTCTTACAAAAGTCTCCTTTATAAGGAAACTACAAGTTTAGTTACGTTACAAATATCCACAAACGTGACGAAGTGACGATACGTGTGTCAGTGAGTCACGGAGAATGTAGCGAGTTGTTGACTCACCGCTCGTGAATCAATGACGATACCTTGTAGGTAACACGGATACAAATTGACCAGGTAAATATTAATAATCTGTGTGTACCGATTGCTTACGAGTACTAACTGTCCGCGTTTCCTCATTCAGTAAGGAGAGCAATAGCATATTTAAATATTGGTATGAATAAGATCGACTTAAAGAAACCTTTAAATTATGAAATATTTACGCCCAAACTCAGAGTCTCTAACGGTTACTTAAATCGCTCCTTAGTACAGAATTTGTATGGAGATTATTTACTAAGTAGCGATTAAAGTAACCGTTAATGACTCTGAGTTGGGGGCGTTCGCGTTGGGGCGTTAGTCAATTAATGACCTACATTTTTTTGTTTGGAGTGATGCTGTTTTATAATATCAAAGAAATATCAGTTTATTATTAGGTAAGTATAGAAATTGAAAAATAAACATTCTACTTGGTTGATTGTAATCTGAGGGATAATTTCATGAAAGTTTTAAAATAAATGGACGCCTTCGGAGGAAAACAAGTGATATCTAATAATAAGGACGCGGTGACCTTTATTTAACCAATTAAGCAAATTTCGTGTTGAACCATAAATTAAGAGACTTAATTGAGCCTTTCTAATTAAATCAACGGACCACAAACTGTACGAAAAACTTATGCCATTTGAACATTGTTTGCTTTGAAGGAAAGTAAATTAGGAACCTACCTTGTTAGTATAACTAAGAGTAACTGCTTAAAGTTTTTTTTTTATGGAAATAACCGGCAAACGAGCTGACGATCCACCTGATGGTAAGTGGCTATCGTTGCCCATGGACATCAGCAACACCAAAGGCATCACCGATGCGTTGCCGGCCAAGAAAGAGAGAAGAAAAAGAAAGAAACCTATACAATCTCTCAGTAAGTATTGTTATCGGCATTAGGTAGGTAACTAGGTGCATATATTCATTCATAAGTAACTTCTTAACAAAACCTAACCTAACACCACGGACGTAAAAAAAGAACGGACGTAACCTTGTCTAATCGAGAATGAAGCTGACAGCTGACAGCTCGCTTACCATGTTTGCGTAATTTTGTAATTTTTGATTCGCGATGGTGTCAATGTCGTAGCCGTATAGTGTCAATGTGTGGGTGTGTGTACTTGTACGAATACAGAGATGGTATTTCTATCGGTGCTTCACTGAATTTGTTCTTAGGATTACGTCCGTCCGTCTTTTTTTTACGTCCGTGCCTAACACCTACAATAGGGATGTTGACACTAACCGTAAATTAATATAAATTTATGTGGTAACAATTGAACACCTATAATATTATTCTTTTATCAAATTCAATTACAATAAATTAAATATTATTAGTTTAAAATGTTACAAATAGTATTCACTCTCACGGTGACCTCAAACGCCATTTTGAGCATATGACGTCATTGTCCGTATTTTACAAGCAAATATGTACAACGAACTTCAATAGGCCGCTATTATCGAATATCGGTTAGTGACGTCACGTGACGTTTTTGGTGGAAAAGATATTGATTATTATTTATCAACATTTATTTTTAAATGAAACATTATAATTCTTATAATATTTTTTCGGGAACATTAGGGTTGTATCTGTAAAATAAAATTTAATCCTAAAATTTTTCAACATCCCTATTATAAGTATTCTTTAACCTGATATCCATAACTCGTAGATATAATATTATATAACATATGAAAATTTCAAAAAATATGTTTTGGTGTAGCTAATGATAACAAAACCAGTATTGATGCAAATTTGTAAAAAATATTATATGACCTCATCACATTCAGATTTGACTCCGTTTCTGCGGTAGGAGATGTGGTTCATAAGAAAAATATAGTGAAATTCGACAGGAACGACTGACTGCCTACAATTTACAACAACTTTGACGCATGTTAACAGTCTTCAAAGGTTACTCTCAAGGTATACAGCATTATTCTTTAATGCGATTTTAAACATCTCAGTTGTCCAGTAATTATCGTACGCAGTCATCTAAATGACCTTTGAATCCCAGTCATTATGAAGGAATTGCAAGAAGTGATAATTACATGTATAAGTAAGAATAAGAATAAGAATAAGAATAAGAAAATATTTATTTTCACATTACAATAGCAACACACGGTACACAAATATTAACGAGAAAAAGAGACTTATTTTAATACATAAATACGATTGATTACACGAACAAAAAGAAAGAAAGAAAAAATATCAAAAATCCAATAAAATGAAGACATTTTGATCACCAGAATAGTCTGTGTGTGCTGCAGTGCAATATGAAAAAAGGCTCATTCTCAGCTAATGCAGTAGTCTACGACCACGGCGCTGATTTTCAGAATGAGCCCCATGAGTAGTGAGGTTATGCCCCATGATAAGTGAGTTTTCACTTTCACACAGTAATAAAGGATATGCTATTACTTTCATTAGGTACTATTACTTTCTACGGATTGCACCGTTTCGCAGTTTTACATTGATAGCTATCGATCGGCCTTTTCATGATATTATCATAGACCTATATGTATATGTTACCGGCAAAACCCGATTTCAGGTTAAACTAGTTTGGCCTAGGCCAGACTAGTTTGGCGCGACACGATTAGGCAAAACTAGTTTCTGAAACCTGAAATCGGGTTTTGCCGGTAACATATACATATATTTAAGTCTATGGATATTATCATGTTTCATGACCAAATTAATATGTTGTTTGACAATATTGTTGAATGACAAACTTAAGGATTTTATCTACGTTTGGTCATTTCACTGAATCATTTCATTATTTGTCGATCATGTCTAATGGCATTTGTAAAATACCTATTTTGGTAGGTACTACATTCTAAAATAGTATGAGTAATCAGTAGAAATCCATTCACGGGTTTTCATGAGATGCCCAGACAGGCAAACAGATAAATAGACGAAACAGACAAGAACCTTTGAATTTCTTACAAGCTCTAATCTGAATTTTACCAAGAAAAAATTAAGTGGGACCGCATCAGCTTTCGATTAAAAAAAGAATCATCAAAATCGGTTCACCCAGTCAAAAGTTCTGAGGTAATAAACATAAAAAATACAGTCGAATTGAGAATTTAAAAAGACTACAAGATTTTTCTGTAATATTTTCTCAGCTTAAAACAAAACATGTTGATTTTTTTCATTGAAGTATTATTACTAGCGTATAGAACAGACACCGCGAACACAATGTAACATACATTGAATGAATTGGCGCCGCGCGGCTTCAATGTCCAATGGATTCGTTCGATTTTGAAAGGAGAACAGGGGCTCAATTTTGAAAATAGAACCTCCCGGCGGGGACATACATTTTGTTCGAGATGTGAACAGACACCGCAAACACAATGTATGTTCCAATGAATTGGCGCCGCGCGGTTTCAATCCAATGGATTCGTTCGATTTTGAAAGGAGAACAGGCTCAATTTTGAAAATAGATCCTCCCGACGGGGACACACATTTTGTTTGAGATGTCTTCTCTATGTATACTTAAAACTCAATGATTTTTTTATTTAATTTTTATTTAGACTCATCCGAACTTGAATCTGCACTACCATGCGCTTAGTAAAGTCACAGTAAAATTAAATAAAAACAAAACTCCCGCCAGTAACGAATCCATAAACGCAGGCGTCAAGTTACGGCCATTTTAGTAGAAATAAACTGCCCGAAATAGATTTCATTTCAATTTGTTACTACCTTGCAGGCAAACCTTAACTGTATTGAGTACGCAGTACAACGTACGTTTGTTATCATTTTATATATTTTCATTTCCTTTCTGCTTTTAAATTCTTACCAAACGTTAACTGCCTTATTTCCTTTCCACTCACTAACAAAAGTATAAGTACCATACGATTACCTAGACCTATTTAATTTACCGTTTAGTAAAGTCGTTCACCTTTGATATTGACACGTGTTATTTGCAACTAATATAAGTATATATCTATGTAGCACAAAGTAGATAATAATATAGTTACTCTAATTTCACCATAACACAATATACTGTGACCATAATATGACAAACTATATCAAAAAAAAAATCGAAGTCGAATCATTGTACGAAACGGATATTTTTGTAACAAGGAAATTTGATCTTTATAATTTCACTCATATGATTCTAAATCCACTACAAGCATTCTGTGATGCAGCATTAGGATATTAGCTGCGGTAAAGCATGTGTGATCTACTATCCACTCTCTGTATAATGTAATAGAGTTTAATATTGTATGGGAGGACACAGAAAAGATGAGGAATGTCATCCGCATCACTAATGGTGGATTAGCGGTGTGAAAACTATGGTTACTGGAGCAGCACTGATAATAATGGTATTGAGAATGATTACCAAGTCCATAAGCGAATAATGTGAAATTAGTACACAATAAATAAAAATAACTCTGACTCTCACTCGTCAGTCTGGAGCAGTAAAGATCTTCAGGCGGTAGAAAAAACAAAAACATTTGAAAGAAAGCAAAGCAAAGTTGTGTTGATCTTTACAATTAGGCTTTTCGCCCATGATTAGAGCTCAATGAGTGCGTTGATTTTGATGAGTCTAAGATCGCGTTTAATATGCAGTATCACGCATGCCATGGATTCAACCAATACAATTATGTAAATTTTCCACGGGGACCGGGTTTTCACGACCATTGCCTATACTATACCAAAGATGCTATGTGCTATGTATGTCCACCGCTGCTCTAAATGACCGTAACATTAAGGCATCATCGACTCGTTGACGACCGATTAATAAAGTGGGGAACCGCTTATGGATTATGGTTTCGTATTTCTGTAGATTTTGTTATTTTTTTAGATAATTAAAGCAAGAAAAATATGTAATAATATGATGTGTTTAATATAATTAATGTTATTTAGGTTAAAGAACGTGCAAGATTACAAAACCAGTTAGATTTAATTCAGAAGACATTGCAAATAAAAAGCAAACTGACGATAATGCGGGTGCCATGTTTATTTACTTTCCATTTATCGATTTCACTGTTATCGATAAGTGACCCACTCGGCGATAAACCTATTTCTACGCTCTCCTTTATATCTGATCCAATTTTAAGTTTTTTTATTCGATTCAAAAACATAATTATCGGTTAACTCTTTGTTGATTTTATAAAACAGATTTTATTAATACAAATGTCTTACTAGTTTGCACCATTTAAAATAAATAGGAATAAACCATACATTTTTTTTCTTTGACATATTATTCATTACCGTCATATTTCATATACCTTCCTCATCAATCACTTCATCTATTGGTGAAAACTTTATGAAAATTCGTTCAGTAGTTTGTGAGATCTTGCGTTACAGACACTGAGAAAGATGCAGCGGGGGACTTACTTTTATAATAAGTAGTAAGTAGTAATCTACTAATATATAAAGAGGAAAGATTAGATTTTTTGTTTGCATTGAATAGGCTCCGAAACTCAGTAGTTTCGATTTCAAAAATTCTTTCACTGTTGGAAAGCTACACTATATCGAAGTAACATAGGCTATATTATATTTTCAAAAAATTAGGGATCCTTAATAAAACTTCAATAATGTAACCCAAGGTGTAAAAAAATAAGAAAACCAAAGCAAAGCGAGGGCGGTTACTCGTGTAAAATAAACATAATGAACAATAGTCTAGAGCCAATTATTTAGTTCATTATATACTTCTTTTACAACTGGTTAGCACTATAGGGTACAGAAAACAATAAGAACACAACATTGACTCTAAAGTCTAAATAGACAAACGAGGATAATAAACACTGACTCCAATGACCTACATCGAAGGTCAAGCTAGCATCACCTAGTTTACACGCCTAACGCGTTGCATTTAAATGCACAATGACCTGTTGATTTAAATATCCGTCAGTTCCCCACACCCGTCCCCTGAGAACTAACTGAAGGTCAGATAAATCGTCATCATACGGTGCGATTACACATAATTGTAATCGCATCATCGGAGACGAGCAAAAATGAGCCGAGCGGGGTCGTTATGGGTGGTTTCGAGTGTGCTGAAAATTAACCTCAGAATTAACCGTCAGAAGACCAAGGTTAATTTTCAGTGGCGTAGAAAAGTCACAGTAGAATTTGCTGAAAATGAATTGTAGTCTTCTATGTCACAGTATTCTCCAGTTGACTGGCTTTAGAAAATAAAAATAAATCAAGCGTTTAATTATAGAACGCTAGGAAATTTAACATGAAATTGCGGAGTCACATTCTAAAAGCACAAGCAATTACCAAATAATTTAAAACTTTAACACAAAACCGGCATATGGCATTAAAAGCAGTTAATGCACAGCGACCGCAAATTTTGCACATTTTGCACAGTAAAATATCTTTTATCCACACGATAAAAGCTTTAACACGAACACAAAAGTAAATTCCCTATTAAAAGTTGTGTCAGAAAACTTCATGAGCCAACGAATAACTGTCCCACTGCTGGGCTCAAGCTCTTCTCAATTTGAAGGATACACTCTCTAGTCTACCACGCTAGCCAACTTATAAGCACAATTCTAGTAACTTTAAAAACCACCGCTCTCTGTGTAAAAGACCGACCAAAACGTTCGAACCGCTACCTTGCGAATATTTTTTTGAGACTGTTTTTTAAAGCTGTTGTTGCTGTGTTTTAAAAGCATGACTTATCAACTGCTTGACGGTAACAATTAAAACAGACGGCTTTATTTTCCCTTGGAAGCACGGAAGCACTCAATTTAAAACTTTACCTCTAGCATCCCATCTAATTATCCACTTAGACGCCAGAAATGTCTTTACCAGATTAAATAGCCAAAATCCAAACTATGAGCACTTCATTTAGATTTAGACCTAAAATTTGGTCCTTGTAACAGTAAGAATACAACGATAGTAACATACGCTAAGTTGTTAAAGAAATTGAGATCATAAATTCTTAAATATGAAGAACTGTAGGAGATTAACCTAAAATAGATACAAAGCACTAGCGACCCACATTCGATGCTACATGTCCCAGATGTCCTGTCGCCTTAAGTCGTTAATGGTCCACAATTACGCAATACAGACGGAACGACATTTAGAACAAGACAAGTCTGAGTCGCTTGTCCTACAATCCGCTATACACTACCAACTTCATTTAATTTACCTTCTAGTATTTTACGAGCAGACCTAATAGCTATAGCTGATAGGAAGCAGTCACTGTTGATATAGCCGTATTGGGGCGGCTTAGAATACTAAGCCCAATCTCACGCTGGATGGGTGTCGAAAGAGGCGACTAAATCTAGTCCGCTGGTGGTAGGGCCCCTCGAGCCCTATTTTATTGGGGCGAGCGAAGCGAGCCCTAAATAATAGTCGACAATCTATGCATTTCGTTATCCCTTTTATTGAGAAACTATTACACTTACAGGTTTGAGTTTTGACATAGTAATTTCTATTCATGTCTAGATATGTTATCAATCATAAAAATATTATTTTGTCCACTTTTTAAAAAAGCATTTTTCAGAAATTCGATTTTTATTGTACAACTAACGCCATCTATCAGAAAAGTAAAAAATCACTTCCACATAACTTCACCGTCATGTATGTAAGTTTACCTTCTGAAATTGTAGATGGCTCTAATTACATTATAATAATGAAATAATAAATTTTATAAAAAATTCTTCTAAATTAACGAATTTCAATTATTGCACTGAAAAAAAAAACAATAAAAATTAATTAAAATCCCGCTAGCTTTCTTTCCCGCTTCCTCTCCCCTCCCCTCCCCCACCCTCACCCCTGCCCTTCCCCTTTCCCCTACCTCACTCCTGCCCCTCCTCCCCACCCCTCCACCTCCCCTCCCCCGCCCTTTCCCCCTTACCCCTGCCCCTCCCACTCACCCCTCCCCCTCCCCCCTGCCCCTCCCCTCCCCACAGTGAAATAAAATCATATGTGTCGTACGCGAAGGTCCAAACCGACTTACGGTCGCGCGACTGACAAGAGGTAATCAAAATGCCACGAAAACGCACGTTAACTGGCCATAAACTTCGCAAGCCCTCTTTAAAGCACCGCTTTTTTGCTAGTATATTTTATAACGACAAAGGCATCACCGATGCGTTGAAAGTCACACAGTAACTTACACTCACAAGTTGGGATTTATTATGTTGCAAATGGCATGGACATACACCCACCCACTAACCGAAGACAAACATTTAACTACGTCTCACTAATGTGCCCTGTCCAGGAATAACTCATAGGTACCTACAGCACTAAATTAGCAGTTGACACAGCGTTTGGAGAATGGTGATCTTTTGAAGCTTATGGACATTTTGTATTCTGGACTGGCTTTTTAACAGGCTTTGCTATTGCGTTAGAATTTAGATTAAGAACTATTAACTATATCATGTATATTTAATTACTATGTAATGTATCTGCCTAAAATATTTTTAAGGATAAAGACCTTTTATTTATTTATTATTTGATTCATAGTCTTTGGTCATTGTTGCCTAGAATATATGGCTATCGCACGAAAGATTTAGAAGGATGGTAAAAACTTAGAAAGTTATAAAACTATTACAAAATTCGTTTATCTCATATCGCTAGCAAGGCGTTGGTTACCTTAAAAGAAGCCTTATGGAAATCGTCGTGGACTGGATTAGACGTCATCTGTGTTTTATATTGTCGGATAAAATCAATCAACATATATTATTGTGATGTCGTCACGTCATTCTTATTGTTAGGAGGACTGGGTCAAGGGACTTCGAAACTGTAGTCGTGGGGCTTTTTAAATGGTTTTATTTAACTTACAGTATTTGTCTTTAGATAGATATAGATATAATATAAGCATATAATATAAAATATAATATAATTATTATCATTATTAAATTAAATTAAATATTGTTATTATTAAATTAAATGAAATCAAGAATTTTGTACAGGATATGTTATGGATAGGAATTTAATATATTGTTTTGTTTTGATTTTTAAATAATAATATTACATGCTGTTTAATCATTATAAAAATAGTTAATTGAATAAATTATCTATTAAGGAAATAAAAAAAGGCTTAATTATTATTATTATAATTATCATTTGTTTGGGTCTTCAGTTCTAATGGTAATAGACACAGGCTTGGCTCCAGCAGGCGAGGGAACTTCTTAGTGGTTAACAAACAGCATAGTCTCAATTTTTTTCTTTTGTACCTATATTGACACTATAAAGTAGTGTATTTACTTATTATATTATTAATAATGTTAATGTTTTAGTGACGTATTGGTGTGTTGTGTAATTAAGTAGTAAGAAGGTAAGCCCAGCTGGCGCTAAGGAATCATTCATAGTAGTCCATGGAGTGGAGGCATTTCTCCGTCAAATAGATGTGTACATAGAAAGTAAGGAAATCTTTCTTTCTTTTTTGGCCGGCAACGCATCAGTGATGTTTTTGGTGTTGCTGATGTCCATGGGTGACGAGAGCTACTTATCAACAGATAGATCGTCAGAGTCAAAGAAATAAAGGGTGGAAGAAAAAGCGAGGAAGAACTTTTTTATCCCTTGTGGTTTGTAACTTTGTACCACCAAGAGGGTTAAGTAGGCTAATCTACTTAAACGATGAGACCTTGTGCTTTGAAATAAATTCTTTTGAGATTAATTAAATCGCCTATTTAATTTTTAAACTAAGTTCATATTAGCTTAAACAAGTGTTTTTAATGCTTTTTATTTAGACATCGAAAGAAGGAATTTTCAGAATGGCTTTTTGTGGTGGGTGATACCACTTGCATTTGTGACAATTTAACTCATTGGACGCGTTATGGGGCCGCAAACACAGTTGATGCGGGCCGCGTCACAACAGTTCAAGTCACTTCAAGTGTTTTTTATTAAATTCTTGGCTGCGTGCGTTTGGCGCCACTGAATAAATAATTCAAGCAAAATAATATTAACATTATATTATTTAACGTGTATTTAAAAAAGGAATTTTTAATGTAAATAGCTGTCAGACTAGAAGATGAGCCATTTTAAGACTATTTTTTATAAGTTAATAATAAAACTGAAAAATCAATGTTGCCATTACTTATTCAAATATTATTTGAATATTATAAAATGAATGGATTTATATGTATAATAAGACAATAAGGCCGCTTAAATTGAAGTTTAACTGCACTATTATTTCTTTTGTGGTTTAACCTACTTCTATAGCTTGTTTGATTAACTAATTAAGTAATTACTTACACAAGAAGTACTTCGAAAATTCATATTCTAAAAACGATTAATCACCCTATTATCGGAGAGAGCATCATGTTCCACTTACGATTATAATAAATCTTAATTACAGATACTGATCGCAGGAAAGGCATAATAAAGCGGCCAAGTGCGAGTCGGACTCGCCCATGAAGGGTTCCGTAGCAGCAAATAACATAATATAAAAGTTCTTTTAGTTCGTTGTAACTTTGATCAATGTTTTTTGTGGTTTACGATTTATGACGTATTAAAAAAAACTACTTACTAGATCTCGTTCAAACCAATTTTCGTTGGAAGTTTGCATGGTAATGTACATCATATATTTTTTTTAGTTTTATCATTCTCTTATTTTAGAAGTTACAGGGGGGGGACACACATTTTACCACTTTGGAAGTGTCTCTCGCGCAAACTATTCAGTTTAGAAAAAAATGATATTAGAAACCTCAATATCATTTTTGAAGACCTATCCATAGATACCCCACACGTATGGGTTTGATGAAAAAAATATTTTTGAGTTTCAGTTCTAAGTATGGGGAACCCTCAAAATTTATTGTTTTCTTTCTATTTTTGTGTGAAAATCTTAATGCGGTTCACAGAATACATCTACTTACCAAGTTTCAACAGTATAGCTCTTATAGTTTCGGAAAAAAGTGGCTGTGACATACGGACGGACAGACAGACAGACAGACAGACAGACAGACAGACAGACATGACGAATCTATAAGGGTTCCGTTTTTTGCCATTCGGCTACGGAACCCTAAAAATTGATACAGATCTTTCTTTCAGCGACGCTCTTTTACAATACAATACAAATACAAATACACTTTATTTGTACACCAAATAAACATACAAGGAGAAATACTTAAAAATAATGTGGCATACAAAAGGCGACCTTATCGCTAAAAAGCGATCTCTTCCAGGCAACCTTACGATATAGGAAACAGAAAATAACAATGAGGCGTAGGGTGTACTTAATAAATAGCATTCTCTAGTTGTTAATTGCTTATAAACTAAATTGCTAATACTAGTGATGATAATGAATCAGGGAAATTTATATAATATTCTGTTTGAGATAAATTTCTTTCACCTGTGATTTAAAACAGTGAAGTGTCTGAGCACGGCGTATGTTTACTGGTAGTAAATTCCAGAGGTGAACAGCTTGAACAGAAAAGGACTTGGAGTAAAAGGATGAAAAATGAGGAGGAGTAAGAAGCGAGAGATTATAGGAAGATCGGAGCATGTGGTCATGTGATTCAAATTTGTAATTAAACCGCTATTTGAGGTAGGAGGGTGTAACAGGATTGAACAGTACGCAGTATAAAGCAGAGAGAATATGTGCATTCCGACGAAGACGGATTGGGAGCCACTTCAGTTTATTACGAAATTCGGAAATATGGTCATACTTGCGCAATCCAAATATGAATCTAATACAGAAATTTTGAAGACGCTTAAGCTTATTTAATTGCTCTTCAGTAACATCCAGATAGCAAATATCGGCGTAGTCAAGGATAGGTAGAAGTAATGATTGCGCTAACGCAATTTTAGTAGCAATGGGTAGAAAATTTTTTAATCTGTGAAGCGATTCTATAGCTGCAAATTGTTTTCTGCTTACTGCAGTTATTTGTGAACCCCAGGACAATGAATAGTCCATCGTTATCATGGGCGTAGCCAGGTTTTAGTTTCGGGGGGGGTTCATGTTTCGGGGGGGGGGGGGGGTGTTCAAGAAAGTACAATGAGTAAAAGTACATAAAACAACCCTAAAGAAAGAAAATTGAGACTTTATTTTTTCTCACGAGGTATGTAGCGCCATCTATTTATTATTAGTTTAGCCAAAAACTTCAAGAACGTGTTTAATAGAAATAAAGCTCCTAAAAATATGTGCGATAGCTCATTCGATTCGGAATGACGTCTAGAAAAATGTTTTTTAAGGGTTTATTAGCACATAAAAATGTCAGTCCTTAACTTTTCGGGGGGGGTTTGAACCCCTGAAACCCCCCCCCTGGCTACGCCCATGATCGTTATTCCTAAGTTTTTGACCTGATCACTGTAGGGAATAGTAATATTATCAAAGACTACAGCAGGCAGATTTCCCCAAACTATTCTTGAGAGTAATCAAGCTCTTTTACTGAAAAACTGTAGACAATAAACACGTAATTTATAACTAATGCATTGTAAAAATGAAAATAAAATAAGAAAAGTTATTCAACGTTATTATTATCCCATCAAAAACATTATTTCGCGTCTAAAGTGTGCGATATCTTGTATATTTTTTTTGGGTAGATATCATTGGCATAGTCGCCCACGGACATCGGCAACACCAAACGCATCACAAGAAATAAGTGAAGAATAGAAAGAAACTTCCCAGGAATATAGTCTTCAACTGAGTTACTGCGTAGTCGCCAGTTAATCTAATCTTCTGTTCTGATGATACTCAACCACATCAGTGTTCTGTGTTATACAATGGAGTTAGTTTAAAATACACATTTACTGTGGCTATTATACTCGGGTTATTCAGGACTCTGTCAACAGAATTTCGGGATTACAAATGGAATAGTTTATCAAGTTGTAGGGTCTGGTCAGGAATTTATCACTCAGATAAGGAAACCTCTAGATTCCGACCCAACTTCGGGTCACTGGCTGTGTTCCATTTGGACAATTAATTTTCTTCTGGCAGAAGCAACAACGAACTCTGTTTTTGAAACAACGGACATTTATTTACGACCACTAGGGTGACGCTGCCAAATAATGCTTAGTTTGATGAGGGGCAGTGTTCTTCAACTTCTAAAGTGTTGTGATTTTAAGCTGCTTACTAATTACTTTTGCTTTCATCGACAGATTTTTTAGAAAATAAGTTTTTTCTTATTGGAACTCTAAATTATGAATGTTGTTAACAATAAAGCGCTGTAAAGCGCTGAAAAGTCTTTTACTTTTATCGTACTCTTATGTTACATATGACTTTTTTATGTTTTATGAAGACAATTTGGCGGTCTTACCCATTCGGGGCCATCCATAAATTACCTACGTCACACGTTAGAGGCGAGGGGGGGGTCGATGTAGTGTGATATTGTGTGACAAGGGGTGGGAGGGGGTCCTAAATTTCGTGATATCACATTTCAAAATCGAATAATTGGTGTGTATAGGTCACAGACATATAGGTAAATATTAAAAAACAATCAATAGAAATAAAACTTATTTCGGAACTACTGTCAATTTAATAATTTCTAGGTGTAAAATTTCATAATAAGTGACGTCACACTAGGGGGGTAGGTCTCACAAATGTGACCAGCTGTGACAAGGACAGGGGGAGGGATCAAAAAGGCATGAAATTAGTGTGACGTAACTTATGGATGGCCCCTTTCAGAGTAGTAATAGGTGATATGGTAATAGACCTTAGGTGGCTCGATTCAGTGTTTGCAAAGAACCCAATTCGAATAAAAATAATTCATCAAATAACTTAAAAATGTACTTAGTCACGTTAAAACGTACGTAATTTTATCGGCGACTAATAAAGTAAAATCGCGCGTGAAAATATGTGAACGCTATCTGATTACAATAATGTTTGTATAATACTACGCTGCACATGTGTCGGTAATGTACTTATGTATACCTAAGTATACTTTATAATCATTGCAGTCAGTGATTGACATGGAAAGGATTACCGGCCAATAACGCCCCTAGTGGCAGTGGCACAGATGCGCGTTTAAATAGTGATGTTGTGACTATTTACTGTATATCATCCTTTTGAGTTTTTTTTTATCAATTAAAATGAGCTTACTGAGTTGTTTTATGACTAATTGATATTTTAACCTATGTAAATGCTTAACGTAATTTTTGGGATAACTTCATAATTTTTTTTTTATTAAAATACTATATTGCAAAAAAAATCAAGTCAATTCATTAATTTTTTATTAAAGCTTGCGACCACAAACCCACAAGCATACGGAAGTTTAATTTGTTTCTAGATAGACAATTTCCTTTTTTTATTGTCATCGTAATTAAATATTTAAAAAATGTCAACAGTTTTAAGGTATGTTTATTACTATTTTTTTGTCTCTTTCGTTGATGGTAGATCAACGATTCAATCTTTCCAATACGAACGAGACGCTTTACTTCCTTTCAATGTTCAAATCGTGAAGGACTGAAATAGCCACGGTCTTTCCGTTCCGTCCTGTTTCCTATAATAATGTCGGTCCTTTGTGAAGTTCGTACTTAATCATACTAGTTTATCCTTTAATACATTCACGAAATCTTGACGTTATAGGTATATTAGGTATATTCATTTTTCGTAAAATAAAAAAAAGGTTAGAACTTAAAGATTTTTGTAGGATTTTTGTATTGGTTTATTTTTCAGGTAAAATTGTTTATCCAATTAAAACTTAAAACTTCAGCATTAACATTGTATGGAACATCGGATCTAAGATCTAAGAGTGTGTAATCGTATACATATTTTGTTTTTAGGTCGGTCATAAAATAATAGAGCGTCATTAAATTTGTAAGCGACACAAGTAAAAAATTGAACATTTTATCCAAACTTAGTATAAACGATCGCTTGCCATATCATTCTGTAATTATATACAACAATGATATAAAATAACATGTCACAATGATGTAATTGTCTTTAAACGAATACCGATCACGTGCAATACCACACACGAAGAATGACACAATGACTTACTTAGAAAGACATTGAAACATTGAAAGTAAGTTCTCTGTAGTACAGTATAATTATGTCGTATTTTTATGTAATAAGAATTCTTGTTTTTATAATTGATAAATAATTATCTACATATCATATTAATATTGTAAAGAGGTAAAGTTTATTGCACTTTACCATCCAAGATAACATCGTCACTTACCATAAAGTGGTTGTAGTCCAGCTTGTAATTTGTCATTGCATGGACTTGTAATTATGTTGACATAAATAAATATTAATTTGTGGTGAAAAACCATATTTGTAGTTTTATAAATTTGAATATTACCAGTTATCTTCGAAAATAACCATCCGGTTTTGCAAATTAAATCTAGAAGAGTTGTAAAAATGGCTCTATAAAAGTTTACGCGATAATATATTTCAAAAAATAAATTAATATTTTCCTAATTATACCGCGGATAATTAATTTATCTAACATTAATAATTTGCTTATCGTCGAGAAATATCAGTTGATAAAAAATTATCTGAATCATTGTTAATCTATGCGTAATACTAATTATTATAAAATAGGTAACGGTCTATGATAACCCGAAATGACATTTATAAGCGTTTTATCATTTATTTGTGACAGTGTCGTATAAATAAGGAATCATTTGTAACAATTTGTCAGAGTTATCTAAATTGCAAGGTCTGGGCTGGACAACTTATGATTAAATAAAGTATTTACGAGCTGGTCTGGGGGACCTCTAAAACATAATTATATAAATGTGAATCATTTCTGTTCTTAAATAAAATTTACACACACTCAGTAACGCCCCAACTCAGAGTCGCTAACGGTTGCTTAAATCGCTCCTTAGTACACAATTTGTATGGTGATTCTTTACTAAGGAGCGATCAAAGTAACCATGGGCGTAACTCGACTACATAGCCGTCTATTATTATTTACACAATAAATATTGAGTAGACTAGAATAGAGCTAACATAGGTTTAATTATAAAAATGCAGCTTACTATGCACTGAAATTACCTCAAAAATAGTCCTGCACTCAGCTTTAAAAGCTGAATTTAGTGTTAGGCCTTCTTTCCACGTAAACGTAAGTCATACACGTGCGCTATCCTCAATTTTATTGTCGCCCGGTTGCAGTTTGCTTGCATCTGGCATAGTAAAAGTACAAATCTGTCCACGGAGCTGCGGAGGAAGCGACCTCGTCGCGTTTGCCTATGTTTCAGTGTGCATCTTGCATACAATCGTCAAATGAAGCGCCGTGGACAGTGAGCTTAAACGGAAAATCTCAACGTCACTCGTCATAACGTTCAGAATTTTATAAATTCACTAACAAATGCATCAATTAATAGGTAAAAAATAAATTTTCAAGCTATACAATCAAAGTGTACATACAGGTCAACCTAATAAAAATGTGTTAAAATAAGTAGGTATTACTAGGTATGTATAAAAAGAATAGTAAGTAATGACTTGTACACATTTTTAGAAATTACCTGATGAGTTTTATTACAATTAAGAAAACAGTTAATAAAACGGGGAATACAAGAAATTAATTAAACACTTAATAGAAATAATATCAACTATTTAAGACGTGGGTGCTATTTAATAGATGTAAGAAATAAGTGCTTAAAAACAAAGTGCAATACCAGAACATAATTGTAGCCTTACTATAATAGTCTATTATGAAATACTTCTGAGTGAAGCGTGTTTAATCAGGCACTAATTAAATTCGAAGCACAGAATAAACAATCTTAAAAATATAGTAGTAGGGTTGATATATGTATATCAAACTGTTAGTAAGTCTCTTCGAATAAACACCACGATTAAATAGCAATAACCATGGATGTATTACTCATAACAATGTTATGCATAATTTGTAATTAACACTGTTCTGATTTGAGTTAAGCAGAATTTTAAGACGCGTTAAATCACTAAAATTAAATTCCTATTTTTAATGTGTATATCCATTAGGGGCCATCCATAAATTAACACCAACTCATGTCACATGACTAATTTCATGACTTTATGACCCCTCCCGCCCTCCTCGTCACAGCTGGTCACATGGTACTTTTTTCAGGATGAATTTTAAAATTGTTTGGTATGAGACATGGAAAATCCAGTAATTAAACCGTAGTAGAAGCAACATTTTACATTTTTTAGGGTTCCGAAGTAAAATCAAAACCCTAATAGTTTCGTCATGTCCGTCCGTCTGTCTGTCTGTCTGTCTGTCTGTCCGTCTAAAGCAAAGCGCCGGGACCTTTAGTGCTAGAAAGCTGTAATTTCGCATGGATATACATATTTAGGTTCAGGTTTAAGAGAATCTTTATTTCTCATAAGAATACACTATTCACTTACATGAGAAACATTTAAAGTTTAACAAAACAAATAAAGGGCATTAAGTGCGTACAAGTAAAAAATTATAAAACTTGAGGGTAATACAAAAAAATTGCGTATGATAACTTGGAAGTAACACAGATGTAAAGAGTATACGAAACTGGATGTGGCTTTGAGCGTAGTATGCCTTATGTTGTGTGTTATTTATTTAGGATGTGAAATTTAAGTAATTTTTTAAATGTTATTAAAGATTTTGCTTGTTTTATATCTAAAGGTAATTTATTGTAAAGCAGAGCTCCTTCATGCATGATATTTCGCTTGCCGTAATTAGTTCGAGGTATGTGTAGTAAAATGTTATTAGCGCTTCTTAATCTGATTTTTTGGACTTGAAATTTCTTTGTAAAAGTTATATTGGTATGTATGTCTTTATTTAGGATTTTTCTTAGCAAAATGCATGTGAATATATATACGTTTGTGATATTTTCATTATTTTTGTTTGTTTGTAAATTTTTTCGGTTGGGGTTAAAAAGTCGTAGTTAAACAATACTTTTATAAGTTTATTTTGTGCTATCTGTAAATTTGCTAAATTTGTTATACCTGCAGTACCCCATATTTCTACGAGATAGTCGATATGTGGCTTGACAAGTGAATTGTAGATGTTATATCTAACTTTACGCGGAATACAACGTACAATACCACGCAATGCACCTGTAAGCGAAGTAAGTTTAGATTTTACTTTTTCAATGTGTGGCTTCCATGTAAGACCGCGATCCATTACTAAACCCAGATACTTTTCGTGATCTACTTTATTTAGAATTTGGTTGTTGATTTTTAGGAACGAACAGTCAGGGACTTTTTTGTTTTTTGCAGCAAATACTATGTAGTTAGTCTTATTTACATTAATTGTGAGCAGATTTTTTCGAAACCATTTGTTTAAAACATCTAAATCACTTTGGGCACTTTGCATAATAGTTTCAAAACAATTACCAAAATAAAACATTGCTGTGTCATCAGCGTACAGCGAAAGTTCACCTTTTAGGTCAAGTTGACTGATGCTGTTAATGTAGATGAGGAATAAAAGAGGACCTAAAATTGAACCCTGGGGTACTCCACACGTGATATTTCTGGGGCTACTTTGGGTATTTCCAATTTTCACTATTTATTAAAACTCTACCACTTTATTTGACGTAAAAGGGTCACCACGGACCCTTAATTTATATTTATCTCAATAATCTTTAAAGCCAAATATTTCGCAAACGGTTGCGATGCTAATTTTGGTTAGAGTCAAGTATACCCCTCTATTGGCTAAACGGATGGAGTTGGACAAGTGAAAAAATTCTCAAAAATAGGTTATATGATGAATTTACAATGAAAACTATCACGGCTCGGTTACCATAAATAGTTAATGAGTAATAGACGATAAACTTACTACTTCGGAACCCTACATTGCGCGTGGCCTGACACGCACTTGCCCGGTTTTTTAATAATAAGATTAACCTTTGGCCGGTCTTACCTTTGCCTTTGATGGAAAAATTAATGTGTTAATTTGCTTTACTGATAGCTTCAAAAGGGTTCCTATTTGTAATGTAGAGGTATCAAAATTTGACATTGCTTTTACACGTTACACGTGACACGTGTAGTTATGAAGAGAATTATTTGAAGTGAAAATTACCATTAGAACCAGTTGGTTTCCGTGTAAATTAACAGGGCTTTATACCTGAATACACGTCGTTGGTTGTGTTAATATTAAATTAATCCAATTTATGACAATTTTGACGGTTATAATTAGGTTCACTTCCTATTCCTACCCAATCCCAGATACCTTCTAAATCTGTTTAACTATAGTTACTATATGAATATTAATCTATATCTATACTAATATATGTTTAAAGAGGAAATATTTAATTTTTTGTTTGCATTGAATAGGCTCCGAAATTACTGAACCGATTTCAAAAATTCTTTCATTGTTGGGAAGCTAAACTATCCCCGAGTAGCATAGGTATTTTCAAAAAAATTAACTATTGTGTATAGCTAGCTTCTACCCGCGACTTCGTCTGCGTGGACTTGAGAATTAGTAATCAAAAAAGATCCCGGCCAAATGTGAGTTAGAGTTGCGCACCGAGGGTTCTGTCCAAACTTACAGAACCGAATCACCTGCCTGCGTAGGTGAATAAACTTTAAGTAGACTTAAGACACCTGGGTGAATTAATTCAGGTGAAGGCAAAGTCGACAGCACCGAACATATGAGCAATATTAAATCATTCAGTAACAAACTTAACTTTACCGCTAGAAAACTATTCCTACCCAATCCCAGACACCTTCTAAATCTGTTTAACTATAGTTACTATATGAATATTAATCTATATCTATACTAATTATTATATTATATAATCCTAGACTTACCACTGACTTAACTATATAATTGTTCTCCCAGAAGGAGGCGAGATGGGACTTTGTTGTCTATGGCGGGTTTTCTCCGTTCCCCCTCGACACCTCGGGAAAAATCTGACATTTCACATTTTCAAGATGGCGGCCGCTCTGTGATTTTCAACTTTTTTGTTTATGGCTTTTTGCGGGATTTTTTTGGGGCGTTTCGACAAGTTTTGGGGGCGATATACGACAACTTTAGAAAAAATTGAAAAAACAAGATGGCCGCCGAGATATTCGACTTTGAATTTTTTCGATTTTAGAGGTCACTTTGCGGGGTCGCATCGGGGTGGTTTTTCAACTTTTTTGCAATGTTTTTTGTGTGTTCGTTTGACTGTATCCTCAATTTTGATATTTCGGGTATATTTATTTTTTTCACAAGATGGCGGACGCGGTGGCGGCCATTTTGAAAAATGTACGAAAAACGACGTTTTTTGGGTGAATTTTTCTTCGGGTTGGCAACATTTGAGCGGGTGTCTTTGTTCCGGGCGGTTATGTAACTTGACCCAAAGTGTTGCCAGGTTGAGTTTTTTTTTCTTTTGTTGATACATTTTTTTGGACTTTTTATTCAAGAATATGAAAAGTAGAAGGAGCAATATTTTTAATCGAAATGTCACACGGGCAAACGTGTCATGGTCGTCGTAATGACATTTGACCATTTTCGTCGATGTCGACTGGCAACACTGGGTGCTGGATTTTTTTTTTCGTTTTACGAAAAGTCGAATTGATCTCCCGGAAGGAGTGGTGGGGGGTAGGTACGATGTATGAGGGAATTTTTTGTTTGCCTCCGTGTCTATGGGAAAAATCCGACCTTTCAAAAATCCAAGATGGCGGCCGAGTCGAAATGACCAACTTTTTTTTTCACTATGCACCTACCCGAGATTGGTGTCGTTTTCGGCTAATGTTGGGAAACGTGTTACGATGAAATTGGAAAAAAATAAAAAAACAAGATGGCCGCTGAGATATTTTACTTTAAAATTTTTCAATTTTGGAGGTGATTTTGCGGGGTCGGATTGCAAGGGGTTTTCAACTTTTTTTCGATTTTTTTTCGCTGTTGCCTCGGGTCTATCCCCAATTTTGACGTTTGGGGTATATTTTTTTTTTCTTAAAGATGGCGGATCCCATGGCGGCCATTTTGCAAAATGTACAAAAAATTGCATTTTTTGAGGTGAAAAATCTTGAGGTTGGCAACATATGAGGGGGTCACTTTGTATCGGGCGGTTGTGGGGCTTAGTCTGAAGTGTTGCCAGGTTACGTTAATTTTTTTTTCATTCATACATTTTTGTGAACTTCCTATTCAAAAATATAAAAAGTAGAAGGAAAAACATTTTTAATCAAAAAATTTCACCAAAAAATTTTCCGTGGTCATCGCAATGACATTTGACCATTTTCATCAAAATTAACTGGCAACACTGGCTGCTGGATTTTTTTTTCACGTTTTTTCACATTTCGAGTAGCCCAGCCGAAAGTATTGGTGGGGGGTAATAATAATGTATGGAGAAGTTTCTTGACTACCTATGGTTATTATAGGAAAAATACGACCATTCGAAAATTCAAGATGGCGGCCGCTCGGCGATTGTCAACTTTTTGTTTACACTGAGCACCTACCCGACATTGGTGTCGTTTTCGGCTAATCTTGGGGCGACTAATATGACAAAGTTGGAAAAAATTGAAAAAACAAGATGGCCGCCGAGATATTTTAGTTTGAAATTTTTCAATTTTAGAGGTGTCTTTGCGGGGTCGCATCGCGGTGGTGTTTTAACATTTTTGCGATATTTTTCCTCTGTTGGCTCTGGTCTATCCTCAATTTTGACATGTTGGATATATTTTTTTTTTCGACAAGATGGCGGATCCCGTGGTGGCCATTTTGTAAAATGTACGAAAAATTGCATTTTTTGAAGGAAAAAATTTGTAGGTTGGCAACATTTGAGGGGGTCACTTTATATGAGGCGGTTGTGTAACTTGACTGAAAGTATTGCCAGGTTACGTTGATTTTTTTGTCATTCATACATTTTTGTGAACTTTCTATTCAAAAATGTAAAAAGTAGAAGGAGAACCATTTTTAATCAAAAAATTGCACTACAAGATTTTTTGTGGGCGTCGTAATGACATTTGACCATTTTTATCTCAATCAACTGGCAACACTGGAGTCCAGAATTTTTTTCACTTTTCGAGTAGCTGAGCCGAAACTATAGATCAAGGGTATAGAAAATGTATGGGAGATATTTTTAAATTAATATACTCGTTTTAGAAAAACTATAAAATTTCAGTGTTGCCATACAAAAAATAATAATTTTCATACAAATTTATTTTTGGATCGAATATTTCGTTATTATAATGTTTGGGACATTTGTAGGTACTGACATTTTGTAAATTTTGGTGAAAAAAAATTCAGTGTTGCCATATAAAAAATAATTATTTTCATACAAATGTATTCCTTTTTCGAATGTTTGAGGCTGTTGTCTCCGTTTGATGTCTTTATAACGTATGAGGCGATTGCAGGTACTAAAGAGATGGACACGTTGGTGTAACCAATATTTAGTGATGCCATACAAAAAATAATAATTTTCATACAAATGAATTTTTTGTATGTAATATTTCAAGCTTTTGTCTCTTTTTGATGTCATTAAAATGTATAGGACGTTTGTTGCTACTGTTAGATCGGTCAAATCCGTATAAACGTGTTTCAGTGTTGCCATAAAAATGATTAACTTGCAGTGTTGCCATACAAAAACAAGTATTTTTCACAAAAATCTATATCGACTATTTGGGAGTTGGGACTGTTGTTTGCATTTAATGTCTATAAAATGTATGAGGCGTTTATAGGTACAAATCGACTGCACATTATATGAGTGAAAAAAAAAATCCGTGTTGGCATACAAAAAAATATTTTATTGTTCAATCTTGAAAACAAAATTAACGTGTACACATTTAAAATCTCGAAAGATAATTTAAGACATCATTCAAGATATTTTTTTTGTACCATTATAGTATTGTTATTATCTACTGGTCTGGTCTGATGTGATTGTCTGTTTCTTGACCGACTCCTATCCGATAGTTTTGTTTGATTTTGTCATTTATATTTACTGCTCTCTACTCTGCCCTATACTGCTTTGAATAGTCATTATGTGTGTAGGCAAAATTAATTTTGAGTATAATTATTTTTAAATCATAACTAAAAGGTGATAAATACTGGTTAAGCCCTATTTACCTACTAATAGAAGCAAAAAGCTTCTTTTATACTATTATACAGCAGCAATATACAGCACCACGACAGCGTACGATTTGTTTGTAAATCGTCTCGCATCTCAAGTGTTGCCATATAAAGAAAAAATATACACATTTTTTGCATTTGCATACATACTAAAATGGCAGCTTAAAATATAATAATATCGAATTTACAGAATATCGGTTTAAGTCAGTTTTATTATTTTACTCCTAAACAGTTTCTAATAAATCATAGTTAAGAACCCTCAGCATTAAAAGAAACTCCATCATAATTGGTCTATTCATTTAGGAGATACTATGAGCTATTTCAGGTTATATTCTTTCCAAATTTGATCGAAATTCGTCCAGTGTTATTTGCGTGAAAGAGTAGCTCTTAGGGGGTTAACAAAAATTATCTCTTAGTGCTCCCCTACACTCCCGAAGGAACATAATTAAATTATACATGCCAAAAGCTTCTTGCGCCCAGTAGCTTCAACTGTGCGATTGTAAATTGTAATGTAATGTTACTACAAAACGGTCTTCAAATTTTTCCCGTATGACATTGCTTCTCACCACACTTCATTTTTCTTGATCAACCGGAACGTAAACTTAAGTCTTTAGTTAGGGGATAGCAATGATATTATAAAAATAGAGGTAGATATGTCACTAGCGCGCCGAAGATGAAGAGCGTAACTTGGGCTAATTAGCCCAACTGCTCGCAGTCGCTCTGTCAATACTCTGTCGATACGCACGCTTTTATTGTTGCCAGAAATCCTTGAGATTTGACATACAGCGTTAAAATGCCCTCGTGTATTATGCGTAAATGCACTAATTACACAAGTAAAAGAATTAAAATTGATGGAGTAACATACCGCACGTCAGTTATCATGATTTATTGCATTTTATATAATTTCAATATTTCTCTAACAAAATAAATATGGCGGCATGACAACGCCGGCCGCACATAGCATAAGTCCAGTTTTTGTGCAAATTGACTTTAGACCATATCAGTAACTAAATAAGGTCTTAAATCAATTTGCCCAAAAACTGGACCTATTGCACTCTTCGTTAGGACGGCAGATAGGGCGGACATAGATTAACATATACAGAAGTGACGATATATCGATGCTGTCCCCATTTGTATGTTTATTGTTAAGTACAGAGATAATTTTCTCACGAGGACACGTATTGTCATAAAACCGTACCGTATTAGTATCGAGTATTGTAATAGAGCCTAACATAAAGAAATTCATGAATAATCTATACTAATATATATAGAGAAAAGATTTTTTGTTTGCATTGAATAGGCTCCGAAACTACTGAACCGATTTGAAAAATTCTTTCATTGTTGGGAAGCTACACTATTCCCGAGTAACATAGGCTATATTATATTTTCAAAAAAATTTGGGATTCTTAATAAAACTCCAATAATGTAACCCAAGGTGTAAAAAAATAAGAAAACCGAAGCTACTCGTATAATTTAAATTAAAAAGTATATAATACTTAAAACTTTTTTGTATCCGTCGATAAGCACATAGAAAAATTTAACCCTTATTGTAAAAATATTCGTATAATATATATATATATATATGTAACCCTTAGTGTAAATATATATTAGGTGTGAAGTATGTATTGATGAGTTGTTTACATGCAATAAATTGTGGTTTCATAAATTAATCGTATTCGTATTAAGTACGTCTTTCACCATACGCGATTACGGTTCAACCACAATAAAGGAATCTAATATATTTAAAGTGTAGTTCAACTGCGTTGCCAACATAATAAATTAATATTTTAAAGAAATGCGTTTTATTAACTACCTACAGAATAAATAAGATGCTATGTAATAAGTTATTTAATGAATAACACGCCATACCTACTGCTTAGGCTGACATATAGGTACATGAAAAAGGTCGTGGTCCCTATAAGTAAGCGTATTTACTTTATTCGTAAATGTGTCACCATATTTAATATTTCATCACCGAAATCCCAAAATGTTGCAAAATAGTTTTGAAATTACAACTTCCTTCCTTAAGTTTATTTTTAGGTACTTTCAATCTACTGACTGTACTGATAACTGAATTTGTTAGTCTTTGCCGAAAGCCAACCAATCAAATCATCTGCACGATAATCTCTACAATATTGTGGAAATGGGCAGAGTTGCCAACACTAAATTTTTTTCGATAACTTCACAGTTTTTAGTTTAGACCACCAAAATTAAATCTAGTTTAAACTGAAAATCAAGACGATGTGCAGATTGAAAACAAGTCAGTTTTAGTAGAAATTGTTAAGATTTAAAGTTGATTTACGAATATAAGTATAATTTTCTTAACGTAATATTAAGTTGTTTTGCACAATTTTATTTGTTGGCAACACTGGTCAATGTTTGATGACGCGAACAACAAACACTAGCTGTCTTTTTCACTATTATGGTTTTAGTAAAGCTATCTCTTTTACATAATTTACCAATGTAGTGATTGCCTGATTGGTGTAGGGAAACAAAAGATAAACGTGTGTGTGTTTCGGAACAAATTTTTCGGCTGATTTGTAAGGGCATAACGTATCTATATTAAAACATCATTGGGGGATAGGTTTTGATTAACTTGAGAGTATCGAAAGAACTAAAAAAAAGCATAACAAAGAGTTTTATCATTGCGTTGACTTTTAAAAGCTTAATTTTTTCACAACTCTAAGGGATTGCACAGCAGACCTAAGAATTGGATATTATTTTTTAAATTAATACCTCCACGTATTCCTTAGTGAAAAGTTTTTGACAGACAACATACAGACAGACGGACCTTTTACTTCAAAAGCAAAAATAGAACGGAAAAGGACCCTAAAAATAATAATATAAAATATAAAAAAATATAAGCTACTGGCAGATACATTAAACATCCATACTAAAATATGCGCCTTATCCTGATAACAGGTCCATTCCGTTATAAAAATCGTCCTACTTTTAGATGCAGGTCATAAACTATCTGTGAGATAAATTTCATCCGAATCCGTTTAGCCGTATTAGCGTGACTGAATAAAGACATCCAAATTTTCACTATAGTATGTTCGTAGGATTTACATAATCTCTAAGTAGGTGATAAGTATTACAGTATAATAAAACTACTCTTTACAATGTATGAAATAAAACTATGTACCTATTGTACCTATATATCAAAGTGCCATTATTTAAGTAAGCTGAATTACAAGTCACATTATGATTTAATTGAGTACTTTTTTATGTCTTAATATAGGCCCTTAGAAAGGATTCAACTCCGAAATACATCACACATGGATGGAGTTGTTAAATTATGGACTGGTTGTTAAATAGTAACATTCCCAAAATTAAGTATTATTATAAATGCCTCACCACTGAGGTGTTCCACTCTTTACCTCTGGAACCCATCATCAGAACTATATTAAAGGCGGAATTGGGTAGAGAATTTAGGGTACTGTAGTTGTAAGTTTGTCGACCATCACTAATTAACTATTTAAGCTAACATTTTCATGAGAGTTTTCCTTTGAATTTCATCAATTTAAATATTCTACTGCCGTGGTCACATGTCCAACATCGACCATTTCGCTGGCACTACCCGAAAAAACTTATAAAGATTTTATTTTACCACTTTGTAGTTTTGATAAATAAGTATGTGTATCCATGCCAAATTACAGCTTTCTAGCGCTAAGGATCTCGGCGCTATACTGCGGACGGACGGAGAGGCGGACATGTAGAAACTATTATTATTTACTAGCTGACCCGGCGAACTTCGTATCGCCTAATGCTAAATAAATTATCGCGTAATGAATGTAGGTTTAACAAATCAGAGATCATTAAATTTCCTCTCCCTCTCCCCGCTCCATCTCCGATAGGAGATCCCCTATCCCTCACCCTCTCTCTCCTTACTCTGGCCCTCTCCATCTCTCTCCTTCTTACTCTGCCCCTCTCCCTCTGTCCCGTCTCCTTCTCCCACTCCCTGTCTCTCTCTCTCTCCCTCTCGCTCTCCTCCCTCTCCCTCTCTCTCCTTCTTACTCTGCCCCTCTCCATCTCTCTCCTTCTTACTCTGCCCCTCTCCCTCTCTCCCATCTCCCTTTCCTGCTCCCTCTCTGTCCCACTTCACGTTCGTCTCCCGCTCCCAGTCCCTCTCCCGCTTTCTGTTTCGCTCTTTCTCCCTCCCCGCTTTCTGCCCCTCTCCCTTTCCCTCTCCTCCCGCTCCTGGTCCCTGTCTCGCTTCCTGTCCCTCTCCCCTCCCCCTCCCGTCAAAAAAAATAGTGTGAAGCCGAACATGTCGCAAAAAGACCCGTGAATCGAAAAATCGAAATTTCTCAGACCAATTAAATTTTTGAAAAAAACTATTTATTTATTTGTTCTTTTGCGGAAGAAAAAGGCACGCGCGCTGCTTTAGCAGCGCGCGCCCCACGCAAAAACCTAGTTATATTATATAATCCTAGACTTACCACTGACTTAACTATATAATTGTTCTCCCAGAAGGAGTTGAGATGGGACTTTGTTGTCTATGGCGGGTTTTCTCCATCCCCCCCCGACACCTCGGGAAAAATCTGACATTTCACATTTTCAAGATGGCGGCCGCTCTGTGATTTTCAACTTTTTTGTTTATAGCTTTTTGCGGGATTTTTTTGGGGCGTTTCGACAAGTTTTGAGGTCGATATACGAAAACTTGGGAAAAAATCGAAAAAACAAGATGGCCGCCGAGATATTCGAGTTTGAAATTTTTCGATTTTAGAGGTCACTTTGCGGGGTCGCATCGGGGTGGTTTTTCAACTTTTATTAAATATTTTTTTAGTGTTGTCTTGAATGTATCCTCAATTTTGATATTTTGGGGATATTTATTTTTTCGACAAGATGTCGGACGCAGTGGCGGCCATTTTGAAAAATGTACGAAAAACGACGTTTTTTGGGTGAATTTTTCTTCGGGTTGGCAACATTTGAGCGGGTGTCTTTGTTCCAGGCGGTTATGTAACTTGACCCAAAGTGTTGCCAGGTTGAGTTTTTTTTTCTTTTGTTGGTACATTTTTTTGGACTTTTTATTCAAAAATATGAAAAGTAGAAGGAGCAATATTTTTAATCAAAAAGTCACACGGGCAAACGTGTCGTGGTCGTCGTAATGACATTTGACCATTTTCGTCGTTGTCGACTGGCAACACTGGCTTCTGGAATTTTTTTTTCGTTTTGCGAAAAGTCGAATTGATCTCCCGGAAGGAGTGGTGGGGCGTAGGTACAATGTATGTGAGAATTTTTGGTTTGCTTTCGTGTCTATGGGAAAAATCCGACCTTTCAAAAATCCAAGATGGCGGCCGAGTCGAAATGACCAACTTTTTTTTTCACTATGCACCTACCCAAGATTGGTGTCGTTTTCGGCTAATGTTGGGAAACGTGTTACGATGAAATTGGAAAAAAATAAAAAAACAAGATGGCCGCCGAGATATTTTACTTTAAAATTTTTCAATTTTGGAGGTGACTTTGCGGGGTCGGATTGCAATGGGTTTTCAACTTTTTTCCGATTTTTTTTCGCTGTTGCCTCGGGTCTATCCCCAATTTTGACGATTGGGGTATATTTTTTTTTTCTTAAAGATGGCGGATCCTATGGCGGCCATTTTGCAAAATGTACAAAAAATTGCATTTTTTGAGGTAAAAAATTTTGAGGTTGGCAATATTTGAGGGGGTCACTTTGTATAGGGCGGTTGTGAGGCTTGGTCTGAAGTATTGCCAGGTTACGGTAATTTTTTTTTCATTCATACATTTTTGTGAACTTTCTATTCAAAAATATAAAAAGTAGAAGGAGAAACATTTTTAATCAAAAAATTGCACCAAAAAATTTCTCGTGGCCGTCGTAATGACATTTGACCATTTTCATCAAAAATAACTGGCAACACTGGCTGCTGGATTTTTTTTTCACGTTTTTTCACATTTCGAATAGCCCAGCCGAAAGTATGGGTGGGGGGTAATAATAATGTATGGAGAAATTGCTTGACTATCTGTGGTTATTATAGGAAAAATACGACCATTCGAAAATTCAAGATGGCGGCCGCTCGGCGATTGTCAACTTTCTTTTTATTCTTGCCATCCACCCGACATTGGTGTCGTTTTCGGTTAATCTTGAGACGACAAATACGATGAAGTTAGAAAAAAATTAAAAAACAAGATGGCCGCCGAGATATTTCAGTTTGAAATTTTTCAATTTTCGAGGTGTCTTTGCGGGGTCGCATCGCGGTGGTGTTTTAACATTTTTGCGATATTTTTCCTCTGTTGGCTCTGGTCTATCCTCAATTTTGACATGTTGGATATATTTTTTTTTTCGACAAGATGGCGGATCCCGTGGTGGCCATTTTGTAAAATGTATGAAAAATTGTATTTTTTGAAGGAAAAAATTTGTAGGTTAGCAACATTTGAGGGGGTCACTTTGTAAGGGGCGGTTGTGTAACTTGACTGAAAGTGTTGCCAGGTTATGTTGATTTTTTTTTCATTCATACATTTTTGTGAACTTTCTATTCAAAAATGTAAAAAGTAGAAGGAGAAACATTTTTAATCAAAAAATTACACCACAAGATTTTTTGTGGGCGTCATAATGACATTTGACCATTTTTATCTCAATCAACTGGCAACACTGGAGTCCAGAATTTTTTTCACTTTTCGAGTAGTTGAGCGGAAACTATAGATCAGGGGTATAAAAAATGTACTGGAAATATTTTTAATTTAAAATAGTCGTTTTGGAAGAACTATAAAATTTCAGTGTTGCCATACAAAAAATAATAATTTTCATAGAAATTTATTTCTGAATCGAATATTTCGTTATTATATTGTATGGAGCGTTTGTAGGTATTTACATTTTGAAAATTTTGGTGAAAAAAAATTCAGTGTTGCCATACAAAAAATTATAATTTTCATACAAATGTATTCGTTTTTCGAATGTTTGAGGCTGTTGTCTCCATTGTATGTTTTTATAATGTATGAGGCGTTTGTAGGTACTAAAAGGCCGGATACGTTGGTGTAACCATTGTTTAGTGATGCCATACAAAAAATAATAATTTTCATACAAATAAATTTTTGTAGGTAGTGTTTCAGGCTTTTGTCTCCTTTTTATGTCATTAAAATGTATACGACGTTTGTTGCTGCTGATAGATCGGTCACATCCGTGTAAATGTGTTTCATTGTTGCCATAAAAAATGAGAAACTTTCAGTGTTGCCATACAAAAAATTATAATTTTCATACAAATGTATTCTTTATTCGAATGTTTGAGGCTGTTGTCCCCATTTGATGTCTTTACAATGTATGAGGCATTTGTAGGTACTAAGGGACCGGACACGTTGGTGTAACCAATAAATAGTGATGCCATACAAAAAATAATAATTTTCATACAAATTAATTTTTGAATGTAATATTTCAGGCTTTTGTCCCCTTTTGATGTCATTAAAATGTATACGACGTTTGTTGCTACTGATAAATCGCTCCCATAAGTGTAAACATGTTTCAGTGTTGCTTTAAAAAATGATAAAGTTTCAGTGTTGCCATACAAAAACAAGTATTTTTCATAAAAATCTATATTGAACACTTCGGACTATTATTTGCATTTGATGTCTATAAAATGTATGAGGTGTTTATAGGTGCAAATAGATTGCACATTATATGAGTGAAAAAAGGCGGCCAAGTGCGAGTCGGACCCGCCCATGAAAGGTTCCTTAGCAGCAAGAATAAAAGGTAAATTGCGGTTTACGATTTATGACGTATTAAAAAAACTACTTACTAAATCTTGTTCAAACCAATTTTCTGTAGAAGATTGCATGGTAATGTACATCATATATTTTTTTTAGTTTTATCATTCTCTTATTTTAGAAGTTACGGGGGGGGGACACATTTTGCAACTTTGGAAGTGTCTCTCGCGCAAACTATTGAGTTTAGAAAAAAATGATACTAGAAACCTCAATATAATTTTTGAAGACCTTTGAACCTCCAAAATTTATTGTTTTTTTTTTTCTATTTTTGTGTGAAAATCTTAATGCGGTTTATTGAATACCTATATCGTTCATATAGTTTCGGAAAAAGTGGCTGTGACATACGGACGGACAGACAGACAGACTGACAGACAGACTGACAGACAGACAGACAGACATGACGAATCCATAAGGGTTCCGTTTTTTGCCATTTGGCAGGGTTCCGAAACTTTTTATTGTTCAATCTAGAAAACAAAATTAACGTGTAAATACATTGCATACATTTTGAACATCATTCAAGACATTTCTACCATTAGTGTTTTTATTATTACCGACTGATCTGATCTGGAAGTGATTGTCTGTTTCTTCGACTTTTTTATCCGATAGTTTAGTTTGAACCTGTTTTTGTCATGTATGTAGGTAATATTTCTGCCCTTTACTGCTTTGAATAGTTATTATTTGTGTAGGCAAAATTAATTTTTAGTGTAATTATTTTAAAATCATAACTAAATTGTGAAAAATACTTTACATGGTTAAGCCTACCTACTTACCTACTAATAGAAGCAAAAAGCTTATTTAATTATATTCTATAGTAGCTATATTCAACACTACACAGTCTACGATTTGTTTGTAAATCGTCTCGCATATTTGTCTGGTGAAGAAAATCTCAAATGTTTCCAGATAACTAAAAAATATGCACATTTTTTGCATTAGCATTTGTATACATACTAAAATTACAACTAAAAATATAATAAAAAATAACACGACATGTATGACGCAGAATATCAGTTAAAGTCAGTTTTATTATTTTACGCCTAAACAGATATACATAAATTATAATAGTTAAGAACCCTCTCAATCACCTCAGCATTAAAATAAACTGCATCATAATCGGTCCAATCATTTAGGAGATACGATGCCACAAACAGACACATACACATCAAAATTATAACACCCCTCTTTTTGCATCGGAGGTTAAAATATATTGTACTAGCTTTAGCCCGCAGTTTCGCCCGCCTGAATGATATTTTTCAACATTTTTTAGTTTTCATGAACTTATCAGTGAAAGTCCTATCAAAATTGGTTCAGCCAATGGAATTTCGAGATAAAAAATATCCTATGAGCTATTCCAGGTTATACTCGTTTACCAAATTTCATCGAAATCCGTCCAGTGTGATTTGCGTGAAAGAGTAACATCATACCCCCCCTTTTAACCCCCTTGGGGGGGCGGGATTTACAAAAATCATCTCTTAATGCGCTCCTAGACTCCCCAAGGAACATAAATGCCAAATTTTAGCTTCTTGCGCCCAGTAGCTTCGGCTGTGCGATTGATTGTAAATTGTATTGTAATGTTACTAATTTATTTTTAATAAAATGGTCTTCAAATTTTTCCCTTTACTTGTGTATCCTACGACATTCCTTCTCTCCACATTTCATTTTTCTTGATCAACCTTAACGTAAACAGTAACTTAAGTCTTTAGTTAGGGGATAGGTTTTGATTAACTTGCAAGTGTCAAAAGAACTAAAAAAAAGCATAACAAAGAGTTATTGCGTTGACTTTTAAAAGCTTAATTTTTTCACAACTCTAAGGGATTGCACAGCAGACCTAAGAATTGGATATTATTTTTTAAATTAATACCTCCACGTATTCCTTAGTGAAAAGTTTTTGACAGACAGACGGACCTTTTACCTCAAAAGCAAAAATAGAACGGAAAAGGACCCTAAAAATAATAATATAAAATATAAAAAAATATAAGCTACTGGCAGATACATTGAACATCCATACTAAAATATGCCCCTTATCCTGATAACAGGTCCATTCCGTTATAAAAATCTTCCTACTTTTAGATGCAGGTCATAAACTATCTGTGAGATAAATTTCATCCGAATCCGTTTAGCCGTATTAGCGTGACTGAATAAAGACATCCAAATTTTCACTATAATATGTTCGTAGGATTTACATAATCTCCAAGTAGGTGATAAGTATTACATCTGCCCCTCTCCTTCTCTCCCGTCTCCTTCTCCCACTCCCTGTCTCTCTCTCTCCCTCTCGCTCTCCTCCCTCTCCCTCTCTCTCCTTCTTACTCTGCCCCTCTCCATCTCTCTCCTTCTTACTCTGCCCTCTCCCTCTGTCCCATCTCCCTTTCCTGCTCCCTCTCTCTCCCACTTCACGTTCGTCTCCCGCTCCCAGTCCCTCTCCCGCGCCCAGTCCCTCTCCCACTTTCTGTCTCGCTCTTTCTCCCTCCCCGCTTTCTGCCCCTCTCCCTTTCCCTCTCCGCCCGCTCCTGGTCCCTGTCTCGCTTCCTGTCCCTCTCCCCTCCCCCTCCCGTCAAAAAAAAATAGTGTGAAGCCGAACATGTCGCAAAAAGACCCGTGAATCGAAAAATCGAAATTTCTCAGACCAATGATATTTTTGAAAAAAAAACTATTTATTTATTTGTTCTTTTGCGGAAGAAAAAGGCACGCGCGCTGCTTTAGCAGCGCGCGCCCCACGCAAAACCTAGTATATGTATAAAGAGGAAATATTTAATTTTTTGTTTGCTTTGAATAGGCTCCGAAATTACTGAACCGATTTCAAAAATTCTTTCATTGTTGGGAAGCTAAACTATCCCCGAGTAGCATAGATATTTTCAAAAAAATTAGGGATCCTTAATAAAACTCCAATAATGTAACCCAAGGTGTAAAAAAATAAGAAAACCGAAGCAAAGCGAGGGCGGTTACTCGTACTATGACACTAAAGCATAGGTTTCCCGAAGATAGCTAGTTACAACTAAATAATAAATCTTGTTTGTGTATTATTATTTTCGTCTCAGCCCGTCAATATTTCTAACGAAGCGATAAATATAATGGATTTCCTTAATTAGTTGCGTAGTATGTGATTGCAAATTGCAAGTTTCATTAAAACGACTACTTAATAATAGCTATGATTGTTTCTTTGAATTCGAGTCACTCGTGTGATTTGTTTATGTTAGTGTTTCTCAAAGTGGACTCATAGTTTCATACAATTAAATGGTTTAAGAACTTTAAGAGGTAATAATAAACAAACATGCATGTTTTCTTGACATTTTAAAGTAAATGAAACTCATATTACAACTGCTAATCATTGTTTTTTAACCGCATAACACCCAATTCGTACTTACCAATAAAAAAAATATTATTTTACTAAGGCTTCGGGCTTCTGCTTCTTGTCAAGCAATATTTTTGCTTGACGAAAGCACCGATTTGTAAGTAAAGATGTAAGTAAAAAAGTTTGAGAACCAGAGACGTACATTATGATCGTATTTGAATCGTGATCGGCTAAAAATAACTTTTCCATTAGAAATCCTCGGAATGTAAAGAATTAGATAATTTGTTAAGTCATTAAAAGTTATAATGACTTAAAAAATGTGTCGAGTATGAATATTTGTATTTCTCGAATATACAGTTGCTGATGATCCTAATGGACTTTACAGCTTCACGAGACCAGGACAGAATATATACATAGATAAGTATAGATAATTAAAAAGTTTTGACCTGTTTTATTTTCTGTCGCTTCGAAATCTTTAAAGATTCTAATAATACTTGGTATATTAAATTTATTCGTGTTTTTAAATGACTGTTATCTGAGAAATGACTGTTACTGATAATTATTTTACTTAACAGATTTTGTTGACAGTTTTTTTGCTATTACCTAAGTGTCATTTGATAGTTATTTTCTTTGAAGTATGTTTATTTTCAGAAAAAAAGCTTTTAAGAAAAGCTTTTACTTACAAAGCTATGATAACTAATTACTCTGAAAGCACTTATTCTTTCATATTATATTCATGGTAGGTAGGTAAAAGCAGGTTAATTAATTAATGATCTAAAGCTAAATATCTGAGAATTCTCTATTATGTTTTTAACGACATTAAGTAGGTAACCTCAGTACGTCTTGCTACCTCTAATTATGAAACGACCGGAGACCGGTATTGGTACGAGTATAATGTAATGTTGTGATTTATTGTTTGAATAACAAAAAACAAGAACAATGTGATAAACTTAATGAAGTTAGATAAGTCCAAAAATAAAAACTAGAGGATATAAATGAATCTAGGAACTTTTAAGTGTAGATTTTCGTATAAATCCATGGGTAGGAAATAGGAATCTCTATCGACATAATATTTTTTTTTGTTTTTAATAATAGTCCGTTTATTATTGGGGGCCATCCATAAATTACGTCACACGTTAGGGGGGAGGGGGGGGATGAAGTGTGACATTGTGTGACAAGGGGTGGGAGGGGGTTCTAAGTTTCATGACGTCACATTTCAAAATCGAATAATTGGTATGTATAGGTAAATATTTAAAAAAAATAATGGAAATAAAACTTATTTCGAAACTGCTGTTTTAATTTAATAATTTCTAGGTGTAGAATTTCATAATATGTGACGTCACACTAGGGGGGGGAGGTCTCTCAAATGTGACCAGCTGTGACAAGGGGGGGAGGGGTCAAAAAGTCATGAAATTAGTGTGACGTAATTTATGGATGGCCCCTTGCTGATGTAGAAATATACACATTTAGTAGATGCATAGCTTTTTAAGAGAATCAATGTGGCATGAACTCTCAAACTCAATAACTTCTTAACCGTTTTGACATTAAATGTCAAAACTTTTTCCACACAAATCAAGGTGCGTTTATTCCAGTTAATCTTGGAAAATGATTAATCAGTTTGGATGCAGTTTTCATGTGTTTTCTGTTTTCAGGATCATGTTTTATAGTGAGCCTGGGTTAACATTTACTGTTTGCTATAGTTTGCTTTGCTTCGGACAGACGTGTAGACGGACGGACAGACAGACAGACGGACGGACGGATGGATGGATGTACGGACATGACGAAACTATAAGGGTTCCGATTTTGCTTCGGAACCCTAAAACAAAAAAGAGCTGGTTCTCAATTCGACTGTATTTTTTTTATGTGTTATGTACCTACATTATAACTTTTTACTGGGTGTACCTACTGATTTTGTTGATTCTTTTTATATTCGAAAGCTGGTGATTGTCATGTGGATTGTGGTCACATTTTTTGAGCGAGATCTGACGAGTAGTTTTTGAGTTATTCCTAACTTCGAAATCTGCAATTTTTTTTAGAAGAATTATGTCTATCGGTCGGTACAGCACTGGAGCTGCAGGAGGAAGATGGAAGGAATATAATGACGAGCTAATAAAGAAAATAATTCAACCAATGGTAAGAATAAAAGTAGTCATTTTGAAGGTACCGGATAAATAATATTAAGCCTTAAAAATCTACCTGCATCAGTTATTTATATATTTTGTTATTACCCAATTAATTTTAAATAGGGACGCATTCCCTGAATCTATGTTTTTTATTCCAATGTGAGATCTATCATATCTTAAAAAAATCTTAAATTGAAAAAAAAAAACTGTATCTGTGGTGACACTGGTGACGTACCTATCTGGGAAATAATTTGTTCCGCTATAATATGCATAAAATATTATGACTTACCAAATAATGTTCTGCTTGTTGTATAATCCAATCCAAATATTATCGTAAGGATTCTTCAGCCAAATATCGTCGTATTTCTTTAAACGCACTTATCAACGTGTAATACAGAATAGTTGATACAAAAATCCGTAAACAATATTTGATCGCGTCGGTCATCACAGAAATTGGAAAAAATAACGTCACGGAACCATTATTTACGTTTCACGAGTAAAATATTTTCGCGCCAATACGAGACGCAACACGTGTGTCACGTATAGCGGTTTATGTCATACTGGACTCATGGACGTCAACAATAAAAAACTGACATTAGCGAAACGGTAGAGTACAATGCGCGCACGCATTGTCAGTTAGTAGAGAGGGACAGAATGACTCATTCTTCAGCTGCGTCATTCATTCTTCTAACAACCGGTTCGTAGCGCTATCACATCACAGTAAAGCTTATATTTGCATTGACCATGTGCTGTAAACTACCGGCAGTAATATAAAAGACTTTACGACATTGCAATTGTGACTAAGTTTGCTTAGCAAAAATAGTTTTATTATTTCTAAATGCAGCTCTCGTATTTAAAAAAAAAAATTCACGGTCACAGAAAAAACGTCACAATTCACATGCTTAAGTTTGGACTTACAAAAGGTGTATCTTTTATAGAAGTATTGAAGCAAAATATTATTAGGGTAGGCTACTAGAGGGTATGGGTCTCCACTCCACATAATTGAAGAGGTCTAAGGCATAGCTACTCTACCACGCTGATCCAGTGCGTATTTCGTAGAGGTGTTAGTGGCAAACCCACTAACTAGGTGTTAGGAGTCACTCGCTTGTTCAATTACTAATTAGGTACTTGGAACTGACACGAGGCAATGAATAATGAACCCCATAAATATTAATAAATAAATTTTATCTAGATATCTAACTTCTAGATATCTTGACAAATTAAACGAGAATTGATGTTAGGTGAAACTAATCAGGTATCTTGTACCTACAATATACCTACTACTTGAACCTCCCGCTAATTGAACTCTCACGCTAATTGCCTGCGTTGGAACGAATCATAAAACTAGTAGCTTGATCTTGCTTTGCTTCGGGACACCTACCAGTATTTCTTACATTTTTATATATTTAATATAGGTAATCCTATTTTCGCTAAGATCTTATGTTGTTTTGTTTAAAAAATCATTTATTAAAATAGTTTTAATTTAAAACTTTAACACAAATTTTCACAAATTTCCGAGTTTGAAATACCAATGCTAGATGAAAATGAAGATGAAAATTGTAGACCCAAAGTGAAAGTTACTAGCCTAACCATATTTTACGTACCAGGATGAAATAAACATAATAATAATACTCGGCTCCATTACAGTTGTTTTAAATGTACCATAAACCTATAGATAAGTATATTAAGTAGATTATATCTATTAATATTTCTGCTCGAAATAGGTATTAAGCTAATAACCTACTGTAGGACCAAATGCTTCACTTCGGTAAACTTCTTGTCTTTTTAGGTACCCCATAGATTACCCCCAATAGATACCGCATAAGTGAAATTTTCCTAGAGTTTGAACTCACAAAATTTGGTGGAAGGCGCGGGTTGCGGGGAACAAAACAATGCGCTGTGATTGGCTATTTCTTATTCATACTTGGACTTGACGGGTCAGTATTGGTCGACACTATTGTCGTCGACTTGTAAATGCACGTATGTGTTGGCGCGCGTCAATTGCCTTGTATACGGTATCTATTGGAGGTAATCTATGAGGTACCCTCACCATAAACAATTGAGTGAAATCCAAGGCTATGCGTTTGTCAGAGGTAAAGTAGCTGCTGAGCTATTTTATTTTTTATTTTTAAGTAATGACTGTGAAACATAAGGCTTGTCATAAGCAACGGAATGAGAAATAACATACATTTCTTTGCATAGCGTTGTTTCCTTACTTAGGCAAATGTCGTTTCTGAATACAGGGGTAACTTCCTTATCTTTCATATCGTTTCATAATAATCCATTCATCTTTTCTTTTTTTGTCCACTTTGTCCATCCACATTCATATCCATTTCTTATCGTCAAATGTTTCCTCTTGCCTCATCACATCACGACTTTCAGTTTTAACTTTTCTATTATTTGTGCCAGTTTCAATTTTTTTTTCTAATATTTTCTTAATTTAAATTATTTCTTAATTTAACCATTCTCGTCACTTCACATATCCACCTATACATAGGTTAGACCGGTTAAATATTAACTATTAAACATCAAAAAAATCTTCATCAACTTCCACGTATAGTATAATATTCTTTACTCCTGCAGTCAGAAGGCCTACTATGGGCTACTTGTAAAAACTCAAAACTTTTACTTGTTCAGCACAATTAATCCGGTAGCGTATTTTCCAAGTCGCAATAATATGCTTAAAAGAAAGTTTTCACAGTCCCCAGGCCTAGAGTAGTTCAACATTTGATCTGATTCAGCCTTATCTTTCTTCGTGAAGTTGAGCCCATAAATCTCAAAACATAGATGAAGCTGCTCTGATATATCTGTATCTACGAGTATACATCTATACATCTATACAAATAAATAAAATTGGAGTGTCTGTTTGTAATATTAAAATAACCTCTTTTTACTAAGTGCATTTGGATGTAGACACGGTACATATCAAAATAACATTTTTTTACAATTTTTGTCTGTCTGTTTGTTCTGGCTAATCTCTAAAATGGCTGGACCGATTTTGACGGGACTTTCACTGACAGTAGAGACAGTAGAGACAAGAGTAACTTAGGCTACTTTTATTTTAGAAAAAAAAAATAGTTTGTTAGGCGATACGAAGTTCTCCGGGTGAGCTAGTTGTATAATATAAGCTAAATAGCCGTTTTTATCTAAGTAGCTTCACACAAATATTGGTGAACATAGCTCCTTCTTTTATTTAGACAGTCTGACACTTGTATATAGTTTTTATTATTCAGGTAGTTTTTCTCACTCTTGTCTTCTTCTTTTCAATTTCTTTCTTCTTTTAAAATTATTTTATATCTACTTTCTTGATACTTAAAATATTTTTATTTGTAATAAAATATTCTTATAATATTCATCAAGACTAAGTGCTAAGAAAAAGCAGAAATCACAATTAAATTATATGCAGGACTCCTTAATATGAGTGAGAAGTAAATAATTCTTGACAAAAAATAACCGACTTCAAAATTAGGGATAACTCAAAAACTTCTCGTCAGATCTCGCTCAAATTTAAGCAGGATTATATGACAAGCACCAGCTTTCATTTAAAAAAAGAATTGTCAAAATCGGTTCACCCAGTCGAAAGTTCTGAGGTAACAAACATAAAAAAATACAGTTGAATTGAATATCTTCTCCTTTTTTGAAGTTGGTTAAAAACCGGGCAAGGGCGCGTCAGGCCACGCGCGATGTAGGTAAGGTTCCGAAATAGTAAGTTTATCGACTATTACTCAATAACTACTTATGCTAATTTAATATAGCCGTGATAGTTTTCTTTGTAAATTTATCATATAATCTATTTTTATCTCAAAAACTTTTGCACTTGTCCAACTCCAACCGTTTAGCAAGCAGGGGGGACCACTTGATTTTAACCAAAATAATAGCACTTTAAAGCCAAATGTTTCGCAAACGGACTCCTAAATCCAAAAATGAACTTAGAAGACCCATCATGTTTTTGAAAGATCTTTTCAACGATACACCACACTATATGGTGCACGACAAAGAAAAAATTCATCCTCACGTTATTTGTAGGGGAGGTACCCTGAAAAAAAGTTTTTCAATATTTTATTCTAAGATTCTGAAGTTTTAATAAATATGTAACTATATCCATGCCAAATTACAACTTTCTAGCACTAAGGATCTCGGCGCTTTGCTTCGGACAGACGGACATGACGAAACTATAAGGGTTCCGATTTTACTTCGAAACCCTAAAAATGATTAAAAAAGGTTTTATTTCCATCTACACGAATAATACGCGTAACTCTTCAGATAATGAAACTTTCAACACGAATACCTAGAGGCCTTACTTCTTGTTGCACATTTTGCGATTTGTACATTTTGCGTGTTGTGTTCATTTTGCATTTTGCACATTTTGCGTTTTGTACATTTTGCGAATTGTACATTTTGCGAGTTGTGTTCATTTTGCGATTTGTACATTTTGCGTGTTGTGTTCATTTTGCGTTTTGCACATTTTACGTTTTGTACATTTTGCGAATTGTACTTTTTGCGAGTTGTGTTCATTTTGCGTTTTGTACATTATGCTCCGAAGGGAATGATACGAGTAGGTCTTTACCTGTGTAGGTACATAGGTGCTTTGACAATAAAAAAATTAGGACATTCTGTGTTTGAACTAAGTGTTTTTCATGTAGTGATTGTCTCTGACGTCTCTGTCGTCGGTACACGAAGATTTCTGAGAGCCATTTAAAGACGCTCTTTACATAATTTCTTCAATTACCGCCCAGCAAAGCGAGCGGTAATAACAACTGCGGGCATGTAGTTTTAATGATATTTAAAATATGCTTTAATTGAGGGGTGTTTCAAAAAACTATGTTTTACATTTTAATTGCGCTCGTCAACCAGACCTGAGAATTAATAAGGTACCTAAAGGGTTCCTTTGATGCCTGTACCCTATAAAAAAATTTAAGACCCCAAAGCGGCTGCAACGAATAGGGGGACACTGAAGTGGCCGACCCTGTTCAAGTGGCTATACTTAAAACTAAGCGCTAAGGTTATTTAACTTATCTTCAGTCTGACAACTTTTGATGAAGGAATATCTTAATTATTGTAATTAGTTAGGTACATTCATTTACAAAAAGCGCAAATTGGATTATGAAATTATTATTTCATCTTCATGCTAACTTGTAACAATTTATGTACGGTAAACCATCTCAAAAACTCATCGGATATTCGAAAGCCCATAGATAAACAAATCATCAACAACAACTCGTAAAATAGTTTAACTAAATGATTGGATGCGTGCGGATCTCCCGTCACCTTGGAGCGAAGTGCGTGTCGCGCCCCAGGCTCGCGCTAATGCGGATGTCCGATGTTCCCGCGGATCCCGCGCTAGCTAGCGCCGCGATACCGAATGTAGGCTACGCTGAGTGATTTGTTTGTATAGTGATAATATACATATAACACTACTAGTGAAGTACCTAGTTAGTAACCCAATCTTGCTTCGCTTCGGAAAGAATATTGTGAAGGGATACAAATTAAACCAAAGCAAAATAAATCTCTCAATTTTGTTACACTACGGGTACTCACATTATTTATTTTGTACACCCATATTTTCGACCCAGTTGCATGGATCGTGATCAAGGCTGAACTGTGGTGGGTCGGAAATACCTACTTTTGACAGGATGCTAGATGACAAGTGACAAATACCACAGAAGTAATAAAAAAGTACTTAATGTAATGATTTTCAAAATTATTTTATTATTTTAACAACAAGAAAGTATCTGATTTGATTTCCGACGACAACTGTTATTTAAAGATGGCGGAAAATAAATGTCAACGGAAACGAACGTTGGGTACATTTCAAAAAGTTAAAGTGTTCACGTAGTATTAAGTTATTTGGTTTGGACACTTCAATTATACACTACTATGTACCTGTGAGAGATATTATATATAATGTACCTAAGTGCTAAATATGTATTGTAATAAGAAATATAAGTGTGAGTGATTATCAAGGTGTTTCATTTTATTATAATAAGCAAATACACAAGTCGTATGTAACAGTCTCATGAAATACTTATTGTTAGTACCCGTAGTTCAGTAAAATATGTTCAGTCCACGTTGAGTTAAGTTTAAAATCATAATTACCTTTCAATTTTTTATTATTATGCTTCTTCTTTCAATTTATTATGCTGGGTCCTAATGTGTATTGCTTAATGCGTAAAAATTGTATTTCGCAGAGCGGCTAATTAGTTTAGCGTGACCTAACGCGGTAATTAACAGGAATTAAGTTATGTACTAGTATAGAACTCATTAATGTAGCCACTTTTTTAACGCGTAAAATTTTAACGCGTTAATATGAATTGCTATTTTGACAGGACGAATTCGTAAAGCCTGCCAGGATAGCACCTCTACCACCCTTTTGCTTGATTCAGCCATCAAACGACCCGAGTGTTCCGGTTGGCTTTCTTACTTGACCGGCAATGCATCGGCGGTGCTGTTTTTTGCTGAGGTCTTCTGGCTATTGAAATACAAAAATGTAGGTAAAGGTCTCGTGAAGAAGTAGGTACTTCTAGATCTCAAGAGATTTTTCTTTGTTTCTTTAAACGTGCTAATCTGTAGAGCTGCCAGCCGGATTTAAAACATTTTTATTTAGTATAAAAGCAAATAATGAGGAATGTTTATTCTTTGAGAAAAATAACGCTTGAGATTACGGAGTATCATACGAAGCGAAGAAGAGTTACCAGTTACATTATAAGCTAAGTTTTTACAATGTGGCGTATGTAAGCCCGTGCGAAAATGCGTGTGAAAACACATTGCTTCTAACCATCTTATGAAATGTATATCTATTCGTACATTTAAAAAGTCTTTTTCACACAATCACGGCTGTATTGTGTCAAAATACCAACCAATCTTAATTCTTGATTTAACGCCACGCTTTTGAAAGCGACCAATTATTTAATCGTGTTCAGTCACTGAGAGAGCAATTTACAGATTACTTCAAATTCAAATGGATTTGGTTATTACTTGGAAAACGTTGAAATAAAATTCTCTTATATTTTAATAACCCAAACAGTTTACTTTCAATCGAATACTTTTAAGTTTAAAAAGGTAAGGTACTTTTAAGTTTAAAAAGTAGGTACCTATTTCAAACGGTTTAATAAACAATAATAAACATCTACATATTCTGTATACTAAAAATTACTAAAAAAATACCAAATAGGCTGGTTCAATCGTTGAAAAAGATCATTATAAAAATAAGGCTAACAATTAATTTTGGATTTATTCTTGTTAAGAAGGGAGATCAAAAACTGAAAAGACTTATTTATGATCTAGGCATTCTTAAATCTTGCTGGCATTATTTCGTAAAAAATTTTACTTCCAATACAATTGGTGGATGTAAGTGAATTGTTTCTACATATTTCCAATGTTATTTTAGATTTTGTTTACAATGTAATAAAGAGAAACTGCATTCATAGTAACAGTTGCTTATTACGAATTGGAGAAAGCTATAAACTCAGTAGACGGTATAAAGACGTATCGCAGGGCTCAGATTTGATAAATGACCAGAACGATGTTTCTCTTCTATTTGCGAAATAAATAACTTAACTGAACAAAACGTTCAAAAACACAAGATGGTATTATTTACGAGTACTATGATTCAGATGATTTATGCTTTGTTGCAAAATAAAATGATATGTATTAATAAAACGAATTAAAACTGTATTGTAAGGCAATGTTAAAAACCGGCCAAGTGCGTGTCAGGCCACGCGCAATGTTAGGGTTCCGAAGTAGTAAGTTTATCGACTATTACTCATTAATTACTTATACTATAGCCGTGATAGTTTTCTTATAAATTCATCATATAACCTAGTTTTTACTTGTCCAACTCCAACCGCCAGCAGGAGGGGGGACACTTGACTCTAGCCAAAATTAGCACTTTAAAGCCATATATTTTGCAAACAGATCCCTAATTTCAAAAATGGTTTTAAAATACCCTTTATATTTTTTGGAAGACCTTTTCAACGATACCCTACACTATAGGGTACGCGACCAATAAATAAATCATCCTCACGTTACGTGTAGGGGAGGTACCTTAAAAAAATGTTTTTCAATATTTTATTCTATGAATCTGGAGTTTTAATAAATATGTATATATATATCCATGCCAAATTACAGCTTTCTAGCACTAAGGGTCTAGGCGCTTTGCTACGGACAGACGGACGGACATGACGAAACTATAAGGGTTCCGATTTTGGGCCAAAGGAGGGCCAAAACCGCTTGCATGTTGGTAAAGTTCAAAACTGCTTAGAAAAGCAACATTCTTCTAGAATTAAACGTAAAATATTTGAACGTGTTTCGTTTACAATGTTAATGAGTTAGTTACTTTACTAGACGGGTTAACACCTTTATTTTTAGTCAACAACGCGTTTGTGACGGTGAATGTTATGGATTTCAATGTGGTCAATTACCACATACATTAGGTTGCCCCTGTGTTTAAAGGCAATCTCTATTTTGCTTTAATAAATAGGTATTCATAAGGAAATAAATTTTATTTCAGGAAAATATTTCAGAATATGATGTGGCAATAACGTGCCTATTCCTTACACACAAGTATCGGAGTAGAGGGCAGATACGTGCAATTTTTGATAATGGGTTTTCTATTGGTTCCTACGAGCGATATGTTTGGAGACAGAAAATTATTGGTGTTTGCAATTGAATCTTGACTACGATATAAAAGATCAAAAGATTATTATCATAATTAGCGCAGATCTGGTGATGAGGGTTGAAGATGAACGCTACAGTTGATAAGGTCTCTTTAAGAAAAATATAACAGGTTTACTAAGACCATTTTTCGATTTAGTGGTTAGTTTTCATTTCATTACAGTCTATTAAGTGTCTCCTTTCCCTGGCAGCTAAAAAGTAGGTGTTGGACATGTGAAAAATTCACGGCAATTAGTAAGGTAGTAGGTAATAGTAGTAGGTAAGTAATAAGTAAGTCAACCGGTATACTATTAGTACCGGTATACTACTTGTTTTTTGCTTATTTTTTTAATCTCATGTAATTTAGTCCCCCCCCCCCCAAGCCCGGGGCCCTGGGTACGTGTTCTTTGTGCTCTCAGGGTAAAGATGGAACTGTGTTACCGTAGAAATGTAAGTTCATAGTTAGCTAACACCTGGAAATAAACGCTTCCAAGGAGGTGAAAAGTAGGATAATAAGAAACTACGTATATTATCAAATTGAGTTTCCGTGGCTTCACAAAGTTCAGAAGTAGAACGTATAGAAGTTGCAAGCAACAACTTGCTATGGCATTACATACTTGGCTTAGTGCAGCTCCGTTCCCATTAATTACATTTACTTAGGTACCTACACTTATTTGGTAGATATAATCGTCCATTACTTTTAGTAAGTAATAATTTATATTCAACTCTTGTAATGCTTCGGAAAACCTAGGCGATATTTTAAAAGACTTCGTGTATTTTTTTTTATTAATTTCCTTTTATTGTGATATATAATTGTGATCAAAACTCTTTGTCTCGCCGTGTGGTCTGGGCTTTACATAAGTTAATTTCTCGCAATCACCCTTGACTGGTAGAGAATGCCACTAGGCATTAAGTCCGCCCATATAAAAACCTGTTCATAGGTCTTACATAATAAATAAATAAATAATAAATAAGTTAGTATCAAAGTCACTTACTTCTTAATGAATAGAGTGATTTACAAAACTTTTACTTCTTTGAGACTTGCCAGGGCCATTACATCGATTTCTCGGTTAGTTTCTCCACAAAAAGCATTTATATGTATTTATTTAGGTATAATCAATTTAACAAGTTGCCAAAATTGTTTACCAAATATGACTATCAGTATCAGGAAGGCTATTCTCTTTTGTAACTTGACAGCGGAGTTTCAAAATTGACGTTCGAGTTCTAGGATCACTTCACTTCGCAAGTGCCCTACTAGATGATTAGAGGATGACATATTTATTATTCTCGATCATCGAATTACGTCACCGTCGAAGCTCGTGTCCAATTGTCAAACGAAAAGTTAGTCAAGAGCTATCGCGTTCTCGAGTAAACTAAAGATTTTTGAAATAAAAATAAGTTATTTTTGTTATATTTTAGTTATTAGGTACTAATAAATACCATGGCTCGTTTATTTGTGTTCAATTATTTATTTAATTTTACCGATTCGTTTATTCATACCGAGGCGAGGCCATCTTTAGTCGTTTGACGTTTGAGTTCGAGACTCCCTTCACTTCGCAAGTGCGTACCAAATGATTCGAGAATCACATATCAAGATCTCGGACTCGAACTTCAATTTTGACACTCATCGCGGAATCCGCTGTCAAGTTACAAAACTGAATAGCCCTGCAGCTCCTGTGTACGGCGATAGTGATAAGAGTGACGATTGTCGTCACGAAACTGCAACATGGTTTATACCGAATCTTATTCCGCCTTGTACTTGTGGTGCTCAGATGAAAGAATAAAAGGGGTGGTCTTCTTCAAAGTGCTCTAACACAAATTCAGCCTGCCTGGCGTCGACTGTGCTTGGACGTCCACTTCCGTCCAGACCGATGAAAAGAGCCGGTGGAATGTAGTCGTCTTGACATGTTCAGAAAACACTGGTACGAAGGCAGCCGTCGCTGTTCAGTGGGGGGTCTACCATCGATAAATCGTTGCCGATACAGTTCGCTAGCACGATTTAAATTGCTATCTTCATGGCCTACCCTCTTTTAATATAAGATCATTGGCCTACACATAACATCATAATATTATCGTAATATTCTGAGTTAGAAAGCATCGTTATTTTGCAAAAAATGTTGGAAAAAAACTCGAATTGTTGTAGAATATCGATTAGAAAATTTGAAATTGACAACATATTTTTTTCCAACTTGACATTTTTGAAGCCAGTACTTAAGTATAATGACATCCTTGTATTGAGGTAGCAAACATTTAAGAATGAAAAATAGAGAAACTATTAAAGTAGACAATTATTAGGTAAAATATATTTTTTATAATCTATACTAATATATAAAGAGGAAAGGTTTGATTTTTTGTTTGCATTGAATAGGCTCCGAAACTACTGAACCGATTTCAAAAATTATTTTACTGTTGGGAAGCTACATTATCCCCTAGTAACATAGGCTGTATTATATTTTCAAAACAATTAGGGATCCTTAATGAAACTCCAATAATGTAACCCAAAGTGTAAAAAAATAAGAAAACCGAAGCAAAGCGAGGGTGGTTACTCGTAATATATAAAGAGGAAATATTTAACTTTTTGTTTGCATTGAATAGGCTATAGGCTCCGAAACTACTGAACCGATTTCAAAAATTCTTTCACTGTTGAGAAGCTACATTATCCCCGAGTAACATAGACTGTATTATATTTTAAAAAAAATTAGGGATCCTTAATAAAACTCCAATAATGTAACCCAAGGTATAAAAAAATAAGAAAACCGAAGCAAAGCGAGGGTGGTTACTCGTTAATTATATTTTTACGGGGTATTTTGTAACACGTTTTATATGTACCTCTTACGACATTCTTACAGAATTCACTTTCTTACAATACCTAAGAACAGGCTATCGATACCGCAGATTCTGATGTACCCGAGATTTTACTGCCGTTAGTCATTACGTTACTTAGGTACGTTAAAATACGAGTAATTTCGTTCACTAATTGTACCCGCAGCAAAACATTGCCATTCATTTTTATCTGGCGTTTATTTTTTATTATCTCTTAAAATATTAATCGCATAACAGAAATTTCTTTTCAATCTCTTATCCTTATCCCATAGGAACAGATCCATTTTCTGAGATAAAAAAGTACATTATTATTACTTGAGGTATTGTTAGACCGAAAGATTATTTATTGTTCACACGAAATGGAAGGTAAACCGTATGACTGGGTATGGTAATGGTATTAAATTTTATATTTCCACTCATTGTATGTTGGTAACTGCGCTTCTAAATAGTTTTATTTTACTCCACTAGATTTCATTTATTGCGTGCCAGATATATACAACTTAGCTGCTGGTACGGTAATGCTCAGGATTATAGAACAAAAGGGGCTAAGGTAACCTTACCCTAAATACATTCAACTCTGCTTATGATTCTGAGTGCCTGTCTTACCGTTATATTAAGAAATTAGTAGGTACTTAGTTACTTTACAACTTGAAATTTAAACCTCTTGGTATGGTATTACAACCATTACAGGTATTGAGGTATGTTCAGTAAATAGGTACTTATTATGTAAATTGGGCATGTAAAAGCTTTCAAGTGTTGAAATTTACACGAGTCTTAAAATTAAAAAACACACGTGGTAGAAGTGAAACCTTCAAAAATAAAGATATTAATTTGATAATGTGTATCAGTTTTAATTATCTTTCAAAAACTATTTTGTACTAAATAATGATAAAACAGTGGTAACTAACGCCATCGCTTAACATAATATGAAGAATAAAATGAGCAGCTAGCGCCATCTATCCAGCAATAAAACGAATCTACTATCTTGTTCCCCGCGCCATCTATGAATACAACTTAGCACTTTTTAAAGTAACACAAAGAGAACCACGAACATAACTGCGCCATCTATCCAGCAATAAAACGAATCTTCTATCTTGTTCCTCGCGCCATCTATGAATACAACTTAGCACTTTTTAAAGTAATACAAAGAGAACCACGAACATTGTGTAATGCTTCCTATCTCATTTTATCCCACGTTAAATCTTATGAATTTATGTGTCTGTCTCTTTTTACTGTCCTTTTTTCGTTTCATCGACTTTAAATGATAACGATGCTAAAGAAGTTTTCACTTCAAAAATATGACAGAAAAGTTCACAAATTCCATATTTTATAATTTACCTAACTGTGTTCATAATTGGGACATTAATGTAAGCGATGTTTATTATGCCTCCATTGAATTTACTCAAAAGGTAATAGGTACTTTGAGGTACAATTTGATTTTTATCCGGAATAAGACTGAAAGATTTTTTGAGAAAAATCCATCGTGTGTATTAATTTTCAGTTCAATAAATTCGATTCAACGCGTTTTTGGGATTTTCGCATAATATTCATTATTTCCGCTTATCATTCCCACCTTGCTATATGGTTCTCATATCATACACGTGTACCGTTGGGATGAAATACAGCATTTCCTACTGTGAAGAATTGGTGATTATCTCAGAAGATATGTTGTTCTCTCATGTTTGATTTTACAAAGAGGGTCGTCGTAGCAGTTTACCCCTTGGGTAGTTAAAATGCCCTATCGCCATGCATGATGCTCAGATTTGATATTTTTGTAATTAGAAGACTAACGAGCTACCTGAAGGTAAGCGGTAACCGTCGTAATGGACACAAATAACATCATAGGCGTTACCGATGCCAAGAATGAAGAGAACAGAAAGATGGAAAGAAGTCTTGAGAAGTCAAGCCCAAGCCGGAACACGATGTGTCGTTGCTGGTTTTTACGGAAAGATACTCTTTATTTTAATGACGTTATATTATAATGAAGTAGGTACTCTTTATTTTAATGACTTCATAATAATATTGCTAGTATAATCCTTACTAAAGCCTACCAACAAGCAGGCGGGTCGGCCTTTATCGCCTCTTATGACACCCTGGTCTGGCGACATGGTATAAGGTCATTATTCTGAACTGGTAAAAGGGAAAAAATTAAACAGAATGAGTGCAGAAACAAGCAACCTCTAGCTGAAGGAACCTGGCACCAAACCCTTATCTATTTTTCAGAAAGGTGCATATGCATGAGCAAGAAAAGTGAGTTTGAGTTCAAGGTTGGATGGTGACCTTTACACACCAAAGTCCCACACAAGGACTACTAATTGACTGTATTGAAAAAAATAACGAGCCAACCTTATAATTGATACCCGAAATCCAATTTCACTTACAGAAGCAAGCCCTACAAAGAATTTCGGCTCCACAAAATTCCTATTTTCACGTCAGGCTTCTGTTGTTTATAGAAATTGGAGAAGCTGTGAAAGATTATATCCAACACTTGAGTCGGAGAGCAAAGAATGGAGGCAAACTTATTATAATGTTAAAGTCAACATAAATATGCCAGCTGGAATTTACGTTCACTCCTTGCCAGTTGCCTTGAGCTTGTAATGATATTTAAAGCACATTTAAAATCTCAAATGTAAGAAGTTAATTTTTTTTTGAAAGAAAACCAAGTATATTAAACCCTCGAATGTATAAATATGAAAGTTTTTATTGATGTTTGCTATTCTTTCACGCATTTTCATATCACGCAGATATATCATAATATATGAAAATGCATAATCTGGAAAAAGGCATATGGTTATTATTATATCGGAAAACGCGAGGAAAGCTACGGACATGATAAAGCACCCTTCCGAAAAGCTGGTAGATAAAAAAAATTATGACGTGCATAAGTGTATCAGTGATACATAAATGAATAAAATATTTTGATTGTGACTTTAGACTTTGACAGAGCTCTAATTTTTATAGTATGAAGAGTTGACGACAGCAGACGGATCATCGGATAATTCATGATTACAGTGATTACATATGATAACTACAACAAGGTTGGAATTTTAACTAGTAAAAATTAAAAAAAAGCGGCCAAGTGCGAGTCGGACTCGCCCATGAAGGGTTCCGTAGCAGCAAGTAACATAATATAAAAGTTCTTGTAGTTCGTTCTAACTTTGATCGATATTTTTTGCGGTTTACGATTTATGACGTATTAAAAAAAAACTACTTACAAGATTTTGTTCAAATTAATTTTCGTTGGAAGTTTGCATGGTAATGTACATCATATTTTTTTTTAGTTTTATCATTCTCTTATTTTAGAAGTTACAGGGGGGGGACACACATTTTACCACTTTGGAAGTGTCCCTCGCGCAAACTATTCAATTTAGAAAAAAATGATATTAGAAACCTCAATATAATTTTTGAAGGCCTATCCATAGATACCCCACACGTATGGGTTTGATGAAAAAACATTTTTTGAGTTTCAGTTCTATGTATGGGGAACCCCCAAAATTTATTGTTTTTTTCTATTTTTTTGTGACAATCTTAACGCGGTTTACAGAATACATCTACTTACCAAGTTTCAACAGTATAGTTCTTATAGTTTCGGAGAAAAGTGGCTGTGACATACGGACGGACAGACAGACAGACAGACAGACAGACAGACACGATGAATTTATAAGGGTTCCGTTTTTTGCCATTTGGCTACGGAACCCTAAAAACCCGCCTGCTGTCATAAAAGTTATCATGATCGACCTTTTTGAAATCCTTATAGTGAGCTCTTTAATTTGATACCCATACCTTTTATTCCATCTGAGTACCCATATTGCATTATTAGATTTATTTTTATTTTTTGATAATTCAAACCTCAGATGGAATCTGAGCTTCAAACCATGACATTTCACAGCCACCATATTAGTTTTTTTTATTTCACTTATCTAAGAACACTTGAGTTATCAATACGAATCTAACGATATCTTAATAATAATAATAATAATAATAATAATAAAACTTTATTTCAGGCAACGAGGCCCATATTATAAATACCTTACAGACTAACATACATACAACAATATACTTAAAAAATTATTAAAATAAATAAATAATAATAATAATTAATAATATATTTAAATTATATAAATCCTTTCAGCGGTTTGGAAGATACGAGGTAATAAAGAATATTACTTGCATACATACATACATACAAACATACTTACATACAAGATACGCGCGAAAAACATAACCTTTACTTGGCAGTCGGGTAAAAATATCGTTAAACATTGAAAGTGATTAGAACGCTAATCACTATGCTAACGCTATGGAGATGATTGCTCATGAAGGCAACGGCATTGCCACCAATCATGGATGGACTCTAACCCTACTTATTTAATAAATACAACTTGAAAGCTTGAAAGCTTTTATTGAAAACCAAATAAAACTTGAAAGCTTTTATTGATGTAAACATACTTTACGTTTGAAATACAAACCGGTTTAAAATTGTTCAAAAGCCTTTTTACATGGTATTGCATGTTTATTTTGTAATATCATTGAAGTTTATACGAACTAATGAATCTCATCATACATACATTTTAATTCTGTACATTGCTTTCTATACATTCGAGTTGTGGTTTATATCTTTATTAAATGCTAAATTATAATGGTGAGGATCATGATATGAATTCAAATAAATATTAGGTACCTACCTACAATACCTAGATACTGATGTTCCATTATAATTAGCTGTGATTATGAGAAAACAATGTGACTAACATTAATTGTATTGAAATTGAAATCAATCGAAATTAATCAAAGCAGGAGAGACTTCAAAAGGTTTCATTAAACTCCGACATTTTGTTACGAATATGTGTCCATTATGTATAAAAAATAGCAATATATAGTGTAAGATAGCTGCTAAATAATTATGACTCTTAATCCTAGTTCACTTAAAATTTGCATATCCGCAACCATAGCGATCAATCGGAAAATTAACGATTTCTTCCGCATACCGCTCAAAGAGTTTTAGTTTATTACGTGACCTATATTGTGCATAGCGATATACTCGTACAACATGCTAATTTGAGAGGTTGTAATTAAACAGTTTTCCAGGTCATGAGAATCTTGTTTGGCTACAGCAGTTCTCCTTTATAAACGTGGTTTGAAAAGCCTAAGAGAATCCGTCCAGATATGGTTTAAATCCTGTAATCCAAGCTCATATTATACATATCTTACAGTTTAGAATGAGGAATTGGAGTCAGATCTTTTTCAGTGTAACCCACATGCTGTTGTTTGGTGTACTTTGTAACCATGCATCATCTTATCCTTAAGAAATTTCAGTTAGAAAGATACGTAACAAAGGGATTGTTTAAGTAAGTGTGTTACTTAAACAATCCTAGTGTTAGTAGGTATTACATATTATATTGCTACGTTTACGTCTGGATTACTTTTACATAAAAGTACCGCAAAAATAGTTGAAACAATCTGTATCAAATGAAAGGAAGACAAATTGAATCTTATTACATTCGTATTGATAAATTCAAAAAAAGCGGCCAAGTGCGAGTCGGACTCGCCCATGAAGGGTTCCGTAGCAGCAAGTAACATAATATAAAAGTTCTTGTAGTTCGTCGTAACTTTGATCGAAGTAAATTGCGGTTTACGATTTATGACGTATTAAAAAAAAACTATTTACTAGATCTCGTTTAAACCAATTTTAAGTGCAAGTTTGCATGGTAAAGTATATCATATATTTTTTTACTTTTATCATTCTCTTATTTCAGAAGTTACAGGGGGGGGACACACATTTTACCACTTTGGAAGTGTCTCTCGCGCAAACTATTCAGTTTAGAAAAAAATTATATTAAAAACCTCAATATCATTTTTGAAGACCTATCCATAGATACCCCACACGTATGGGTTTGATGAAAAAAACATTTTTGAGTTTCAGTTCTAAGTATGGGGAACCCCCAAAATTTATTGTTATTTTCTATTTTTGTGTGAAAATCTTAATGCGGTTCACAGAATACATCTACTTACCAAGTTTCAACAGTATAGCTCTTATACTTTCGAAAAAAAGTGGCTGTGACATACGGACGGACAGACAGACAGACAGACAGACAGACAGACAGACAGACAGACAGACAGACAGACAGACAGACATGACGAATCTTTACGGGTTCCGTTTTTTGCCATTTGGCTACGGAACCCTAAAAAGCGAGATTAGAATGATTTCCATGAATGTAATAGAGCGGATAAATAAATCTTGTAGCACGGAAATACGTTCTCATGGAGAGGATAACTGCGCGCCCGAAAAAATAGTTAATTCTACTGGTTTTCTGGGTTCGTATTTCGAAGCGGCCACGATTTGTTCCACGTAGTCTTTTGTCATAGAAAAATGTTATGATGTAAATATTTAGAGTGGAACCAATAAAACAGTGCTAAAATCTAAAATATTATACATACCTATATTGTTCTGATAACTGTACCAGAGCTGTGTTACAGACATATTCATTTAATTGTTGTCAGTATAGAGCCTTATACCCCTGCCTCATAAGCATGTGAGATTTTATCCCGTTATCATTAACTTGGTCAGCTAATAGAAGAACTGACACTCTAAGTACATATAAGAACATAAATATAAGTCGTGATTAACAAAATGAAAATAAATTATAAACATCGCCGTATTTATACTAAACATTATAATAGAACACAGGTATAAAATACATCACCACTTTAACACATCAACATCTACAACTATGAAAATCAGTATGTATATTTAATAGTCCGTATGTCAAAACATCCTCTTCATCATATCGTATGCCGCATACGCGAGTAGAGCCCAGCCTGTCACCATCAGGACGGTCCCGATACATCGTACTGAGCAACATTCAGCGAAGCAATTTCCGTTTCTGAAAGAGAAGTACTAATGAAATATATTTATTCGGATCTGAAGCGTTTAGATCTACAAAAAGGTCAATCGTGTACGTCAGCGGCCGTTTCACCTTTCGCTGTCCTTTACCATGCGACGTTGTAAGCAGACGTTCAAACCTCACAAAATAAAGCTTAATTATGGCTAATGTATTATTATTTTAATTCGTAATACTCATACATTGATATATAAACCAGAAATAAACCGTTGTCTGTTTTAGTGATATAGCAATGTATAATGTATTCGTCTCATTAAGCCGACTATATTTAGATTACTATGACTGTGTTTAGGCTTTATTATTCAGGCTATATTTAGTCTGATGTGACTAAGCATGCATTTCAACGTTATTGTCATACAATGAAGATAATACCTATCTACAACATATACATTTATTTTCGTCGCATGACATTGCTTAGGCATGCCGTGTCGACAATGGGGCAGATCCTAAGGCTGCTTTTTCCATGAGATGTGTGAAGTAGCTAAGCGAGGTCAAACCTAACGTACGTAACTATTTGACCGTTTCATCTAAAATTAGCGAGTTGAATGTGCGAGGAAAATGCGCAGCGAGACGCTACGCCGCTACGCTTCGTGCCTACGTGAGTAGGCAAGTGAGTGCATCTCACTAGTAATAGAATAGCGGGGCTGGCTATAATAGATTAAACCTAGTGCAGTAGCCCTTGGTATAGCTGTTCCAAGCCCGATATTCCAAATATGATAATAATAACAGTGGAGCGCTACGATACACATAACACATAAGTACGTGGACCTACATCCCTCCTTAAAAAAACATAGTTTTAATGAAAACCATTTTCCACCAGTGCCAACCTAATTAAACAATGAAAATCACACCACCCTATTGGTGGATTTATTACACATCCGTGGCTTAGCTATCTGGCACAGATCTGGCAGGAAAGCTGCCTAAAAGATAAAATAGGAGCTTTTTTACCGACTGTTCAGATCAGGTGTATTATTTTTTATGTTTATTACCTCAAAATCAGAACTCCGTCATTTATCAAGTACCCATCAGTTGATATCTGGGGGCACGGCAGTGCCCCCGCCAAGTCGAGCAAAAAAGCGGCACGGCCGTACCATCCTTTTTTTGAATTGATAGTTGATATTTGATATTTTGAGATTCAGTTTTTATATAAAAGGGTTATGCTTTCAGATTGGTCCCATATTTTCAGTCCAATTCTGGTTATATGACCCACGATTTCTTTGTAGAAGGTTATTATTTTTGGCTAATATTAAAGTTTTAAATGTACCTTATTAATACGCTTAGCATTACGCCTGTGGTGACCAGAAATGCGACTGCCACGACCTCAACAGTGACCTCAATCACTGCTCGTATGACCGATTCTATAATCTTGCCAGTCAGTTTTATCATTTCGACGGTAATTTTAATGAAGCCGTCCATCGAATAGACATATTATCATTTTTTCATGTTCTAAAATAAAAATGTCATAAATAGGGAAAACAGGAGAGATAAAATCTGTTACAGCTATTTCTAATTTTATTTATAAGGAACAAAAAAAACTTTGTAGTGATATGAGGTATCTTAGCACTTAGTAATTGCAATGGGCATCATGGGTATCTCGTAATTGAAAAGTTTAAAAGCGTTTTCCACCATGATGTTACTACTTACTACCTTACTACCTACTATTTTGTCTTCTGTGTTACTACTTAGGTACTGTGTAAAATTAGGCCCACGACATGGTTTTTTTTCTCGATTTATGATGATCTTTTACTTTTAGAATCTGTTACTGCACGCAGCAACAATCTTTATAAACAAATCAATAAAAAAGTAAATTTATATTTACCCGTAAGTCTAGTATTCGCATTTTACTTAAATTAGTAATTGCAAATCATTCTTCAATATCATACGATATTATAAAATCTACACCGTTATCTAAGTACCTAGATAATATTTCTGATAAGAAAATAATGATATTTATAAAAACGTATTTTATCTGAGAACTATTTACTCCATGAAATATTGATAATTTAAATGTCAAATAGACAGGAAGCTGTATTATGTATTTATAGGTGTACCAGAATCTCATGGCATTTTTGACAAGCAGAAAAAAGGGTTTTTAATATGGCAATGAAAATTATTAAAACTATATCAAATTGTCAAGTCAAAAAAAGGGTTGTATGTAAAAAAAACCTTCACGATCACAAACCAGAAATATTATTTTCAATGTTTATCGAAAAACATGTGAGAAAAAAGGTGTATTTAAACGACAATCTACAATATTAATATTATCCATCTCGTAGGATTGACTCGTTTTGATACTTTGTTTTCTTGATTATATTTTCTTAGTAATTAATCTAATGATGATTTCTTTATATGTAAATAGATTTGCAAATGATATTAAAATAAATGAAATGAAGAATACAAACATTGTTACAAATTAAAGCTTGCAAAAATGTTGTTTATATGACATGAAAATTTATATCATGCAAGTTCACATCACTGAAATGTTAGAGGAGCAATTCATTATTATTATCTATTTATTTTCTTCATCAAAAATACCAATATATAATACCTATAATACAGATGGAAAATTTTAAACTGTTGTAGCATAAATTACCTAGTCACTCTTATAATCAATTATAATATTAAAAATTAATGTGCTTAATTTAACATTGTCTTTTATGTATTTTCTCTGAAGGTAATAAACCAGACTTATAATGTAACCTATTATGAAACTAACACTATGATAAAAATATCAATGATCAAGAAGTTTTATTCAAATTTCCCCAACGCTGGTGAGTGTTGCGTCTCCAATTTTAATTACCCCATTTTGCCATCAGATGCTGGTACACCTATAGTTACGCCACTGATCTCTATTGAACCTACCCTTAGTGTCATGATGTTGAAAAACCTATACTTATTTATTGAAATAAAAATATATTATACTTAGACCAAACCTAATAAATCGCCCAAAAAATTTGGCATCATTACATGGCTGAGATATAAATGATTGAAATTAATTTATCCTCGCATCCCAGATCGTTGCAAGTATTATTTCCTCCATGCGAGGGCCTCATAAAATTTTAAAATTATTAATTTAAGCCAGTAGGTAAATAAGTCTGTCTATCTTCCGATTCCTTTTATGCTGTCAAGGCATTGGTAATTGGTCTTTGACGTTGCCGTTGCTGCGACGTTGCTCGTGTTCATGAGCGACGGTTACCATCATAGATTACCCCCAATAGATACCGCATACAAGGCAACTGACGCGCGCCAACACGTACGTGCATTTGCAAGTCGACGACAATAGTGTCGACCAATACTGATTCGTCAAGTCCAAGTATGAATTAGAAATAGCCAATCACAGCGCATTGTTTTGTCCCCCGCAAGCCGCGCCTTCCGCCAAATTTTGTGAGTTCAAACTCTAAGAAAATGTTACTCATGCGGTATCTATTGGGGGTAATCTATGGTTACTATTAAGTTTCTCGTCTACTTGATTGTCGGCACAAAGCATGTTCATCGCTTTTTTTTATGACGGTTAGCTTATAATACAAACGGTAACGCTCTGAGTCCCTAAGGTATAATTGTTAAGGCAAAAAGCTATCAAAAACGTTTGTGTTCCTTTCGTTTAATTCCATGTAATTACAGTAACACGCGGGTTACTACATGTAATTTACTTATATGAATAAAATTTTATTCATATATTCAAAGGCTGGCGCTCCTGCAATCGCTATAATACAGATATCACGAAACCGTGATTATGTATATGGTACATCGTGAAATTCAGGCGCTTCGGATTACTACACACATGAGTTGTCCCATCCCCTAAATTAAACGAAAGGGTAGGAAATGAAATCGTTTTAATCTTTACGCAGAAAAGCTTATCTAAATTCATTTTAGTATCTGCAGAAATTTTATGTTTTGAAATTAAGTATAACGAAAGGATAACGAAAGGAGAACGATAGGAGGAAACGAAAGGAGAAAGGTACAGTCCACCTAGGGCTTGTTTCACAATCTTCAAGTAAGTCCGAAGTAAGCTATTCGTTGGTTAAGTTGACATTTCGTGTATGTAAAATGACACTTTAACGTCACTTTAACCGGCGAATAGCTTATTCAGGACTCTACTTGAAGATTGTGAAACAAGCCCCTAGTCTTTGTTACTCATACATAATTATATTGTAGCATACCGAATGAATTTGCAGGGTTTTAGAGAAAAGAAAAAAGAAAAGTCTTGACTGCATGACATTTAATGCCCATTTAATGCCCTTTGAAGCCGAAAAAAGTGAAATTTGCGCATAGGTGTCATCTATAATCTATGTATAATCCTCAGATTAATCTGAGGTATAATCACATTATTTCTTCTGTGGTATAATGTAGTATGATGTAGCAGTTGAATTTTTCGAAATTCCCATGATAAAACTACGGATAAAATAGGATGATTCTTAAACTTGCATTCGTAAATGGCTTTGTTTCCGTAACTATTTATTTTATAAGACTTCAGTTTCAGTTGCTAATGCACAGTAAAAGGAACCTCTGGCAAAAGCAATACAAATACGATATTTTCCTTTGCATATTATTAACTTTCAATCTTGATAGGTTATTCCATCATGTACTTATTACAGTTTTTTTTAGAGTTCCGCAAGTACAATAAAAATTTTACCTACTCGCTTAAATTTACCTATTACGAATGGTACGATTTCGTAAATCTTTCAAGCGTAGACAATTTCTTTGAAAACATTAAGAAGTTTTAAGTCCGCTATTATCTCAATTGATTCTAATTGTAAAACTCGACCGTTGAGATGATGGTTGAATTAATGGACTTGAAAAAGACAATTAAGACTTGGGTACTAACCAGTTGTGTAAAAACTAAGTTTCCAAGAAGTTATTAACCCAATCTTTACTGTTTTTCAACTTGGGATGAAGTTGTAACAACTTTCATAATACTATTAAAAAACAATAAAACCACGTCCTAGTTTTTTTCATTTGTTACCTAAGCTATGTCGTAACTCTAACATTCCAAAATCTTAGGTTTTGATATTTATAGGTTTCAATAATTACTACACGGACCTGAAAAAAAGACGAACGTAACCTCGTCTAATCGAGAGTGAAGCATAGCAATGGCCGCCCGCTTACCATGTGTGCGTAATTTTTGATTCGCGATTGAAGCAGTATGGTGTCAATGTGTGGGTGTGCGTACTTGTACGAATAGAGAGTTGGTATTACTATAGGTGCTTCACTGAATTTGTTGTTGGGATTACGTCCGTCTTTTTTTTAGGTCCGTGGATTACTAGAATTTATTCGTCTTCCAGGACCTTTCTTCCCCAACGGTTATCGGTCCTTCGAACTATGTGGCCAGCCCATTGCCACTTCAGCCGGCTAATTCTTTGAGCTATGTCGGTTACCCTTGTTCGTCTACGGATCTCCTCATTTCTGATGCGATCACGTAGAGAAATACCGAGCATAGCCCTCTCCATAGCTCGCTGCGCAACTCTGAGCTTGTGGATCAGGCCAATAGTAAAGCACCAATGGCTCGAATGGCGCCCACGTCTCGGAAAAAGGAGCATAGGACGCCCCCCGACCAGGTGGACTGACGACCTGAAGAAGACAGCGGGCATCCGCTGGATTCAGAAGGCTCAGGACCGGTCAGAGTGGCGCAAGTTAGGGGAGGCCTATGTCCAGCAGTGGACCTCTAAGGGCTGATGGATGATTCGTCTTCCAGGACCACACACCAGGGATTTGTCAAAGCGATGGTTTAGTTTAAATTTCGTTAAGTTTGGTAATAACCAATTTGGAATAAAATTTCATTTCATTCAAGGCACGCTAGGTTCCTCTTGTATCAGATATGGGTTGACAGTAATTTGGAAAATGTCATTGCGCCAGGGGGAATCTACATAAGATTCATATCAGATTTTACGAAAGAGGTCAAAGGATGATAGACAGATATAGGGTGTAGGGTATTGAGAGTAAATATTTTCTTCATAAGATTTATAGCCTTCAACCAAACAAGAATGGAATATGAATTGGTTCAGATCAGAAGCTTGATTAAACTTGAGCATTATAATGTTTATTAAAAACTAGCTAACCCGGCGAACTTCGTATCGCCTAATAAACTATTTTTTTTCCTAAAATATCCTAAGTAAATATCCTAAGTAGCCTAAGTTACTCTTTGTTACATCAGCTATCTGCCAGTGAAAGTCCCGTCAAAATTGGTCCAGCCATTTCACAGATTAGCCGGAAAAAACAGACAGACAGACAGACAAAAATTGTAAAAAATGTTGTTTTGGTATTATGTACCGTGTATACATCTAAATGCACTTAGTAAAAAGCGGTTATTTTAATATTACAAACAGACACTCCAATTTTATTTATTTGTATAGATATAGATGTATAGATTGTAGCTACTATTTGTAACCCAATAAATACCCAATAGTTTTTCTCAAATATTTTTCATGTCTGGACAGCGATCACTTATATGGCTAGTTAGTTAGTATTAGGTATCTATATAATAATACATAAACGGAAATCCTTTGTACCCCGTAGTAAATTTAACTCTTATCGTTTCGTCATGTCCGTCCGTCCGTCCGCAGCACATGGCAGATACTTTTGATGTTAGAAAGCTGTAATTTGTCATAATTATTAACACTACAAAGAAGGAGAATAAAATCTTAAAAAAATGTTTTTTCTTTGTACCTCTCCTACAGATAAAGAAGAAATATTTTTATTTCATAATAGTCGTTGAACTTACAACTACGGAACCTTACATTGGGCGTGGCCTGAAAGGCACTTTACCGGTTTTAAAGAATAATGGAGGCACGTAGAAGTCTGACATTTACGAGTTGTATCACAAAGAACTTAAATAGTAATGCCCTAACTCAAGAGTCACTGATGGTTACTTTAATCGCTCCTTAGTAAAGAATTACCATACAAAAAGTAACCGTTAGTGACTCTTGAGTTGGACTGGATTGGTTAAGTAATGTCATTGTGTTGTGTTGTGACCAACCTTTGACAAATTGAATTGCAGACTTTCAACTGAAGCTTTTATATAACTACTAGCTGACTCGGCAAACGTTGTTCTGCCAAAAATTTAGGGGTGGACCACCCTTAACATTTAGGGGGATGAAAAATAGATGTTGTCCGATTCTCCACCCTAGCCGATATGCACGCTAAGATTCACGAAAATCGGTTGAGCCGTTTCGGAGGAGTTCAACTTCTAACACCGTGACACGAGAATTTTATATATTAGATTATTTCTTCTGTGGAGCGGGTTAAGTATAAAGAAAGATTCAGCGTAAAACATAGATTACCCCCAAATCTGTGGCGTAAAACAACTAAATAAACGGAGAGCTAAAAGAATAATATTAAATATAATAAATATATTTTGAACAATTGTATCTTAAAACTGTTTATGATTTACATGCGAGTATTCGCTACTTACTCGTAGAGAGAATCACGTTTTGCTTGTTGTAGCCAATTTATGCAAATCCTCAGTCCCTCCGCTGTCTGGCTTCTTCGGAGGAAAAACTAAGATTTTTAATACATTGAAATTCGTCTTCTGTCTTGTTGTATCTAGCGTATTATTCCACTTCCCAACAATCTACATCATGAAAACAAAAAGCAGTGATAAAGAATAAACATCTTAAAACTTTGTAGTCTTTGTATCAGGTATACGTATGGTGAAACTGTAATAGCAACATGTTTTAGTCTGAAATAGTTCGAATTTCAGGTTTAGTTGTTTTTGTATTGTGTTTATGTATGTTTATCTATGTGTCTGTGTAATTAATGAATAGAATAGGTATTATTCGACGCAATTTTGGACGAGGGTAGCTTAGAAAGTAAGATTCTTTGGCCTATATTAAAGGCAACCTCGTCTGTCAATGATATGCCATCCACAATGGTTGAGCAATATTATGCAACACGATTACATTCTTTTGCGATCAATTGTTGAGAGTTATTTAACGTGTCAGCATCACTATCACATGAATGGGCATGATGACAGATTTTGAAATACTGTTCTATATTGTTGTTGGGAAATATATTATAATTACAACGTTTATCATATTTCCGCAAAAAAAAATAAGGTTTAGTATAAAATTTCTTTTTAAAATAACATTTCAATTTATAAGTTTAAAATTCGCACCAAAACGCTTCAAAGTGTCATGCCATCGCTTGTGACGTCACTTTTCAGGAAAATAATAGACAAGATGTCATTATCAGTATGGTGATATTCGTTTGTTTAAAGAAGTGTGACGTAATTCGCACTGATTGAGACTGATTGGCGTTTAAGATATCATGGTGGTTTGCCATATTTTGTAGTTTTATTTTATCAAAAATATTGTTAATCTCGCTCATAATAAATACAATAAATGCGTGTTTTGTAATCCATTAATAGGGTTTCATTAATTAAATACTTACATAATTTGAGTTATTTTTACTTACTGTCATCATGCCTTAATAGGCAGCAAAATATAATAAATAAAGCATAACATTTAGAAACAAGCTATAATTAAAACACTTTGTAACAATAATAATGTTAACTCAGCAACAAAATACTAACAACAAATATCCTTTTTTTATACTTAGTAATAGATTACAAACAAGTACCATAGGATTCAGTCTATAGTCAAAATTATCTAAGATGCCCATAATGATAGCTGCTATTTATTAATATGAACTAACCTTGTATGGGTGTCTTTGAGCGAAATGGAATATTCATTTACTTGACATGAATAGTTGAATACTTACGGACAAAGGATTTTGCCAAAATTTGTTAAAAATCCCTACTCATTTTCATTGGCGTTGATTATAAATAATTTTATACGTTAAAATCTAATAAAAATCCCATCACATCATAATTTATGCAAAATTTAATAAAAATATATGACGTCGAAACAATCTTATATGAAGAAGCCTAAATCTAATCTGACGTAGGGTGATGTGACGGCTTGAAACCGTTTATAGAACCAATCATAATCGATACATTACTATTAATTACTATTAATCGAATTACTATTAATCGAAATTTTAAAATGAAAATCGATTAATTTAATTGCATTGTTAAAAATGATTTGCTTGCATTTGAATTTAAAATTAGGTACCCAATAATACCCACGACGAATTGGATGCTAACAAAAGACATTTTCCATTATGTATGGGCACTTCGCCATCCATGGCCAGTAACTGCAGATAATAGTTATATGTAATTATGTATTTAAGGTTGCGGTACACATTTTTTTTTCAACAAAATAATAATTATGTATACATGAATGTGTCTTACGAAATAAGCAAGAATTTATTCACTGTAGTTTTTTCCTGCCGATCGTAATATAATATTATGTCAAAATATTATTATGAAACTGAGCGGGACTTTCATTCTATCATGATCTATCTTTCTTTCTTTTTCTTCTCTCTTTCTTGGCCGGCAACGCACCAGTGATGCTTTTGGTGTTGTTGATGTTCATGGGTGAATGGCGAATGGATAAAAGAATATTTTATTTAAATCGTAAATAGGTACATATTGAGAATACGCGGTACGAGATAGCTCAATTGAGGTAGTTGGTAGGTAACTAGGTACCTAAATGTTACGGTTTTTAGTTTAAAATTTAATTATCGAATCGATTAGAAGATCTTATAATTTTGAATCGATTTGTTGTAAAAATTGGTTTCTTTCGTGAACCGATTTTTTTGTACATCTCTAATGTCACTGTGATGGCAAACGACAAATTGGGCTTCTTAGTTCGCGGTGACTATAGGTAATTTATAATTTTCCAAACAAACCCTTTACGGGTCTATCCTTCTCTACGGTTAACTCTGCCTAACTACATGTAAACAATCCGGAACAGCGTGGTGGAGTACGTTTAAAACATTACTAAATACGAGGAATGTTCGTGCATTGCACTGAGCCGTTTATAGGTCAAAGTCATTTGTATCTGTATGAGTCTAATAACGACACTGTAAGAAATTTCTTACAATTCACAAAATAAAAATAATACATAACATTCTTTGGACAATATTGGCTGACTCCCAAGAATTAAAGTGGAACCAAGAATTATAGAGTAAGATCCCAGAGCGATCAGACATGACTTATTTTTACATGGATGAAACCTTTACTACTCAGTAGCGTCTAGTGTACTTTGAATACCTTGCGTGCTTGTGAAGCTTGCCCTGTGACACTTGGGCATGTATCAGGTGCGAAAGGTAACTAAAAATAAGAGTTATTTTACTTAAATTAGTATGGCTGATTTTTATATATATTTTGTAGAATATTATTCTAAACTAATATCATAAAGTGTCAGACACTTCTCGGACCAGAGGGATTGTCAGACGCTTTAAACGCAAAGACTGACGAAATTGTTTTGTGCCTGTGGGTGAAGCACCCATACAAGGGGGCTCGGGGGGCGAAGCCCCCCGCAATAAAAAGATACAGGAACCCAAAACGAAATTGGTTAGGTTAGGTTAGGTTCACATAATTTTTTACGCGGAAATAGGGACCCCGCGAAGCGGGGTTCCGTCGACATTTATGACGAAGTGTAGTATAATTGGAAACGAAGACGCGAGAATACACGATCAGTACGCAAAATTCGTGTATGCATTATTAGAACCGAATTGTTACGGATTTATATTTATTCGACAAATCTTTGTACTTTAAACCTCTTACAGCTATTTTAGTCACGACTGCACTTCAAATTGTATTCGAACACCAAATGTAGTAAATGATCACCAAATTAACTGCTCGCGTATATACAAAACCGACTTAGTCAACCCCGAGCCCACGTGGTACTAGTCTGCCCTACCCCTAGAGTGAATGTAAACCCCGGAGGCGCGGAGGGAGAGTAGCCCCCGCCCGCTGTAACCAACTGCAGGCACCATGTGAGCCGAAGCGGCTGAGGCTGGTCGCCGCAGGCGACCAAAAAGCCGAAGCTGTGTAGGCGAGCATGGAGTGCCTGCAGTTTGTTACGCAAGGGCGGAGGGGCTGCACTTCCCGCAGCGCCAGAGACGTTCGGAAGCCTGTTTGTGAATCAAAAAATGAATTACCATCTCTGGTTATACTTTTACATTAAAATGCTGTTTTAATTTTGGTGATCATTTACTACTTTTGGGTTAACAATTATTTATTTGGTGGTAAGTTAAACATAAGCCAAACTTATTGACGAGAAACTAGTTTTGCCTAATCGTGTCGCGCCAAACTAGTTTGGCCTAGGCCAAACTAGTTTAACCTGAAATCGGGTTTTGCCGGTAACATATACAATGAAAAGACGCTAGTGCGGGCCAGCGTCAAATAACCTTATCGATAATCATATCGATGGAATGTTAGTGTAGCCACACGTAAAACACCTTGATAGTAAATCAAAGATAATATTTATTTTAATGCTTTTAGAACTATGATTTATTCTAATATTATTCAAGAAATTCGTTTACTGTATTTTCTTACATAAAAACTTTGCAAACTAGCTTTTTTCTTTAAAATAAAATAAAAAGGTTACGCCATTTTATTTATGGCAGTATAACTAACTGTCAATGTCAATGATGAGTGGGTGATTTGACTTGACATTAAAAAATTTCAAAGCTAATCAACACTATTTAATTAAGTGAAGGTATTTTTATTTGTACATTTTTACTTAACTTTAATTGTCCGTAAACTGACTTTGAGAGTGAATTTTTGTGATTCTGTACTAAGGAGCGATTTTAATAACCGATAAGTGACTCTGAGTTGGGGCGTTACTCCTTAAAGCCTGGTACTTCGTATCTTGGCATTCCTTCCCATAAGTGTCGTTATTCTAAATCTGTTTAACCCACTAACCCTTACAACTAAAACTAGGTTTCGGTGTCTGTTTTCCATTTGTTGCCAAATTTCGCTCTATTAAAATGTAACCTCTGGCATGAGCACAAAGTACAATCCGTACAACCAAATTTATAATAAGCTTTCCAATTTAGCGATTCAGCCATTCATTTAAAATACGTTGATTTATCTGCAGCAATTCTGTCCTTTTTTTTCTACATTGATTATGATTTTTAAATTTACTGATAAATTCATAATAGTATGTTATAATACCTATGAAACTGGATATTTTTAACCAGCATTTTCAGATTGAATTATCTGTGCTGTGAATTGGCGCGCAATTCGAAATTCAAATAAATTTTATTTGAAAGCCATGTTGTTTTAATTTCAAATGCAGTCATTTGTTTTTAGATAGTGTTTTGTTTTTGTGAAATTGTGGTAGTTTTTGGCACCATGGATAAACTGAAAATTCGTACTAGACGTGAGTCGTTACATTATTTTCGAGAAACGTAACGTAATTAGTGTTTTAGTCTCTGTTACCTGTTATAAAACAAGTGATTTTTGTAACTAGTTTATTTATTTATTCTGCTGCTGTGATTGTTTGTATAAATAATTACCTTTTAAATGTTTGTATAATAATAAAACATTTTAATTAAAAAGCGGCCAAGTGCGAGTTGGACTCGCCCATGAAGGGTTCCGTAGCAGCAAGTAACATAATAAAAAAGTTCTTGTAGTTCGTTGTAACTTTGATCAATGTTTTTTGCGGTTTGCGATTTATGACGTATTAAAAAAAAACTACTTACTAGATCTCATTCAAACCAATTTTCGTTGGAAGTTTGCATGATAATGTACATCATATATTTTTTTTAGTTTTATCATTCTCTTATTTTAGAAGTTACAGGGGGGGGGGGACACAAATTTTACCACTTTGGAAGTGTCTCTCGCGCAAACTATTCAGTTTAGAAAAAAATGATATTAGAAACCTCAATATCATTTTTGAAGACCTATCCATAGATACCCCACACGTATGGGTTTGATGAAAAAAACATTTTTGAGTTTCAGTTCTAAGTATGGGGAACCCCCAAAATTTATTGTTATTTTCTATTTTTGTGTGAAAATCTTAATGCGGTTCACAGAATACATCTACTTACCAAGTTTCAACAGTATAGCTCTTATAGTTTCGGAAAAAAGTGGCTGTGACATACGGACGGACAGACAGACAGACAGACAGACAGACAGACAGACAGACAGACAGACATGACGAATCTATAAGGGTTCCGTTTTTTGCCATTCGGCTACGGAACCCTAAAAATGACTAGTTGTCATTTGACTAGATATTCGGATACATGCCGCGTGGCTAGTTATTGTAAATAGTGACGTGAAATAACGCCCACGTCTAATTCGTACAGACGAATAATGAGCTCCTACGTGGAAATACCGTTGCGCACACAACACGAAACGTGACGAAACATTAACGACGTGTATGGGCCTAACACTGCTTGCATAAACACGGTACATTATTGGTTCGATCGTTTTAAATCTGGAAATTTTGAGATGAAGAACGAGCCTCGCGGTCAGCCGGTAACCATTGTCGACAACGACGAATTGAAGGCGATAGTGGAAGCGGATCCAATTTCAATCTACGGCTGAGCTTGCTGCGGGCTTTGGAGTTGGTGTCAAAATAACATTGAAGCACTTGCGTCAAATCGGAAAGTTAAAAAAGCTAGATAAGTGGGTGCCACACGAACTAAGCGACCAACATCGAGACTTGCGCCACAATTTAGGAATCTAAGATTCTTAGATTCTTACGAATCTTAGATTCCTATATTGTGCTTGCGCGTCGAAGCATGTAAAGATAGTATTACTGAATCGGCATAGAAACGAGGGAATTCTAAATCGAATTGTTACTTGGGATGAAAAGTGGATCATGTACGATAACCGCAGTGAACGAAAGTAGGTATATTAGTTCATTGGATTGTAAGCGTTCGTCTCAGTGGGTGGACCCGGGTACAGCATTTAATCATAAAAAAAGATCGGCAACATGTAGGTGTTGCTTATATCCATCGGCAAAGATGATAACTAAATCACATAGGTACATAGCTTTGTTTTCTTGTTGGTCTATTTGTAAAAAAAAAATATATAAAAAAGTTATAACTTACATACTACGCGCGACGCCAGTAACTAATTTCAGAATAAAATGTGAACCATTTCTATTGAGTAAAGTATATCAAGAAAATAAATTATTTCTAAGAACAAACCGAAACCCAGAAAGTTGAAAGTAACCAGTAAAAATACGGAAGAGAACTACGATTAGGAAGTCCTGACTATTCCTTAAGGGGCCTGAAAAATACGCTATTAGCAAACACTTGGTCAATGAACTGTGAATTCCGATCCCATAGTGCTTACGAAGCAGACGAATTTAATTAGGTGATAGGGATCACTCGTGCTGGTCTCAGGTATTGCCAAGAGATAAAGAGATAATAAACAGTCAGATTCTGCATTGATACGCAATTATCTTATCACAAACAAAATCTCAATACGATTAAACGAATAAAATTATAAGACTCTTGGGAGTGCTTAATAAAATTTCATATTTCTTTACCGTGATATCACATACCTTCCTCTTCAAATCATACTTAACATAATTATGACATATTATGATTTTTTTTAACCGCCCAACATTTATACACCGTGCAATATTAGACTATATACATAATGCGTATTGTATGATATTTTATAGCACAGTGTGACTTAACCCCGAACTTAAAAGACACGTGTTTTCGTGACCAAAGTAGTCACTTTTTATTCCTTGCGTAGATTTATGTAAAAAAAAAATAACTCTTCACACTCATAGCCCCACACTAGGATTCCCTGTGTCGTTGGTGCCATGAACAACACACTAGACAGGACATTCACATCCAGACCGAGAACAGAAATTCAGACTCATTATTCAAACTTCTGCCTCGCTGGGAATCGAACCCAGGACCCTTGGTGCGGCGATTGGGCATGTCAACCATTGCGCTATAGGGGTCGTCAAAAAAGGCCACTTTATGCACGGAAGCATGACCTAAGTGTAAGTTTTATAAAATACACACATACAGTGTGTTAAGGGACACTTATAAAGGAAAATTAGTAAAGGAAATCAATTATTATTCATGAAAAGACCGCCAAGCATGCAATTAATTGCTTTATTATACAACTCTTATCTTGTTTCCTGCAGAAATTGAGTATTTTGTGGAACCTATAAATAATTAATTAGGTGTAAGAGAAAAGCGGACAGTGCGTTGACTTTACCCAAATATCTGCGCGCGACGTCGCACAACGCATCACCTTATGCGGTGTAACTGTTGCGTTGCGTCACTGTATGGCATCGCGTTGCGGTATCGTTTTGCGGTGTAATGTTATGTCGTTAGAGTTCGATCCAATCTTGATCTCTTGTGTAGCCCATAAAATATGGGGTATATCTTAAAATCAACTGTGAAATGTTTTAATGTATTCCAGTGTCGAAGAGTTATTAATTAAACAATTTATTTAAAACTTTTCTTTTAATTATTTAAAGCATTCTTTGTACGAAACAAAGGTGGACAAGATGCAAAAGCTTTCTCTACCAGTCAACGTTCAGGCGTACAACTTAGACTAATAATAGTGCGCAGACTGCGCGTAGATATCTCTCTAATATATAAAACTAGCTGACCCGGCGAACTTCGTATCGCCTAAGAATGTAAAATCGGTACAGCCGTTCTTAGCCGTTACAGTTTCTGTGTGCTCCTCCCTCTCCCTGTCCCTCTTACTCTCCCTCTCCCCCTCCCTCTCCCCCTCCCTCTCCCCCTCCCTCTCCCCTCCCTCTCCCCCTCCCTCTCCCCCTCCCTCTCCCCCTCCCTCTCCCCCTCCCTCTCCCCCTCCCTCTCCCTCTCCCTCTCCCTCTCCCTCTCCCTCTCCCTCTCCCTCTCCCTCTCCCTCTCCCTCTCCCTCTCCCTCTCCCTCTCCCTCTCCCTCTCCCTCTCCCTCTCCCTCTCCCTCTCCCTCTCCCTCTCCCTCTCCCTCTCCCTCTCCCTCTCCCTCTCCCTCTCCCTCTCCCTCTCCCTCTCCCTCTCCCTCTCCCTCTCCCTCTCCCTCTCCCTCTCCCTCTCCCTCTCCCTCTCCCTCTCCCTCTCCCTCTCCCTCTCCCTCTCACGCTCCCGCTCCCGTTCCCGATAATAGCTATCTATCAACTACACATAACAAAATTTTACCTTATTCCACAGGAACAGGTCTATTTTCCGGGATAAAAAGTATCCTATATCCATCCCCGAGCTTTATTTGATATCTGTATAAATAACTAATCAATCAACTACATATAACAAAAATTTACCTTATCCCACAGGAAAAGGTCTATTTTCCGAGATAAAAAGTATCCTATGTTCGTCTCCTGATTCTAAGCTAACTCTCCACCAATTTTCAGCCAAATCGGTTCAGCCGTTCTTGAGTTATAAATAGTGTAACAAACACGACTTTCTTTTATTATAGATTCACGTGTCACGCTTTTTTGAAGATGAACTCCTCCGAAACGGCTCGACCGAATTTCGTGAATCTTTGCGTGCATATCGGCTAGGGTAGAGAATCGGACAACATCTATTTTTCATCCCCCTACCCCTAAAAATTTTTTGGCAGAAAAACGTTTGCCCGGTCAGCTAGTAATATATAATATTCATCCAATGTCACTTGATCCATCTTTAGATACCTCTTCGAGGGTTGCTGTCCACTTGTATACATATAAAGTTCTTGGTGAATACTCTTATCATCATATCTGCTCATTTGTAATATAAGAGCCTCGATGTATTCTTTTTCTCGGAAGAGTCCGAGAAAATTCATGACTAGTCGATTTTAATTAGCACTTTTTCAGGTTAAGTTTCTAGTAAGTTCTTCTGAAACTATGGAGTAAATTACAAAAAAGTGGCATCCGGTGAAACTCTGTATCTTGTTAACAAGTTTTAGTAGAATTGAGTTTAAGCCCTTTAACCCTTAAGTCCAAGTCAGAAGTTAACAGTAAAGAATGAGCATTCAAGAGTTTATTAAGAAGAACTTTTTTAAATTTACCGTTCACTTTCGTAGTACGAGAACTTAGTAATCCTTTTACAGAAAATCCTTTTAAACTGATTTTTGCACAGACGAATTGATCAAAAGTTTTATAACGAAGTGATTAGAAGTTCATTCTTTACAGTGAGCAGTAAGATTCAAGTGAACAGGTCAAATGGTAATAAAATTAATCATTCATAAAAGTGAATCAGAAGTTTCTCGAAAACAAAACGAAGGAAGTTTTTCAGGTCAGTAATTTTCACAGGGGATAATAAGAACAGTGAAACTGTCAAAACAATTATTTGAATTATATTCTACTGGTCTAATTGCCTGGTAAACTTGTAAATTATTAAGTTACAAAACTTGATTGAATGATTAAATATACCAAAAATAATTTGTACTGATTTTTGATTTACTGATCTACTTTTTGTGTTAAGGCGCGGTATGACTACGATTTAAAAACGTTGATTTCACTCACACAACCGCATATCTGCGCTAATCTAATGTTACATTTACGTGGCGCTGAATAGGGTTCAAAATTGCAGAGCATATTTTTGCTAACAATGTAACTAGATTGCGAATAAACATTTAATTTGAGGGTTTTCCTTAGATAATTCAGAACATACACATTAAATTCAATATCTGTCCGGTTTAAGTTTTAATAAAACCATATACCTATTATACATATTCTCAAAAAAAAATATGTTGTTACCGCTGAAAATACAGAGAATGTCGACGTTTAAGTTTATTTTTGTATAGCAAATTACGATTTTTTATTGGAAATATTAAACAACTGTTTAATATTCTATTCGGTTAACATTTTTCTTTAGACCTTTCTCTATGCTCTATATTTTTTGCGTGTGATATTTTTATTGGGTTTCCTCGTACTCGAGCACCAAAGAAACCCAGTTTTGTGAATATTGAGATCACACCGCGCCTTAATTGTTAATTATAATTGTGATATATTTTTTCCTATTTAAGTGACGTTCACGAACTATTTAAAGTGCAACCTGAGTGGAACCTCCGCAGTCGTAAGACATCCATGCCATTAAAGCTGATGACACTGTACCAAAGTATTACAAAATACCATAATCAAGTTTCTGGACCTAACAACACTTCAGTAAAGCTATCACAAACGTGATGCGAACTAAATAGAAAACGCGTGAAACCGCATATTGACTACGAATTCCACTAAAATTCCTTACAAAAATCTATTACTAAATCTGTAACTTTGCTATCCTTCGATCACTAAAGCTAAAAAACAAATTTTACCCAACAATACATCAAAAAGTAACTTTGAGACCGTCTGACAAACAATCCAAATCGTTTTTAAAAGCACACGTGATAGGTATAGTGAGTCGAATAAATGTGAAGACATATCAAATTGCTATTAACATAAAAAAATCTGATAATACACTCGTATCAGAAGTAGGGTGCCGGGGAAAAATATGACAGGTAACACTACTACTGGAAATGTCATATAACTTAATTCATAATGAGTCCTATCTTATAACAGAGACAAGTGTTGCCCTGTTAAATTTTTAAGTTTATTCAAATTTGACGTAATGTATTCATATTTTCATAATTATATATCCGACACACTGTTTAAAAAGTTTATCTATTTTAAAATTGGTTATTAAAGACTTAGAACATTTGATAAAAAACTAGTCGAAGTTTTTTATTACTGATCGAAGCTTAAAACTCGTAAAATATGAAGTCGAGGGGCAATCCTTAGCAGAAATTTCTCGAGATTCATCTAAGGTCAACATTACAAGCGTCTGTGACAAAGTACTGATCTTTCAATGTCTTTCAGACTGATTTATATTCGTGATGAACTGATGAGATATTGACAAGTCTTTGTTGTAAAGAGCCGGATTAATCTGAATTTATGACTTAATGGCAAATCAATAAAAAAAAACTCCCGAAAATAGTTCTAAGTTTATTTAGCTTTTGGTTCAATCAATTGATGCAACCGCACACGTTTTATTAGTTTTAGGAATAATAAGACTCTAATCAAAATTAATTCTTTAAAGCCTTTCATTTAAACTGGATCCATTAAAATCAGGTCAGTACTAATGACAAAAGCCTCATGCAAATTGTATTTAGCCTCTGACACTCATTTATAGATGAATATTCATTGTGATGAGAGCACGTCTCGATCCGATTAGAAATTTGGTTTTCTGTATAATATTAAATTGTCTAATTCAACAGCGATTCATATGAAAGCAATTGATATTTTAAAATTGTGCTGAAACGTTATTGACAAAGATTCTTTCCATAATTTGAACTAAAACTTAAACTTTTGTAATGAATTTGTGAAGTATATTTGCTAAGGGTAAAAAGTTTTTCCAAAGCAAACGATTGTATAAAAATAATTTTGGTTTGAAATTCAAAACTTTATTTTTAGCCTGATCAGGTTATTTTTGTTTTATAGATTACAATGAAAATTACAATAACAAAAAAAAAGTAATAGCGTCAACTATAGTAAGTATAAAATAAAACGTGATTGTATAAAATTGGCCAAACCAGAAGACTGAATTTATTTATGACACTTAGAAAATATATGAGCGAATTGGTAAAATTCTTTAACAGTGCGGCACTGTCAATATTTCCGATATATTTGAACTGGTTCAAACTCGTCAAATGAGTAAAAAACTTCTTGAAATGAGATACTGTTCCAGTTGATGAACTTTACCTGGTGTTAAAGAAAAGTTTTAACATAAGGCGATACTCTGGAAAAAGTGCACCGAATAGAAGAAATTATTACAAGGTGACGTCACAAAACTGCTTATAGATAAAGCAATATTGTTTGAAGCTTAAAATAAGCTTATTATAAGGACGTTGTGGTATGAAAATCTAGGCTGTTATTTTAATACTGCTTTAAGAGGTTGTGGTAAGCCCCCAGAGGTTGAGAACGAATGAGCAAGCTTCAAAGTTTAAATCAAACTTTTTCTTTTGAAAATAACGTAGTTAAGATTAAGCAATGTTGATGTAAAATCCTTCAAAAAGTAAAATATAAAAATAGAAATTCAATAAAATGAGCAATTTAATAAAATGACAACATGACATGATTAGGTATGCTGTGAAGCCTATAAGTATCTTATATTATCTATTCTATGCTGTAACGCATCAGTGAGGGACTAACATAATTTGAATGTCAAATATTATTTCGTTTTAGGATAATATTTATAACATGCCAAATTTTTAAGAGGTTTAGAATTTTAAAAAACAAGACGCTAACATTTTTTTTATATAATACATTTTTACTTATTAAGCATATTGTTTTTGTTTTGATTATTTAAAAATTAGCAGTGATTCACCCTAAATAATTACTAACCCACACTCAAAAAAACGTGTTTAAACTGGTTTTTTTTGTAAATTTTACATGAAGGCGTCACGATTAATTTAATAATGCTCAAGTTGCAGCTAATTCGCTACCTCATTTCGCTTTTAAGTTTCACGTGGGAAATAACACAGATTAAATTCAGATACATTGCTGACTAATTTATATGATAAGTGAATTTAAATATGTAGGTATAGTATTTAAAACAGTTAAATAGCTAAATTCGTCCTCCATTATAACCCACGTTTTACGCCCACAGATTGTACCTACAAGTATGTTCAACCCCATTCTATGACCCCATTTACGACAAGGAATTGAAAGTCATTCGCTATTATAAGCTCTGAACAGCTTACCTGGCTAACTGAATAGTTAAAATAAGTGTTAATCAATCCTTATTTAGTCCGGTCTAAACTTAGCACGTTTTCAAATATCATCGATTTATTAAACGGTCACATTTATACTACGATAATAACGAGTACATTATTCTATCATTTCTTACAAAATTTTATTCAGGAATGTGAGTTTCAAGTAGTCGAAGTTTCAAGTAGTAGCGTTCGAATGTATATCAGCTTAATAACAGAGTAGAGACTGTAGAGACAGATTATATTATTATCATAATGAAATGTTTTACGGTATGACACAAAAACCGCTAAACGGATTAAAATTGAAACTTGTATTCATAATTCAGTATCATATTATGTCTATGATGCTTTTTCTGCCGAACACTAAATTAAGTACAAATCATTGAACTACTATTACTAGCGTATATACATAGAATAGACACCGCGAACATCGGGTTCGGGGGTGTGCATTGCAGCCGGCCGGCTGCATTTCATTCTGTCACTCGGTTGCGCTCATGGCGGCCGCATGCCAAAATTGTTTATGAAAAAACTAAAAAAATGCCGTCGTGCGTAATAAGAACGTGTCACAATTGCACGACAAAAAACAAAAAAGATAATGGTATCATATAATATAATCGGTAAGAAAACAAAATATTAACTTAAATCAACTAAAACGAATTTAATTAAATTATTGTGCAATGTTCCCGCCATTTTGGAATGAAAAAATCATAAGGAGCGTTTGAACTTGGCAAGCCACTAGCGTGTTAATGGAATATATAAGTTGCCGTCTTGGTTCGGCAAGTATCATATACAAAGTTACTCTATGGCAAATGTGCAAATGAGGCTTCTAGTTTGAAAAGAGAACGGAGGGCAAGCCGGCGGTGGAACACACATTTTGTTTGAGATGTCTTCTCTATGTATGTACCTCAATGGTACAAATACATTATTTTAGGATTTTCTATTAAAAAATAGATAAGTGAATAATGTTTTATTGCACTCACGCCCCAACTCAGAATCACTATAACGTTTAATTAAATCACTTCTTAGTACACAATTTGTATGGTGATTCTTTACTAAGGAGCGATTTAAGTAAATATTAGTGACTCTGAGTTGGGGCGTCAGTGACCTAAACCAGCACTTAAATAATTTAAGTGGTCAACTTAACTTTTTTTACACTGTGCAAAAACGCGTTATGTTAGCGCCTAATAGCGACAAGTTAACATTCGTCTTGAACTTTGTTGTGACGGCTATTAAGTATTCTGTGGTGACAGGGAGAAAATGACGCTAAGGTTCTTCCCATGTGCGTAGGCTATTATACTATTATACGGTACTACTGAGATTAAGGGTAAGTATTCCTACCGAAGCAAAGTCAGGTCACCATTTTAGGCACTTGTCTAATAAATTACCATCTTAAGCACCGGGTCCTACATGTTTTAGGACGTCCTGTATAATGTACGAAAGAATCAGTGCACTTTGGTATATTGGCCAATAAAACCGTTAAATGTTAGCCATTTACAGCGTTTAACTGGTGATAACGAACACAATATCGTAAAGTTAACTGGGACAGTACATTAACTACGAGTCGTATCCTTGTGACGAGAGGAAATGCTACAATCTATGGCTACAATCACGGACCTGAAAAAAAAACGGACGTAACCTCGTCTAATCGAGAGTGAAGCATAGCAATGGCCGCCCGCTTACCATGTGTACGTAATTTTTGATTCGCTATTGACTCAGTATGGTGTCAACGTGTGGGTGTATGTACTTGTACGAATAGAGAGTTGGTATTACTATGGGTGCTTCACTGAATTGGTTGTTGGGATTACGTCCGTCTTTTTTTTAGGTCCGTGGCTACAATGTATAATTTATCTTGAATGGTGGATGGTTTAGCTGACATGTGTGGCGGCTATGTGGACTATTTTTTTATGTTTTGAATGTTACGCCAAAATTAACATAGTAACACTCAAAAATATTGTCTTGCAAAATTAGGTAGTTGGAAATAAATAAACATGTATTTCAGGGATCATTTACAGAACAGAAAATTTATAAAAATGAGTAGGTGAAACAAAATGACACGACATAACATGGCATCACATCACATTGCATCACATTACGTTATATTATTACAGATATACTACATATTTACGAACTATTTATTTTGAGTCCACGACGAGCTAGTAATAATTTAGAACAACAAATTGCAATAATAAAAATTACAATTAAATACGGGGGGCGTCCTATTCTCCTTTTTCCCAGACGTGGTCTCCATTCGAGGACCTTTCTTCCCCAACGGTTATCGGTACTTCGAACTATGTGGCCAGCCCATTGCCACTTCAGACGGCTTATTCGATGAGCTATGTCTGTTAACGAATACAACAATTAAACAATAAAACAACATTAAAAAAACAATTAAACAACATGAACAATTAAATAAGTTGATATTTTAGAATTAGTCGCCATACATAATCGTCATTAATTAGTTGAAAACGAAAAAAAATCATGCATGAGAGCCTTCATCCTGGCAAGCATCACGTACGTCGTCATTTTGTAACGTTACTCGATAAGCGTTCTGACAAAGGAATATTATTGTAGGAATTCGTTCACTTTGTGTAATACAAAATAGTTTAGGCTCCGATGTAAGCTTCAACCGAGAAATACGGCACTGCTGTGCTGCAGCCTAAGTAGAGACAGAGCACAGAGTAAGAAATCACAGTGCTACAACGCCTTTGATTGTTGGAATAAAGTCGCCACCTGAAGCAATACATATATGACTGTGGTGCTAAGTAATTATGTTGGATATAAGGATATAATACGTAGATCCATCGTCTATTTTTTTTTAAATGTAGGATACCGAAAGGCATCACCGATTCATTGCCAGCCAAGAAAGAGAACCCATATTAAATTTGGTTACTCGACACTGCATCATGTACTCCTAAAATACTTCTAAATGATTCACAGTTGATTCTGTAAAAACAACCAAGTAAAATAACGGTGACGTCTAATTTATTCACCTGGGTTATTTCACCCAGGTATCTTAAGTCTACTTTCTTTAGATTTTGTTCACCTATGCACCCATGTGAATTAAGTATACTAAATTAGTAAACTTAATTTACGTTAGTGATTAAAGTGAGCTAAACGCGATTTTAGTTGGTTTAACTTACCGTCCTTTCTAGACAGCAGCTTTCATGAATAAATTAATCTTTGTAGCAAAATAGGTGTACGACAGAACTTTCTAATATAATCTTTAGTCTTTGATACACACACTGTATTTTCAAATTTGATGTATAAATCCTTTGTTCAGTAAACATTATTTTAACCTCTACATTCAAGCGATGCAGTCAAGCCTTGCCTTACACAAAGATATAAGAGGCATATCTCTCGGTATTATTGGTGTGTAAAAGAATACGAGATATAGCTAGTTACAGTCGAGTAATGCGGGGTATATTTTCTATAGTATTATCACACATTCTTAAATTTAATCTTCTACTTTGCTTTGGTTTGCTTGGTTTAAATCTAATTCACCCGCTAAGTAAACTTTCAGAATCATTATTCGTTTAGTTACTTAGAGAAGCCCAACAAACCACCAGGCACAAAAATAGACCTCCCTCGTTTTACACAGTGCGAAAATGTTGACTTTAAGTTTTCTAATAAAGCACGGCGTTTATCAAAAAAAAATTGAACACTTATAGTGACAAATCTTCACAAGGTGTAAAAAATTTGTGCAACAATTGTTTTTCACAATTTACAAGAGATCGAGTAAAACAGATATCTAATAAATAATATAATGATACCTCAATCTCTTTACTGCTTTATTTTTGTGGTTGCTATTATAGTGAAATATTTTCTATAATGTTTCCGGGTTAATATTTTTAATACCAAATAAAATATGTACTTTATTTAGCAGATCATTAATGGCTCCTTTTTCTCCCCATTGCATAGTATAGTAATTTAAATAATTGGTACAGGGTGTCCTAATATGGCTTTTAACTATGTACGTATTGTACTAACTAACATGGCAGCTATTGTCAAACGATTTTCTTTCTCACTGTTCTTTCTTGGTCGGCAACGAGACAGAGAAAAAGACGTGCTTACATCGTATAAATGCAAAAGAGACCTATCGCATAAATCATTGAAATAAAGCCATCTGAAGTGTTTTAAGTCACTATTTGTGCGCTTATTATTATTCTTATTTGTAAGGGTCAGCTATTTAAACCTGGCTACGCCGTAGGCTGAGAAATTTAGAAGGAAATGTATAGTCTGTTTGTGACCACAATCCATTTATATGTAAATGTACAAGAATGTCGGCCAAGGAAAAGTATCCAATAGGGCAGATGCGAGCGTAAATATGACTCAAAAAATATTGAAAGTATTCACGTTGGAGTCTTCAGGATCTTATACGAAACTTCTTTATATAACTATGATCCCTATGCCTGTTTACTTATTTTAATTACTTCATATTTTGTTCTTGCGGTATAATGCAGGATATCCAAAGAAATCATTTAGCTCTAAGTGGCAAACCATTGCAATATTGTCTGTTTTCCACTCACCAAGAAAAATATTCATAAAATATTTATGATAAAACACGTAATATTTAAAAAAAGGATGGACTTAAATTGTAGGAACCAAATATCAATTATAAAGGTAAATTTTATGAAATGGATAAACGAAACATAACGATTAAATATTAACATTATCAAAATAAAATAGTGCAATAATAATTGCCTTTGTTCAAAGGTGATCTTGATGAATCCTAGAAATAAACAGACAGTCCAAATTCCATAAATCAAACGTGACAATAAATAAAACGTACGGCTCATAGAACAATCACAATTTGGAGAAGGGTTTCTTCGCCGACGTATTTTATTGCCATTGATTTTATTAAGCGTACGTCAACACGTAGGATGCGCGTCACAAGTCATAAAAACGACGTAAAATTTTAAACAGGTGCAATGACACTGGGGATTCGTGACAAGACGTATAGATGGATAGGTATGATGACGTAGCATGCATTAGATCTACGAAGTGCATATACGAAGGCCGAAGTAGGGACTTATAAAAATTTACAAAAAAAATATTACTGACTTCAGTCAGTCACCACAAAATATCAAAATCACCATCAATATCGTATACCTATAATATTTAAAGAGTTCCCTCAGAATTGAATTTTGATAAATATGGGACCAATATAGAAGAGACCCCTTCGTCATTTATCAACCCATTTTTTTATATTTTTTGTACTTAAGTGACCCCTTTTAACTAAACAAAAATAAAAAGAATAGTTGATAAATGACGAAATGCAGTAATAAATATTTAAAAAAATCCATCAAATTGAGAACCTCTTATTATTTTAATATTGTTTAAAAATAATCAAAGAATAAGATTTCACAAGATTTGAAAGAACCACTTCACAAAAATTTTAAATGGATGTAAAAGTGACGCGATCACTATTAAACACACTAAAGATTATTAATATAAATATTCATTAGGTTAACTTTTCAAGTGGGTGTGGATGGCTAAACTATGAGGAATAACGAAAAGTGCTCAAAGGAATCTCGGTTCCGATTTTGATGAAAACTACATCATTATACTTTTGAAAAATCAATATTTCTAGCCAGGAATCGATCTTTTCATTTAAAGAAAATAGACCCCGTATAATAGTATAATGCTTAATAAAGACGATACACTCCTACATATTTATCCCGATGGAAATAACAAACAAGTGTTTAATCGTGTTTCTCGTATACCTACTCCGAATAGAACAATGTTTCCGCTCGTAATGGGAACATAATTAATTTGGAGAACCCTTTTTGTACGTGTTTTCCCTAATGTTGTTTCTCTTCTTACAACGTTACTTGTGCTATAATTTTGTTCACACGTACCTAATACCGAGGGCGAAACATTAATAAAGTTTTTGCTAACATTCAATTTAATTTCCATATTGTGTACTACAATGTTAATGGCTAAACTTTTATGTCAAACTATAACTTGCTTTTGTTTCGCTTCGTAACATTTATATATTTTGGATACAAACAGTATCCGAACTCGAAGCGATAGGTTTATGTACTTAGTAAAAAACATAATAAAAATTTATCACCGTAGCCGTAAAGTCCTGACATGATTTTTATTAGCCTTTAATAAAACGCCCGTATTATTTATTCTATTTATTTTATTTAGTATTCTACAGGAATAAATCCATGTTACCGAATTGGGTGTTCTACATACAAAAAATCTTTAAAAATTTCATAAATTGAATATACCTAAGATAACATGCGCAAGGTTCAATAAAAAAGAAAATTGAATATTGCGTTAGCCCGCAAAGTAAACGAAAGGAGCGAAAAAACGTTAACTGAGAAAATCGCTACTAAGTCGAAAGAAATTGTGCAAACAGCGAAGAGACCAATTGCCTTTCCAGTGAGTTATGAAGTAATCCTCGCTCGTTCCTAAAACAACACAGAAAATACACATGATTTATATGTTGACTCAATAAATCTGCGAAATTTAAAAGGAATATGTTTGACTACGATAAATCTATAGGTCCATAAAGGGAAAAGGCAAAGGTAAAACAGTTCAGTACCTCATTACACTGGTTGTCGTGCAATTTAATATTTTTGGTACTTAGTAACGAGCTTTGCCTTATCAATAAAAATCTAGGAAAAAAATTTGTTGCTCCCACGGAAATGGAAAATTTCAAGAGTTTTAGATAATTATAATCGTTTCCACAGCGAAGTATACTCGTACCATAAATATAATGATAAAGTTAATGAATAATTTTGGGTTGTAAGTATTAAGTTACTATGCTGATTTATTGATCCTAGTAAGGTATTTATAGCCAAAATTCTAACCAATGAAATATTGCACTTTTTCAATATGACCATAATAAGTGTCGTACAAAAACTTCATTAGGAGATTTAGCCGTTTCTTCTGGATTTGTCAATTTACCGTCCGTATGGCTCCAATGGACCATGTTATACAAACACTAACTATGGCTGATACAAATGTTGAAGCGTGCTTATAATATAGTTTGACTTTTGAAATCTTTGTAAATAAATAACGCTTCACACTCAAAGCCCCACACTAGGATTCCCTGTGTCGTGGGTGCCATGGACAACACACTAGACAAGGACATTTACATCCAGACCGAGAACAGAAATTTAAACTCATCATTTAAATTTCCGCCTCGCTCAGAACCGAACCCAGTACCCTAGACGCGGCGATCCGGCATGGTGGCCATTATGCCACACGGGTCGTTTTAAAAATTATAAAGAAAATGTGGAAGTCTTCAGGAGTAGATTGAATAAACTGAATTTTTTAATTAGGTATATACCTATATAAGTGTTCTCGCCATTTTGGATTTAAATGCTACTCACCATCAGGTGGAATTATTGTCAAGCATTAACTTAAATTAATATGTAAAAACCAGCCTCTATTGAAAAGATCATTTAGCAAATAAAGTTATGGGTACTAACAATAGGTAGCACAAATGTTTTTATATACATAATTAAAATAAGCTAATAAGTAACTTTTATTTTATAGCAGGTAACATTTGCATGAAATTTAGTTTTTAACGTAAAATTTTATTTTAACTGGTATTTCTAAACAGCACAACTTTGAAGTTAATATATTGACTGGAATAAAAGTTTTTGCATTTTAAAACAAAACGATAACTTTGTTTACGTTTATTTACGTCATTAAGTTTTATCAATTTAATAAATAAACGTTCAGTGAAGAATAATTTAGGGTTCTATTGTATTTTCGATAAAAATACGGAACCCTTAATCCTTTTATAGTTTCGTCATTTTCGTCCGTCCGCCCGTCCGTCCATCCTTCCACAGTATAGCTAGAAAGCAAGCTGGTAATTTGGCATGGATATACACATTTATTAAAACTAAAAACTAAGTACACCTTCCCTGCAGGTAAAGTGGGGATGACTTAATTTTTTTTCGTCTACCCCATACGTTCAGTGCCTCGTACCAACCAAACTACTGCCATTAAATGTTACATTAGTTCGGTTAACCGGACTAACAACCGAACTACTGCCACTAGACCCATAGTGTGGGGTATCTGTTAGTAGTGGCTGGGCTCGGTTCCTTCTCAAGAAAGGACCACTGAATTTTATCGATGAACCGTTACTATAAAATCGCTACTATAAATACCGATAAATATTTGAAAAACTCCATCAATTTCTGAAAATCTGAAAGTATACATAAAAAATAAATTTTCAAATCTGGAAGGCTATTCTATTTTGTAACTTGACAGCGGAGTTTCAAAATTGACGTTCGAGTTCTAGGATCACTTCACTTCGCAAGTGCCTACTAGATGATTGGATAATGACATGTCAATATGATGCAAGTTCACTTTTGTAACTTGACAGCGGAATCCACGATGGGTTTCTAAATTGAAGTTAGAGTTCGAGACTACCTTCACTCCGCAAGTGCGTACCAGATGATTAGAGAATCACATATCAAGATCTCGGACTCGAACTTCAATTTTGAAACTCATCGCGGATTCCGCTGTCAAGTTACAAAACAGCAGTTACTAAATGAAATGTTGAGGTAAGAACCATAAAAAATATAACCAAATTAAGGAGATCTTCCTTTTTTCGAAATCGGTTAAAAATGTATGCAAAAGAACTTTTAATTTCCACGTCTAAGAGAAAATAAGCTGCAGAAAGACGGAATACTTATTTTTTGTTCTATTTTATAGCTTTTTTCTGTACCTGCTTTATACTTCACAACTCAATTGTACCTGCTCGGAATGTTCATTACGAAGTTCTTCGTCTCAGTAGCACTATTATTATCTGTGATGGTTGTTTTTCTGTCTTACGAAGACAGAATTATTATTTTTTCTTCCGTTTTGTAAATTCTTAAGGTTTCGTTCGCTGTTATTTTATTTATTTATTTTATTGTTTATGTACACATAAAAAAATTACAGGAGAACAATTTCAGAAATAATGTACAAAGGTACTGCTTATCTCTAATGAAATTTCTTCCAGCAGACCTGCGACTGGAGAGGTGACAGAAAGGTAGATAACGTGCTGTTATAACCCTTATTTCTATGTAACTAATGCTAGATCAGCACACAGTAAGTTTCCTTCCAGAAAGGTGCTTATTCATCATTTATTCCTTATTCATAATTTTCTTTACAATTAAAGTTAGTTAGATTCAGAACTCCGTCGCGAACAGACATAAATTCAGGAAGTCATTCCGGTCCGTTTCTGTGTGGTTAATTTGTAATTTAATTAATTAAAGTTTTTAGTGGTGAAGTAGTTTTTTTTTAAAAAGACTGTCGGAGAAGCCCGCGTAACAATTGGTGTCAGAAGTGGGATACCAGAGAAGTTCTAACGACTGAGAGTCAGACAGACGCTGGTATCCATACGAATCCGAGCCTCCATCAGTCTCTGACCGACAGTAAACCTTGGCCTAAGGCTAAGTCTGCGTCAGCTACTTGGACGACGGTCAGCCTCCGCTCTTAAGCGTGAGCCCGCTCCAGCCACTCATTTGGACAACGGTCAGCCTCAGCAGCAGCCTGAGCCCGCTCCAGCCACATCAGGACAGCCGCGACAGGAGACCTGGACTAACTCACCAACTTACCAACTCACTTAAATCCTCAAAATCCTAATTCTTCCAAATCTAAATCAAACTCTTCTAAATCTGCCTAAATCCTAAATCTTCAACTTCTACATCAAAATCTACAACATCAGCGAGTCCAGAAATTTCCACGGAACCGTGAGAACGCGGTCCGGTCACAACTCGCAGCGCCAGCAACAGGACACCGGGAGCCAGCACAACAATGCAGGTGCAACTCATCGGGTTACTGTGAGTTTTTGTGCAAATTATAACTATTTCAGTGAAAGTGAATTGTGATTTTTTTAATTTCGTGCTGATTTATTTTCGTGCAATCTCCAAAACTTTATTTTCTATTTCTATATCTCTAATTCTATAAGTTCGTTTTTGTTGCTTTCCTTATTTTATATTTTTGTAACTATTTCAAGTTCAGCATTTTATAATGTCCTTAAAAAAGGAATCAGAAAAGAAGATCGAAATGAGCGATAAAATCACGTTATCTTTTCTAACTAAATTCATCAAATCCTACAATGGTGATAGGGAATCACTCCCCGCCTTTTTAACAAATTGCGACAATGCCATGAACTTAGCTAGCTCAGATCAGCAGCCTATTCTATGTAAATTTATAATCTCACAATTAGAAGGTAAAGCACAACTCGCATGTAGTCTCAAAAGTTTTTCAGATTGGAATGAATTAAAAACATTTTTAAGATCTACATTTGGAGAGAAAAAGCACGCTACTCATTTATTATGTGACTTGCAGCACGCTAAACAATTACCCAGCGAGGACGTCACTAAGTACTCGCTTAGAGTAGAGGGTATCCTTACACGAATTCATTCTGATATTCATTATAGCTGCAAGGACGAAAAGGAACTCCCTGGCAGGATAGCCGCCATGGAAGATCTCGCCTTAAATTCATTCTTACTAGGTCTAAATCCTTCTATTTCTACTATTGTCCGTTGTAAGAATCCTTCAACCCTCAGTGATGCAGTTCAATACGCCACTGACGAGGAAAAATTATATAATTTATCTAAATCGAATTATTCTAAATCGCAAAAGCAATGTTCTATTTGTAATAAAGTCGGACATAGTTCATCTGAATGTTTTAAAAATAAAAAACCTAGTTTTCAGAAATCTTATCATATAAATCCTCAATCTAATCCTTCTCCTAGTTCAAATAATTATCACCAAAAATCTTGTAATTATTGTAAGCGATCTGGCCACACGATAGATGAATGTCGTAAGCGCCAATTTAATAATCAACGCCGCATGAACGGTGGTAACAATTCACAGCCTGAACGGAACTTGTCCCACGTTCAGTCCAATAATTCTAATAAATCGATACATATGTGTCAAACTGAATTTAATGACGAGGACAATGAATTCAATGGTGATAATCATTTAAACTGAATAACATTTCGGTGCCGTGTCTGCCGAAATCGTGTAGCGTAAATGACACGAATAACTCTACTAAATCTTATCCTAAATCTACTAACTCTAACTCTAAATCTACTAAATCTAACTCTCTAAATCTAAATCAACTGCCTAACAAGGTCAGTCTAAATCCTAACTCTACATCTCAGCCAAAAGTGTTGAGTCCTAAATCCAAAAATCAACTGTCCTACAAGGCCAGTCTAAATCCTAAATCTATATCTCAGCCGAAAGCGTTGAGTCCTAAATCTCTATTTCAGCCTGAAGTGCTGAATCCTAACTCTATATCTCAGCCTAATGTGTTGAGTCCTAAATCTAAATTTCAGCCTAAAGAGCTGATTCCTAAATCTAACTCGCCTCAACCATGTAAGTTGAGTCATTCTATATCTACGAAATCTACATCTCAGCTGCCCAGGAAGGTCAGACTGAGTCATACTAAATCTACATCTCAGCTGCCCAGCAAGGTCAGACTGAGTCCTACAAAATCTACATCTCAGTTACCCAACGAGGTACAACTGAGTCCTACTAAATCCTATATTAATCCTAATTCTTATATTAACTCTAAGTCTTATACTAATTCAAATTCTTATACTAAATCTAACTATAATACTAAATCTAATAAAAATACTAATTCTTACCAAAATAACTTACCTTTGACCTCCAAAGGTCAAGTCCATGAGATCCCTGAGAACTCCAAATCTCCAACTCCAAATCCTATATTCGAAATTAATACACATAAACATAAAATCTCGTTACCATATACAAACCTTTTAACTAAGCATTCAAATAAAACTTTGAGCTTCCTTATTGATACCGGCGCAAGCGTCAGTATCGTGAAATTATCTAGCTTAGAAGATAAGCCAGAGCTTCTCTCCGATATCGTTAAAATCAAAGGCATTAACGACAACGATTCGTTTTGCTCAACTTTGGGATCATTTTATTTACAAATTCTTTTGAATGATAAATCTTATGTTCATAAATTTTGTGTAGTAGATGATAACGTCAACCTTAAGTTTGACGGCATTATAGGTTCAGACCTTCTTCAATGTTCTAATGCTAATATAGACTACACTTCCAAAATAATGACCTTTTATGGCCACGAAATCCTTATCTTATTTGATGAACCTACTTATATCATTCCGGCACGCTCTGAAGCGGTCATTGAATGCGCTATATCAAATTACTCTCACGAGTCTTATCAAAACAATGAAGCTCTAGTTCTAGATCATACCTTAAGTGAAGGTGTTTATGTCGCTAATTGCATCGTGTTAATTAAGCCTAATAAAAAGGTAAATATAACTGTACTGAACACGACTGACAACGACCTCGAAATCAAAGATTATCACGTTAGGTTAACGCCTTTTGAAAAACCTAATTATTCTAATTCTTATCAAAATATTAATCTTACATCTACTAATTCTCAAATCTCATCTTCTAGCTCTCGAATTGATCAAGTTCTAAATCTAATTCGTTGTTCTCATTTAAATAAAGAAGAGAAACAAGCTCTCTTAAATTGTTGCAGTGAATATACTGATATCTTCTATATCGAAGGCGACCCTCTGTCTTGTAGTAATGCTATTGAACATTCTATTGATACAGGAGCATCCCCTCCTATCCATGTTAAATCCTATCGTTTTCCAGAATGTCACAAAGAGGAAGTTGAAACTCAAATTCGTAAAATGTTAAAACAAAACATAATTCGTCCTTCCGTTTCCCCTTGGAGTGCCCCAGTTTGGGTAGTTCCGAAAAAGCTTGATGCTTCAGGCAAAAGAAAGTGGAGGATAGTTATCGATTATCGTCGCCTCAATGACGTCACAGTCTCCGAAATTTATCCACTGCCTCTTATCACTGATATCCTAGATCAACTTGGTCATTCTAAATATTTTAGCACACTTGATCTTGCAAGTGGCTTTCACCAAATCAAAATGTCTGCTAAAGACGCGCCAAAAACTGGCTTTACTATAAGTACTAATTCAAGCATGTCTGGACATTACGAATTCACCAGAATGCCTTTTGGGTTGAAAAACGCCCCTTCTACTTTCCAACGACTTATGAATACCGTATTATCCGGGTTACAAGGTCTACATTGCTATATCTATCTCGACGACTGCATAATCTATTCTCAAAATCTTCAAGATCATATCGAAAAACTAAAACTCGTTTTCGACAAATTTCGTCAATTTAATTTAAAGTTACAACCAGATAAGTGCGAATTTCTAAGACGCGAAGTCACTTACCTTGGTCACATCATCACCGATAAAGGTGTCTCTCCAAATCCTGAAAAAGTAAAAGCCGTATCCGAATTCCCAATTCCTGAAAATCCTAAATCAATAAAATCCTTCCTAGGTCTTATCGGATATTATCGTAGATTCATTGATAACTTTTCAAAGCTTACTAAGCCACTTACCTCTCTTCTGAAGAAAGACGCCGTCTTCAAATGGTCTTCTGAACAGCAGACCGCATTCGAAATCCTGAAAGAAAAATTAATTACTGCTCCGCTCCTTCAATATCCCGATTTCTCACAGCCATTCGTCGTAACTACAGACGCCAGTAATTATGCCGTAGGTGCCGTCTTATCTCAAGGCCCTATAGGAAAAGATAAGCCGATTGCATATGCATCGCGCACACTAAATCGTCCTGAAGGAAATTATTCAACAACTGAAAAAGAGTTGTTAGCCATTTTATTCGCAGTTAAAACATTCCGTCCTTATCTCTATGGCAATAAATTCAAAATCGTGACGGATCATAGACCACTTGTGTGGCTATTCAATGTCAAGGATCCAGGTAGCAGACTCATTCGTTGGCGCCTGAAACTCGAAGAATACGACTACGAGATCGTATATAAACAAGGTCGTCTCAATTCCAATGCCGACGCGTTATCACGCTGTCCCGTAAATCTTATCGATGTTAAAAAATTAAATAATTTATCTTATGAAAAATATTTTAAAACCCAATTTCTTAACAAAATTCCTAATTCTAATACTAGCATCGAAGAATGCACTCAAGGTTTGCATTTATCAAAATTAAACACAATTGCGTGTCCAGTTTCCTTAGACTTCGATTACTCTATGCCTCATTGCGAAGAAATCTTATCTCAATTAGATAATACAGCCGAAATACTTAATTCGGAACGCGAACCTCTTACTATTCGTCATGTCAATGACAAAAATAAAAATTACTATTTCTTATTTACTAAAGTCCATCATTATGAGCAAACGCAATTTAGAGATGTTTATAATTTATTAATGAAGCTTAGAAATATGCTAATTCAAAACTCAGATGTTACTGACCTAGCTCTTCCTGATTTCTCTGATCCTTTCTCTAAATTAGCGTATACTAAAATCTATAATATGATATCTTACATATTCCATGATACTAATATTAAAATTCATATTTACAAAAATCAATTAATCTATCCTACTCCTATCGAAGTTCCTAAAATCTTAAAAGAGAACCATGATTCGGTTATTGCCGGTCACCCAGGTTCACAAAGGATGTATAAGCGTATTAAATCTACTTATTATTGGAAAGGCATGCGCTCTGATATCGAAGATTATGTCAAAAAATGTAAATTGTGTCAAGTTAACAAACCTCTAAGAAAATCTAATAAAGCTCCAATGGAGATCACTTCTACTTCGACTAGACCTTTTGAAAGGCTAGCGCTTGACATCGTAGGTCCATTACCCGATGCAGGTTTCCAAAAATTCAAATTTATCCTAACTCTTCAAGATGATCTTACTAAATTCACTAGCGCTTATCCGATGGTTACATCGACTAGCGAAGAGATAGCTCGAAATCTAGTTCACTTTATGTCTCTCTTCGGTTTTCCAAAAACTATTCTAACTGATCTCGGCACGTGTTTCACGTCAGATTTATTTAAACAATTAACAGAGATATTAAAAGTCAAAGCTCTCTTTACTACTCCTTATCATCCTCAAACTAACGGAGCCCTTGAGCGCTCACACGCAACTTTAAAGGAGTACCTTAAATCTTTTGTTAATGAAAATCAAAATGATTGGCATTGTTACTTATTTACCGCGATACTCGCTTATAATACTACTCCTCATTGTACTACGAATTATACTCCTCATGAATTATTATATGGTTATAAACCAAGTATTCCTAATTCCTTATATGAAACGTCAAGTAACACTACTTATAACGAATATATCCGCGCATTACAATATAGAATGCGTTTTAGTCGCGAAAAAGCGATTCAAAATATTATTAACAGTAAAGAAAAATCTAAACAATATTATGATACTAATTCTCGTGAAACTACTTACAAAGTAGGAGATCTTGTATATCTTAAACATCATCATCGACTTCGTAAAGCTTTATCACCTATTTGGAAAGGTCCATATAAAATAATCAAAGTTCATAATAAACATAACGTGACCTTACAAGTAGGCCGTAAGAAAATCAAATATCATACAAATGAGATCAAACCCGCTACTTCCTAATATTATCTTACTATATTTTTCTATATCTTACATATTTCTATCTCCTATCTTTTCAGGCTAATATGCTGTCATGCATCATGTCAAGGAGAATCGAGCATAATTCCTATCTCGCATAGTCCCGGAATATATTTCGAGCCGAGGACACATATACACTTTTATAACGATTATTGGAAGATAATCACACATGTCGACTTAGTCTCTCTAGAACCTTATCTTAATAAAATTGAATCATTATTACGTGACACTGTCACACTCTGTAACAAAATCCAGTCAAAAGACTTTAATTCTTGTGATGATATAACTAACCCTATAGAGGTCCTAATTCAATCTTGTTATACTAAACTAACTTCCTTATCTCATATTATCGACGAAAAGCCGATTAAAACTAAGCGATCTTTAGAATTTGGTGGCGAAATCTTAAAATTTTTCTTTGGCACATTAGATGCCGACGATGCGAGAAAATATGATGCCGCAATCGAGTCCTGTAAAAAGAGTGAATCTGAAATATTTCACTTAATGAGAGATAATATTCATGTTGTCAAATCGACTATAAATAATTTTAATTCTACTATTTACAAACTTAATCAAAATGAAATTAAATTAAATGCTCAGATAAATAATCTCAACGAGATATTTTCTCAAATAACTAAAACTGACAATTTATTATTATATACATCTAAGTTAAATAACTTACTTAATATTATCGAAGGTTCTTTACTTACTATTTCTAATTTACTAGATACTACTCTAAGTTCTATCTTATTTTCTAAACTTAATATTCTACATCCTAGCGTAATTAGTCCAATAAGTCTTTATAATGAATTATCTAAGCATAGCAATCAAATAAATAAAAAATTAGATTTTCCGGTACCATTGAGTATCCGAAATATTCATTCGTTGATAGATGTATCAACTCTTAGTTCTTATTATTATAACAATAAGGTTATTTTCGTGTTGCATATTCCGCTGATAACAGCTGACAAGTTCATGGTTTACAAGGTGTTCCCTTTGCCTACGCCACACGATGACTCATTCAAAACATACGCTCTAATTCAACCTTCTAATTCATATATCGCTTTAAGTGATGATAGAATGCATTATGCTATGCTGGACACTTTAGATAAGTGTAGAATTATAAGTAATAATTATTCAATATGTGAACTAACTTCTACATATTCTTGTTTAAGTAGCCCAAATTGTGAATCTAAAATCTTAACTGAAGTAACACTATCGTTACCGCCTGAATGTAATTCTAAAATTGTATATGGGCAAATCGATATTTGGCAAAAGCTAAGTAATAACAAATGGATTTTTGTTCAATCGACGCCAAACAAACTCACTATTCGTTGTGATGATAATATTATTGATCATTCTATTGTCGGTACAGGCATTGTAAAATTAACTTCTAACTGTATCGGATATTCTAAAACTATTCAACTAAATCCTAGTAATTCATATGTTTTCGGGATGAAATCGCCCTTAGACATTAGTTTCGATATAACAGCTGATGATTGCTGTAAAAGGGACTTATTTAATAAAAGCTTACCATATCTTTCTCCAATTTCTTTAAGTAAAATTAATCTAGATAATTTAAAGTATACAAGTCATCAAATGGATAACTTAGAACAAGAATTAAATAATATTGAAAACGAATCTCATTTTATTAAATATGGCCCTTACTATTCAACATTTACTTATATTCTAATTGTGTCTTTATTTTTGTACTTAGCTTATAAGATGTTTAATTATTTCAGGAACAGATGTTCTAATTCTAATTCTGGATGTTGTATCCAAATCTTTAATCAATGTTATAACAAGAAGGCTAATAAAACTAAATCAAGGATATCTAATTCAATTGAAATGACAGAGATGTCCTCATCATCAAATGATGATTCTAAATCTATTCAATCTTTGCCTAATTTGAAATCGACTCATAGAGTTCAATTTCCATCTAGCAGAAATCTTAATTTCTGATTTATTAATTGTTTAAAGATAGTTGAAATAATTTTATTACTAATTCTTAATTGTCAATTATTAATTGTGATTAATATATCTTATCATAGCCTTAACCTAGATCCTAATTCTAAATTGTAAACTTAGATCTTAAATCTAAATCCTAAATCTTAAATCAAAAATCCTAAAACGAAATCGTGTATCTAAATCCTAAATCTTTATTCTAAATCTCTAATCATAATGCAATGTAATTAATTTTAATTTCTATCTCAATCATTGTAAATGATTTCCTGAATTCTCCTAAATCAATTTCGAATTTTTCTAAATCAACTTCGCTATATCTAAAGGGATAAAGCTTCGTCAAAAAGGGGGAGCTGTTATAACCCTTATTTCTATGTAACTAATGCTAGATCAGCACACAGTAAGTTTCCTTCCAGAAAGGTGCTTATTCATCATTTATTCCTTATTCATAATTTTCTTTACAATTAAAGTTAGTTAGATTCAGAACTCCGTCGCGAACAGACATAAATTCAGGAAGTCATTCCGGTCCGTTTCTGTGTGGTTAATTTGTAATTTAATTAATTAAAGTTTTTAGTGGTGAAGTAGTTTTTTTTTAAAAAGACTGTCGGAGAAGCCCGCGTAACAGTGCACACAATAAAAACAAGTAATATACTTAAATATCAATAAATATATTAAACATACATGTAAATATAAATGAAATACATACATTTATAAATAATATATAATGCCATCAAAAACAAAACTTGTAAAAAAAACCAAGTCTCGCAACTCAGTTCTTCTACCGTAAAAAGTTGTGAGATCCATGTAATACCAAGTCGGTTAATTTATTCAGTTCCTACAGTCTATTTATTTAAAACATAAAAGATTTTTAATATTGATAATATGGTCACTATAAGATGTTGTTACTTGTTAGGTTAGCTAATTACGTGATAACTTAAGACAGAAGGCCCCTTAAGTAGGAACTGAATAAATTAACCGACTTGGTATTACATGGATCTCACAACTTTTTACGGTAGAAGAACTGAGTTGCGAGACTTGGTTTTTTTTACAAGTTTTGTTTTTGATGGCATCTCATTTCTTTTTGTAGATAGTTCTACTTTTTTTCCTTTTACAAGTTACCTTTGAACATAATTATATCTAGGTACCTATCTACACCTATTATTCCATTATATTATATACAGGTACACTGATTCATTCACTGCAAATGTTACTTTGTTATACATGTACAGTAATTCATTAACTGCAAATGTAACTGTGTAATCCTATATATTTATATGGGATTACAAAGTTATTTATGCAGTTGATGTATCTAGAAAACTGGACCGAAATTGCAAAATATTTTAGTTTTTCCTTAATCTATACACTAAACACTAATTATGTTCCAAATTTGAAGCTTCTATGTCTGCTAGAAGTGCCTTAGAGTTTTGATGATCGGTCAGTCAGTCAGTGAGTGACGAAATTAAGAAACTTTGACTAGTTATAATTCTTAAACTACTGGTTCAAATTGAATGAAATTTGAAATATACCGTGTTTATACAATGCCTGCTTGGTTACTAAAAATTCAGGCTTCTAGCTTTATCCACAACGAAGTTATAGGGGGTCGAAAATGGCCTGAATTGCTTCGAGAAAAGATGGTACGGCCGTGCCGCTTTTTTGCTCGACTTGGCGGGGGCACTGCCGTGCCCCCAGATCACATATATATAATAAAATATATAAATATATACTACGTACACTATAATGGAAAAAAAATTGAATAAAAAAGAAAAATTAAATCAATTTATTAAGCTAACATAAAGATAAATAGTGTTCTCGGACTTTTTTCTTAAAGATATATAAAGATTTTGATTCACGTATGTTAGGCGGGAGCGAGTTCCATAGTCTGACTGCATGAACTGAAAAGGAATGGGTGTAAGAAGAACTTTTGTGTTACTTTGTAGCAATGTAAAAAAGCAAGCTTTTTATGTATAAAGTGGTGAATTTTCCAGTATGCCTGATGTATTATCACATTACCAAGAGAGTTTTTGAGACTGTCAAGAATATTATTGAATAAAATTATTGATGAGTATGAGCGTACTTATTTTCAAGCTGTTTTGCTGCGTTGTCTCGTCCTTTGTTTAGTACCACGACCACCAAGAAGAGTTGATTTAGAATCAAAGATAGATAGAGAAGTGGCATCACCATTCTTGAAGTTACATGAGCAATTTTTAAGCAATTATTGTGTGGTGACAATCGTCAAATGTAATGGAGCAATTAGTGGAGCAATCTATAAAAATTGCGGCAATTATTTCGGCAGCTGTTAGTCTAATTATTGCTCCATACAATACGTGTTGCTTGTGACACTTGATCGCCGGTAAATCCAACCGTTTGGAAAATTCAAGGCAATTTTTGTAACTGTCTCATACACTAGTGTATACACGTCCCTTTCTCCGAGGGGAAATCACGGTCGCGCCGGGGATGGGTGGACATAGAAAATTAATGTCTGTGCACGGGCCTGAAAAAAAGATTTTAAAATTAATGGCACCGGCTTGAAACATTTCATAGATTGGCGAATAAAATAATACTTATAATACATATAAAATAATACTACTTAATTTGCAGGAAAATCAGTTTTTCATAAAATTAATTTTTACTTTTTCAAGTCATTTTGTTTTAATTTTGAAGGCGATTCTACTTTTTATTTAAACGTTTTTGTTTTTCAATTTTAAGTTTTTTCCAAAATTCAGACTTTGGGATGGTTAATGATGTACTGGTTTTGGTATCTAAATATTACCGAAAACAAATATTTTTTTTACACGGTGCAATTATTCCAATCCGTTGAGGACCGAACTGCAAGCTGCCGCCGCAAGAAGATCTTCGTCCATCGCCAGTTGTTGCTCGACTGAATTGCTCATGTAGAACATATTGCCTTGTTTATTTGGTTACTCCATGCAGCCCAATTCATTCAAGCCACAATGGAGCAACATAGGGTAATATAGAATTTGCTTTATGTGGCCGTAACGTCAAAATTGCCTAGTATTGCCGGCAATTAAGCAATTTCAATTTCTCGTGTATCTGCACCTTTACACACGTATACATTTACCTGAATATACTTGTGTGGTTTTAAACTTAAATCATCGTAGAATGAACACATTTTATTATAATACGGGTACTTACGATATTTTGTGCATCGATATTTAAATTCCGAGTTCAGCCGTGACCACGATTCATGCTACTGGATCGAAATATCTATGTACAAATATCGTAAGTACCCGTGTTATAGCAAAATACTTGTGTAAGTACCTTATGTTTAAAGCGTTTTATGGCAAGTGTAACGCGGTAAATTTCCTTTAACACTTGGAGGAAGGTCAATGCCTTATAACGCTATGACTGGTCGGGAAAATATTGACATAGGATCGACTTCGTCCTTTTGCGGTTCTCCCTTTTTAATGGAACACAGAATAATATTATTTACCCATAACAGCGGGGCTATTTGTCCCGGAATTTTCATCTTGATTAAAAACACCAAAGTCATAAATATTATTATAACCTTGTAAAATGAAGTAAAAAAATAGGTGATAGTCTTTCATTTTCTCGGTAACAACATCACATCATCAAAATCATTTTCAAATCACTTGAAATATTCTTTTTAAGTTTGCATTAGAGTGTCTACGGAACAGGATAAAAAATATTATCCGTATTGTTTAGAATATTTCATAATTTAAAATGAGATTAGGTAATCTCAGATATTTTTAAAACGATGGGCGTATTTCTATCTTTCTTCTATATAAATAAATGTGTGTGCCTGCTTGCTCATGCTAAATATTGCATATTAAATTCCTTGTTGCGTAAACGAGACAACAAATGGTTACACAGTATTCATGAGTATGCATTATTATGTTGTTATGTGGATACAACCCTATTAACAAAATCTGAGGGATAATGCAGCACTAAAGCTACAGGAAATTGTAAAGGGAAGACGGAACAACATGTAACTGTGAATGAACTTTAATGACCTGTCATACAGTCCAAGAATAAATAGCAAAACTTATTAAATCAATATTAAGTCAGTAATGTTATTACTGATATTATTATCGTGTTTTAACTTGAAAGCCATTGCTTGGTTTCTTACTTAAAATTTTTCTTGGTATTCCCAGCACCGGTGATTTTGGTGTTACTTAACATCAAGAGATGGCGTGTCTGGTAATTTAGGATTTTAATAGTTCATTTATGCCATTATAACCATAATTATTTTTCCGTGGGGTCTGGAGGCTTTCTTTCTTTCATTTTCTTCTCTCTTTCTTGGCCGGCAATGCATCAGTGATTCCTTTGATGTCGCTGATGTCCATGAGCGACAATAGGTGAGCGATAATAACACATACTATCAGGTGGCTCGTCAGCTCGTCTGTCGGGTATAACATTAAAAAAGAATTTAACAGTTAAATAAGTACTTAAATAATTTATTACAGCAAAAATACCGATTTCCATAAGGTATTGTACACGTGTCTGATCTCCGAATAGTGTGAAGTTATTTTCACGCAATTTCTTGGTCTCGGTTTCCATTTCCTCAACAGTTCTTTGTAAAATATTCGTCGTTCAGATAATGTTCAGTACTGTTCAGCTGTACTGTGACTTTTTCACTTTATATTGAGAATACTACCCCGTTTTATCGTTTCAAAATAACATTTTTAACTTAAAAGAAAATTATTGATAAAAGAGCCAGTTTGTAATAATACAACTATTGCTATGATTAGATGATCAAAAGTTGTCTACTCGGCAACTTACTTCTACTCGGCGATAGCAACAGCATTCAAAAAAAGAAACAATTAGATACCTACTGCGAAAGAACCTAACATCGCTAGGGGATTGCGAAATCTATATTCCATGATTCCATGATGCGACGTAGATTACGACAAAAAATGCTCAAATGGCAGTAGAATTATCCGCAACTTGGACTAGAAAGGATTTATGTTTTGTCGTAAGTGTGCTCGTAAAGCTTTTCTCACTTTCTTATAAATCAATGCCTGACAAAGATTTACGTTAAGCTACATCTAAACTAAAGCAAAGTTACCAGCGGGCAGCGAATAAATATCATATGTCATTCACCAAGACTGTTGCCATTAGTTATTATTAGTCTTCTAATTAATATGTTATTTAAGAAACTAAAAAGAAGAAAGAGAATACAGCGAGACCTGAGAATAAAATGTTGGAGTATAAGAGATTTAGAAAGATAGATAGGTAACTTTATTGTTTGTACACCACAATCTTTGTTTTATTTGGAATACAGTACCTACTATAGTTTAGTCTACAAGGCTTAACATGGCTAACCAAGTCCAGGTTTTAATGTAAATAGCGCCAAATCAGACTAAGCCAAGCGATCAATACCACTGTTGCCAGACAAAAAGGAATCATCAAGGAACTCGTTTCAAACCCGTAGATGCTATTAATTTGCTAAAAAATTAAGTTAACAAATTAGTAGTTAAAAACATGTTTGTGTTAACAAATTACAGTTCTATGATTTGAACAGAACTTTATTAGTCTTCATGCAAAGTAGTTGTTTACGCTTCAACTGCGAGACTTTTTATACGTCGTAACCTGAAAAATAGAGTCAGCTGTGAGTAATCTTTACGCTGTACATGTGAAGTAGTTTACCGTAGTTTAGGATCAGATTATGCAGGCACTAAAACAGAGACATCTACGATTAACGGCCGGTCTCAATAATGTACTAACAGATGGAAGGCTGTGGATAGGGCTACCATTAGTATCTGTCATATTTGTCAATTTTTGCGTCTGAAAAATTGACAAGTATGACAGATAACATACTAATGGTAGCCCTATCCACAGTCTTCCATCTGTTAGTACATTATTGAGACCGGCCGTAAATGTTTGCCTAGTCTATCTATCTATCTAACAGCCTTTTAAAGGCCACCGCTGGACATAGACCACCCCTAAATGGCGCCACTTTAACCGGCTGCCCGCTGTCTTCTTTAGGTCATCAGTCCATCAAGTCGGGGGGCGACCAGTGCTCCTTACCGAGACGTGGCCGCCATTCGAGGTCTTTGCGACCCCGTCGGTTTGCCTGGTACTACAGTCAAAACAATAATAATTGACGACCCACGTGGCGCAATGGTTACCATGCCAGATAGCCGCACCTAGGGACCTGGGTTCGATTCCCACCGAGGCGGAAATTTGAATGATGAGTTTGAATTTCTGTTCTCGGTCTGGGTGTGAATGTCTTTGTCTAGTGTGTTGTCCATGGCACCCACGACACATTATTATTAATACCAGAACCTTCATACGAGCTTGTATCTCTTAACCCGCGGGAATGTGTCCATTTCCAAGTCTGAAATGTACTCTAGGATACGTAATGGCTGTTAAACCTATTAAGTAAATGCGTGATACTTACAGAGACATTCAGCCAGATAGAGAGTAAAACATCTGTTCAAACATTTATTACATCAATAATGCCTCGTTGAATTATATCACAGAAGACATAATATTTAGTAACTTATACTCGTATATTATATTGACCTGTGACAGTTTGACTATTCAAATTTGGAAAATAATAATCGTACTTGCAATTATACATATACTTCAATTTTCCAATTCGAACTAGTAGTTCCTGAGATTAGCACGTTAAACCAAACAAACTCTTCAGCTTTATAATCTTAATCTTAATATACATAAATCACGTGTCACGTTGTTTGTCCGTGATGGACTCCTAAACTACTTAACCGATTTTAATCAAATTTGCACACCGTGTGCAGTTTGATCCAACTTGAAAGATAGGATAGACGGAATGTTTTAACAAAAAAAACTTCGGGCAGCTAGTATAGTATAGATTTCCTCTATTTGTAAACTAAATACATATAATAGTAATAATTTCCCTCGTCAGGAGTTAAAAGTACATTGTTCATCAGAACTAAAGTAATAATTTTATTATATAAAATTTTAACTCCTTAGTATAAGAAGAAGTTTACATTGTGTCCTACATTGGTCTAAACCTTGCAAGATGGTCAAACCTTGAAAGAACACAAACAGGGTAAGCTAAGTAAAGGCGTTCAAAAAACACACATTTTGCCGGACTTATATGAAAACATTGAATACTATTGTAAACTTGAGACCGCTTTGAATTCTCGTAAAGTTTCCTGTGTATCAATTTTAACTTAAGCAAATATAAGGTGAGAAACTGACCATGCAAGAAACTGTTGCATTAAGCATTCATTACTGTGTATATGGTGCAGAGAAATGAAATAATCCGTGATTTAATCAATTCCCTAAGGGACTTGATCAAATCGCGCAAGATGATATCAAGACGTCTCCAATGGGTCTTTTCATTACAGAATTTCAGTGAAAATCACTAAGCTGTTTTAAGGAAATGATGAAATAGATTGGTAATGACGCTAGCAGTTGGATGTTTAGCGTGTTGCCACATTATTTAGTTATCACTTGTATTTTCTACTATGTATAATCAGTAAACCATTTGTTAAATAACATTATTAAGATAGTTCGAGTTTGGGCTCATTAGACTTGTCTTTATAGCTGTATTCATTTCACCTAAAGTGCAAGATCTATTGACGGAACTGGATGGTGGAAAAGGAAGCCCTGGATTGCCTATGAGTCATCATTCTATCATCTTGCGGGATTTGATCAAATCACGTATCCTTTCATATCGCTGCGACATAAGGTACACTTAAACAGTTTGTGTGGAGAGAATCAGATTTGAAACGTGTTAGGTATACGGTTCTGTCAATTAAGCGCGCCGAATAAGCCAACATTAATTCTCAGGATACATAAAACTGCCAACGAACCCATTACAGTATTTGCACAGGTGTTGGCTTGCGGAAATCCTAATAGAGTAACAGACAAGCAGACACGATCATATAGTTTGCCGTCCATACTAATGACATGGCCAAACTACTTGCCAATGTGTCCAAATGATTGATTGATGCGGAGTTCAAGATATCCTTTGCTATTTATCCGATTTCCAAGATAATAGTGTATGAGTTTAAGTGTTCTAGCTAATTGATGGAAAACTTTTTTGTACCTAAATTGTCGAAAATCAGATGCATAGCAACAATTCGCATTATAGCAGCGTGTTGTTCGAAGCTGTGCATTATGCTCTAGGCCTCCTCAGTTACGGGGAGAGACCCATGTTCTATAATAGGCCATTAAAGGGTTGGGCTGGCTCAACAATTGGTGATACCAACTTTGATCACTCTTGACCCCTAAAACCATTTCACAGGTCTTTTAATGGGCCCGAATATGCCCTTTTCTGTCGTTGTTCTTCGAGAACCTATCCTGTCATTATAAATCAAGCATTGAAAAATCATTTAGTTGAAAAATGTTCACTTTAATCAACATACTCGTATTTGAAAGAAGAATGTTCTAACAATGTTTTTTTTTTTCAGAGTCCTTACATTAACCTTAAAGTACAATGTATAAACACGACTTAAGAGAAACCTTTAAGCTTTGAGACGCAAATACAAACAATTTTATAATGCAAACAAATAAAAGATTTGCTCGCTTCGTAAACGCTTTCAAATTTATTAAATTTCCAGGTAGTTCTAAAGAAAATATACTTTCAATAGGAACTACGATAATGGAAATTTCCATTGAAAACTAATTTTATAGGATTCAACAATTGAAACAATCAGTTCTCTACATAAACACATTTATATAAGAGTAAATACACACGTACAACGTGATTATATCAATTATTATACAATTATAATAATTTTCTCGAATTCAGTTAAAGTTGTTCTAAACTTTTTAGACGTTTTTGCTATTTGTTTAACGTTGAACGTTTCAACGTTTCATCAAATTTTTTAACCGACTTCAAAAAAATTTTGGCTATTTGCTTCTAATATTTTAGTTCCAGGCAAATTTCATTTACATAAAGGTTAGGCCAGGTATTATATTGTATCACAAACAGGCTTAGAAGACAGAATATTTGAGTTATATGAATACCATAAATTATACCTCTTAATAAATTGCTTCCATTGTAAATATTTAGTATTGTAGTAGAGAATTTATGTGGCTCGGAGTTATCCTATTGTTGTGGTAAAGTTAATATTTTATTGTTAAAATTCGGAACTAAGCAATATATTCCGTCTGTAATATCCTAAAAATTTGTGATGTGAGCCTTTACTTACAGTCACCAAAGAAAGATATGATATTACGAATAGTAGGTATGTAGGTATTAAGTTATTTTTCAGCAAGTCTTATTAACAGTCAATAGCTAATTACTACAAGTCATATAGTCTATAGCGATCCGGCATGGTAACCATTGCACCACACGGGTCATCAAAATGTTATGTTTCTTCGGATATTTTTAAGTCTGAGCAAAGCCAAAGCACGTGCTCCGCGCCAGGCTATGAGCTCTTCCTCTATTTACTGTTTAGGATACTGAATCGTTCCGAGAAATTGATCTGTTCCCGCGGGATTAAGGTTATCAGATGACAGGAATATTCCTGACATTTCCGGAATTTTTTATTGTTGTGCGAGGGAAACAAATTATTTGAAATGGTCAGGAATTATGTAATATTTTATCGAAAAGAAATATCAATTAATTTTAAGAATCAAAGATAATCTTGCTGGCTTCGGGTGGATCATAAATTATAATACTGATTCAAAATGCCGAGTTTTTTGCTAAGCCGGGTTTTTACCAGCAAAAGTAATTTTCACGGGATAGAATTGCAGATTCAAGTTAATTGGGCATTCTGCTAATAATAAATACAAAACTTAATAATACTAATAATTGTGTTTGTATTTTCCGTGAGTAGTATTTAAATATATTTTAATTAACTTGGAAAAGGGAAGCGAGTTAAATAAAACCGGATGGAGTTTAGAAAGCTGTCAATTCCAATTAAGCTATAATTTGTGTTTAACTTACAAATTCAAACTAAATATTCAGTTTCTTGTTAAAGCAGTAGAATTAATTAATTTATATATTGTATTAGTAAGCAAGTCAATAAATGAAATTTAACAGCATATAGCCATTTTAACGTATTATTTTTTTGTGTTTAACACTGAAATCATTAGTTGCCTATTTATATAATACTAGCTGACCCGCTGAACTTCGTATCGCCTAAGAATGTAACAAATCAGAAATCATTAAAATCGGTACAGCCGTTCTTAGCCGTTACAGTTTCTGTGTGCTCCTCCCTCTCCCTCTCCCTCTCCCTCTCACGCTCCCGCTAATCTATCAACTACATACTTATTACAAAATTTTACCTTATCCCATATGAACAGGTCTATTTTCCGGGATAAAAAGTATCCTATATCCATCCCCGAGCTTTATTTTATATCTGTATAAATAACTAATCTATCAACTACATATAACAAAATTTTACCTTATCCCACAGGAACAGGTCTATTTTCCGGGATACAAAGTATCCTATGTCCGTCTCCTGATTCTAAGCTACCTCCTCACCAATTCGGTTCAGCCGTTCTTGAGTTATAAATAGTGTAACTAACACAACTTTCTTTTATATATATAGATGTCACCATAAAATTAATAGCTATATATGTACATAAATAATAGATATAGAATAGATATAGAAATAGAATGTAATAAATAAATTTTCACTTCACTTCGATGGACAATAATCTAACGAAAAATAATGCGTTAAATTGTAAACAGTTTGATAAGGTTCATAATCTTTTAACAGATACGGTTTACAATCTCGTGAGATAGATTATAGTCTAACGGTATTTACAATTTTACGGTGACATATACAAGTAAGTGAAGTCGTGACGATAACAACCCGGACCTTTGACTCCACGTGCTTTTCAAAGCACGGAAGTACCTACTCAAAAATGTTTTGCCAGAAAGCGGTCACCCATCCCACTTCCAAACGTTGTTTAACTAGAATCGAAATAAGCAGCCGAGCTACGAGCACTTCATCACATACCATAAGGTAACCCATCTACTGTTTTACCGCCTATTCATAAAAAAAGATGTTGGGTATATTTTTTGACAGCCCTATGTTTAAAAGAAAATTTAGTCGTTAAAATGAAGACCAGTTAAAGCTCTGTCTTCCTAAGTAAATATTTTTAATAACAATCACGAAGCCAAAAGGAAATCGAACAGTGATGGAGAGTCTGCAAAGGAAATTATTAATGGGCTGCTTTGCATTTAGCCAACAATGTATTATTTATTTGGCAATAGAAATAGGGTGTTGTTCTACTAAAGAGAAATAACGCCATTAAAGTTTATAATGGCATCGGCACTACAATGTGCACAGTTTAATCCTTGATAATTATTCAAACTTACAGAAATGATTAATCAATAATACGGTTATTTCATCAGTCTAATTCAATGCTCTCCTTATAATAAATATGTATGTCCAAATTAAATGATTGGTATTAATTTTTAAATTGAGAATTAAAAGAAAAGCTGTCAATTTACTTAATTCAAATACGCCAGCGCGGCGCGCGCGTAAATTGAAAATAATCTTAAATTAAAATAAAATTAAAAAAACCCGCGACAGTTGTATTCATACTAACAATACCACACGCTTGTTTAAGTCATCTTTCAAACAGAAAAACTAGATCAAAATCAGGTTAAAACCAGGGCACTGCTTATTATTAGAAAAAGAAATTACTTACTTATTAATCATTTTTATTTTCAATCAAGTTATAAATTGTACACCTTAAAACACCCAGTGAAATAAATATGTTTTCAGCGAAAAATAATAATAACACGACTCTTCAGCGTGGGTTTATTTATGACTTCAAACCCAATATCTAGTAATTTTGCCAAAAAAATATTATTTTAAGGCGTCTCGCAAAAATATAGAATAACCTATTCCATATTAACGTGGTCGTCACAGAGTACTTAAACACTACATTATTCAGTTACTAAGCTAATGCGCTTTACCTGATATTGAGTACATTAACTGATACTGAAAAATAATAATGAATCACTCAAGGGCAATAATTATAATTAATAAGAAAATGGGCATAAAATCACCATACATAAGGCTGTTATTTTTAGGATAATACAACCGTATTTCTTGGATTAAAGACACCGCATTATTCGATAATATATCACAGTCCATAAATGTGTTTACAATTAGAATGCAACTAGGTCTGCAGTGGTTTATTTCTGAAAACATGACGTGAACGATGCATTGCGAACGTCTGTACTCTAAGCCTCTTCAAACTGGGGTTGCGTGCTCATAGCTCGGATATCCAGGCTTAAATTTAAACCCTACACCTTTCCATGTGTACACATCGGAATATTCAGGTCATATCATGACGAAAGTTTATACCTAGTTGGTGACCCTGCGAAGTCTTGGGTTCGATTTATTACGGGTGACAGATATAGTAATAGGTCGTGGATTTTAAGATGTTTCGTTTGTATGCGTCCATGCCACCCGCGATACAAAAATGGCTAGTAGGAGGTTGTGAGTTTTGAATATGAGATTTGAATTCTTAAAATTTGAACTAATTTAATCTATGTTAAACTAAAAACCTCAAAAGTAACTGGCTCGAACTACTATATGGCATGCAATTATTGGCCCACTAAATGGCATGGGTCTCTCGTGATAACCGATTAGTCCTAGAATCTAGGTATATGATCTAGAACCTAGATTATACCTAGATTCATACTTCACCACGCTGCTTCTGTGGATTAGCGAGGGGTGACTAACCAAGTGTCAGATGTTTTTGAGTTACCTGTAGGCCTCCGACATATCACATAACCTACCGTCAGCGATCTAACGATAACAACCGGGACGGAAGGTTTCACGTACTCTCCGAAGCATGAAAGTCCAACTACACGACCGCTTCCGCTGACACGATGAACCCGCCGGCGATGAACCCGCCGGGGTATGAGCAAAAGTAACTAACTACTAGGTACTTAATAATAATAATACCGCTACCCACCCATTGCCCCACACTATGATTCCCTGTGTCGTGGGCACCATGGACAACACACAGAGACAACAACACTCACACCCAGACCAAGCACAGAAATTCAAACTTACCATTCAAATCTCCGCCTCGCTGGGAATCGAACCCAGAACCCTTGGCACGGCGATCCGGCATGGTAACAATTGCGCAACACGGGTCGCCCTATACTTAATAACTAGCTATTGCCCGCAGCTTTGCATACGGAAATTATGTCTTACCTTATTTGTACCTCTTGAAGAAAAAATTTAAAAAACGGTGAATATATAATGAAGAACTCATATTTAGTAATTTATATGCTAAAATCCACGATACAATCACAAAGGATTTCTCCAGGAGCGGGATTTGAAAAATAAGCAATATTCACATTCATTTGTATTTCTCTTCTGTTTCTTGCAAAATTTAAAAAAAACTGAAAAATAAGTATTCCATCAATTTAAGTTAGTAAGTAACAAACATTTGTTGCAAAGAAGCAAATCGGTTTATGTTTTAAAAATATTCTAGACAAACTTTCATCCTATTTCCCACGGAAACCTTTTAATTTTCCGGAATAAAAAGTTTTCTAAAATATGACCCGAAGTATTAATAACAACTTTACTAATTTTCATCGAAATCCGTTCAAGGGTTTTCATGTGATGCCCGGACAGAAAAACAGACAGACAGACAATAATTCTAAAAAAATATTTTTGTGCTCTAACACGTTACTGAAGTGCCCCCTAATCGATTTTTTGACATGATAACGTCTATTAAAACGATAAACGCCGGGCGCACGTACGAAAAAATGTAGCTTCGCGGAGCGAGAGAGCGGCAAAAGCGAGAGAGAGGCACGATCGGCTACGATCGGCGTATCGTAGCCGATGCCGTAGGCGATCGTAGTTGAGTGGAGCGGGGCGGGGCGGAGCGGAGCGGAGCTTTGTCATGACGTTGTCACGTTAAACTACTGTCCGTAAACCGACTTTACAGACAACCATTTTTAAACCAACACACGAACGACAAGTCGAGTCCATAGCTCATTAGCGGAATATTTCAATATCCAAGATTATTTTTAAATATTCAATGTACAGAAAATTTGCCCTTTGAGTTTTATTATAGTATAGACACAGAAGAAATAATAGTACTTATAAGTATAGATAGATTTACAATGTCATGTTTGTAATGAAGAAAACTGTAATAAATCGCTAAGAAGCAATATCTTTTATATAATATCATCGTATTAAAAGGAAGTGATTGCAGTCATTCTCACTGTCCGTATTGGAGCGTCTTCACGCCTATATTGTCCTCTTATCACGTTTTATTGCGAGCGTTTCAGCGAATTCAGCCCATAAAAAAAGATTTCCCACATTTTTGTGGTTTTGGAAAATTTATTATATTTCGTTATCTGAAGTATGTTTAATATACTGAGATTTGAAAAATCTGATTTTTTATTTTATATTTTTTCATTCATTTTATCTACTCAAATGTATATTATGTTAAGATATCAACACTGTTTACGTGGCGATAATTAAAATTGCCGTGTAATTGTTACGAAAGCTTTTGAAGACCGTCATCCTGTCATCCCCCATAAGTTGAGTGACCTCGTGCGAAGGCGTTCATAAAAATGGGAGGCTGAGCCCGTAAGAGGCCAGTGCGTGCTCTTATTTTTCAGTCCCCCGCGAAATCTGAAAGCGCGTTCAGTGATTCAGTCAGTCGGTGTCGAGCCGTCAAAGAGAAAGGTTGGGGTTACCGAACCTGGCTCTATACTCGCGACTATCCGCGTAAATAATATCGAGTCGGGAAGAATATTGTTTCGGTAGAAGTAACTCTATTTTAACCGGCAACATCCATCTAAGACTTGAATAAAACATTCAGTTGTAGATAACTTCAGTATAAATTATTGGTAATTTCTTAATAACTTTTCGTTGTTGGCTAAATCATGCTCATAATTTAGTATCTTCGTAACCATCACAAATCTAGTACACTTAATTAATACACTTTAATGACTTACAACATTTAGAGTGTTAATTTGAAGTGTGAAATCGTGAAGTTATTGATAATTATTAAAGTGCTAAACTGGAAACAAGAATGTGAAAGTAAGAACACTGAGAACAGTTAATGAAATCGATATTGCAATAATTGTTTTCAAAGAGCTCTTGTTAGCACTTTATTATTGGTCGGCTGTTTCCCGTGCGAGAAGACCGGAAATCAAACAGCTGACTTGTTTGCCAAATAGCTCTAAAGAACGAATACAAAGGTAAGTTTAAATTTAACTACTTGTGAAATATATTTTGCAAATGCCCCGATTTACTTGTAAGAATATTTTATATGAAAATCCGGTATCTTAAATATGTGTATTCTATGTTTAGTGACATTCAGTGATACATTATCATAATTAAGATAATTAGGAACTAAGCTTAAGTTTACTAATAAATAAAAGTAACAACTAATAGTACATTAGATAAAGCACATTAATTTGTAGTAATGTTTTAAAAAAACTGACCTTAAAGTATCCTTCGGAAAATATAATTTATGTATATCGTCATTAGGTATACCTTACCTACCATATTTGAAAAATTTTCATAATTCCTCACAGATCCCATCATAAGAAAAGCATGGAAAACATAATGGGACCAACCCTGAAAGCAACCCTTTGGAATAATAAATAATAGTTTAAAAATAAAAAAAAAACACGCTATTACAGAAAATCCAACTAACAAATAGAAAATAAATCGCGTAATTGTAAAAAAAAGCGTGGGGTGCTTTTTATTAAGATATTATCCCTTCTACTCATTGACACCATGCACCCCAGTCTTTTATTACAATTACCGAATTCTTAATTCAAATTTATTTTCTATTTTTTCGTTGGATTTTCTATAAAAGCGTATTTTTTAGTTTGATTTTTTGAAAAAAAAAAACGATAACTCTACGAAGTTTGAAGACCGTTTGAAGTGAGTCAAAATCAAGACCAAAGGAGTCGGTTACAAGTTACAAACAAACATACAGGTGAACCTAATATAAAGCGTGTAAAAAAAGAATGTTTCCAAATCAGTTGATAAACTCATGACTGAGTTCTGCGGTAAAACTCATTAAAAAATACAATCCAGTTTAGGACCTCCTTTTTTTTGAAATCAGAAAAAGTAAGTATAGCAAAATGTGAAATAAAAATTTAATAGTAAAAAACTGAAACTGCGGTCATAAATATTACTAGATAGCTAATATTGGTCATAAATAATCACATTAAACCACTATTTATACACCACAATAGAATTTATTCATATAAGGGCTTGTTTCACAATATTCAAGTAGAGTCCTAAATAAGCTATTCGCCGGTTAAAGTGACGTTAAAGTGTCATTTTACATACACGAAATGTCAACTTAACCAACGAATAGCTTACTTCGGACTTACTTGAAGACTGTGAAACAAGCCCTAAGTATCATCTTCATACTTCCTACTTCGTAAACACTAACGTCCCAACTCAGAGTCACTAACGGTTACTTAAATCGCTCCTTATTAAAGAATCACCGTACAAATTCTGTACTAAGGAGCGATTTAAATAACCATTAGTGACTCTGAGTTGGGGCGTAAGTATACAAGTTAGATAAAATAAATAAACCCAAAGAATATGGAGAACTAAAACAAGATTTCACCGCTTCGATAATCTCCAAGATGCTGATGACAGTTTTCCGTAACTTTCCTTGTTTAGGAGGTGAGTGACTTCGACAATAGAAATAGTATCTACTATCTACTTCGAGTAGGAACGTAGCAGGGACCGGTTGTCGGTTCTGTTACCCCCACTCCGCCACCCTGTCTGCGTGAAGATAAAACCCGATACGGCCAATACAACCCTCTATTTAGAAGTACTAATTGAAAAAAAACGCTTTTTAGCAATACTAGCAGATTCCTGCAACTTTGTCCACGGGAAGTTTTTGTTTCTTCATACAAACTTTTACCCCCTGTTTTCACTCTTATCTTTGTTAGTGCTCTCGTATACTATATATGGGTACTGTAAAAAGTTTCATGCTTCTAGGAACATAATATATTGGTTGATTGTATCTGTCGTTTTGCGTTTCTGACGTTTTGCGGCCAAACCGCCTGTGTAATTTACAACGACTATGAAAAGTGCTTTTGCTGTTTCGAACATTAACTAATATCGTTATGAAGACATAAAAATTAAATTATTATGTTGCCACCGGTTTTTTTATACCTTATAAGTTAATGCTTGACTACAATCCCACCTGATGATAAGTAGCGATGTAGTCATGGATGGTAAAACGCACTAACATAGTAAAAGCCTATTCACTCTAGGTTATCATGTAAATTATTTTAAAACTATCACATTTTATAATTCTGGTAAATAAATAAAAATATTCAACCAGATAGGAGCAGATCAGCTTAAAGTGTAATAAAAACAAAATCCGCCTTCTAGAGTCGCATCGTAATAGGATATTAATTAGACTTGTCCCTGGAGGCTAACTAATCTGAGGTAATTATTTACGTTGGCAGTAATGCTTCTAAGCTCCTACTTTTATCAGAGGCTTTTACTAAAATGGAACTGCTACAAAAATTCGGGTTTTTAAGCTCGTGAAATTGTGCTTACAAGAAGAATAATGCTCCTTGTATTTCATTAAGAAATACAAAAAATAATTATAAATGAAAACGTCCAAATAACATAAATGTAGTTTAAAAATTTTGCTAAAGTATTAACCGTTAAAAATTATCACTGAATTTATCTTTATCAATATCACCATACGTAAAGATACTTCTAATATTCAAAAGAGTTCTCTGGAAGTATATTATTATGCTTTCAAATAAAAAAATAATTTTCCAAATCGCTTGCTAAATGACGGAGTAGTAACAAATATTAAAAAACATTTTTTTGAAGTTGGATAGAGCTTGATAGAGTTGATAGAGCTTGGAAGGTTTCGGGTTGCTATTAAAATTCTTAAACTTAAGGTCAAGTTTCCTTCCCGAAACAAGGACGATTAACTAGCAATATAAAAAAGGTTTTGGGTCTTAGCAAAACTTAACTTTCACATTAATTAAAGATGCAACTCTGGGTCACACCACGCGAGTATAAGCAGCAAATACTTTAATTATTATATCAACAACATTAATATTTTCAACAATACAAGTTAATATTTAAAAAAAACATGCTGTTATAGTAGTATTAGTACACAAAAGCGAAATTCATTGTGATCACCGTTGAGAGGTTCCTCTGTCTAAAGCTGACTCTAATCTTAGAGTGGTAATTGAAGGCTTATATAAAAATTAGTGTTTTAAAATTATAGAATTTTAAAACACTAAATTGTTAACTCTCAAGGGGTTCCCTCGTCTAAAGCTAACCCTGATTGTAATAACAAGCCATACGTATCATAAAAATACATTATCATTGGAACTAGAGCAATATGTAAAACAACGCCATAGGATGAAAGGAAGTAGGTTTGATTCCGCTTGCAAGATTTGATTCATAATTATAATAGCAAACTAACGAACAAGTTAAATAACGGCTGTTGTAAAAACACCCAAAAACGTTTATTCCGTATACCTGTCCTGTGGAAAAAAATCCCACTATTTCTGTTCTGTTCTGTTCACAGGTGGGATTGTGGTCAAACATTAACTTAAGTAAAAAAAAAAACAGAACTACTAGATATATTTATAATTTTGCGAAAATTTTGTCTTTAATTTCATATTCAAACTCTCTATATTGAGTTTGTCAATACTTTTATGACAACCTACCAGTATACGATAATTTGACATCATCGTATATTTAGATCGAAATCACAGTAGAAAGTTTTCTACATATCTTGCACATAAGTTTCGAACTAAGAACATAAGAGCTCGGCTCGGATGTTCCCTTGGCACATTCAGGGGAAGATCTTTAGGAAAACAGTTGTGAACAACATCTCTCTTGCTCCTACTAGCGTGCCGAAAAGTATTTTTCCATAAAGAAGTAAAAGATATCAAAATGGAAGGTATATTTATTAGGTAACTGAAGTCTCTCCTTTTCTAGGTATAGCATTAACTCATTTTTAACCGACGAAAAAAAGGAGAAGGTTCTCAATTCCACACGTATATTTGTTTTTTTTTTAATGTATGATCACGCAGCAATCGGCACAGGGTGATCCAATTTTGATGATACTTTTTTTAATGGAACCGTCTCAAAATTATTTAATTACTTTTAATTTAGGATCTTAATTTATAAAACTAAATGGTTTATTTTAATTTTTCCTTTTCAGCTTTTTTCGTTGATAAACCAACGCGGTATTTTTTTGTTAAAAAGGAATTACCACCAGGTGAATCGTCAATTCCTTTGTCAGCTATTTCTATAAAAAAAAATCTTCTTTGCATTTTCTACGAACAAAGTTTATGGCTTTGTGGTACGGCCAATGTACATTGTACAGCCCAAGTGCCCCTTATATAGCCAACTAGCACTCTGCTCTCGACTTTGCCCACGGTTTCAAGGATAATAAGTACCCTAAATCTTATTACAAGTTGTATGCAAGATTTCATGAACATCCGTTCAATAGTTTTTTCGTGAAGGAGTAAGAAACATCGTCACAAACTCACATTAATAATATCCTCCTCTACATCTACGTAACTACACTTTGTACTTTGTAATCTTAGTCCTGATAGTATTAGAACAAGAGAAACTCAGCCTCGTAGACGAATGGTTTCTCCGGTCCCGGTACAGATAATAGATTCAAGGGATAACACGCCATTGGTACGCCTTAATGGCTTTATGGGTTAAAGGCAACAATGACCTTTATTAGCATATAGGCGATTTTGTATAGCTACCACAATGTAATTTAAATTGAAGCCCCTTTTTGGTCCTGATACAATGTCGGACAAATCTATTTCAGTACAAATAACATTACCTTATTACACGAGGATTGGGGGAAAGGATCCAAAATAAAAAAAAAAAACATAAACGTACTTATGTACGCGCCTGAGAAGTTATACTTCTTTTCTTTGGCATCATTAAATAAATATTTAACACTTGCTGTCTTGGCGAACTTCTTATCGCCTAATAATAATCAGTGAATGTACTTTGTTGTTACTTCTATCTTTTATAGTTTTGGTAGGCTTAACAAATCAGAGACCATTAAATTCCTTCTTCCTTTCCCTCCCCCTCCCCCTGCCCCTCCCCTCCCGCTGCCTTTCCTCTGCCCCTCACCCTACCTCTACCCCTCCCCCTCCCCTCCCGCTCCCCGTAACAATATTTAAAAAACAATATAATAAGTATAATAATAATCATTTTTTCAAAACGAGCGTTTTAAAAACGCGCGTGACGTTTATCGTGACCTTCGTTTTTGTGTCAACCTTCGTGTTACAAATCTTAAAATTTCACTATCATCATTTTTTCCATTTATTTCATAACGCGCCTAAAGAAGCATAACTACAATAAATATATTAGGTATGCATAACATTATTTTATAATAATTATGTTAGATAAATTACTATGTTACTATAATCAATTTATGATATTAAATTAAGATGTTTTGACTAAAACGTTCGTTAGCTAAAGTCATTACTGTAAGCGACGGGAGTTGAGGCGCGTCGCTTTGTATGAAATGTTTAATAAGAAGGTAAATAATAATAGAAGCAGATCCGATAATCTTGGTTACTCTGTACGACCGTCTACGTTATCAATTATTAGTAAAGGTATTGTACTGGACTTACTATCTCCGTTACAAATTATTGGAACGAAGTTCCTTATCGCGCGTTGCGAAAGGGGGCTAGACGGAAAAAATTAAGAGGAAAAGTTGTAACGACACCTTTTGCCGTCGTTTATTAATTAAAGCGAGTTACTAGGCGACCAGAAGTGTTCGAGGGTGCGATATCAGTGATACTGTATAATCATAGTATGTGGCTGTCTTATTTACTCTTCGGTATTTAGCATAGGCACAACAGGGATATCTATATTACGAATTACGATCATGCACATTAAGTTATTATTGCTATTTCTCTTGCTTTCTAGTGTACATAGTTTTTAAGGTATCAGCTGATGAAACACTTTTTTCAATATTGAGAGGCTGGCTACATAATGACTATATTTGAGTTCCCCCAATTACACATGGATGGACCAAGCTAGAAACATACCCTATCCAATAAAAAATAATCTACAAAAGCAGGTGATAAATGACGGAGTTGTGACTTCTAAGGAAACAAACAAAAAAAAAACAATCGAATTGAGAACCTCCTCCTTTTTTGGAGTCGGTGAAAATATACTGCAACATTTGACTCTCGTAGAAAGGTTCGAGTTCATTTTAGATATTTTCAGAAACTGCTACAAAGTTATAAAGATTTTCATTGCCACGTACTGGAGCAATGTGATGGAGTATGCTCTAGGCCTCCTCAAGATGAGAGTCCCGTGTTCCGTAAAAAAATTTAGGCCTGGCTGGCTTACAAGTGTCTACCTACTAATGTTATATATGACTTTATCATTCACATTATATTAAGAGTAACATCAGTCAGGAACATGACGTGAATATTATGGAAATGATAAAAACGTAAAGCCACTTCAAGGAATTACGTCACATAATTAATTGGCAAAGTGGATTTATCCTAAAAGGTACGTGCAGAGTTTTTAAAGGAAATAGATGTCCTTGAATAATTCTGGTCACGTGTGTATAATAATAATCAAAATCATGTTTAAAGAGTGCTTAAGGGCTTGTGTTGTCCTCAACAAAAGAAATCACTTTAAAATGAAATTATATCCAGTTCTTCTAAAACGAGGATTGTTAAAAACTTGTTCTCCAATTACCAATAGGTGGTTTTCAAGATCTAGAAAACAGCCTATAATGCCATTAAACTGAATAGGCAAGTCAATGACCTCTTAGTCAAAAGTGTAGCTTAAAGTACGGCGACTTTATCCGGCCTGTCGGAGGGCTTATATGGGTTTGGTAATATCGATTTTAATAGTACATTAATACCATTATTACTATTATTATTTATCCGTGAGTCCGCTTTATATTAGTAGCCGTGAAACACGAAGGTGAGCCATCTGATGGTAAATATTCACCATCATTCATGGACATCACACCATACGCATTACTACATAATGCCGCCTATGAAATAAAAGTAAAAAAAAAAGAAGGAAGGCACCCTGGCAACCCATGGACTACACATGGGCTGAACTATTTTGGCTGAAAGATGAATTTACGACATTCAAACTTCACAGTTACATAGATGATGTCAAAAATAAAATACGCTCGTCTATATTACTTCCGATGACTGAATGTTATAAATTAAAAAATATCTGGATGACCGAGTTTTGCTTGGTATTTTAATATTGCTTAACAACGCCGTCTACTGAAGTAGCTCCGTGTCGTTAAAGCAGTTAGTTGCTCCCAATAATAATAGTGTTATTAAACGCCAATAGATATCAGGAAGAGTCAATGATATTGTAGCAGTTTTTCATTGCCTGAAAACACGGATAAAACGACATTTTCTAAAAATGAAAACTAGCTAGATCGATTTATCGCCCCCAAAAACACCTGCATACTAGATTTTGCCACTGCCACTCTGACAAGACACTTGTGGATGACCGAGTTTTGCTTGGTATTTTAATATTGCTTGCACTGCCACTCTGACAAGACACTTGTCAGAGTGGCAGTGATGGATTTGTTCCATCACTGTCGCTCTTCCGCATATTGATTGGCATGACAAGAGAAATAGCAATAATAACTTAATGTGCATGATCGTAATATAGATATCCCTGTTGTGCCTATGCTAAATACCGAAGAGTAAATAAGACAGCCACATACTATGATTGTACAGTATCACTGATGTCGCACCCTCGAACACTTCTGGTCGCCTAGTACTCGCTTTAATTAATAAACGACGGCAAAAAGTGTCGTTACAACTTTTCCGTCTAGCCCCCTTTCGCAACGCGCGATAAAGAACTTCGTTCCAACTATAATAGAAAAATACAGATTTAAATTTAAAATAAATAAAATAATGCTTTATTGCCACACAACATGGAAAAAAATAAACACCTAAATCTGATTTACATATCTAACATAAAATTAGTGTTTGGCTGTCCGGGCAGAAATAATCAAATATTTATTTTTAAATTTTTGAAAAATCAATCCTTATAGGAGATAAATAGGGGTTGAAAATTTGTTTGAAAATCCGCTGATTTGAAAGTACACCATGAAAATTATTTAGATTTCTGGGTAACAATAATAAAATTCATATTTAGATTTCGTAAAAATAATAATGTATCTACTGTTTGTTGTTACATTGTAATAAAAAACACGCTTTTATAGAAAATCCAACTAAAAAAAACTAGAAAATGAATCGTGTAATTGTAATAAAAGCGTGGGGTGCATGGTGTCAATGAGTAGAAGGGATAATATCTTTAAAAGCACCCCACGCTTTTTTTACAATTACACGATTCTTAATTCAAATTTATTTTCTAGTTTTTTTTAGTTGGATTTTCTATAAAAGCGTGTTTTTTAGTTTTTTTAACTATTATTTTATTAAACGTTTACAGACTTTAATACACAACTACATATAGTTTTATTAATAACCTACTGAATTTATAAACACATATTAAACCCTTTAGTTGAGTTACTTTTATGGCTAGCTTTAAATGTCGTCAAAACTCAGGTCGACGCTACTTGAACCATCAAAACTTGGGAATGGAAATTTCTATAGTCACACCAATATTGAAAGTAAAATTATTTTATAATATTTTCATACCAATATTATTACAAAAAGTCGACCCAAAAAAAAAACGCAATGTTGCGTCTTGTAAACATAAACAGCCCGTTTTACATGCTCATATATTACTTAGTCTTAAAGCTCTGTAAGCTGTAGGTTATGTAATCACAAGTTTTTATATTTATCTAGTGGTAATTCGACCCCTTATACTTTGTTATTATTGTTAAAAAGTTACTTCACATTAACAGTATTCAATATTTTACTTTCTTTATTATGTGTAGTATTTTTTTAACATGATTATATATTTAACATTGAGCTTTCTGCACTTCTTCTTACACTTGACAAATGTAAGCGTTAATTATACCAATTCTTAGAATCTTATTACGGGTGAGCATTATTCAAGGGGTAAAAAAGATTTCTCTTCACAATCGATTTTTCTTCACTCCTCCCTCGCTTTCCCACTCTCCTTTTCTTTATGTAAAAGACGTCACTCAACATAAAATCTAATTAAAAGCAAAATTATAAGCACATTTGTTAATTAAGTATTATATTATGAGTTATTTTACTAAGAAACTTAATTATATTTTGACGGCAACCGTCCAGCATTTAAAATTTAATATTCGCAGACTCCCTAATAATATGAACAGCCAAACTTCTCCTTTTATAAAATTCACAAAACAAGATTAAAACTACAGTGAAGGACGACAACTTTATACTTGACTTATACTGCTTATACTAGACTAGACTCTGTAATCATCTTCTTTTGATAGCAACGTTAGGTTCATTCTAAAGATATGCTTAAATTTTAAAGTCGTTTACAAGGCTATTGAGTTTACGATGGTAACCAATACTATTAATTTGGATCTTGTCAACGCCTCAGCTACGCGATTTGTAAGATAAATTGAAAATGGAAAACTTGACAAAACTTCTGATTTCTGCCTCAGTGACGGTCCGACTGCGAGTGACACCCGAAACTTGACGGGGTTGACGAACTAGACGCTGAATACTTTAATCAAATCTTAGAGCTTCGGAAGTTGAACAGCTTTTTTCGTAATTCGATCCCTGATAGCCTAACTCAATAGTTATACTAATAATGAAGTTGTAGAAGAGCTGAAACTGTATTTAAATATTTTTATGTAGCTCTGTTATCGATGTATACCCCCAATCATGTTTTTAGTCGGTCTGTATATCTGAAACCATAACATATATACTAATACTATGTTTGAATTATGGCAGTATTAAGCCCTGATGTGTGGCCTACAGGATCTCTTACCAATCAAAATGTTCTTTAGCTTCCCAGTCGATTAATACTAAAGGTCTTCGCACTAAAACAGCATTGAAATATATGATTTATATGGTGTTCCTTACGGTTACACACACATTTCTGGATCACACAACCGACACGACAACCGAAACCAAAATCAGTCGTTCAGCAGGAGGACCCTCAATTTTGCGCATTTTCATTGAATCCAACTTGGGATCCTTCAAAGCCGCGGTAGTATTTCACACCGTTAACTCTTCACTCAGGTCTCTAAACTCGGGTCTGGCCTCGTGTGAAGTAGATACTGTTCTGATATTTGGACAGGTGCAGCCAATTGTCACTTGTCTCCCTTAGATTTGATGGGGAAGCGAGGGAAGGGGCTCATTGGTGACTCAGTTCTGATCGAGACCAATCTCCAGAGCCTTGAAAACCTCAGTTTCTCTATTGAAGGATACAGCGCACGGCAAGTATCCAATCTTTTGTCGTGAACATACCATCGGCACGAACAGCGCGGTTTGCCTCGTCATTGGTTATGTGTAACGGGAAGATCCCTTAATCCATAAATGGTCTAGAAATAAATTTTTATTCCTATTAGTTTCGGTAAAAACACCTTTCGGTTCTTTTGAAACCTACATCCTTACTTACGTACGTACGCTAAAAAAGTATTTCACGATTTTATTCTAGTACTTTATCGAAGTGATAAATAAAATTCCATGTGCGAACGGACGGAAGGATATGACGAACTTGACCATAAAGTCAAACGGAATAGTATAAACTACGAAACCCAAAAAAGGGATGTAATGATTTAAATTATCCGGTGTGGCAGAGCTTCCTTCGGAGGTATTCCAGAAGTGCTATGACATGGGTTCTTCAAAAAAGGCGTAAAAAGAGGCGAGTCCTCTGGCATTGCTCTTGTCCCTAAGCTACGTTGACCACTTAACATCAAGTGACCCATCTGCTTTTTCGTCCGCCTTTCAGGCTAAAAACTAGAAGCAAAGAGGCTTAGCTTGAACCCAAGATTGAATTGAACATCTTTACACTCCTATGTATACCTGAAGTTGGTGAAACTTTGTGGAACAACCCAAACTACATTAATCGAAACAAAAGTCGAAACAGTTATTTTCCCAACGGGGGATCCTTAACTTTCGTAATTGCCTTACCAATCCCGTCCTATTAAGAATATAGATCCTAAATTGATTCGTATTTCGGCTACTCAAACTCTGATCTGAATTTGCATGTTCGTCAAACAAGACTACTTGAATGTTAGCTAGGGGCCACTTGACGTACCTTTGTACCTATTTATAAGATTAGAGAATTAAATTATTATAGCAGAACAGAACTATACTCACAAACTTTACTCGGATAATTTTTATCTATAGGCGCTTTTTAGGGTTCCGAAGTAAAATTGGAACCCTTATAGGTTCGTCATGTCCGTCCTTCCGAACGTCTATCTGTCTGTCCGAAGCAAAGCGCCAAAAACCTTAGTGCTAGAAAGCTGAAAATGGATATACATACATATTTATTAAAACTCCATAATCGTAGAATAAAATATTGAATTTTTTTTTCAGAGTACCTCCTTTGCAGGTAACGAGAGGATGAATTTTTTTTGTTGCAAGCCCATAGTGTGGTGTATCATTGAAAACGCCTTTCCAAAATATTATGGGGCTGTTAAGACCATTTTTGAATTTAGGAGTTCGTATGTGAAATATTTGGCTTTAAAATGCTAATTTTGGTTAGAGTAAAGTGACCCCCCCCTGCCGGCTAAACGATTGGAATTGGACAAGTGAAAAATTTCTCAAAAATAGGTTATATTATGAATTTACAAGGAAAACTATAACTGCTATGCTAGCATAAGTAGTTAATGAGTAATAGTCGATAAACTTCCTACTTCGGAACCCTACATTGCGCGTAGCCTGACACGCACTTGTTTATTCATTGACAGGGCATCGATACGGCACGGCAACCAGGGTAAAATTCACATACCCAAATACAACTTTAGAACCCGTATTAGTAGACTAGCAGTTGCATGTTTTGCTGGCAATTGGGCTATCGATACATTCCGTATAAATAATTATCCCTAGAACATCTTCGGCTTCATTAATTTTATAAGGCCATTTAATTTTTATTCCATTTCAGAAGTTGATATTTGCGAGTTTGAAAACTTAGGTAAAATTTTACTGGTTACAAAGCAAACGCGACAATGCATGCATGTCTGAAATTTGTCACTTTATTGGTAGTTCTCGCACACATAAATCTGAGAACGTTCTTTTTGTAAGTCATAATGCTTCAAGTGTTATACTGGCTAGACTTGTTTTTGAAGAAAAATGAGAGAAGATTATTCAATTTTTGTCTTTTGTCGTAAAGACAACGAAAATGTACCAAAAATTTCTTACCTTGGAACAATAAGAACCTTTGTGCAAAAAATACGCGAGAATGCATCTCATTCATGGTAATAAATGCAATTATTTTCATTAAATGATAATTCCATTGTTACATTGACATCAACGCACTAAATTCCCTATTATATGACTATATTATGTACCCATATGAAAATTGACAAATAAGTTGTACAAACAACTAAGAAGTTTAATATCTACATTCTAGAGTGAAATTAAATGTACTTTCGTCATCGTCATGTTCGTCACATCATGGCTAGAGAGCCAATCCTCTATTTCTTTCTTGGTCACCAAGGCATAGATGATACTTTTAATATTACCGAACTCCATGAAGTGGTGGAACTCCATGGTGACAACTTACATAAATAAAGTATTATTAAAGCAGTACCAAAAGTTGAAACTCAAACTGAAACTATATTTAAATTAGACGTTTAATTAGATGTGTCCAATTTAACGCCCATAAATGAGTTCAAGAGCAAAGCTAACACATTTCACAGACCACACTGGCATAAACTATTGCTGGTTTTTACATCGACCTCAATTAACTACATGAAAAGTAATACGTAATATAATAAAATTCTTTCCATGCCTATAAGTAAAGAAGTTAATATTTAGATCACAGGTAGTAAGAATTGAAAATTTTTAACTTAAAATTTTATTCCATCTAGTTATTTCTTATGTTCCTACTAATATTTATCCATAATCTTATCAGCGAGCAGGAATAAATACATAAGATATGTATTTATTCCTGGCTCGTTAATTCCTTAGAGGTTTCTTTAAGATAAATGAAAAAGTTGTAACAATAATTAACTAATAATGACTTTGTGGACTATTAAATTTTTATTAGTAAGTGCATGCGACAGTCAAAGATAGGACTTTTTACGAGAAAAATTATATTTCCTTGTCTTAATGATGCTTTATGTACATATTATTGAAATTACTTTTGACATTCATATCTTTTTGACTTAACATTAAATTTTGATACGATATGTTTATTTTATTTTATTTTTTAACCATAATTACACCATTAATTAAATTCAAGACCAAAAACTTCTACACGGAACAGGCAAAATTTTATCCCGAAACGTTTTCGGTATGGAATGTATGAATCGGATTCAGATTAAACATTTTTTTTTAATCTTTGCTGCCTTCTAACTCTCTTGTATTAAAATTAAAACAAAACCTAATTCGAAGTTTACTAAACCATGCTCTTCGATCACTAGACTATGCTACACTATGTGGATAGATAGTACTACACTAGATATAAACAATAACAGTCTTCGTTTTATACTATGCATAAATAGGTCCCTTACTAGTGATTATATCACAGGATATTTAGATATTAAATAAGTAAAGATCAAAGAAGTAAAGATGTCTTTATTATCCCCGCAATGCTGATCGAAACTTATTACGATCATTAATGAATGACTCAATTAATAAATAACTCACGTATGTACTGTATAAAACGGTTAAATAAGCAATAACAATAAACAAACAAGTACTGTCTATATGACTGTCGTTTTATTACTACTATAGCGATCGTAAACTTTGAGCTTCACTGGGAAATGTTTTTCAATATTCGACTCATCCTGCTATTGGTAGTACGTGCTGTGACTTACTAAGTAGGTTTTGAGAAGTAACTTAGAGCGGAAATCTATACCACAATGGACTACACAAGTGAGAAAGTTGAAAAATATAAAGGAACTAGTTGGAGTAAATACTTTCTTTCCTTCCTTAAGTTGAATAATATGAAAAAAATAGCTGAAGTAATACTTTATTTTGTTCTTCCGTTGCTCTATTAACTTATTCTCCAAAGGTTCGATACATGTTCGATGGATACTTATGTGTGATCACATAATCTAATGTACATTGAGTAGTGTTAATAAAAGTAAAATAAACTTTCAATAAAACTTTATTTCATTTTAATTATCTATACCAATATATAAAGAGGAAAGATTTGATTTTTTGTTTGCATTGAATAGGCTCCGAAACTACTGAACCGATTTGAAAAATTCTTTCACTGTTGGGAAGCTACACTATCCCCGGGTAACATAGGCTATATTTTATTTTCAAAAAAATTAGGGATCCTTAATAAAACTCCAATAATGTAACCCAAAGTCCAAAAAAATAAGAAAACCAAAGCAAAGCGAGGGTGGTTACTCGTTATTTATATTATTATGGAGACATCGGATGTTGATGAATACCTTTGCAAACTCCTACTATATTAAAATGTGTAACGTGTTATTGTTTCGGAATTTGGTTCTAGGTTCTAGTGAATACGTTCACGTTTAAAACAAGTAAACAAAACGAACAATGAAGCGTACATAAATTTAATTTTTTGTTAAAGTAAAGAGTATTCAAATAAAACTGAATTGTACGTTGTAGATAATAAGAACGATTTTACGTTGAACGCATTGAGTCACAATGTGTTAAAATTACTTGTAGCACATGTTAGGTATTATTAAAAACAATAATGGCTCGTAATATAGAACGCCATAATTCAGAACAATTGTCAGTTATTTTTAAATTACGAAATATTTTAAATGAGAACGACCAACAGTTTTTCGCGCGTTTTTAAAATAAATTGATAATATTTTGCTCATATTAACCAAAGAGAAATACAGAAAGAAAAACCATCTAGTAGAAATTCGGTGTAGCGTAGCGACGTTAATATGAAAAATTTATGATTTTCCTTAAAGCTTTTGAATTTACTTAGCAACACAGCTTTAACTTCACAAGCTCTGTTGAACCGATGAACCATAATAATACTAATGCCAACACAGTGAAGTGTTATGAAAAATTCTATTCAGAAATAAATTTTACATGTTCTTGTAGAAAAACCTTTTCTTTTTCTATTGAATTGTTCATCTATTTATATCCGTGGATGAGGTACAGCCATGCAGTGAATTTTCTTTATATTGGACTGAACTTCTTCACCGTGGGCATCATCACAATCCATAGCTATCCCAATGCTGGGTTCAGGTCTTTTCTCACAATGTGATGCTCGGGCCATACTCCACTACACTGGCCAAGTACTGTTAAGCATACTTCACACACCTTTGAGAACGTTATGAAAAATTCAGATGTACAGGTTTTCCCACGATGTTTTCCTTCACAGAATCATTTAGTAATTAACTTGTAATACGCACATAACGTTTTGCTAATAAGAGATGCGTGCACGTTTTCTTTTTTCAATACTTCACTACATCCAATGATAAATTTTAAAAACCAATGTTAGAGGAGTCCCATGGAAAGTGGAATGATTTAAAGCACTATTTTTCATTTTAAACGTAAAAGATATACTTCAACGCATCAATAAGCACGTCTGTCGCTCGAATTAAATACCCCGTTTATCACTGCGACATTTATTTACCCGTGAATAATAAAGTCGACTGTCAACATTAAACTGTTTCGTGCTTCGTGCTAAGTGTTGTTATAGAAAGAACGTGTTAGGAATGTTAACTACTAATTTATACTTGCAGTTTTTATGACGTATAGTTGCATTTATCGACTAGTGCAGGTGTATAGGGGTTTGTTTATGTTGTCAGTGAGGTTAGCTTACGTGATATTTGTTCAGCAGGTTGGACGGCGAGCAAGGAAAGTTTGACCAAATGAGGGTTGACCAAATGCGTGTATGACTATGAGCGTGTTTGACTGGATTGTTAGGGTTACCACCTGGTGTCGTATGCGGGGACGCATACGTTGTCAGGATGGTCGATTGTTAGGGTTTCAAATTAATAACGAACAATGCTGTCTTTATTTTCAACAACGAGAGATTATTTGATTTGCCGCGGCACTGAGCGTGTTTGACATTGTGCCTCTTTGACGATGTGTGGATTTGGCATAGCACAGTGAGTGTTTGACTTTATGCGTGTTTGACTTTATGTGTTTTTGACCTTAAGAGTATAATCCTAATGTACTAACACAAAAAAGACACACACAAATATACGAGTAAATCCACACAAGCTCTCTTGAGCAACGCACACAGAGACATGATTAAAGAACACGAAAAATTTGTTATATCTATTAGTCTGTTCCTTTCTTCTAGATAATCTCAAAATTAGTGTTTAATTTAATCTTAGGATAATAATTAATTTTATTGATTTATTATTAATAACCCAGGGTGGCGTTGAGAACTGCGAGGTAGGCGTTTTACTGGCAGATGCATTTTTCTTCTAAATTTTTAAATCGTGACTGTGGATTTACAAAAAAGGCATCTATCAGCTGGGCTTCCAAAGAGGAGCTTGGAAGGATGTCGTGATATTATTGTGTTATTTGATCGTTTATTTCTTTTAACGTATTAATATAATTAATACTGGTGCTGTATTAGTGTTGGTGTTTTATGATTATAAATAACCTTTGTTTATTGGGTCTATTATTCACTTAAAACCTGCCCAGCCCAGAGAAATATTATATTATACTTACGGAGGATCTACACCCTCGCAGCGTACATTCACAAAGGTGAAGAATTAAAGACAAAACAACGAATATTACAGCTAAGTATTTATAATTTACATAGATATAATAAAAATTATACATACTTACAAGCGAAGAGAAATGAAATATAGAAATTTTCCTTCACCGTTACCATATTTGAAATTTTTCGCAGAATTTAAATTACACTCCTTTTGAAACCCCTTACACCACCAAATAAAAAAAGAATTAAAGTAAGGATCATGTTTACATAAGCGAAGGCGGTCCCAATAACCCGCGTACGTAATAAAAATTACATGATTATTTACCGTAAGTGACCGTGTTACGAGTTTTAGTACAGCTCTTGCGTCTGAAATAAACTAGTTTCTATAAATAGAGCCGAAACCGTGACCAGGTTAGTATGATTAAAATGATGTTCCTTTTGATGGTATAATGTAAATGATTAGTTGTAGATACGTATAACTAAAAGAATTATTAATTACAAAGTTTATCGTAACCTAAATATAATTTGGTAATTCCGGTTTCAGTTTGGGCTGCGATGGTATACCGATATTACCGACATCGATATCGGATAACGTGGAAACGCTCTAACGCTACAAATCACTCTATGTTATTGTCCAACTCCCTAACATCATCAAAATTCAAAAGTAACAATGTATGTACATTGTAAGATGAAATTTCATAAAAACTTTGACATTTATGTTCATACTCCGCAAACACGACATCATTTGCAAAGTTTAAAAGAGACAAGAGGAAATGACTTTAATCCCAGTCAGCGTGATAAGCTTTGGATGTACAATATCTCTTGTAATATTAAACGACTTGTTTCGTAGCCATAAGAGAGGAGCGATTAAGCGAGTACTTTAACTCGCTCAGAGTAGACAGGAATAGTCACTCAATTCGTAAAAGAAATACAGGACAGTTAAAACATTGTTCACTCATAATAATTATATTCCTTTCTTTATTACTGCCCTACAGAGTAATTATTAAGTAAATTAAAAGTGTACACAAGATAAAAAAATTGAAACATCGACATAATTAATGTTAAACAAGAATGTCGCTGTTAAATATTCTAAGTCTGGATAAAATATCCTAAGGCAGCCACAATCGATCAGGACACTGGTTTCAAGTTAAACACTGGTAGCAGCTTCCACAGTATTTAATGAACTGACGTTACATAAAATCTATTAGATACTACCTATATTACTTTGGTATGCTACCTACATACATTACAGTACTCTATGTCCTTCTCGTAAATTTCCATATTTTAGATCCTTATTTTATACCCGTACAGGCCATAAAAGCAATATTTTTTTCTTAATTTTGTAGTTCTAGCATCGATAGTTTTGACTCTGCATTGATAACTCAGTCACGCGAAAAGGCCTTTCCTCTTAACAGTACGAGTATTAGTATCGATATTGTGTAATCGGTAATATCGTTAGTCGCTTATATTATAATCGTAAGTGGTGTGACATGCGAGTGTGTAACAGTAAGGTCGCGGCTTTCTGTCACTTTAATAACCCGATGTTTCAAATATAATAATACCCCGCAATATACGGTTCTTCCAAAGTTTTCTCATAACTGCTAGAAGTGTCACAAAGTAACTGATAAACGGGGAAAGCTTAGTACTTTAATTGCAGCCAGGTTGCCAACTAATACAACGTGTCTTAGAATAAGTTTCTCAGTTATTATCTCAGTTCTATGTTACATATTAGTGTTATACATACTTAGAGTATCATACAGATTAATTTTACACATTTAGGTAGGACAACTACGTATCATGTATTAGGTCTCACTATGTTATACATAATTATAACTATTACACGTGAATATTAAATAATTTAAATTTAAAACATAATTTAAACGTAAAACTCATTACCAACCTGCATTATTCTTCTTCGAATACGACTAAAACTATTAACTACAGAGTTTAAACTCATTGTTTAAACTCTACTTCTAATCAAGAGTCATGGTTACTATGTCAGCCAAATTCATACGTAAATGGATATTATAAAAGATTACTCTAACAAAAGTAATAAACTACTCTAACTATAGCACGTCACTAGTTCGTGCATAATTTTCCACTCTAGGACGAGTTAGGGCTGTCACACTGAACATTGTTAATATTTTCAATTGATTTGCAAGTAATACCAGGCCTGGCGCACTGCGCGGAGCAAGAGTCGCTTTTTATTTAAATGATTTTTATTATTTTTATTACTTTTTACTATTTTATTATTTACTATTAAGTATTCTGTGGTAATAGGTTCTGTCCACTTAAACGCACATCAACGCACGCTACCATCGATTGTTGCTTGCTAAGTAAAGTAATTTAAAACTAAAGACGCAAGTATATTTGATTCTAATTTTGGAGCCATCCATCCATTCATCAGCCTTTCGAGGTCCACTGATTCTTTGGTTTAAAAAATATTGGTAACTGTTGTAAAATCCCTGAACGGAAATATAAAATCATATAAGGTAAAGACATTGAACACCAACTATTTCAACAAATTTAAAACTTTTTGAGATTTTATATGTTTTAACTATGGTTATTGTATTAAATTTTGTATTATAAAATGTATCTAGAAATAATTTTGGTGTACAATAAAGAGGATTTTACGATTGTACGATTTTGTCACGGACGTAAAAAAAGAACGGACGTAACCTTGTCTAATCGAGAGTGAAGCTGACAGCTGACAGCCCGCTTACCATGTGTGCGTAATTTTGTAATTTTTGATTCGCGATGGTGTCAATGTCATATTTTATCGGGATGGTGTCAATGTGTGGGTGTGTGTACTTGTACGAATACAGAGTTGGTATTACTATGGGTGCTTCACTGAATTTGTTCTTAGGATTACGTCCGTCTTTTTTTTACGTTCGTGGATTTTGTATTTCCGTTCAGCGCTAAGACAACCCTAGGTCAAACAAAGGAGAAACCTTCCCGCATCAGTAATTTATAATCATCGTTTGCATCTAATTTAAGAACAACGTGGTGGTTTTGTATACTTTGGACTTAAATAATATCGCCCTTGTAATAGTTTCTGAGGGTTTCTGTACACTCGAATGTCGATAGAAAAATAACCCGTTGGTTATCTTCTAAAACGTGTTTTGTTTGGAGATTAATCTGAAGGTAGAGTACACATCTATCCAATAATAGATAATATTAATACAAGTGTTCTCGAACTTGTACTTGGCACAGATAATGAATTAATGACGTAGACAGAGAGTATTTATAGACGAATTGTTTTCCCTTTCACTTTCACGATAAATAAACTTGCTTCTTTTAAGTTATGTGACGTTTCTGCATGAAAGTGAAACAAAAAATATTTGTCGCTGCCTTTATAGCCAATTTTCGAGCGATTTTTTGCGTTTGTTCGCACTTCGTCGGTTTCTCATTTCGTCGGATTCAGTACAGTGAATAACATTATACTTAATACAAAAATTCATAAAAATATCAACTTTGCACTTATTTTTGTGTTCACTCAAGAAAGATTCGGTATTTTATAATGCAAGGCTAAATCGTATGCAATTACATTGTTTGGTGAAAAAACGTCATCAAAGCGATGTCCAAAAAGATGACCAAGTTGTATCTGATTGCATAAGCAATTGGAATCCGCTTTTTCATAACTTAAAGTATTGTTAAACAGAAACAATATAATTAGGTATTACTATTTTAATTATTTTTAAGTATTATTTTTTGAAGGCATACTATGAAAAACAAACATTTCCTTAAGTTATTAATTCCGAAACCCTAAATCTTAATATCATCATATCTAGTTAAAGAACTACAAACAACTGTCTAAATAAGTCTCGTAAGACGTTACCTCACAAAGTAAATAAAAATTATTTAAACGATTAAAACGCGGTCAACGATAACACTTTCGTGCCTAATATAGCCACATAATAATACTTTTACAGCTCATCAATTAAAACTGCCTGAAGCGTTTTAAAAAAGTAATAATAAACCTCAATATATATTTAGTAGCGATACGTTTTCGAAACTTAAACAAACATGTGTGTAACAATAAAAAGGAGTCTGTTACTACGCGGGCGGCGCGGACTCACACGGAGCTTAACCAATAAAGGCAATAAAATGTACCAAAATAAAATCATGTACCTACCGTTGAAGATAATGAAATAAACGGTCTACACGCACGTGGTAACGGTCGTACGCCAGCTACCCAAATGGTCGTATCAAGATTTCCTGACATGAATAACAAGTGACAATCGTAAAATTATTACGTGCTGTTGCGAGACTAGCTCTTCTATAGATGACATAAAACTAAGTGGGTAATTGAACTGTTGGTTTGGCAATAAACATGTGACTTCAATCCATTATTGGCCCATTACTGAACATGGATCTCTCTTGAGGAGGCCTAGAGACACTCCACAACGTTGCTTCAGTACGGATTGGTGGAGGGATGAACATTCAGCAGTTATTTTTTCTTTCTTGGCCGAACATTATATCAAAACTCTAATGCCCCAACTCAGAGTCACTAAGGGTTGCTTTAATCGTTCCTTAGTAAAGAATAACCAAACAATTTCTGTACTAAGGAGCGATTTAAGTAACCGTTAGTGACTCTGAGTTGGGGCGTAAGTTACTTGTGTCTATCGGCAATGGTGGCCATCAGGTGGTTCATCTGCTCATATCGTTATTAGAGATCCGAATAATAATAAAAATACGAAAATGCACGGCTTTATATGGGCTGTTAATATATGTATTAGATGAAGTGAAAATAATGATACATTTTTGCTGTAATATATAACTACTTCTAGATTCTAATACGCATAAGGGTTTACCAGTCGTATGATATGATGAAATTCAAGTATACTCGTATAATATCAGTTTTTTTCTTTTCTATGTACACATATCAGTCTATGTAATGTTATAAGTATACTCGTACATGTAAGTTCAGTTTTGTTTTACTAATGTGCGTTCACATGAACTGTTTTTATTTACATAAATAAAAACTGTAAATTATAATGAGAATTGGCAACTAACAGTGAAACAAAGATTTCAGTTTTTCCTAAACAAAGATTTCAGTGTTTCCTAAACTGAAGGTCGAGTCAAAAATTTTCCCTGAAAATTCGCCCTTTTCAATTTTCATTGAAATTGCTGTCTGTTTGCTTATTAAATTAATGTTGACATAAACTAAAATCCTTAAAATACAGTTTGTCTGATGAATTAAGAATGACTCATCAGAGATGTTGATGTAATATTTTAGCAATACTGCGATCGTAGACTTCAATCCCTTATTACAAATATTGCAATTTGACTGATCCGTTCTCGTGAGCTAACGCGATAAACAAACATCGTTTATTTTCTGCAATGTACTTCCTAATCACATGGACAGTACCTAATACCTACCAATTTATATTTTGAAATATAAATTGGTACTTTAAAAACGAACGCTTGCACACTCATACCCCACAGTAGCATTTCCCTGTGTTGCGCGTGGCATGGACAAGATAAACAGGATATTACTATAACACCCATGACCATGTATGCACATGTAATATTACGAGGTAGGATTGTAAAGGAGACAGTTGATCCTAGAGCAAACTGGTTGGTACAATGCCTAGCTACTTCCGATTCGAATGAGTTGGTGCCACTGCGTGATCTGGTGTTCACCAGATTTAATTGATAAATTGATTAGCTGATAAACCTCATGTAACATCTACGTGTTTCGTGTTCAAACATTAACAGTATAATAGCATAATATCTACTATGTATTTTCTATATTATTCCTTCAAAAATAGAAATGTAATTTAGTAAATCTTCTGCTACACTACAGAATTTCCCGAACCGTCTCTTCCTATACAGATACATTAAAGTGCCCTATTCCTGTAGTACTCTATTGAGCAGAGTCTTGATTCAATTTAACATATTAGAAGACTCCCACAACTCCGTAATGTGATAGTGTCCTACTTTTTGTATCGAGAATAAATCTTTACCAACTTGCATTGTTACCAAGTGTATAATACCTACTTTATAAACAGCTGGGATACAACAACTTGTTATGGTAAGTGGTCAATGCCGTCCATTAGTAGGTATGTTGTAAGGAGTCACAAACACGTTGCCAGGTACAAAGCACTTATTAACTAGTTTTCTAGCTCTTCATCAGACACGTGAAAACTTTAACGGCCTCTTCTAAATGGAGATTTCAAACTAGTTGGTACCATCGAACCTCGACGTGAGGGATGGGACACCATAGCTTTTTTATATAAAAATGCTGTTGAACAAGCGTATATGCACCATTACCCATGGAAACCAGTAACACCTTAGACGTCACTGACGCGTTGTCGACAAAGAAAGAAAGAGAAGAAGGAAAGAAATATATAATACCCTAAGATCCGAACTAGGCGCGACCTTTACAAATCTGTTTATTGGATGAATTGTTTTATTTTTATTGCTAAAAAATATATCACGAGTGGGTTAGCTTAAAAATTCCTGGCCTGACAATAATTCATAAAAAATTTAAACAACCCAACGTTTGCATTTTCTATACGCTCTATACTTTTGGGTATAAAACATTTTAATAAATAATAATGATATAAATGGGTATAAAACACTTTTCATCCAATAAACAGAAGGGTGAAGGTCGCGCGTAGTTCAGATTTCGACCATAAAGCGTTGTTCAGTTGTTAAAGAAGATCTTGATAAAAAGGGATTTGCTTTGCTCAAGCTTGAATGAACGCTTTACACAACAGAGAGTTGTGATTATAATGGTAATGGCCAACCTCAAGGACTTATTTAAAATCGTATTTATTTAGGTAAAGTATGCACGTAAATTGCAGAAGTCACTTCAGAAATTTTATTGGAGTACCGTCACTTTGAAACTCCAATGTACTTGACATAAATTCCCTTCAACTTCGAACGCATGACTGCTGAAGTACTGAACAATTACGTTTCGAACAGAAACTGATTCGACTTGTTTTTCCCTTGCAATATTATTTTTCGCCTAACTCTCATGTTTTTGAAGCAGATCTCTTTCGATAAGCACATTTTGTTAAAATATGCTCTATTTGCTCCTAAATTTGTGCCGTCAAATACAGAAGCTCATAATTGGCAGGTTATAAACAAATAGGTATTTATTATTGCTTTAGCTCTTTAGTCGACCCTGTAGCCTAGTTGGTAGCGACCCTGCCTGCGAAGCGAGGGGTCCCGGGTTCGATTCCCGGCCGAGGCAGATATTTATGTGACAGATAAATATTTGTACTCGGGTCATGGGTGTGATTGTGATGTGTTTTATGTGTCGTCCATGCCACCCGCGACACAGGTAATAACCTACTGCGGGGGTGTGAGTGTGTTAGCGTTTATTTATTATTTATTTATTTATTTATTTATTTAGCTGCTCCAAAACAGCGTTCTACAATGGTTGAAGTTATTGAATAATCCGCTTAAAACTTTATATAGCGAGCCCTTTAAAAACTTGGTATTAATTAGCATCAAAAACAGTTTTGGAACGGAACTGAATGAAGCAGAAAAATATGTAAGAATTGGGTCAAGGAAAACAGATTGTTTTTTGAGGATCCAGTATTTTTACGTCAGCTGACGGTAAACAAGTGGGTATTTTTTTATTAAATATACTAATTTTGTGCAATTTAGAAAAGCTCACTTTTGCTATTGCTATATGAAATATACCTATAATATAATTATATATAATGAAACTAGCTGACTGGGCAAACATTGTTCTGCCAAAAATTTTTTTAGTGGTAGGGGGATGAAAAATAGATGTTGTCCGATTCTCCACCCTAGCCAATATGCACGCAAAGATACACGAAAATCGGTCGAGCCGTTTCGGAGGAGTTCAACTTCAAAAAGGCGTGACATGAGAATTTAATATATTAGATATGTTATGTTCCTGTCGTCCACATTATATGAAACCTGAGAGTCAACATTAGGTACCCATGTTCATCCGTAATACAGAAGATATTACTAGCCTGCCAAAAAGGGAACGTTCCTTTAATAGCAATCCGATATTACAACTGAAACACCAATACATTTCACGATACACATTACTGAGAACTGCCACGAAGGAGTCTACACGATGTTTTTGTATACCGCAGACAATAATCATTTTTAATTATACTTAACACAACAACTTAAAAGGATTAGAGATGAATTCAGGTCATTGAGATTGTATTTAAAAACATTTTAAATGCAACGGGTACTCACCTACTCGGTATTATAAAATATGAATCGTGAGTACCTTTTTTTATGGAAATAGCCGTCAAACGGGCTGACGATCCACCTGATGTTAAGTGGCTATCGTCGTCCATGGACATCAGCAACACCAAAGGCATCACTGATGCGTTGCCAGCCAAGAAAGAGAGAAGAAAAAGAAAGAAAGAACTGGCTCTCAACTTCTCAAGCCCCCAGCCGGAACACGACGAGTCGTTAGGCGGCTGACTCATGCTCGAGGGTGGTACCTATCCAGGCGAACCCCATGGAGAAATAATAATAGTAATAATGGTATTAATTAAGAATTAAAATCAATTTTAACAATATAATCCCTCGAGGGGCCGGTGGGCCGGATTTAGTCGCCTTTTACGACACCCATCCGGCGTGGGACTGGGGTTAGTATTCTAAGCCGCCCCAATACGGCAGGTTTTTACCTGTTGCATTTAAGATGTTCAATGTCCGCGATGATATAAGTTCAAAATCATTTGTATTCAAAAAACATAGATCTTACTTAAGATCACGATCTCATCTTTAAAATGTATATTCAGCTGACTTCCTATCTTTCTTTGCTCTTCTTTCTTAGCAAGAAATCCATCAGTGTTGCATTTAGCTGATACTGACATCCATGGGCGATGATGACCACTTACCATGAGGTGGCTCGTCTGATCATTGTCAGCTATTTACATAAAAATCTGTTGGTATCGCTAAATACAGCATTATTTAGCGAGTAAATAAATATTTTCAGGATAATCCTAGGGTTTTGCCTTAAACAAAGGGCTCCGTTCACATAATACTTTCATTTCTAATCTTACTCTCATTATGACCTCCCGCTAATACCTCTCATCGTTGGAACTGACGTTTATCCGTGTTCATTGGGATCCAGAAAATAATTCACTTCTTTGGGATTCTCATCATAATTCTTGAAGATAAAAGCTTTTAAAAGTATACCTATAATTTATATTTTTTATCTTGTGAAGCGTAGCTATAATTTATATTTTTTATCTCGTAAATATGATGTGATTTATTACCTAAATTAAAAACGGCTATTTTATATATAGACATAATTATTCGTAGTTTTTTTATCATTTTTAGGGTTCCGTAGCCAAATGGCAAAAAATGGAACCCTTATAAATTCGTCATGTCTGTCTGTCTGTCTGTCCGTCCGTATGTCACAGCCACTTTTCTCCGAAACTATAAGAACTATACTATTAAAACTTGGTCAGTAGATGTATATCGTAAACCGCTTTAAGATTTTCATACAAAAATTGAAAAAAAAAACAGTAAATTTTGGGGGTTCCCCATACATAGAACTGAAACTCAAAAAAAATTTTTTCATCAAAGTCATACGTGTGGATCTATGGATATCTATGGATAGGTCTTTAAAAATGATATTGAGGTTTCTGATATCATTTTTTTCTAAATTGAATAGTTTGCGCGAGAGACACTTCCAAAGTGGTAAAATGTGTGCCCCCCCCCCTGTAACTTCTAAAATAAGAGAATGATAAAACTAAAAAAAATATATGATGTACATTACCGTGCAAACTTCCAACGAAAATTGATTTGAACGAGATCTAGTAAGTAGTTTTTTTTAATACGTCATAAATCGTAAACCGCAAAAAACATCGATCAAAGTTACAATGAAGTACAAGAACTTTTATATTATGTTACTTGCTGCTACGGAACCCTTCATGGGCGAATCCGACTCGCACTTGGCCGCTTTTTTTTCGCTCTGCCAAAGAGTAAAGACTTCACATTGACATTTGTGTGTATATCATGCACATACACACAGTATGTGTGTGTCAAATAAATGGTAGTATGTTAAATGTTTATTATTTTTAATTATATGTGTTTCCAAAGAATCCTACTAATTATAAATGTGAAAGTTTGTGAGAATATTTGTAACTCTTTCACACAAATACTACTAAACGGATTTTTATTAAATGTATCGCACATGTAAACCACCTGGAATAACATATAGAGCGCACGGACTTAAATAAAAGACGGACGTAATCCCAAGAACAAATTCAGTGAAGCACCCATCGTAATACAAACTCTCTATTCGTACATGTACACGCACTCACACATTGACACCATCCTGATACCATAAATGTCAATCGCGAATCAACAATTACGCACACATGGTAAGCGAGCTGTCATTGCTATGCTTCACTCTCGATTAGACGAGGTTACGTCCGTTCTTTTTTCACGTCCGTGATCTATGTAAAGTAAAACTGACAAAACTTTAAGCAGCTCAATCTACATCAAATAGCTACTCAAATTAATGTTGATTGAAGCCGTAATTTTTGAAAAATGCTTCGGTCAAATGACAACGATAAGAAAGGTGGTATTTAAGTTTATTCACCATGAATTATTTCGTGATAAAAATTACGTAGGTCATTCCGGACGCAACGTGGAATTTCTTTAATGCCCTAATAGCTTATGATAAAAGTCGTCGGGTCGTTTCGTATGACCGAAATTCCGTTCGTGGAAGCATGAGCATGGACGAAATGGGTCTTTATTAGAGGAATGGTCCTTTGAGTTGACCTATACATATTTAAAGGTCGATGTCCATCGAACTTAATAAAAGCGTGGCATATTAATCATACCATTTTGTTTTGTTTTTTAGGAAACTTTAAATTTAATTATATAAGTAGATAATGATTCCATAAAATCCTTACTGCTCATTTACACGCGCGTCTCGCGGACCGTCTCGTGGCACGTCCGTAAACCACGCCCCCTAAGCGCGTGTGAGCGCTCGTGCGAGCCCCTTTAGCGCGTGCCTAAAAAACCGCTCCCGACACGAGCCCTCCGAGCCACGAGATGCGTCGCGGTCTGGTCCGCGAGCGCCCTGTTCAAACGCGCGCGTACGCGCGCGTCTCGCGGATTGTCTCGTGGCTCGCGCGCGCGTGTAAATGGGGCATTAGGATATTCAGCTTGACACCCATTGTGCCTTAATTATAAGTAATTTACTTTTTGCATGCGGTGTTTGCCTGTAAGGGGCCATCCATAAATTACGTCACACATTAGGGGGGGGGGGGGGGGTCGATGAAGTGTGACATTGTGTGACAAGGGGTGGGAGGGGGTCCTAAATTTTGTGACGTCACATTTCAAAATCGAATAATTGGTATGTATAGGTAAATATTAAAAACAAATTAATGGAAATAAAACTTATTTCGGTACTGCTGTTTTAATTTAATAATTTCTAGGTGTGAAAATTCATAATATGTGACGTCACACTAGGGGGGGGGGGAGGTCTCACAAAGTGACCAGCTGTGACAAGGGGGGGAGGGGTCAAAAAGTCATGAAATTAGTGTGACGTAATTTATGGATGGCCCCTAATAGGTTGTGCACGTAGTTATAAGATTTTTGAAACTTGTCATTTCCATGTAATTGTGTAATAATTGTTGGTAGACCTAATAAATAAATAAATGGGATCCTGCCTTTTCGCCGAAAATTGTTTGGCCGATTATCACTTGCCAACCAACGCGACGGTTCGCCTATTTTTCACTTTGACAACTAACGATTGTCAAATTTTTGTATGACAACGTTTCATTTGGTAGAATTATTGTTAAGCTGATTATTATAATGACACAACACGTTCAGGGCACTTATCATTTGTCAAATCCTTCACTAGGCCAGACAACTTTTAGACGAATAACGTTTCGTCTGTGTAACAGTTCCCTTAAAATTTTTCAAAATTGGTGACACAACCGACTTAGTCAACCCCGACCCCACGTGGTACTATATACCCCGGTGGCGCGGAGGGAGAGCAGCCCCCGCCCGCTGTAACAAACAGGCGAGCATGGAGTTGTTATGTTGGGTGTAGGTATTATATAAATGATAATACCAATATCAATTACTTGGTTTTAATATATATTTGTTACATTTAAGCCCTAAGAGTTAGCATTATTTAACACTCACAGAACGACGCCATCTTGCCAGTTCGCCTCTTATCCACTAGTGATGTAACATCACCATAGTGATGTTACCTACTCATAACATCCTCCTTATTTGAAAAAGTTAAATTATTATAATTTTACATCTTGAGACAGTTTACAAAATTGGCTTAACTCTTAACAATAAGTCTCTCTCTATATATATATATATTCTAGACCTAACTAAATCAATCTGTCCTTCACAGTCATTACTAAAATGTTTGCTTAGTTAACAAAACATTACTCTTATAAATCTAACCGTCTTGGTGGTCTTATGACTCTTCCACACTTAGTGCGCATTTCAACTGGACTTGTATGCTCCTCAATAGACGGTACTACTACATGAAAATTAGGAGATGTCTTGATATTTGGACTTTTTTGTAACATATCTTGAGATACCATTTGAGGTGACTGCAGAGGCTTCAAAATATGCTGTCTGTTTCTCCTTCCTATAAATCCATCTGACCCTTCAACAGTATAAGACCTAGGCTGATCACATTTGGACCTTACTGTGCCTGTAATCCATGGAGTATCTGGCATTTTCTTAAAATAGACTTTCTCTCCTTCTTGTAGTTCTGGTAATAATTTAGTATTTCTGTCATAGTAATTCTTCATTTTGTTTTTATTTTCTTCCTTACTTTTGACATAGTCATGAAATTTGATTGTTCTAGGTATTAAGTTATTTGTGACTGTTGGTAATTGTGTTCTTAGTGAACGTGACATTAATAATTGTGCTGGAGATGGTAGATTTCCTCTAGGTGTATTCCTGAATTGAAGCAAAGCCAGATAAGGATCTGTCTTCGACTCCTCTGACTTGGTAAGAAAACGTTTACATATTTTTACTGCCGACTCTACCAACCCATTTGACCTTGGTATGTAGGGACTTGACGTATTATGATGCATTCCCCAATCCCAAATAATTTTTTTAAACTCTGCCGAATTAAATGGTGGGCCATTGTCGGAGAATAACTCAACTGGAATTCCATGTCTGCTAAAGATACTTTTAAGACAAACAATTACTGTTTTGGCTTGTGTACTTGCCACTGCCATTAATTCAATATAATTAGAGTAATAATCTTGTATTACTATGTATTTTTTAGATTTATGATCCATAAAATCAACACCAACTTTTTCCCACGGAAGCAATGTAACATCATGTGGAAGAAGTGGTTCTGGAGCATTTGAGCTTCTATGTGACAAGCAAATATGACATGACTGAACAATATTTTTTATATCAGTTGACATAAATGGCCAAAATACATGTCCTCTAGCAAACGCTTTTGACCTTTCAATTCCCAAATGACCACTGTGTATTATTTTCAAAATCTCTGGCCTTAATTTTTTAGGTATGACTATACTGTTACTTCTGAAAATTAAATCATTTTCTGTATGTAAATCAAATCTATACTGCCAATACTCATTTAGATCTTCGTGAATTTGAGTTTTACTTGACGGCCATCCTTCTTTACAGTATTTTTTCAAAATCTGCAGACTTTCATCTTCATTAGTGCCTCTGATTAACCACTGTAGACGTTCTGATGAAACTGGTAATGACTTAATCAATAAATTTACATGAACAATGACATCATCATCTAATTCATCTGAACTTGTTTCAGAGAGTGCTGCTCTTGACAAGGTATCAGCAATGTACATATGACTACCTTTCTTGTAAACTACATTTAGACTATAGAGTTGTATTTTTAACATCATTCTTTGGAGACGTGTTGGAACTTCGACTAAAGACTTTTTAAACAATGTTATTAACGGAGCATGGTCTGTCTCTACAGTTACAGTTTGTCCATATATAAATTGATGAAACTTGATGCAGGCAAAAACTATTGAATAGAGTTCTTTCTCTATCTGAGCCATTTTCTGTTGTGTATCTGTTAAAGTTTTTGAAGTATAATATACTGGATGTTCATTTTGTAACAACACCGCTCCGACAGCACTCTTACTAGCATCACTTTGTAGGACAATAGGATCATGAACATTAAAATGTGACAACACTGGAACTTGACATATTAATTGCTTCAGACGACAAAATGTTGTTTCATGATTGGCAGTCCACTGCCAATCAGTAGATTTTTTTAATAATTGGCGTAGAATTTCTGTCTCGCCTGCCGTATTTTTAATAAAAGGACTTAAATAATTAAGTATGCCTAGAAATCTTTGTAGATCCTTTAGACAGGTAGGAGAGGGCATCTCTTTGATTGCTCTGATTTTGTCTGGATCAGCTGTGATTCCGTCTGCTGAGAAAATATGGCCCAGATATTTAATACTCTCCTTGGTGAATGTACATTTTTCTTTATTAAACTTGACATTATATTCCTTTGCTCTTTTAAATACTACATTAAGACGCTCATTATGCTCTTGAAGTGTTTGACCACTTACTAAAATATCATCGCTGTATACTGCCACCCCTGGTATGTCACCAAACATTTCTGTCATAATTCTGTGAAAATACTCAGGAGCACAACTGACTCCATATGGAAGACGTTTAAAACGGTATCGGCCAAAAGGTGTATTAAAAGTTGTGAGGTAAGAACTCTTCTCACTCAATTTACACATCCAAAATCCACTACTTGCATCCAAGGTGGAGTAAAATCTTGCACCAGCCACTTTGGCGCGGACCATGTCTACTGATGGAATGGGATAATGAGTCCTCTTAATTGCTTGATTTAAATTACGGGGGTCTAGGCATACCCTTAATTGGCCATTTTTCTTTTCTATTAAGATTAAAGAACTCACCCATTCAGTAGGCTCTGTTACTTTAGCAATGACATCCATTTTTTCCATCTTTTCGAGTTCTTGTTGAAGTCTATGATGTAATGCAAATGGCACCTTCCTCGGAGCATCAACTTTTGGCTGGACCTCAGGATTTATACTTATGTGACACTCGCCGGGAAGACAACCAAGACCGGTAAAAACAGAATTATTACATTCAACAAGTTTATTTAAATTTATATTTTCAGACTGACTTGACTGTAATGGAAATGACTGTGCTTGACTTTTTGTGACTTTAGGACATATTACTTGACTTGAATTTGACTCATTTTGACTTATTTCAGAAAACAATTGGCTAATATCACTTTTTGACGTTTGCATGCTTGTAGTGTCTACACAGAAAACTCTTTTAATTAGTCCAATTTCTGAGCAAGTAAGTTTACCTAATACAGTTGGAGAATTCACATTCGCAATAATAAAATTAATTTGTTTTGTCATATAGAGGTCATTAAATTGAAATTTACACTCTAAGTTTTGTTGACCTAGTACATCTAGACTATTACCAGTATATGACTTAATTTTTACATTACTTTTAGACAGTAACTTTTGATTTTCAAGTGAATCATACACACTTTTTGACATAATATTAACATCACTGCCTGTATCGATAATACAATTTATTTGTGAATAATTTATATATAAAGTAATTGTCCATTCACTTGTCATTGACTTGGATGACTGAATATGACCTATAAACAATTCATCTTGTTCAGACTCTACCTGTTGCATATTACTATCTGACTGTACATATCTTATTGACTTTGATTGATATGACCTACAACAAACTGCAAAATGTCCGACCTTTTCACATTTTTTGCACTTTACACCTAATGCTGGACACCTATACCGATGCACCTGACCACACCTTGTACAAACTTCCTGTCTTGACTGCTGACTGTATTGACTGACGTTCCTTGACTTTGATCTTGAGAGAGACTGACTCGTATTATACAAGACTGTACTTTGTTCTACTGTCAATTCATCAGTTTGATGTCTGGATGCAAGCATGGCCTTTGCCATCTTTAAGGCCTTATCAAGGTCCAGCTTATCTTCAAGCAATAATTTTTCTCTTATAAAATTGTATTTTTTATGCATATTACATATGAACATTATTTTAGTTAAACGTTCTTGCAGCTGTCCTAGCTCACAGTTTTGTGCCTTTAATTTTAATATGCAAGCAAAATCGTCTAAGGTTTCATTTTCATCTTGTTTGTATGTGAAAAAATTATGACATTCATAGGTGAGGTTAGCTTTTGGGGCAAAGTGATTTTGAAATAACTCTATAAGTTCGTCGTATGTAATTTTATCCTCGTTTTTTCCAAATGTATTGTATATATCCACGCCCTTTTCACCAATGACATGTAGAAATAATGCTACTTTTCTGCCATCACTCTCTTCATCCAAGCCAGACGCACGTAAATAAAATTTAAATGACTGCACCCATTTTTTCCATTGTTGAGCCAAGTTGCCATTCATCTGCATGGGCTGCGGACTGGACATTCCAGAAAGTTTCTTGGGCTTTTCAGACATGACGCCGACTTTTCACATGAGAATTTTACAATGACTCAACCCAATTCTGACACCATGTTATGTTGGGTGTAGGTATTATATAAATGATAATACCAATATCAATTACTTGGTTTTAATATATATTTGTTACATTTAAGCCCTAAGAGTTAGCATTATTTAACACTCACAGAACGACGCCATCTTGCCAGTTCGCCTCTTATCCACTAGTGATGTAACATCACCATAGTGATGTTACCTACTCATAACAGGAGTGCCTGCAGTCTGTTACGCAAGGGCGGAGGGGCTGCACTTCCCGCAGCGCCGGAGACGTTTGGAAGCCTGTTTGTGTATCAAAAACCCCTAAATTCTCCCTAAAAGTGCATATGTCACCGGAAGATAACAAGAACCGCAAATTTAGAAACCTAGGAAATTCATAAACAATATACAACTAAATGAATATTATTCTAACTGAAACATTCGCTACTTGAAAGTTGGCCTTTTGAAAAGTGTCATTATAAAAGGCAGACCAAACGTACAGTTGGCAACTGTTAGGTTGGGAAATAAAACAAAATTACGTGATAATTTGCCAAACAATTTTCGGCGAAAAAGCAGAGAACCTAAATAAATACCATTTTACGCCCCAACTCAGAGTCACTAACGGTTACTTTAATCGCTCCTTAGTAAGGAATCACCTACAAAATCTGTACTAAAGAGCGATTTAAGTAACCTTTAATACACGTACTTTTTTATCCTGGAATTCCAACGGGATTTAACAGTATTGGATTGTAAACTCTCGTGCGAATAAAGTAGTGGCCACAGCTAGTCTAAAATATATTTCAGGCGTAGATAACGAAATAGTTTTCATGTTATTATTTTTACTTCTCTTATTTTATTCATTGTTTGCTTCATAATATGTTGTTCAATTCAATAGAAATGATTTTCATGTATTATACCAGATGCCCACAGTTTACAAAAGTTACCAAGCCTATTCAAGTTTGTTCGACGGACCAAGTTTTGAATATATTACAAATTCTTGAGCTAGATCTTAACACCTTATATGAAAGTCAATGACCTAGATGTAGTCTAGTGTTCTATTTTGTCTAGACATCGCACTTGCATTCTGTAACTAAGCTTGTCAGTACATTAATACCTAAAGGAATATTCTTTGTTCCAATTTTTTATAATAACGCACGCACTTAGAAGTCTGAGCTATGGTGTAGTTAGAGAATACAATGTAATGTATGTACTTACATGTGATTACCTATGTGTAACAAATACATGAATTATTATTGAAGAACATTAAATTGTCAATCTGAGTCTCGACTTTGCTAAAAATAAACTAAACGACTTTGCTAAAAAAAAACTAAAAATCATCGTATGGAAGTTCAAAAAACTTCCATACGATGATTTTTAGGGTTGATGATTGGTTTTTACAGACTTATTGTACGTAGTACCTTTTTGATTTTTTTAAACTTTATCACTTTTCAATATTAAACATAAACCAATTCTAAATACGTATTCTACAAAATCTATAAGATATTATTACAAAATATGCCGAGATTGGTAGATTAGTTTTCCCGATAAAAAACTATAAAGGATTTTACTTCGGAACCCTAAAAAAGCATTACGTGTCAATTTTATACTCGTACTAAGCTTGTACCAGGAAATGGAACCTATTTTCTATGGTTTTAAGGGTTCTCTGTTTTATGTTTTTCAAATCCGTCTCTCATCAGCTTTGTCGAGTATTAAATAACATTGCTTCTCTATGTTTTCAGTAGATATTGAGGGTTAATGAATGATATTTTAGGGTTACGAGAATAAATGTAGAATCCTGAGTTTTATGCGAAGTTTTATTTACCAGAGAGTAGGTACTTCTTCAGAAGTTTACTTCTTTTTAAAATCTTAAGTATATGAAAAAAATGGATTAACTTATCAGTTCCTTTTTTCTGAAATCCCCTATACCTAAAGTTTTTGCAGGTATACGCAGATGGTTCTGATCATATACTATCCAACGACACATTCTAATGGATGGGAAGGCTGTTAAGTACTATAAAAAATCCCGTTCTTTGGGTGTTCACCATCCCAGAGACATCACCGATGTGGTGTCAGTGAAGAAAGTGGAAGGAAAAGAATAAACAGAAAGGAAGGAATAAAAGCGGCCAAGTACGAGAAGGACTCGCCCATGAAGGGTTCCGTAGCAGCAAGTAACATAATATAAAAGTTCTTGTAGTTCGTTGTAACTTTGATCGATATTTTTTGCGGTTTACGATTTATGACGTATTAAAAAAAAACTACTTACTAGAATTCGTCCAAATCAATTTTCGTTGGAAGTTTGCATGGTAATTTACATCATATATTTTTTTTAGTTTTATCATTCTCTTATTTTAGAAGTTGCAGGGGGGGACACACACATTTTATCACTTTAGAAGTGTCTCTCGCGCAAACTATTCAATTTAGAAAAAAATGATATTAGAAACCTCAATATCAGTTTTGCAGACCTATCCATAGATACCCCACACGTATAGGTTTGATGAAAAAAAAAATTTTTGAGTTTCAGTTCTATGTATGGGGAACCCCCAAAATTTATTGTTTTTTTTCTATTTTTGTGTGACAATCTTAACGCGGTTTACAGAATACATCTACTTACTAAGTTTCAACAGTATAGTTCTTATAGTTTCGGAGAAAAGTGGCTGTGACATACGGACGGACAGACAGACAGACAGACAGACAGACAGACAGACAGACAGACAGACAGACAGACAGACAGACATGACGAATTTATAAGGGTTCCGTTTTTTGCCATTTGGCTACGAAACCCTAAAAAAGGGGAATTATAAGTATGACGATCCTTTAGCCTAGTTGATAGCGACCCTGCCTGCTAAGCGAGGGGTCTCGGGTTCGATTCCCGGCTGGTAGATATTTAGGTGACATAAATCTTTGTACTCAGGTGTTATTGTGATGTGTTAAATGATTGTTCATCCATGCCACCCGTGACACAGGTTAAAACCTGCTGCGGCGGTATGAGTGTGTAAGCGTTTATTATTTTATTGTTTATAAGTCAAGCCACACATTTTTTTGGCCCCGGAAGCCAACCTCTGATTTGATAACTAAGCCACGGGAAAATTTGAAGGCTTCTAATAAACTAATTCGCCTTTTTTGAATGCCACCTGAATATTCTCCAAAGAAAGCGCCAAATAAAGAGCAACACTTATTTTTACTTGTCCCACTGATCTTTACAACTAACCAACATTTTAAAATTTTTGGCGAAAAAAAATTTAAGGTGGAGGGGGTCACCAGGGGTATTAAATTTAATCCAAAACGGAATGGGTTAGGGTTAGGTTCATATAATTTTATTTATGTGGAAATAAGGACCCCGCAAAGCGGGGTTCCGTCGACGTTATTACTTATTTTATACTGTGAAATAAACATGTTTTTCATAATTTCACTCACGTTTAGTGTCCAAAGTTATAATTTATTCACATTTAAAATACATAAAAGTTAAATAAACGTGTCACTTTTTATTTTCTTCACTTGTATTTTTATGAGTGTAATGATCTATACTCACCTGAGTAAAACTACAACACATCAAACTTGTTTATGTTAGATACCAGATAAAACTACACTCAAATTTATTTGCATATTTGTACTCGTGTCTATAAAAAATATATTGCCAAAAGTTGGTACTCTTACACATTTTTATTTCATTTGGTTATTTCTTTTAATATCAGTATCTATTTCAAGTTACTTTGAAAAGATGACGTTCCAGATGACTGTCGCCGACTATGAATAAGTAGTATTTTATAACCATAATAATATATGTTACGGTAGTATATTTAACTCTGGATTTTTGTAAACTCCCTTATGAATTTCCAGAGACAAGATTTCAGTAGTAAAATTACCGCAATTTCACAACGGTTCTACCTTTTGGAGACAGTCACTCTCGATGAGTTTTCCACTTGTATATAATATTTAATTGCCAAAAATTAAAAAGTAATCTAATAATAAAATGTAGGTAAATACATAGATAAAATCAGACTGTTGATCAAGTTGAAAGTGATGTTCACAACAGCCAATTTAGAGGGTCGCTATCAATTTCCATTTCTAACGGACCTTGGTTTCAATTTCGATGTTAATCGGCAATTATCCGTTCGAAATAATACGTTGGTATTAGAAAATCTATTTCGAATATCGTCAATGCGGAGATTTCAATAAACGGAAATTCCTCAACTCCTCTTAGAGTTAAATCAAATTCGTTCGGCTTTTGGGACGCGTAGCACACAAAACGCAATTTCAGCTATCTATCAATATTATATTACCCGAGGTTTGTGAAAGGCTGATCAAAATCTGAACAACATTACTATACCACACGTATATTAATTTTAACAGCTCCGTCACGTGTATTCGAGTTTTTGAAACATTGATTAAAGATAAATTTATACTGAAGTAACTGTATCATTCAACAGTTTATCCAGATGTGTCAATTGCCATCAGCTGCGTTATCTATACTAATATATAAAGAGGAAAGATTTGATTTTTTGTTTGCATTGAATAGGCTCCGAAACTACTGAACCGATTTCAAAAATTCTTTCACTGTTGGGAAGCTACACTATTCCCGAGTAACATAGGCTATATTATATTTTCAAAAAAATTAGGGATCCTTAATAAAACTCCAATAAGTTGTAAAAAAAATAAGAAAACCGAAGAAAAGCGAGGGCGGTTACTCGTAAGAAATAAATATGTGGCTTCAACCCATTATTCCCCACTACTGGACACGGGTCTCTCCTCTTGTAATAAATAATATCTTATATATAAAATTCTCGTGTCACAGTGTTAGAAGTTGAACCCCTCCGAAACGGCTCGACCAATCTTCGTGAATCTTTGCGTGCATATCGGGTGGAGAATCGGACATCTATTTTTCATCCCCCTACCCCTAAAAAATTTTTGGCAGAACAACGTTTGCTCAGTCAGCTAGTTATTTTATATAATAACATCAGTACATATCCTATACTACAGCTATTAAACGGAATTTCTCTCACGATCGCAACCTATAACATTCTCAGAGCTTTTTTCGGATTATAACGGGGTCATAGGCCATGAAACTGAAACTCAAGCTCAAATTATTTATTGCATGCAGGTATTATCAATAAACTTCTGAACGTCAAATATTTTGAATCTACCGCCGTTTCAAAAAAAAGAAAGAAACTCATACTAAAAATAGTACTTGCATTAATTACGAAATTATTTTGTATTCCTAATTTGAGTAGTTGCTGGCTATGAATGTCTATTCATAGAAAATTATGGAGAAATTATATATTTTTCCTAGATGTGTGGATCACTTTACCGTAAAAGATGCGCAAAAACCAAGTCTTTTTTGGAAAGGTCCCTTCTCTTCACTGACTTTTGGAATAATCCTATGTAATAGCGTGCAAGGAAATCTTCAGAAATGTCATTTATTATTCATATATTATTGGGCTCGTACACTACAAAAAATCTTGAAAGCAGGACCGTGGAAGATCATCTAAAATCCGATAGAGCTAAGAAAATTTATCTTTATTTATGTCGTCTCGTCTTTGACCTTTTCTATTCAGTTATTTCCCCTGGCGTCCAAAGAACCCCTTATTCCTCTAACAGAAACAATTCAAAGTGAACATAATTATTTTATTCGTATTTGAAAGTTATTTATATTGTTTCGGAAAAGTTTTGAGTAAACAAATAAACCAGCGACCAAAACTTCGTACAACTTTTCAAACATTGAAATGAATGCATATTCAAGTAGTCTCGGGTAAAGTATGGTTTTAACCAATTAAATTTCAGAAAGCAGTTAAAACTCTACTTCCCTTTTCATTAGCAATGCATCTTTAAAAAATTATGGTTACTAGTAGGTAGTAACGAAAGTTATCTAATAGACTCGCTGTAAAAGCAATATTTCATATCATGGAAGTTCCGCCTTGGACGTCGGTTGACCCCTGGCGGTCGGGATGATACGTTGTTTACAGTTCTTTGTATCAGATACTTGAAATAATACGGTAATATATCATCCTGATAGCGGATAATGGACATCCCAACTTTGACAACTTACATTATATTTATACTACAATTCCGTTATCATACTGAAATTTAGGCTGAAACACGGACCTAAAAAAAAGACGGACATAATCCCAAGAACAAATTCAGTGAAGCACCCATAGGAATACCAACTCTGTATTCGTACAAGTACACACACCCACACATTGACACCATATGGCTACGACATTGACACCATCGCCAATCAAAAATTACAAAATTAAGCACACATGGTAAGCTAGCTGTCAGCTGTCAGCTTCACTCCCGGTTAGACAAGGTTACGTCTGTTCTTTTTTTATGTCTGTGGGCTGAAAGGATACATTCAATATTTTTAGAAAGTGACAGATTTACCTTCTTTTTAATTTGTAAGCTATATTTTCTGGGAAGTTATATCATTCTGCCAGTATATTAGAGAGTATCGCGATAGCTTGAGTAGATTAGAACGATACTCGACACGTTCATGACTTACTTTATGGGTCTATTCAGAATATTTTTGTATTTCGATTAAACGTTCAGTTCCCTTAAACTAGAAGATAAAAGTTAAGATATGGTGGGGTAATAGAAAATCAATTCGGTTGTTGATTATTTTTTATGTATGTTACCTTAGAATTTTGTCATTTATGAACCGATTTAGAAAACTTATTTTTATCTGAAAGGATATAAATTACCACCCTAGGTGTTGCCTACAGATAAATATGATGATGAATAAAACAGCTTTTCACTGCAAATGTAGATGTCAAAACTCTACTCAATTACATACCTTGGATGTCAAACATCCATTTCCACCTCGCAGTAAATATTGTCGGTTTTACTTCCAGTTTGTGACCTACTTAGTATGTAAAGTGGTTTAGAGTTTAGACTGACCCAACTGAAGTGTAAGGCATTGATAACGTGCCATAGGACATCATTATAAGTCACCTGTTAACTGTTTGCTACGCAATAAAAGGTCACCTAAATCTTTATCTGCACTGCTTCGCGTGACGCTAATTGCATTCTAACAAAAGCACACCTTTAAAGCCTAAACCTAAACGTACATTTCAAAATGAGGACAATTTCATTGAAGAAAATAAAACGTGTTTTTAAGTCCTCATAAAACACGTCGGGATTGAGGTCGCGTTTACGATGCTACGTAATGTCCTATTTGTTATCAGGTTATAAACCTAATAAAGGTTAACGTGTAATTATTGTGACCTTTTTATCCTTATGGAGTTAAAACTCGACTTTGTAGATCTAGAAAGTGGATCGTTGGGATTATGTAGCAGTAACATACACTCTCATTAACCGACTTCAAAAAAGGAGGAGGTTTTCAATTTGACTGTATTTTTTATGTTTATTACCTCAGAACTTTTGGCTGGGTGAACCGATTTTAATGATTTTTTTTAATCGAAAGCTGGTGCTTGTCATGTGGTCCCAATTAAATTCGAGCGAGATCTGACTAGTAGTTTTTGAGTAATCCCTAATTTTGAAGTTTGTAATTTTTTCTCAAGAATTATTTCTGTCTTAAGCTGCGCTGGTCGAGAGTACTACATGAATCAACACAATTGATGTAGGATTTGAACTAGAATGTTTAAAAGAAAAACGTTTAACGCATACCCATTACTTTAAACAAAATTTCATTTAGGTAATTCATTCTAAACTGATAAGGCGTCAATGAAAAATACTTTTAAAAGAAGTAAAAATATTGAAAGCGTAATATAAATTGGCGCGTGACGAGTTAGAACAAATTTTTGGGTTGAACAATTGATCCCTAAATCAGGTGGCTACATGTTTGATCTAAATTATTACATCTACTCAACATTACAACATATCCCTTTAATACCAACTAAACCCGCCCAAGCTGTGCTATGTCAAAGATTAGCATACCAATGAAACTTGCAAGTCTTGTACCAACTATGCCAAATTAAATATAAGTTAATCCAAGACGCTAGAAATTTGCAATTCACGTGGTAACTTGGTAAGTTTTCAAATTTCTTACATAGATTACATTGAAGCTCGTCTATCTACCAAACAAAACAATCCGTTGACAAACATTTTGTCTATCTGATCTATATAGAACAGTCGGAAAACAAATCTTCGAAACAAAAATTTGTCCCATTTTTCCGTATCCTATGACCTGAAACTGTGATCCGGTTGCAGGGTCAATTTCCCTCAATTCCTTAACGTCTGTCTGATGGATGATCGACCCGAATACCAAGATATATTCGAAGTCTAACGTTACATTTACAATTTATGGTATTGTATTCCTTACTATAATTATGACATTTGATATCGTAATATGAACCTACTTAAAAATATGTCTATACTTACGATATTCGATAATATAAATTGTGAATCGTATAAAAAGTCTTTGTTGTTAGTATTTTTGATGTATCATTTCTCTATGTTTATATACACCCATTTTATCTCAGTTTATTATACGTATAGTCCGAGGATTTTTTGTAAATGTTTGTTATTTAAAATTATTTTTTTTGTTATTTAATACTACTTAGCTAAACTGTGACTTTTAATTATCACAGACATGAAAGCAGAAACCATACCTATTTATGAGTGAATAATGCTATGAAATTTCCCATTCCCGGGAAACTATACAATAAATTTATATAAAAACACTGTTTTTTTTTAAATATCTATATGTAAAAAATCAATTGCTATTCATTTGTCTCACTAAAACTCAAGAATGGCTGGACCGAATTGGCTAATTTTGATCTTGAAATATTTGTGGAACTTCAGGGAAGGTTCAAACGGTGAGAAACATAAATAATAAGTAACAGAAATACTAAAAACGACAATTTTCCAATACCTGTGAAACATTTGATGTCTTTTGTCAAATTATCATTTGGTTTCATAGCTGTAGTAAGTGGTTCGATCTCTTTAAAACTTAACGACCAAAATATTAACGTTCTAATGTAACCTTAGCAACATATCTAACTTTTTTCATGTCTAACTGGGAGAGGGAGATGGAGAGGGAGAGGGAGAGGGGAAGGGGAAGGGGAAGGGTCAGCTAGTCTTTGTAACGAGGTGTACTAATACCTCGTTCAATACTCCTTGGCTGGCAGATGCATTTTTCTTTTAAATTTTTAAATATTGACATTTGGTTTTTCAAAGAAATAAAAATCATCTGTCAGCGGGGTTCCCTTCGGGAATGATGTAAATATGTACGATATTTTTATTTTGGATATTTTTATCACTTTTATAAATTTTGTATAGTGCCTAATTATGTAAATATTTTAATAGTGATTGTATAGGATATTTATTTTATACCTTGCAAAATAATTATACCTTGAAGAATCTGAGTTGTTCATAATTGAATAATCTCTTACCCCGCCCTGAGTCTACCTTTCTACTTTTACTGTGGAGGTGTGTGGTCTGCACCCTCGCATCTTTAATAAAAAATTTCAAGTCGATCTACTCAGGTACTTACTTTCTATTATGGCAGTAATAAACATTCGCAACTTATTTAATTTTACAACAATTAAATGAACATCGCATCAGTGTTTTACCGTACCATTCTTCTAAAAAATAAATTCAAGAGAAAAAAACAATTTTAAATTCTAATTTTATTAAAATCAACACGTTATTTTAAACCCTACCTTGATTAAATGTGCTGTATAATTCATTGCCAGCTTATATAAAGTAATTCCGTGCCCGAAATTCAGTCCTTTTACTGTCCGGGTAAGATGATTAACAGCTACCGAAGTGGAAAAAGTACTGACCTAGGAGTGTCTGAGAATTATTGCTGGATTATATTAGGAGACACGTTTTGGGATTGTGCTTGTATAATGTTACACTATTTTTTATGTTCTTTACACGTCAGTTTCACTAAACAGCAAGAGACTTGTTCTGCTTTAGTGAAAGGTTTCTAGCTGAAGAATAAGAATAATAAAATGGCAATACTTTAATAATTTAAAACAAAACTAAAAAAATCCTAAAAGCGGGGCGATGTTATAACATTTTATTCATAACAGTGAGATGAACTTGGCAGGTACATAAATATTTTATAACGTAGCATTCGAATGTTTACATATAACTGACATTTGATTTGTATTTAGATTAGAGGCTCCTAATACAGGCACTCCTGTGCTTAAAAGGAGGCTCTGGCCACTTACTATTGTAAAACTATGTTTAAAGCAATAAAGAGTTATTATTATTATTATTATTATTATTATTATTTTATTGTCTGACTCAGGAAGTATTCATACTATAATACAATTAATTCTTAATTTTATTATACCTGACTGCTTGATTTTCTTCTTTCTTTTTACTTTTCGTCGGAAGTTTTCAAACCGCCTGAGGGCCTCCGACATGGCTTAACGACTGTTATCTAATGATAACAACCGGGACCGACGGCTTTATGTGCCCTCCGAAGCACGAAAACGCTCAAGAAATGTTTGCCACTAGCGGTCACCCATCCAACTACCGACCGCGCCCGCTGTTGCTTAACTTTATCGATCACATAGGATCGACGCAAGCCGCCGGGCTATGAGCGCTTCAAAGCTTTGAAGTTAAATATATAATTATGGTTTTGGATTCACATAAAAACATTTTCGTCATGCGTTATTTGTATAGGGGGTTTTAATCAAAACTTCGGACAAATAACTCCGTACGCTTTGTACTCGCATGTATGTACATAGGCAGTACAGTTTCGGCTTGTAGAATATACACGCACCTATCGTTTGGATTACAAGGACTTTATTTATGGGATGAGAAAATTGCTTCATTAATGTTGATTTGTACTTCTCGTGTAGTTCTTGTCTAGCGATTAAAACGTGTATTGTTAATTAATGTCTGTCACATCCGATTTTCTACACGCAAAAGTTAATCTCCATAATAACGTTCAGGGCAGATGCGATCTTAATTTTAATGTAAAATGCTATGGTTGTTCGTAGTTTGCTTTGTAACTCAACGCATATTTTAATTGAATTATTACGCAAATAATATGAAACTGCTAGAAAACTTAATAAAACTAAATATGAAAAGACCTGTTACTTAATAAACTTTGATCAATTTTACTGAATGATCAACTCTCTAAAAATACTGTATTGTGGTCTAATAATGCACGCACATAAAGTAAGCGCCAGAGCGCAGCGAGAATGTTAAATCAAAATCGTGCAATAATATACCTACTACTTACGTCACAAGTATAGTCTCTTATTTTATAGCATTTATAGACAACTTGATTAGCAATAACAGACAACTGAAGTCACAAATCTTCGCAACGTGTAAAAAATAAAAGCACGGAAAAGCATGACTGAGCTAGGTCACAGTGTGTTATAAAAAATATTTGCGTTACAACCCTGCAATCCTTATCTACGAGTATACTAATATAATAAAGAGGAAATATTTCATTGTTTATCTGCATTGAATAGGCTCCCAAACTACTGAACCGATTTGAAAAATTATTTCACTGTTGGGAAGCTACACTATCCCCGAGTAACATAGGCTATATTATATTTTCAAAAAAATTAGGGATCCTTAATAAAACTCCAATAATGTAACCCAAGGTGTAAAAAAATAAGACAACCGAAGCAAAGCGAGGGCGGACTCGTAAAAAATATTTGCATTACAACCCTGCAATCCTTATTAAGGATAAAGTTATTGGAAATATTCATCAAGTTCATTGCTCCGGAAACAAGTGCGGGAAGATTGTGTGTCCTACATCTTGGAAATTAAACTTTTATAAGTTCCTTACGTAGCCGTGTTACCTAACTTTATAGCGACATTCCATTTTATGGACATTAAAATTCAATTTATTAGTAAACAAAATAAGCGATAACATAAATCAACATTTAGAACAGACAAGGGATAAAAGACTTATCCAGCCATCCGTCATCTATTTATAAATGAGTTTTTTAGTCGAGAAATACTCTCCCGTTAATTAATCTGTTCTCACTATATATATTTCGATCCCCATTTAATTTTCGATCAGTTATTATTAAAATAAAACTGTTATGTTTAGTTTCCAACACGGACAAGATATATGTCTATGGTTTCCAAATTAAAAATATTTCATATCTATCTTTATATCCTGACGACCCTGTAGCCTAGTTGGTAGCGACCCTGCCTGCGAAGCGAGGGGTCCCGGGTTCGATTCCCGGCCGGGGCAGATATTTATGTGACAGATAAATATTTGTTCTCGGGTCATCTCGGGTCATGGGTGTTATCGCGCTACATACAGAGGAGCTCTATTTGGAAAATGTATAATTTTTAACGTTCCAATTCATCGTTGCAAGAATTAATAAATGCCCTGACAATAATAAAATCGACACAGAAATTTTTGGAAGACGGATTAAGTTAAAAATTCAGATCACGCAACAACCTTAGCTGAATGTACAGACATTCAAGAATAGGATTAGGAATACGTAATTAATTGATAATATCGTGAATTCGATCAATTTCTTTTTTATTTCTGTATTCAGTTTTAACTATACGAACTAAATACGTTGAAGTAGTTTTCATGTTACACGAAATTACGCCTACAACAAAAAAAGTTCAAACATTATTATTTAAAAGATCCAAGGATTTTTTGTGCTGCAAAATATTTAATTACAAAAAAATACCAAAATTTTTCACACGGGTTGAAATTTACCCATTAAATAAAATGTATTACATGAAAATAGGTAACTAAGCGTGGGTCAGAATCACGCAATGTGGTTTTTGTAGAGTTAAAACAGAGTTTATGACCTGGGCTAAAAAGGTTTATTGTATGAAACAGTCCGATTCAACGCTGATTTAAGAAAACCGGGCAAGTGCGTGTCAGGCCACGCGCAATGTAGGGTTCCGAAGTAGTAAGTTATTGCTGATGTACCTACCTAATCAAATTATCTTTCATAATAAAATAAGTGCAATGCAAAACAATACATAACGATGATTTTTATATTAGAAATAGTAGTGATTGCTCGAGTGGCGATTTCTTCCAGTTACCCGTTTGATAGAAAATATATTTATAGTAGAATCTTAGATATTAACTCTCGATAAATGTATTTCTTCTATCTGGAAGTATAGGAAAATTTTAGAGGAAATAGTTCACTAATTTCCTTTAAGGCCACATGGTGCCAGGAATAAAAACAGGAAAATTTCGAAAGAAGCTAAAGATTGTCAAAAGCAATAAATTGTTAATGTAGGCAAGCCATTAAAACAGCTTACGTTTCAGTTACAGTCTCGAAACAGGTTTTTTCAAACATTTTTTTAAGTGAAAATGTTTGTGAATATACACAGATCGAATGATGAATTTATCAGGTATAGGAATTGAAACAAAGATTCTCACTTAAGTACCATCGATCAAAATACTTGACAGTTGCTTATGAAGGAATCAAGGGAAAAAAATAAAAACATTAAGGGCTTGTTTCACCATCTTCAAGTAGAGTCCTGAATAAGCTATTCGCCGGTTAAAGTGACGTTTTACATACACGAAATGTCAACTTAACCAACGAATAGCTTACTTCGGACTTACTTGAAGATTGTGAAATAAGCCCTAAACTGTTTAAAATTTAATACTTATCAGAAGCTCATATCGGATCGGTTGACTTCAAATACTGTGTCAAGGTTTTGTGTCCATCGTGCATTTAAGGTACAGCCGAGGGACTTTTAAGGAGAGAGATAAATAGAGAGAGATAGATAGGTAGAAATAGAATAGAAAGAGATTTTGACAAAAAAAAAACAATCGAAAAAGCAATCTCTGACGCATCGTTGAACTGCGAATAGGTGTTGAATTTTTCAGATTTCACGAATTCATTTAATACTTCTAATTCGTTTAATTAAATAAAAAGCAATTGTAAACAGTGCTTTATCAACTCCCAAGTCTCCCAAGTGTCATTTATCTTTCCTAAGTTATTGTGGTAGTCATTTGCATAACGTTTTTTACGCCATCCTCCTAGACGATTTTAAACTGGGTACAATAAAAATGAAGTCTTTTCACACAAAAACAAGTAAGTAATGGACTTTAATGTCATAAAAGTAATTTATTTTCGTAAAGTAATGAAGAAAGAGACATTATGAAAACTTTCGTATTTTTTTATTATTGGACGTAAACGTATGAATATTAAAATATATGGAGTCCCGTTGATTTGTAGGCCTATTCTTATATGTCAATGTCAATTAAATACTTAGTAATACACCCACAACTTCTTTCCCCCTCACTCTCTCAAACACAATTTATGTTTGTATAATTATGTCTTGTTCAATGTAAAATAAATAACTTCAAAATGTTTTGTACTAAGGACGTAATACATAGTAGTGAAACATAATTATACACGAATCGGAAGTAGCTGTCAAGTGAATAAATTACAAGCACATAATAAATTCACATTATAAAAAATATAGTAGCTATTTTATTGCACAAACGAATGATCTTGTAAGGATTCCTTCTGTACACCGAATCGCTATCAGAATCTCTACATTAGCTCTCTACATCTCTACATTAGCGAACAGAACTAGCCAACTATCCTTGTTTTCGTAAACATCATTAATCAAGTCGGTCCCTTTGACCATATCACAACGTTCATTAATAACACATGGCAACTTACAGACCGAAACTAAAAGTTGCACTTTATTTATGGAGCGAATATTATTTGCTACTTCCTTCTTAATAATACTCTTCACTTAATTTAGGGTAAACGCGGCATATACGCCCACCTTTTTTATTTCATTCACCTTCTAACATAAATAATTCGCACATTTTCAAAGAAGCACTGACTTTGGTCCTTTATTAAATCAACTTGTGAAAGTTTTGCAGACTATGTTCATAAATAAAAGTGCGTCTCGAAATACGCACTATAGGGTTTATCAAATGAGTGCCTCATTGGGATTCATTAGCCAAAGATTACTTTAAATAATTATAGTACCTAATTGTCCTATGAAAAGACAATTAATTAAAAAGTGATGACAACATTTACAACCAAAGGATTTCAACACATTACCTACAGTTTCCTTTTAAGAAAATCACAGTCATGCGTTTGACGAACGATTTGCAAATGTCGCTCACGAATCGGTAGTAAAAAGCACTGGTAGATGGAAGATGAAATTAGGGAGTTCTAAGTGAAGTGTAATATCTCACTCGTTATAATTGCGCAGTTAAAGACAGCCAAGCGTATCGGGATCACTGGAATACGGCTTCTCGAATAAAATATAGGCCTCTACTTAAAATTAATGACGAGCCCATTGAGGACTTTTTTGAGAAATACTTGTCACCTACAGTCATTAGATTTTTTATGATTCATTACGGTTTTATTACCAGCAATGAAACGATTCTTCAGCTGTACGGAGTATTATATTATTAACATGTTTGCTTTGTAAATGTTTTCTTTGCTCTAATGTAAATGTATAGTATATGTATTTTTTGGGATGATAATATTGACTTAATCCTCTCTTGTTTTCTCTTCATATGTTCCACATAGCTTCCAAATAATAATAAAGATGAAAGACCTAGGAGATATCAAACGGCTTTCAATAGTGAGCATATGTGGCACACATGATGGAAATATAAAAAGTCCTCCCTTTGTAACCCAACACGTGTTCAAAGTGACAACGTTCGTGAGAACGATACTCGGTTAATTAGGAGACCAGAATATAGTTCCGAGACATATTTAGAAACTAGAAATTATACGTTGATTAGTTTTGAGAAATATAATTGAGTCCTCCAGTAGATCCTAGTTTATCAGGTATTTATAAAACTATAATATCTAAGGAACTAGTAACATGTAAGAACTTAAATAAATAAATAAACGTTTACACATTCATAAATAAACAACACAAATAAGACATTACATTCACGATCAGAGAACGAATCGATCCCAGGACCCCTCATTTTGCAGGCAGGGTCACCAACATCTAGGTTATGGAGTTTTTACAAATTAAAATTTAAACTTCAATTACTCCTTAATGGTGAATGATTTGATATTATATGGTAATATTGATTTTAATTGTTAATTTAATACCATTATTACTATTGTTATTTCTCCATGGGGTTCGCCTGGATAGCTACCAGCCTTGAGAATGAGTCAGCCGCCAAACGACTCGTCATGTTCCGGCTGGGGGCTTGATAGCCAGTTCTTTCTTTCTTTTTCTTCTGTCTTTCTTGACCGGCAACGCATCAGTGATGCCTTTGGTGTTGCTGATGTCCATGGGCGACGATAGCCACTTACCATCAGGTGGATCGTCAGCTCGTTTGCCGGCTATGTCCATAAAAAAAAATATTTGCAATATCAATTTGAAATCAGCACGTCTTCAAAACTTTACCTCTAATGACTCCTCTGAAAGTTAATAAACGTAAAGTGCCCGCTAACTTCGAACTCTGAAAATGTCAAGAAAGTCCAGTCTCTTAGCCAACAAACTACTTTTCAAAGTCCATTTAGCGAAACAAGAAAAGAAAAAAAACAAAATGGTTGCGAAGTGATAAATAGGTTTATAGTATTGTTAGGAGCAGATACGGCAGTAGCATGAGCAGAAATCAAAGTATACTTCGACGCTAGAAAGCAAACACGTAGTAACCCACAAAGAGTTTTATCACTCTTGTTGAAAAACAGAGTCACCACACTCCGTTCGTCGTTTCCGGGGTATTTCCAGTATTGATGATGGCATCGAACAGTTCTTGAAACGCCACAAGGAAGGATTTCCCTCCAGCTCTTAGTAGCCCTGGTGATAGAACAAGTTTCCCGATTTCAGTAATAATTATCGTGTCCTCTCCCTATCTTTGGACTTCAGATAAACCCACAATACTCCAGTTTAAGTTGTACCTCTTCTTCCATTATTTTATCTAGTCGTCGGTCCCCAGTGTCCTGGTGTTGTATATTGCCAGGTGCAGAAGTCGTTGACGATTTTGGTGGCCCGATCTCTGTCAGCGATTCTTAGCAACCTTGCTCCGCCGTTACCATAGCTGCTACCGTAACTAAGAAAAGCAGGGCTGCCTGGGACTAGGGAATGGAGTATACTTGTGGATATTATAAGAGTATCAGTCAACAGTCACCACGTTTGGCTATTGCTTGTTGTTGACCGCAGTAGATGATAATATTTCACAGGGAGACGCTGCTTACCGTCTCCTGGAATCTCCCACTAGTCGCCTTTTACGACACTCTAGGATGAGGTAGGAGTGGTACTATTCTACGTAAGTGGACCTGGCACGATACGTAGGACAAGGTCTTGTCAAATGGAGGCCTCCTTTCTTTCTTTTTTTAAAAAGCATGAAAGACCTCCAGCCGGGAGGCAGAGGACCTGAAAAAGATAGCGGGTAGTCGTTAGATTCAGAAGGATTAGGACCAGACAAAACAGCGTGTATTAGGAGAGGCCTTATAAAGGCTGATGTAGCGATGATGATTCTATAAATTTTAATGTTTTTAAATATTTAAGTACTGGTTACATCTGAATTTCATTTTAAAACGCGCTGATTTTTACTAAACAAACCCTTACTACAAGGGCGATTCTTTGAAAATAAAGAAATTGAGCGGCAATTAGAAAATATCATACTTCTTTATTGTTATAGATTATGACAAGGTGCTTTTTACAACCACCGAACCGTCTTTTACTTGGCGCAGTAGATGTTATACAAAAATAATTAGTCCAAATAGCGCAAATTGTGATGAAACAATCCAAAATCTAATTACCAGTAGTGTCCCTTTTCCCCGATTTCAACAAATGATGCTGTATAAAAAAAATATACAACCGAAGAACGAAGTTTTCTTCAACGATTTCGATAATAGACTAGTATATGCATGCCTTACATTAAAATCATGATGCAAAGAACATATTTTCGTTATATAAAATCATTTTGAATTTTGTCCCAGCATTGTTATATAATTACCATTCATTAGGATGGTCACTTCAATTTTGTTGCTTATTTTGTACTGTACAGCGCTCCTTTAGGTATAAACATTCGACCACCAATCGTGGCTCCCTCTTCGAACAAACGGAAGTGTCAAAACATGCTTCAGCACGACGTAATATAAAATTATCCCACTGCACGAGTGCTTTGTTTCAAAATATTTCTCAGTGCCGTTAAATTTTTTGAAGGTAAGTAGATATGTTTTTCTGCCTTAATGTAAGTCTTAGTTTCTTGCATAGACAACTATTTTACATAGATAAATAATAAAAATAATAACAGTCACTAAATACAGAGAAATTCAAGAAAATGTGTGATTTTCTAATCACCGTTTATCTAATTACCGGACTTTACCATTCTTTTTTAATAAAACGGTAATGAGCTTGTTTGGATGGTAATTAGATAATGAGAAATTTCTAAAGGGAGTCCTTATTAGATAATCAATATGACCTTTAGTTTATGACAACACTATGTTACATGTTGTAAAGGTATATCTTCTGTATAATTTAAAAAATTTTGTACGGATGTCCTTTATAGACTTTAAAACCATCCTACCGATGTGCCCCAAAATGGTTACACTTGAAAGGCAATAATGCGAAGATGGTTTGATACCACTAAAATAGATCAATTGAGAGCAGGAGAGAAGCATTGACTGTAAGTTTGGATGTTGCAAAGGCCTTCGATAGGGTGTGGCATAAGGCATTACTCTCTAAGCTGCCTTCCTACGGAGTACCCGAGAATTTGTGCAAATGGATTGCCAATTTTTTATCGGAGCGGAGCATCAAGGTTGTTGTTGACGAAATATGCTCGGACACGAAGCCCATAAATGCTGGCGTCCCTCAAGGCTCTGTGCTCTCTCCTACACTGTTCATCATGCATATCAATGATATGCTTGACATCAGGAATATCCATTGCTATGCTGATGATATTACGGGTGATGCTCGTTATACAGGCCGAACAAATCTTTCTCGGATGCAGATTGAGGAGAAGAGGATGAAACTTGTATCTGAAGTCGAGACATCTCTGGAGCGGGTCTCGGAATGAGGCAGGCTAAATTTAGTCCAGTTTAACCCTGAGAAGACACAAGTTTGCGCGTTACCCGCTAAGAAAACCCATGTCGTCATGGCACCTCAGTTTCAGAACACTCCTCTTAACATCTCCAAAAGCATTGAGATCCGTGGTGTCGACATTTCGAATGAAGTGCAATTTCGGGACCACTTGGTTAGTAAGGCCAAACTGCAAAGAAATTGGGAGTGCTCAATAGAGCTAAGCAGTACTTTACGCAGACGATAAAGATGAGAAAGTAACACTTCTTTCAGCTGTAACTCCTGATAATAAACTACATTTGCAAACTGAAGTTAATATCGATGACAAGGTGTATAATATTAGTACTGTCAACATTTCATCACTGAATTCTTTTTGATCGTAATCACATAATGTAATCTTATCAATTTTTTTTTTACCGAAGACCTTTTTTTTTGCTTTATATTTTAACGGTTTATATTTATTTTCATCACTGAATAATTTTTCATTATAATCACTTACTCCGTTAATTGACACATGTTTCATCACTGGCCGCCGAAACGAAGTTTTTTCAAAATGGGATTTTTTTCCAAAAATAATTGTAGGTATATCAACTACGTTCAATGCCCAAATGTAGTACTACTAATAGTTTTAATTATGATTACATTATTGATTTTATTTGTAACTGCTATGTTACTATCCACTATTTTACTATAATTATTTACTTTTAACTATAATTATATCGATATCTCTAAAAAGAAGACTGAATCATTAAAATTGTTATTTCAAGTAGGTATTATAAAAATGATTATTTTATTAAGAAAAAATGATTGAATGATTTTGGAAGTTACTTCATTTCTAATTGCCATTTTAAATTTTCTAATTACACTTTTATTTCTAATAATTACCATTCGTCTTAAATATCATTACCGTTTTCAAAAAATCTTCTTTTGTCTATAACTTTTACATTATTAATTTTATCATTGTCCCTTTCACATATATAACAATGTAATATACTAAACTATATAAAAAATCTATAAAGAACAATTTTGGTAACAATCTTTGATGCGTTCTTTGAAACAAGCAAATATGCTTATTTTCAAATATTCACCCACAAATCATTTGCATACTCCGGCTCAAAAAATCTCCAGCGGAGGCTCAAGTTAAAGGAAGTAAATGCGCGATAGTTTGAACATAAGAATATTTAGTAGTGAAGTAAAAGAAAGCAACCTATTATATTTGTACATTGAAAATAGTGCAAACGGCGCCACCAAAAAAGCAACATATCGTGCAAAGTGTGGTTAACACCACTATTTCAGAAAATATCACCCAATAAATGGCGTAAATGCAAATTATCAAAATTTACAAGCTGCAAAAATATAGTAACCCACACCTCAGATAAAATTACTGACGTGTAAGTAACAGGTGTACAATTTTTCTAGAAATCGAATTTGCTGTACGTAACAATGTAAAAAATAATAAAGGTTTTTTTGTTACTTACAGCATTTTATTGGTCCAAAAAATGAAAAAAATGACAATTTTCGAAATCCTATTTTCGTTATTTTTGGTCGTATGGATACGTGACAAAGACCATTCGACGCGGTATTTTTTTTGATTCTAATGATGTAATAAAAAAAAATTACATGTGTGGTTTACTACGTGTTTGCTTTCTAGCGTCGACTTATAACCGTCGCTTCTCTTTGACGGGATTCTTGGAATTGGTAGAAGTTACAAAAGTTACTTGGGAACTGATTGAAATAAAACTAACTATAAGTAAAGTAAAGCAGTTTTTGAGCTGCTGTAACAAACGCGCAGATAGATCAATTTCTAAAAACATGTTATACCTACATATATTATGTGTTGTGAGAATAAATATTTCTCATTATTCTGTACCCGTGTTGGAAGCAATGACCGCCCTACTTCCGATTCACGCGTTTTACATTTTAAAGCCCGCTCTTAATTAGTCCAATGCTAGACGCTACCGAAAATAGAATCTACAATAGCCATTTTATTTTGTATTTAAGCAGTCGTTACCTTTTTATCCTTATTTATATCTAATATTACACTATTAACCTGCCCTCAGTCGCCGCTATTAGCCGCTTTCGTCTACGGGATTAAAAAAATAATACAGATAGAAAAATTTTACTGAACAAAAATAGAATGTAAAAAGTGGTTAGCATAATTTTTTTATTTACTCTTATAACATTATTTGATGTTTTATAAAGACTTTTATGTGACCTTAACTACTACGACTTGAAGTATAACCACAGAAGACAATTTTATTGTATCAATCAATCAATCAAAAATCTTTTATTCATATATGTATCACTGATACACTTATGCACGTCATTAGTGTACTTTTAATAGTTATCTCTTATCCTCTCTGGCAAAGTCAGAATTGTCTTTTTTGAAAGAAAAAATTAATCTGAAAGCACGGACCTGAAAAAAGACGGACGTAACCTTGTCTAATTGAGAGTGAAGCATAGCAATGGCCGCCCGCTTACCATGTGGGTGTAATTTTTGTTTCGCGATTTAAGCAGTGAATGTGTGGGTGTGTGTACTTGTACGAATAGAGAGTTGGTATTACTATGAGTGCTTCACTGAATTTGTTCTTGGGATTACGTCCGTCTTTTTTTAGACCGTGTCTGAAAGCTTAATTACCAGTTATATGCCCATGCTATAATGTATAAATGCCGTTTCAAATAAAATACATTAAAAATTATAAATAAATCTAGGCTAAGTAAGTAGGTATTTCGTAGTATGATAACGAAAGGTATCGTAGGCAAAGATGTGAGTCGAATTTTTCGGATACTTCCATTAAATAAAAAATATTTCATAAAAATGTTATTTGTATTTTGTTAAGAATATAGAATATAGAATAGAAAATAGAATAAAATAGAAATTCTTGATTTTCAAACTGTTGTATTTATTTCTAACCAAGTCTTAGTAAACATATAACCTTACTTGGTACAACAAGTTATTTTCTATCTAAAAGCGACAATGGCTACGGGCAGCTATTCTTGGATTCTTGTCTACCTACTTACCCATAAATACAATATTATGACTAAATCCCATTAAAAGATACAGATACCTCTATGTATCTCTCTCTAAAGTGAAAGTACTTAGGGCGAATTGCTACTAAACTTGTATTTTTTAAATCGCTTCTTTCATTGTCCTATTCTTCGTTTGTATTTTGGCATTAAAATCTAGAAAAACTTAAATGCATATAAAATCCGGAGTAGTGCATTATAAACATTGTATAGATATAATTTTTAGTCTCTTACTTAACTTAACTTACTTAACTTTTAGTCTCTTACGCATTTGTTATCATTCATTCGACAAATTATCAAATATTTACTCAGATTAAATTTGATTGATACTTGGTCGAATCTGACTTACTATGGAGTACGAGTACGTACTAAGGCCTACGGTTAGAGAAGTTCTTAAGCCGGCCTCCAACAATATAAATGTCTTTTATCTAATCGACTCGCGTGGCGCAAGTGGTGTTCGCGTGGCTTACTATGCCGGATAGCCGTGTCAAGGGTCCTGGGTTCGATTCCCAATGAAGCGGAGATTTGCGTCTGCGGAAATTCATCGAAAACAATTCATCGAATTACAATTCGCCGAATACAATACATTAAAAAAAACATTTCGTCGAATAACAATACGTAGAACAACCATTTCGTTGAATGACATTTCTTCGAATAGCAATATGTAGAACAACCAATTCATCGAATGGCAATTCATCGAATGGCAATTCATCGAATGGCAATTCATCGAATGGCAATTCATCGAATGGCAACTCATCGAATGGAAATTCGTCGAATTGCAATTTTTCTTGTTTAAAATATTTAAAGGGGACACCCTCACTTTTCCGTAATTTTTTGTTCGAATTTCATTTTACGGAAAACTATTGACCGACGTCTTTTTTGCTACATGCATTAATTAAAATATTTTTAGATTGTCAAAGTATCATGTGTCACAGGTATTATTTTACCGAAGTAGGTATATTTCGCCGATTTACAAAATAAATTTTTGCTATTGGCCGAAGCCTCTTTTGAACTTTTTCATTTGCCAAATGAGTTATTTAATGCTAGACACAGACAATTTGTCTGCTAATTGGGGTCTAGGACAATGTTCTCACACAATAACCTTAAATTTTGGATATTATTCAAATCGCCCTCGTAGGTGTGACCTTTGTTCGGACAAACTACAACGTATATAAGTATCTCATTATATTTATAATGAATTGTAGTACGTTTTCTCTCCATCTGCAGCTTATTCTGATATTTTGTTCAAAATTAGATTTATTCAAAACGCCGTCTGGCAAAAAAGCGTCATAACACATAGTAATTACGTTTTGAAATCTTTGTATCATTAGACAGCAAATATTACAATTGACCGGTGGTAAAATCGTCATTATTATGTTGTACTTTGTTACCGAGAGATGGTGCTAATTTCTCTTTTTCACTAAGCCGTAGAGCTCAGTTGACCGGCATGAAAAGTGTCACATTTATATTGTCACAATTATACTGATGTGACTTTCCTGAGTGACTTTCTATCAGTAAGTTTTGGAAGTTTATTATCTAGAATTGTTAACATGAAAAGTGCATCAAATTGTGTTATGACAGTTTTCTCGAAAAAAAAATGTTGTCGAATGCTTAATGTTTTAAAGAAAATAGTCTTATCCTGTGTAGATACTATTTTAAGACGGTTTGAGGTCTATGTTTTAGTTGAAAATAAAATGTAATAAAGACATAACACACACATTGTTATGTCCACTTTCTCCAAAAAAGAGTCATAACACCTAAGGGACACACATGAGGGATACCTCATTAAATATTTCTTGATAGTTACTTAAAAAAATTACTAAATATTTCTGAAAATTATAAGCTATGTGAAGTTTATACATATGTACACAATATTTGCAAATAAATTTTCAGTGATTTAACTCCTATAATTTTAACATTATCAATGTCGTGAAAAGTAAAAAATCTTAAAAGTCTCATTATCTCGAATTAGACATTTATATGTTATGGCGCTTTTTTGCCGGGCGCGAAAAGTAGATTCCCAAAGTTGAAAAATGAACAATAGTGTAGGCACAAAATAGACGTATGATGACCCTACTCGTGTGTTATTATAACTCCATTCACAGCTCGCTCGAACAACGCTTTCATAGACATCCGTTCACGGACATGAAAAACAAGCGCGATTACGAGCAGTACTGAGCAGCAGGGACGTAGCCGCAGTATCCGCCGTATCAGTCATAAAGGCCCCCAGTCTCCAGGGGCCCCGGCTAGTAGCTTAATGTCGCCCTCTCTAGTGACTAAAGCGCCCTTTTATCGATGTACGTCACTACATTTTAAAACGTGGCACCTCCCAAAAAAGCTTTCTTTGTTTTTCTTCTCTCTTTCTTGGCCGGCATCGCATCAGTGATGCCTTTGGTGTTGCTGATGTCCATGGGCGACGATAGCCACTTACCATCAGGTGGATCGTCAGCTCGTTTGCCGGCTATTTCCATTAAAAAAAAAGCTCCTCAACCGCTCTACGCTGCTTGTGAAAGCGCACCTTTTTTGTCCCGAAATTTTTGAGCGAGGCCTCCTTACAAATATAAATACATGGCCTGCTTAGAGCAAACTACGCCACTGAACAGATAAACCTTTCCTTTCCTTCCTTTCTTTGTGCCGTTTATAATTAGAGCAAATGCGTATTACCTAAATGAGGTTATTTCATACAATGCCAACAGCAGATCTGGGAACACATCATTGCCAAAGCTACGTAAAGCGTACAGCAAATGTACTCGAAAAAATATATTTGTGAAGCAACACAAGGTTTTTGGTAACATTTACAATTTACAACCAATTAATTCACAATTATCATCCAACAATCTTTTGTAAATTTTTCCTCTTATAAATTACTATGATGCTTGCGAATGTTTTGCATACAGATAATTGATATTAATTTTATTAATATTTCAGGTGTGAGAAATAAATCAACAGTGGTTGATTTCCAGCAATATTTGTAAGTATTATAATTAATTTCATGTTTTTTTTTTTATATAACGAGCTGACAATAGGTCAACACCTGATGATAGGTGGATAGGAGGCATCGTCCTCACCGATGCGCTGTCGGCCAAGAAATAGAGCAGCAAGGCTATTCTGTTTTGTAACTCGACAGCGGAATCCGCGATGAGTTTCAAAATTCAAATTCGAGTTCGAGACTCACTTCACTTCGCAAGTGCGTACTAGATGATTAGAGAATGACATATCAAGATGATGCAAGTTCGCTTTCGAGTCTCATTTGAGTGAGCTTCGATTTCGAGTTTGTATTTTAGAGAATAGCCTTCCAGAAGAAAGAAAGAACTGGGTCTCAAGCCCCCAGCCCGAACACGACGAGTGATTATTTTGGCGACTTACTCAAGTAAGAGGTACTAGCCAGATATACTCACGAGTAATAATAATATTGATTATATTATCTTTATGTGAAGCCTTACCAGCAAACGTTCTGGCCTTAGCCGCCCCAATACGGCTAACGGCGTTTTTATGAAAAATCCCTTTCATAAATATCTGATCAGCTGGAATAAATTTTAGACTAATTTCCGAAAAGGATCCCCTAAATCTCTATGAAGCACACCACCAACCTTTTAACCTTCCGTTGAAAAATTTTATTTATTGCAGTGTTAATTATAAAATAATAAAAACCTTTAAGATTTTATGTGTTAAATTAAAATATGTAACATACTAAGGTTCCGGTCCCAGTCTTTTGTGTCATTTCAACTGGTTTTGTCACGCTCTCACTGAGCCATTGTTTAACTGTCTTCGTAGTTGTAGGTAACACTGCTGTGACACACTATAGATACGTAATATTACGTTTGTTTTAATTTTTAAATCTCTTGTAGTTTTTCTTCACCAAAGTAAGTAACCGAAACAGAAATAACCGAAGAAGATTAAATATGACACAAATATGTGTAAGTACAGTAAACATACTTATCTAACAAACAGAAGTTTCTGACACATAATAAAGTTAGTAGTTATTATCTTCCCTATTCTACTTCGTAGGAAAGGAAGTAAGTTAATGATGTCGTAACTACCGTAACATGTGGGTGGTTTATTCTACGCACAAACCGGGACGACTTCTCACGGAATGAAGTTAGGTAAAATCAGACGCGGTTGGTAATTCGTCGGTAACTAGATCTTTTTAATTAGCTACCTTTATTGAGACCCTTAACAGTCTAACGCCCCAACTCAGAGTCACTAACGCTTACTTTAATCGCTCCTTTGTAAAGAATCACAATACAAATTCTGTACTACGTAGCGATTTAAGTAACCGTTAGTGACTCTGATTTGGGGCATAAGCTTACCAAGACTTAGTAGTGATGTCACTGCCTAAGTAGCCAATAATATGTTGTATTGTTTAGAACTCCCTGAGGAATTCCCTCGTTTTGGGCCAAACCTAAGCATAACATCAGGTCAGCAGTATTATTATTGCAGCATATAGTGCATATGCATATAGCAGCATTGTCATCGGAATCAAAGCAATATGTGAATTTTCAACCCAACCCATTTGACTATACATATTAATTACATGCTAACAAACTAACAAACAAAGCAAGTATACTTGAAAGCTTTGCTAATGAACCTACATGAATAAAAACTAAACTCTCCTACCAATTCATACTCTTTCATCTTTCTTTCCTTTCATCTCTTGGTTTTCGCAGGAGATGTATTTGCAATGAACTGTTAAGAACTTGCAACTACCAAGTTCCTTCCTTGTGTCTATTTAATATGAGTTTATGGCAACTTTGTGTACACGCCCTAGAATATTAATCTGTGGAAACGCCTTTAATATTCATGAGCTACGTGGCAGGAACTGAATGAAAGTTTAATTGAATCATGACTTGACGTATTTAGTAATAATAAACAATTCTAAGTAATTAAATTTACCGCTACCTGAATCAGAGCGCTTGTCTAGTTAAAATTAATTGTTTTATGTAGCAAATGAATGATCTACGCCACAATGGTATTGTATAAAATGTACCTAACTTAATTTCTTCTGCTACCCCATAACCTTACTTTACTTTATTCGTTCGAACTGTGGAAGCTACGACTGGTAGTGTAGGGTAGTCCTGTTAGAAATTACTCATAATAGTTATCGTCAAGTTAGTAATCGTTAGTATTTGTCCCACTTGAAGTTGGTCACAGATACGTTGCTACCCCTGAGGACAGATCGCCTCTGCCATAAGTGTAACCGGCAATCAACGCCCTTCCAACCAGAGACAAAATATGTTATACGGCAGAAATAGGAGTGGCGGTGGTAGGTACCGACTCCGGGCGAACCTTGCAAAGATTCTACCATCTAACAAAACTATTACGGACAATCGCGATTCCTTGTGTAGATTAACACGTTATCTTAAACGTTTATTAGGTACTACTTTATGGGTCTATTCAAATACTTTTTATTTCGAAAAATAGTTCAGTTCGTAGGGACCTTATTTTTTAATCATATTTAATTTCAAGATCATATTTAGTCAATACACTTATGAAAATATTTTTTAGAAAAGATACCTTGTCTTTGAGGAAAATAAAAAGTAAACGAAATTCCTCAGCACATCTTTTAAAATTATAGGTCAATCCAAATTATGTGTAATTTCAACAAACGACCACCCCATATGAAGCAAGTTCGAGATACCTTTAATTCATGATATACACTTACAAGTTTTCAAAACAATATTCATCTTCGCCATGGCCTAACTTGAGAAGGCTCGGCTTGAACCATCAAACCAAAGGTTGTGTGTGGCTTTAAGTCCTACCGGGGGCCTTATTTGTATTTATCGTCACACAAACCTTTTTATTTTTTTATTGAAGCACTTACTTCTACATAATTACACACTTAAATTGAATTCGTGCATTTGAAAATTATTTCCTACTCTATAAATACATAATTTTAGTGCTTATTTCTTTTTAACAACTTTATAGAAATATTACTACTAACTTTGTCTACATCGTCGCATGAATCAGTAGGTACTGCGTCATAATGATGCGCATTGCATTTTATCTTTCATCTCATGTTATCGTTAGTTGCTTACTTACGAAAACGGGTTAAAATATGTGAAGAAGGCAGCAGGGAATGTGCATTCAAGTTTCCGTTGAAAATATTTTCAATAGACACGCCAAAAGAATGTGTAACCTTGTCTGCCATTCGCTTGTCTACAGAATTTGTGTAAAAATGTTGCATAAGCATTTTACTTCTTATGGAAAGTGCACATATTCAGGTACCTCCAAAAATACCTCGATGCCTTTCTCAATAATACAAGAGTAATTTAAAATATGGAAATGTTTGGGGTTTTTGAAGTAATCTAATAAAAAATACAACTAAAATTTATTATAACTAGAACAATCACATCTTTGTCGCTGCGATAATTTTTTTTCCTATAACAAACTACCTGTAATTATACATACATTTTTCCTTGAATTTATCCCACAGGCAATAAAAACAATCTGAGGATTTTCAACAGTAATCATCACCAGATTACGTCAGACCCGGTTTCTGCCGGCGTGAATCACTAATTATCAACAACGTCATTAGATAACCAGTGGGCGAGTAGGGTATAAATACGCCACGCTCAGTGAACGATGTTCACTTTGCGACTAACCATCGTAGAGTCAACTTACCCTGATGATGCTCCGTTTCGGGGCGAAACACGTGTTGGTGCTGGTATATATGTTGGTATATACTTTTAATTATTGTAGTGTATGTTTCCGTTGTGGGAGGGAGGGAGGTGCCACGCATGTCTTAAAGTATATGCCATCATACATGTTATCCGCGGATTGTTGCAAAGTAGACTAATACTAACTTAATAACAATGGATTTCCGCAAAGTAACGCCTGATACTATTAACTATAAAAACAATCATCTTCAATCTTCTAGATAGATTGTGAGTCGTCAATAATCGATCACTACGATGGTTGATATTAGATTACTGGAATTGGTATTGCAATTCTGAAAGTGGTATTTATCGAAAACTAGCATATTTGGAGTATAATTCACCAAATATAATTTTTAAATCATTGCTACTACTTTCGATTTCATATGGATAAAAAACTGCACAGAAAACAATATTTAAACCATTCAAACTATTTTGAGCATAAAAGAGAAAATATATTTGAAAACGCAACTGCAGCACCCAACACGGCAAAAATAAAATAAATAAATCCCCGATGAATTACAAACAGTTAATAGAAAACTGCATCCAAATCAATTTAGCCATTTTGGAGATAAGTGAACATTGATGTTCACAAAAAACACGCAAGCAACTGTTCCGTCAAGGGTAACAACAATTAAAACATTATTAGCAGCTTGTAAGGAACAGATATTTACTTGTAATTAAGTATACCATACTGTTTCTGTCGAAGAAATTAGTGATCAACATATATGGGAAGTTCTTACCAACCAAAGCCTTCTTGTATACGATGATATATATTAATAACAATAGTGAAAAAAAGAATAACCTGTCACCCAATCACGAAAGTGCGCGAAATTGCGAAAGTGAATTCCACGATCAAACCCTTCTTGGTCAGAGTTGTGGATCACATCGTCTACAACTATTAACCTCTCCTATTCTCAGAGGAGTTAGAGAACCCTGGTTATGCGCTACTACTTTGCTATAACAGGAGAGGATCGCCGATCGACTTAGCTTTCACACTGATTAGAGTTCTGCACTTTTGAATTCAAACGATTACAAGAAAAGCAATGAAGCAAAACCGTTAAAGTAATAAAGGGAAGGACGGTAAAAGAGAAGTTTCAAATAAATTGGAGCGATAGCTAATGAACAAGAATAAATTATTTTTCGACTAAAGTTAAGTTTTTCCGGAATGTTGGAAAAACTGCCGGAAGGTCATGAAAAATGGCGTATAAAGAAGTTTTCGTTAGAGTGGTTTTGCAGATAGTAGAATCCTCTACACGGTATGCCCGGGGCAGTACTGCTGCCTCAACTATTTCTGACGTGTAACAAATCGAGCAATTGTGTTTCGGTCGCAACGATGTTTGTTGCCACTTACACGGATAGGTACACGCATCATGAAGGAAGGAGGTATTTTCTTTCAAATATGATCAACAAGACTTATCTAAAATATTGCGATAAAGACATGAGAAGTACTGTCGAGATGCAAGGCAAGTATTTATATTTATAAGTAACGCTTCTCAATCATAGCCCCACACTAGGATTCCCTGTGTCGTGGGTGCCATGCACAACACACAGAGACAAGATCACTCACACCCAGACCGAGAACAGAAATTCAAACTCATCATTTTCGCCACGCTGGGAATCGAACCCAGGATCCTCGGTGCGGCGATCCGGCATGGTAACCATTGTGCCACACGGGTTAGCATTTACGGGTTTACGATAATAATTTTACGGGTTTAGGATAATAATAATTATATTGAATGAGGTAATGAAAGATTGTTTAAAGTACCAATATTAGTGACGAAAATATATTTTATCTACTTAGCGGATGTTTGAAATTAATACTATAAAATTATTTTCTTTCACATATGTGTCCTTAACAACGTAAATTGCAGCCTATGTGTCGTTTATAGCTCTGTGCCATCTATTTAATATAAAAAGTACTCTGTGATATAAAAATTTAATTCGACAATTAGCTTTTCGAATACGTACCCTAAAGTTAGCCAGTGTTTAAATTCGACAGCCATCCCGTGAAATTTCAAATAAAATTTTTGTTCCCTCTAAAACTACTGAAAAAAATATTACACACACTACCATCCATCTGACACACATATACGCATAAACCCTGTCCACAAATCGAGACTAAAATTACAACCACTAATGTCAAAGTTCGAAATAATAATACCAACTAAAGTGCGAGCTACTTTTCCGGTTTTTTGAATCGTATACTATGTCGTAAGAATAGTGACATATTGGAATTATTTGTCAAATATGACACCTATAATAGATGTTTAGTATCTAGCTAAATAGTATAAAATTTAGCTGTATACCGAATGTAACCATAATCAAATACTCGTTCTTGTAAGCAGAATAACTTTTAAATTCAGTTAGTAAGGGTAAACATATTATGGATATATGTATGTATGAAATGGTTGCTTAAACTTATTATTATAATAGTTTTAGGGATAAAAATAGTCGAGCCACCTCATAAGCTGCGAAAATTTTTCGATTTACTTTTCGGTTTATGGTCATCACTATTTGATTGGTACCAGAAATGGTCACCTATGAAACGTCAATTTAGGCTCGATTTGTGGACGGACTTTACAAATATCTATGTGAAATAACCCTTTTACGCACGGTCGATTTTTACCGCAGAATGGGTCTCTAAATTATTATTAAGGCTTATAAAATAATATTTACTAAAGACTCGAGTTAACGCTTGGCGAAGTATTTAAGTATACTTACTAACACTCAAAGTTTCCTTACAAACATAATGTGTAGCTGTGTTCTTGTTTATTGAATCATAATATTAACGTAATCGCATCGATGTTAGGTCTTAAGTTCAAAAGTTCGTACTTGTAACAAATCAGTATAACTTGTGTAAGGGCACAGAAGACTTAATAGTGTAGGAGTTAATACGTATAGCGTTTACTGAAGCCATGAGTAGGTACATTTATGACTGCGTAATAACAAAAGACTGGTAGCTACCTCGATGGTATAAAAACACCATTTAAATTTAAAAACACCAATTCGCCATGATCACAAACATTATTTTAAATTTTTCACCTGATTAAAAAAATGGTTGTCTGTAAAGTCGGTTTATGGACGGTAGTTTAACGTGACAACGTCATGACAAAGCTCCGCTCCGCTCCGCCCCGCCCCGCTCCGCCCCGCTCCGCCCCGCTCCACTCAACTACGATCGCCTACGGTATCGGCTACGATACGCCGATCGTGCCTCTCTCTCGCTTTTGCCGCTCTCTCGCTCGCGGAACGCTTCATTTTTTCGTGCGTGCGCCCGGCGTTCATCGTTTGAATAGACGTTATCACGTCAAAAAATTTGTGCGCATTGATGATGTAACACATATATATATGAACTGTTTTGAACGTTTATGACACTTGACACAATCAAAATTAACACTTTTCACACTATGAGGTAAACGAGTCAAAAAAATCATCTCCACGTTACCTGTAGGGGTTCACACGCTCAATGTCACAAACGCATTGAAGACTATAAATGCTCGGTACATTGAAAGCAACTAAACAAAACCTATTATACATAAGTGTAGGTTTACATGCAATTAGTATTTTGATAGATATAATTCGACAGGTTCCGGGCTAATTGTATTAAGCGACACTTTGGGCGATATAGACTTTTATACATATTTGGAATCAGCGAATTTTTCTGCGTCGTTAGAGCTGTAAAGTTTGTAATGTTTCAAATGTGTCGGTTAATACAAATTGCCCGGAACCCGTCGAATTATGTATTTCCATGAAAGCAACCTGATCTCTGGCTTGCGCACGCATTATAAGTTATTCACGTACATCGTTCACGAATGCGCGTTGGTAAATGCATTAGTTGATGTTTATAAATGCTACTGCCGAATGCTACTTCCGCGATAGACTTCACTTGAAACACAATTTACGTACCTAGTCATTCAAGTACAGTCACTGAACACTATAATTGGTGGAAAGCATTGAATTAGTGTTTCTTTGAAAATGGAAAAATTGTGTAATTGGACATAAGACGTCATTTAATCTTTTTATTAGATACAATAAATAACAATTTGATACATAATATTCTTCAAAATTGTACATTTATTATAATTGTCTTCTAGTTTCTAGTATTATATTATGTTATTATGCATTATATTATGTATGTTGAAAACTTGAGATCAATCGGCTTTGTATCATTTTTAGTGTAATAGTGTAGTTTCATACAGATAAACAAAAATTAAAATTTCAAATATTCATAAACATTAAACATCAATAGATTCATCATCTAACTTTGGAATATTTCGGTGGCATTTAAAAAAAGGCAAATTAGTCTATTACAAGCCTTCTCATTTTCCCGTGGCTTAATTAAAAAATCAGAGGTTGGTTTACGTGGCCAAAAAAAATTTGTGGCTTATAATTCCCCTTATAACTGACGAAGCCGTAGAATAAAATTATGACAGTAGTTCACTCACAGGTAAGTTCGCAGAAATCATTAAAGTTAGATTTGTACTTTTTAGACGATTGTTTAGATTACTCACTTTTCATTGTAACTCTTAAGACTCCATTTTCTCTTCTTTGGTAAGTCGCAAACATTCATGTTCCAGATGAAATGTTTGTTCTGGCCTTCTGTTGTTGTTTGTGTTTGTCCATTCTGCTGCGACACACGAAACTGAAGTGTGGGATGTGATTGTGGGCGTTTATTTATTCATTACTCAAACTTTCTCTTGTACGGAATATTTATTTATACTAAGGCAGGGTCAACCTTTCAATATGATTGACGAAGGACTTCGAAAGGAACACAAAAAAGGGATCGACAACCTCCAGTTGCGTTAATCCAAATTACCAAATAATTGGATAGTGCGCAAACATCACCAATCCGCATTGGAATTACGTGGTTTCTAGGCCTCCTAAGTTATGAGGAGAGACCTGTGGCCTGTAGTGGTGCCCATTAACCCTTAAATTGGCAGACAAAAAAAATGTTAAAAACATGAATTTTTTGAATAGCTTTGGATTGTATATGTGTATATAGGTTAAGAAAAAATATAAAAAAAAAATCTATATATATTAACTATTGAAAAAAACCATGTATGACCTGGTATACACTGGCAACTGCTTAAAGTAAAACATAGTGATACAGATGTATGTTGTGGCATACCTTGCCAATGTACGGTAGGGATAAATAAGTGAAAATAAAACTTAAAAAAACGCGAAACAGTATTTTAATTAAGCAAATAATAACAAAACAATCATTTTTTTATATGATAATCCAATTGACAATTGAGTTGTTTCCTAAAATTTTTTTTTGTTATAAATGGAAAGTTCATATATAAGTTTTATAACAAAGTTATTTTAGTTTTTTTTTATTCGCTATAATTTAAAAGTTACATCAAATCAAAAATACGTTTTTGAATCCAGTACCGAAAACACGCCGACAGTTCCCGAATAGACCCGAGCGCGCGTGTGACGTCACTTTGTTAATTGCTATTCATTGCAGCATACAGCTGATACTGTGATTTGACTTTTAACTGATAAAATCTTGATATTATCGTGAATATATTGATAAATATATCAACAATGCTAAACCTTAAAAGTTATCGTGCTTGTTTTGTACCATTACGTGTGAAAACTACAAAAAAAACACTCCAAAGATAATGTTAAATGTGTACCTGTGACCTTTTCCCGAGGAATAAGAGGTAAAATTTTAGTTTTCGTTCATAGATTCGCTTTTAGGGTTCCGAAGTAAAATCGGAATCCTTATAGTTTCGTCATGTCCGTCCGTCCGTCCGTCTGTCTGTCCGTCTGTCCGTCTGTCTGTCTGTCCGTCTGTCCGTCTGTCCGTCCATCCGTCCGTCCGTCTGTCCGAAGCAAAGCGGCCAGACCCTTACTGCTAGAAAGCTGTAATTTGGCATGGATATACATATTTATTAAAACTCCAGAATCGTAGAATTAAATATTGAAAAACATTTTTTTTCAGGGTACCTCTCCTACAGGCAACGTGAGGATGATTTTTTTATTCGTCGCCTACCCTATAGTGTGGAGAATCGTTGAAAAGGTCTTCCAAAAATATTATGGGTCTTGTAAGACCATTTTTGGAATTAGGGGTCCGTTTGCAAAATGTTTGGCTTTAAAGTGCTAATTTTGGTTACAGTCAAGTGTCCCCCCCAACTGTTGACTAAACGGTTGGAGTTAGACAAGTGAAAAAATTCTCAAAAATAGGGTACCTACTTATATGATGAATTTACAAGGAAAACTATCACTGCTATGTTAACATAAGTATGAGTCATAGTCGATAAACTTACTACTTCAGAAACTTACATTGCCCGTGGCCTGACACGCACATGCCCGTTTTTTTATAAAACAACTCATGGTTTTATTTTATTAGGTTAGGAATTTTGCAACGTTGATCCTACTCAAATTCAATGAGGATCTGATGATGGGTCCTGGGGCTACAAAATGGAACACGTGATAGAACAATGGTAGGTAGAGTAAAACGGAACCGTGTTTGAAGATATTAGTTATTATTATCGTTAACATTGTAAAACCAGTAGGTCTGTACATAAATAAATAAATAAACGCTTCACACTCATAGCCCCATACTAGGATACCCAGTGTCGTGGGTGCCATAGACAACACAAGGACACACACTGAGACCAAGAACAGAAATACAAACTAATCATTCAAACCATCTCGCAGCATCCACCTCGCATCGAATCGAACCCAGGACCCTTGACTTAGCGATCTGGAGTGGTAACGATTCGCCACACGAGTCGTGATCATTGACCAACTTGGCGTATTTCGGAGACAAAAAAAATTATATATTGTACCAGTTTTATGTATAAAGCGCGTACAGACCCATACCACCGCAGTAGGTTTTCCTGTGTCGCGGGTGGCATGGTCAACACAAATAACACGTCACTATAACACCCAAGACCCGAGTACAAATAATTATTTGTCACATTTTATTAGATATGGCCGGGAATTGAACCTGGGACCCTCACTTCGCAGGCTGGATCGAATCGCTATCGACTATCATATGTATATACCTACTAAAAGCATAGAATTTCTGTAGTATTGCATTGTGCATTTTTTTATTAATCACATTCTTCACTTCTCTCAGGATCCATATCTGAAATTTAGGTAGACGAAGTCGCGGGTAGAAGCTAGTTGTATGATAAATGAAATATAATTTTATCATACAACCCTGATTTATACCCCTAACACCCTGCCCTGATTTCTCCCAGACACGATTTACCAGTTAACAGTGTAACCTTATCTAAATTTATTTAGTGTGTACAATCAATAGAGAGTTTTACTATAATGTTTAATGAAGAATAAATCATTTAACATTTAAATTTCCAATAAAATTACGTGGTATGAATATCTTTTTGCACTAAATTTCGGATATTTTTACTCAATTCACGTAGAAGCTTCTAACGCTGTGTAATTGCTTTAACAAAATGACGTCACTAACATGGCGACCAAATCTGGCGCGTTTGTGATCACGTGATTCTTTTTGAACTTTTATCAATTTTGAATTCATTATTATTAATATTAAAAATAGTTTTTAAGCGTTTTTAACAATGCCAATTAATATAATTTGTGTTAAAGATTTAAAATACATTTAAAAAAAAAATTTTTTTTTTAAATGAACAACTCAATTGCGCGAGTTTTTGCCAGTTACAAAACACAACCGTACCTGGCACTTTATACACATAACCGAGGTCAATTTTGAGCAAAGGCGGCATCGACCCTGATGCGTCATATCCATGAAATGACCTACGTTATCGTATCGCACACCCTGGATCGGTGCACTCTGGGTGGGCTGCCTTATTTTGTCTCCATTTCCAGTGGATATCTCAAACCTGCCAGTTTTTCTCAGACCCTCATATATCTCATACCGAAAAAGTTTCAGTGATATTGGGGTAGTGGAGAAAATTTTGTCATTGTCTTTCCTATACATAAGCCATGCGTTGTTAATACTAATATCTACTAGCTGAGCGAAGATACCAATGTACCAGCGCCGGGTTTTAAATGGCATTTTATATAAGGAGATAAGCATATCCGCAAGGTCCACCCCTCCCATATGCTTATTGTATTCCTTCACAATCTGCGGACAGTCAACATCTTCTTTAGTACGTGACTCTTTGCAATACCTTTTAATTTTATGTACTGGTTGCGCTCCAACATAGGAGCTTATTAGCGTAACTGGTTTATTGTCATTCCAGCGGACAACAGACAAACGGTTTTTATGGCAAACTGCTTCACCATAGCTGCCACGAGGTTTTTTCTTTAAAACCTTTTCGGCCGGTAAAAAAATATCTGCACCTCTAAGTCTATTGCTTCGTATTGTTCCAAGTCCAAATACCCCATAGTTTTCTCTCAATACGTAAAACAGCTCCGGACTAGAAAAAAAGTTGTCGCAGTAAATAATAGCTGGTTTATTCCTGATGCTTTTACACAATGCTAATACAACTTGTGCCCCAAATCCCAACGTAGATTCCTCCTCAGTAAAGGCATGGAAGCGGAATGTGTCTTCACCACCATACAATAAAAAATCAAATATCATTCCGGAAACACCAGCTCTTACGTAGTTTTTAAAACCCCATTTATTGGGCTTATCTTTCATGTATTGGCGTCTTTTGCCAGCTTTCGTCCCTTTATAAGGGATAATCATTTCGTCAATACTAAATTGTTGTTCATTTTCTTGTGCCAAGCAATTATCCCTAATTTTTTGAAAAATAGGGCGAATTTTAAAATACCTGTCAGAGTCCCCCATGTTATTATCGACGAAATGTAAGTTCCTTCGAATTTGTTGGTATCTTTCCAAAGTCATCAAATCCGCGACTAAAGAAAATCTAAAACGTTGGCTCCAGTAATCAACATAAGCGGGCATCTGTACAATACCCATTATTATATGAATCGCTAGGAAATCGCGAAATTCATCTTCAGTTAAAGCTGTGGATTTGCCGGTTTTAGCTACGGAATATGTATTTGTCTCTAAAACAATATCAGTTATGATATCCGAAGAGAAGAAAAGAAAAAAATATTCTAAGGGAGATTTAGTGGCTTGAACATCTATTGGATGGGTGGTATCCACTATTGTAGCTATATGACGAAATACAGCCTTTCGCCATTCATAGTTCAGAGAAAATTTTTTGATTTTTTTTGCTCGTTTAGCCGTCAGCGTTGGTATTATACGTGGCCTTTTGGACCTGGTTTTCCGAATACAAGAAACAGGAGTAGAATCAAGTGGAGTTGCAGGGCTCGCAATAGATGCAGGTGATTCGTTTATAATCGATGGCAGTGAGGGTAAGTCGGATAAAATTGGTACATTGCTGCAATTAGGTTCCTGTGAAGAGCTGGGATAAACTTCATCGATTATGGGTGTAAAACGGATGTTTTCTCCTTGGTCATTGTCGCTGTCCTCTTCAGAATATAGTATGCATCTTTCTAGAGAACTGTTAATAGAGGGAGGTGGCGAAGAAGAATAGGAGGCATGCGTGTTAAATTCTTCTTCGGCATCGGATGTTTCGCTACACTCAGAAGGTGCTTTTTCAGCAGGCACAAGTGCAATTATTCTACCACTGCGTGTTAGTAGCTTTTGCTGCAGGCAAAAAAAAACAAAACCCCTAAGCAAATGCAAGTAGGCAACACAACAAAAAATATAAATGGGCAAAAAAACATAACCTCAAATTGGCAATGTATTTCACAACATACACATGAAAGTGCAACTACTTTACAATTAAGTTGGCAATGTATGCCACCTCATACAAGCAAATTTAGGTATAACTTTCTATGAAATTGGCAGTGTATGTGGTGGAATACATCAAGTTTGATGCCCAATAAAACTATGTTATTTTGTTATTTTAGTGCAAATTAGCATGTATTAGTATTTGTTGACAGTTGAAGCATAAAATAACAACAAAACACACATAATATACAGTCAAAATAAAAATAAAACAATTGTTTTTTACCTTGACGAGCGTCACTTGTTTCTTCGTCGCTGCCATTTTGAATTTTAGAATGTCTGAAATGTTGCCAGGTCTAGTATTTATTTTTTTACCAAATGTGAAATAATGTTACCATCGAAATAAAAGTAAAAAACTTTAAACCGAGTCTTATGTTAGACTGCAGATTTTGTTGAATGTTGTGTATGGTACGACATACACTGTCAATTTAAGGGTTAATGACTTGGATACTTAAAAAAATGTTTTAGGGTACCTACCGAATATTTCATATTAAAACTAGATCCTTCAGTATTTGTGTGTGTATTATAATACTTAACTATATTTTCAATTTGTACCGAATAACTTTGCAAAAACGTTAAACTTAAGAGTGCTGCTAAAATACAAACATTTGAAACACTTTAAATGACTTTATGCGTTAACAAATTGATGTAGAAATTGTTTTGTAAGTAAACATTAAAAAGTACATTTACGCTTATGTATTTTTAACCATAAAAAGCCACAAAGCTCCACCTTGTCCTAACGACATAATAACAACTCAAATAGACGTAATGTGTTTACGGTAAGACCTCGAGGCCCCTAAGCGGTTGGTAATGTTAGAAATTAGGCTGCATATTTTTGAAACGAATGTTGTGGGTAACATTTGTAAGGGTTTTCGGTTGTGAAATCTATGTACATTGCGTAAACGACTTCTATATTATGTTTGTTGCCAACAAATTATAAAGTCTTGCTCGTTCTGTTACTTTGGCAGGTAATGCTAATAAAATAAAACAATATATAATAATTTTATGCACGAAAGATTAAAATTAGTGTGTAGAAAAAATTTTATACGTTAGCTGTTGAGGATTTCTAAAATGAAATAAAACCCAGGGTTATCCTTATCCTTAAGAATATATAAGTTATCCTTAAGAAAAAAGTATTTTTGATACAGAAATTGATATAAAAAGCGGATTAAGGTTTATTATTAATCCTCTGAGGGCAGCATCCAATTTAATTCGTCGAAGGAAAATCCCTTTTTCTGCTTAAGTATTATTTATACTATTATTAATGAGAAAAGTACTTAAAACCATGTAGAGTGGTTACGTGGCGAGGCAATCATTGCCCAGTTCTGTGCCAAGGTTTGTATGGATGGCTTGGTCGGTCCCGGTTGTTATCATTAGATAACAATCGTTAAGCCATGTCGGAGGCCCTCGGGCGGTTTGAAAACTTCCGACACTCGGGTTAGCCACTAATCCCTCCACCCAATCCGCACTGGAGTAGCGTGGTGGAGTATGCTATAGGCCTCCTCAAGAGGAGAGTCCCGTGTCCAGTAGTGGGCCATTAATGAGTTGAAGCCAAGCCAAACCATAAAATAATAACAATTTATTTTTGTATCGTAAATCGCTATTGCTGAAACCAGTTTCTCGTACATCCTACGCAGCCATTCTATTTACCCGCAGAGCGATTTCAGGCGTCTTTGTATTCTGGTGACACTTTTGCCATTATTTTGTAGAATAAGATTGATGTACTCGCCTCAATGTTTCGTGATTAGCGTGGGTGCTTTGTAACAGGATTAAGCTACGAATTAAGTTTTATATCAAATACTATATCTACGTCAAAACCAGTATTAAGTAGTATGTAGTGTACTCGTTCTTTTAAAACTTAAAGATTTTATTTTTAAACATCAGCTGTACCAAAACCACAAGACTGTCATTAACGCTGTAATGTAGATAAAATTTGTTAAAAAAATGGTAATTTGTAAAAAAACTAGATTTATAATTAAATGTCGGTTTCAAATTCAAATTACATCGGACTCTTTGGTACTGAGTTGTAATCATGTTTTACCGTTGAAGAATGCAGAGTTCAGAGAGACAATTCAGTACTTACATTGATACCTATTTAGTTTTTAAACTATTAACTTGTTTTTTTTTAAGTCAGTTAAAAATTGAGTCGTTCATACTACGAAATGAAATAATCTTTTATTCATGTAGGTATCACTAATACACTTATGTACGTCATTTTTTAATCTATCAGCTTTTCGGAAAGGTGCTTTGTCATGGAGGAGAAGAAAAGCCGTAAAGAAACTCCTCAGCACATCTTTTAAAAAATAATACTTATATTTTTACAAAAATAGATATCGTCGTTGCGACTTGAATCGGCTCCACATTCACGTTTCTCGTGTTTTTCTCGCCTTCTCGCGAGGTTCTCGCGCGAGTGTAGAGCGCGTATAAGACCTCTTTTATGTGTTATGTGCCACTTTTGGCAAAGTCACTTTTTTACGTCAAATGATTCTACATTTTGAAGCACTATTAAAATCAAAAACTCTCATGTGTGTACAACGTTTCCATCGTAATTTATTCACCTAATTCAAAATCGCCTACGTGCTTGCTAAACAAAACTTTATCGATTTTTAACAATTCCCTCAAAAATATGATTTTTTACACATAAGAGGTCTTAAAGTCGCTCTAAAAAGTTCTCTAACCTTTATTCCCTTACTATATCTATATAATATGTAAATGACACATACAATTCACCTTTCTAAACGAAGGTGCTTTGACAACGATATTCCGTAACATGCTATTCAAATGCAATCCGTAAACTGAAATTTATATGTGCGACATTCTGCACTATTAAATCGGTACAGCCTTTGATCTGCGAAGTAGTTCAAAGCTTTGAAATGTTATACAGATTTTCAATCTAAAAGCAAATATACATTAGAATATCTCTCTAATATTTTATATTGTTGATGGTTATTGCACAGCTTTATAACAATGTTACGTCACGAATAAACATACTTTAAAAGAACTTGTCCTACTCGTATATTACATGTCACAAATAATATAAGGAAAATAACCTCGGCTTCTATAGTTTTTGGAGACCAACATCTCAAGTCAAAAAGGCTACACTGATTGTGTAGTGAAATTATTATGCAAAAAAAAATTTACACAAAACGATAATTGCTGGGAGAAATTGCTCCCCAAGGAGCTGTTGATAGGTTAAAGACAATACAATAAAGTCACGAAGACTTCTATAATTGGTTATTTTTTTATTTTATTTAAATTATCGTTTAAATTTAATTTATCGTTTACACGCTAGCAATGTTGCTACGAATCTTCGAATTAAACATTAAACACAATATTGGCCGTTGGCATTTCTGACAAGATAGAATATTAGAACCGTGTTTGATGCTCAGATGAAGGAAATAAAAGGCAGATGGAACATTCGCAAAGAAATGTAACGAATGACGTGAAGTCACTTTTTCCCTATGTGTGCGTGACAACCTTAATGTCAGCTAGCAGTGGCACCGTATGGACACGTAATTCTTTGTGTGTGTGAGGATGCCAAATGAAAAGTCACAAACTCCCGCAATTTTGTAAATGTTGTTTGACATATTTCCAACTTAACACATTATGCACAATTAAATTGGCAAATTATTTATTACTAGTCTAGTGAACGCCCTTGCTTCGCTTCGGTAAGCCCACAGTTGATAAAAGTAGGGATGGTATTCTTTAAATTGTCGTGATTTTTTTATTTGTAAACCGATTCAAATAAAACAAACACTAAATGTTAACCCAAACTCATTACAATACGTCAGTGAAAACCGAATATTTTATTAAGCCGTTCCTGAGATAGGAGGAACAAATGCATAGAAAACCAGACAAAAATTTACGTTGTAATAAATTAATGTGATAATCATAATTGATTTTAATTTCATCACTAGTTATCAAAAAGTACACTTATCAAAATATATGTAAATGTTCTTTTAATATAAAATAATACTTAAATATATTTAATTGTCTTAATTAACCTATGGACTTTTTTATGCAGAATAAGTTAGTGTTTTTTTTTTTTTTTATACCGAATAAGTTAGTGCTTGACCACAAAACCACCTGATGGTAAGCAGTAATGAAGCCTTGGATGGTAAAGCACACTAACTTAGTAGAAGCCTATTCACTCTTGACTTAAAGACACCCACATTATAATCAGAGGGGAACACCCACGCAGGCAATTTATTCCAGTCCCTTGCGGTACGTATAATAAAAGACGAAGCAAAGCGCAACGTCCGCACCGGGGGGATGTTGACGACAAAGGGATGAATACCCGCCGTGCGTCTGGATGTTCGATAGTAAAAAGTAGAGGGGGGAATTAAGTCATGTAATTCCTGCGCACACTCTCCAAAATGTATCCTATAGAATACTGAGAGGCTGGCAACTCTGCGCCTGTGCTCGAGGCTTTGTAGACTAGACTCTGTCAGCTTTGGGTCACCAATAAGCCTTGTTTGACCACAGAACCACCTGAGATGGTAAGCGGTAATGAAGTCGTGGATGGTAAATCACACTAACTTAGTAGAAGCCTATTCACTCTTGACTTGAAGACACCCACATTATAATCTGACGGGAACACCCACGCGGACAATTAATTCCAGTCCTTTGTGGTACGCATAATAAAAGACGAGGCAAAGTGCATTTTTTTTTCTCTTGTAATAGCAGCTGTCGGCAATCTGCAAAATTATAATTGAAATCATTTTAGTGAGTAGGCTAAACTAAAAACAGAAACTAAAATATAATATAATATTTTCTTTCAATCATGCATTTTATCGTGGGCAAACGTGACATTTTCAATTAACCCGGTTATAATATCCCAGCGATAGATGTTTATGCATTGGCTGTATTTCTTGATTTTTAAGGTTTAAATAAATACAAATATTTCAAATATTTACTTTTTAAATATATTTATTTCGACATACATTTATAAATCGACCAGTGCTCAAATAGCTCATGCATATTTCCCCAAATTTAGGGTAACCGATTTTCACATAAAGCTGGTATACAAACAATATACAAATGAATAATTGTCGAGGTTTTGTGTTCCGAGCAAACCGCAAAAATATTATAAATAAATAATAAAATAATGAACAGATATCTGTGAAAAGATATTCCATCTTCTTTTCTTTGATTTTGCGAACTACATTTAAATTGTTTAAAAATGCAAGACGGCATTATAACTGATAAAATTATTTAATAAATTTTGACAATTGCGATGTTCATGCAATTTGACGCTTTCTTTAGTAGTGACACGAGATTGTATTAGTTTTTTATTTTGTATTATTCTTGGTAGGCTTACGTCATATTCGAACGACGTTATCTGCCTTTCATTCCTTCATCTAAGGTTTGATGTTTAACGATATTTTAGTACTACGTCCATTTTCACAATGCGTCTAGGCAAAGAATAGGTACACTGACAAACAACGGAAACTCAAGAGAGTCTAAAATATTGATAAATTATGTTAAACAACTGTCGTGCATCTCCAAACTCAAACTACATTTCTAGTTTTCAGTTATATGCAATAGTAATTAATTATAACTTGATTCTAAAACAACACTGAATAAACTATTGTCCATCAAAATGATCTAGTAAGTGTGGTACCTAATACCTAATGTCAATACCAAGTACTTTATTAAACATCTGGACAGCAAGCTCCGAAGAGGTACCTTCAGGTGGATCACGTGACATTGGATGAACAATTTTAGTAAACTTTAGGTACACAGTGGACCGCATTTAGCTATCCAGGTAAGTATTATCCTTTTCAGTATTATCACAAAACCGCAGTTAAAAGACATTGGACGAGATATATAACCAGAACCAATAGGAAAAAGTCCTGCGAGCGACAAAGTGCGTTAGTAAATCATGCTTACATTGCTCCCGAGGGGTTTTTCGAGACCACTAACGTACAAATATTATATGCGCTATATTACATCTCCTATAATAGTAAATTACGTTTTGTCCTATTGTACATTAATACTATGATCGAAATAGTGGATATTATTAACCGATTTGAAAAGAGCAGAATGAGAACCTCCTCCTTTGTATCAATTCAATGAAATGATTTGGAAAAATCTTTGTTTACAAAATTTGTTAAATTCCCTTGAAATAAACCTAAGATCGGTAATAAACCTAATGAAAAAATCACAATTTTAGAAATAATATGTGTGTGCGCGCCCTGCTGTGCGTGTATGTGTGTATGAGATAGAAAGAGAGAGAGAGAGAGAGATAGAGACTGTGTGTGGATCAAATTTTGCAAGCTTAATAAGATTTAATACGTACCTACTATTGTTAAAATTTGACATAATATATTACTTTTGTGATAAGCGTATTTTGGCTCCAAACGAGGGAAACAACAGTTATTATGTCATTAACAGTTTATTATGTCATTTTTAAGCGTGTATCTAGTTTTTAGAATATTTGTATTAAAACTAGATAACTGCTTTATGAGCTTATAGAAATAATTTAACAAAATCTTTTTACAGTTGTATTTCAAATGTAGAACGTAGTGATTCGGTTTACTTACTTCATTTCTGTTTGAGAGATTTTCTGGACCGAAACATGCAACCAATACAGGGTGTATTGACCATTGTGACCATTCGCTCGGATTTACTTATTCGTCGTTACTGATACCGCAGGAGTTGTGAAAGAGATTTTTCATCAAAAGATTGCGAATGCAAACGGAGCCTTAAATCGAAAAATGGTCTTTGCAAACCAAATATTTTTTTTAAAACCTTTTCAACAGTAGACGAGAAAAAAATCATCACCACTTTACCTGTAAGGGATGTACCCGGAAAAAAAACTTTTGAAAGATTGTACCTATTCTACAATTTTTTAAAAATAATAAATACATGACGAAACTGACAATTGAAAATGAACACGTTAAAAGTCTTAAAACGTATGTATATAGTGTTTAATATTACGTACTCTGTGTTAACGCTAGTCGATAATCGATAAGTGGAGATTTTCTATAGTAACATAATTAACTGCTCGTAAACACAAATTAGAAATACGACATTCCAGATCACATAACGTGTTACACCTACTGATAATTCGTTTTATATCCCTTCTTTAAATCCAAATACGTTTTAAACTTAGATAACTCATCGTGGACCGAACACATTATGATATGATACGGGTACGCACGATATTTGATAAAATGGAAAATTAGGTTTAGTTGATATAAATAAATAAAAATAAATAAAATAAAAATTATTTATTTAAGGCAATTTCAGCCCATAGAGTTATTAGTACAATTTTATTACTTATAAACTATGTTAGTCTGTTACAAATTTTATTTTATTTTTAACCGACGAAAAAAAAACGGAGGAGGTTCTCAATTCGACGCGTATATTTTTTTTATGTATGATCACTCAGCAATCGACACAGGGTGGTCCGATTTTGATAATTCTTTTTTTAATGGACAGGGTATATCTTGAAGTTGGTCCCATATTTTTTTGAAAATTTTATTCCCACCCTAAAGGTACGAAAATAGGGGATGATTGATTATTCACCCACGGAATTTTTACCCGTTACCCCAATAACTTTGTACTGGATGATCTAATTTCGATGATTCTTTTTTTATTGAATATTGTATACCTTAAAGTTACTCTTGTTTAAATTTGAAAAGAAATTTTTCCCCTAAAGGTACGAAAATAGGGGATGATTTATATTTCACCTACTACATTTTTACCTGGTAACTGAATATATCACCAACGAGTAATCGCCCTCGCTTTGCTTCGGTTTTCTTATTTTTTTTACACCTTGGGTTACATTATTGGAGTTTTATTAAGGATCCCTATTTTTTTTGGAAATATAATATAGCCTATGTCACCCGGGGATAGTGTAGCTTCCCAACAGTGAAAGAATTTTTCAAATCGGTTCAGTAGTTTCGGAACCTATTCAATGCAAACAAACAATCAAATCTTCCCTCTTTATATATTAGTATAGATAACTTAATAATTTTCATACCAACTAAAAATTAAAAAATTATTATTTTTTGACAAAAAATAAAACCAATGAAAAAAAAACTGAAAAGCGAAAAATAAAATAAACCAAATAGTATTATAAATTAAGATCCTAAATTAACTGAAAATAAATAATTTTGAAACCAATGAAAAAACAAACGGTGAAAAGATGTGCGCCGCATAATTTATAATACTAAATGGTTTATTTTATTTTTCGCTTTTCAGTTTTTTCCGTTGGTTTTATTTTTTGTCACAAAATAATTATATTTTATTTTATGGACATATTTTTTTGTATTTGACTGTTTTTAATACTGAGCACAATAAGTTATTTTTATAAAATATATCTCTCTATATCGTTAAAATATCCTTTATAATGATATTCAGTGTAGATTGGTGGAACATTCGGAGGCCAACATGTCCGAAAATCTTGTGTTACGCAGAGTTCTCGAACAAAGCTAGATGACTCCTCTTTTATGATCACCCAATCAACCCCGATTGAATTGATGGCACTATTACCCACTGAGGATAAAATCAGTGTACGTTTTTATCCTCTTTATGGATATGTATTCTACTAGGAACGCATCGAATTTTTTCATACAATTAGCCAATTGAACCACCAATTGGAAGAAGGGAATAAATCCAAAAAACAAGAATGATTTATAACTTTTTACTTGCAACTTATAGACTCATGTGATATTAATGAATAATGAAGAAAATACAAATTCTGATTTACTTGTTATTAGACCTGGCTGAAATATATAATATTCATTTATATAAGTTTATGTAAATGTGTTGGATTTATTCCCTTCTTCCGATTTATCATATATTATATACAAAATAATTTGAAATAATAGACAAAATAATGACAAAAACTATTTATTTATTAAAAAAATGTAAAGACACTCTATTATTCGTCTATTTCCTCACTTTCGGATCTCGTCGTTGGCCAGATAAGAATAATATTGTAAAAATCTTTGAATTCATCAGGTATATATTGTATTTTTTTTTTTTATATCGTTCATTTTTTTTTCATTTATGGGTATTTTAGTAGCATATGCATGAGATTCTGGTAGCGCTACGTCTAAAGAATGTAAAAATGTAGAAAAGTGATTTTTCAAAAAGTGGCGTTTATTCCCTTCTTCCAATTGGTGGTTCAATTGGAGTTGACTAGATAGATCAACCGTGGGTGCAGCGTGCGTCCCCGAACCTCTAAAAGCTATCGGTAAGGAGCGTTGTAAGTTATCACATTTTTTTAAAGTGTACATAAATAAATAAAAAAACTTCATAGTTTTAGTTTCACCAAATATTAGCTAACAACCATGTCGATTACGTGAGCTTTAAGAAAATTCCACAAGCAGACACTGACAAACATACACGGTTACTGATTTTTCAATAAGACTCGTCAGTCGTCAGTATCGTCGTACGATTCTGCAGTAAAATGCAATAAATTAATAAACAACAAAAAGGTAAACGCTACATTCTGTCATAAAATATAAAACCGATAGTAAGATACGTGTAATAGAAAAAAAATGAATCAATGTTAAATTAAAAGAAAAAAAGAAAAGATATTTTTCATTTCATTTCACATATGTTTGCGGTTGTAAACCTAAAGACTTGTATATTTTGCCTTCTTATCATGGTACCTATAGGGTAAAATAGCAATTATTTATACAATACTAGTTTTTGCCCGCGGCTTCGCCTGCGGTAGAGATCGACTTTTTATAAAACCTGCGGGAACCCTGAACTTTTCCGGAATAAAAAGTAGGCAATGTGTCAATCCAGGATATAGGCTATCTCCATTCCTTTCAGCCCAAATCGGCATGATTGAGGTACAAACAATCAAACATCTTCACCAATTTGTATTGGATTTGTATTGTACTGTAGAAAATAGCTATGAGAGCTTTTTATAAATTAAAATTGCGCAAGGCTCTGATTGTACTTAACTCTGTTAGACTCAAAAAATAAACTAAGTACACAAATATTTCGAATCAATTTCGAAATCGAAACATTTCTCTGCAATACTCAGTCACGAAAAATATTACCAAAGACAATATTTGTTGGGTCTAAAAATGGAACATTATAATGAAAGTATTTTTATTTACTGGTGTCATTGCTCGGACCGATTTTCCTATTAAAGTCGTAAAGCGGCAAGCGGACGGTCTGTTTTATATTCCCAAAGCAATAAGCTCAGAACTGTAATAAGAAATGGTCATAAATGTATTATTGGTCAAGGTTACGTTCTAATTTCTCTTTAATTTTATCCCATTTCAACTGACTAAAATTGGATCGACTGTGATTAAGAATCGCAAAATAAAACATTAAATCTATACTAATATTATAAAGAGGAAAGCTTTCTATTTTTGTATGTTTGTAACGAATAAACTCAAAAACTACTGAACCGATTTTAAAAATTATTTCACCATTAGAATGCTACATTATTCTTGAGTAACATAAGCTATCGGATTTTTGGAAATTCATCCCTTAAGGGGTAAAAATAGCAGTTGGAAGTCACTTTTATACAAACTAACTTCTTCAGTTTTAGATTTATAAACATAAAAATTTTGATGTAATTACACAGTTGTAAACAAAAGTTAATTTTAACACTTTTTTTTGAAAATCATCCCTTAGGGTTAATTTAGGGGATGGAACTTAATACGCAACTTCGTCATTTTTGAAGATAAAAAAATGAAAATTTATATATTAACTCAAGATTATTAACAAAAGATAACAGTTATGCGTTTTCTTGAAAAATCGTCCCCTATAGGGTTAATTAAGTGGATGCAAGTTAGTATGGCAACGATGATGACGAAAACGGAGTTTTTTAGATATCAATAAAATCTAAAGTATAAGACCTATACAATTGAAACTTATATGTTTAATAAGTCTAGTACTGACATCATATCCCACGAATTTTTTTGTTTGGTATTGTCTAAACAGCAGTTAGTGCCCTCTTCTTGGCGTGGGCATGACCCTACTCCCAGATATTAACCGCTCCTCTGTAAGATAGCAATTTATAACTATACTATTTTTAACTTTCATTTAATATCATTCAAGAACTGCTACCTTTATAGAAAATAAGGGTAAAAGCAACTCGACACGAATCGGAAAACTCATTAATTGGTAATCTGGAATCTGAAAGCTTGTCTAGGCAAAAGAAGCAAAAAAGAACAATTGAAATCTTAGAATTGCGTCTTACGATACGAAAAGCAATAAATAATATCTGTGACGGGTACATGCGGAAAGTTCGTTGAACCCTACGTGTTACGTATAGAAAATCCCTTTCAGGCGCCAATGTGACGATCGCAGCAGGCGATTCTGATCTGTACACTACACCTAGTCTATTATTATGTACTCTACAACATCGATACTGGCTTTAGTTGGTTGCAATAAATGACCCGTGTCGTGGAGTGATTAATGTGAAATCCGTTTGAAGAAAATCTTTTGCTTACGTCTAGCCAATTCAGAGCCCCATGTTAACAACAGTTTCATTGAATCTCAATTCAAAATGAATTTACTAGATGGTTACAAGGAGTGATTAATTTGTTTCTAGTAAGTTCGCAAATAAAGTAGCCTAACTAATACGAACCCAGTCGTGTAGCTGTCTATAGGTACAGCAGGGCTTTTTATAATCATGCATACATAAGGTAATACGTCTCGCTTTGGGCGGGATTGTCCCACTTTTAGGCTGTCTGTCCCGCTGTCCCTCGCGAGAACAAAAAAGTCCCGCTTTGTACCAAATGTATATAACTAGTTATTTCGTAGGCGTGCCGCTTTGACATCAAAAACAAATGGTCACTTTATTCATACACAACAACTAGATATGTAGTTGTTCAGCGCCAATTTATTTCATCTACAAAAAATATGATAATGATCCTCTCCCATGAACTGCAAATAACACTGTAGGAGGGACTGTAGTTAGTAGGTCCTTTTAGTATTCGGTGTTAATAATAATATGAGTTATGAGTTAGTTATAAGTTGGTAAGAGGTCTGTTGAAGTTTGGACTGCTAGTGTAGGTTACAATACAATATAATAATATAATAATACAATATAAAACTCTTTATTGCACATCAATATAAAATGTACATGTCGATAACAGGTAGGATAGCCCTGCAAGTAAAAATATAACTAGAAGTTGGTCTCAGATGCGTTGAGAATAAATGGTCGCCTCTTGTACGTTTGATAAGTCTAACCTGCAACCAAAACCCTTCCGATAGTGCTCTACTATCTAACATAAGTAAAGAAAATCCTGCAGGTAAAACTGTTTTAATACAGTAATGTTACTTCCAATCATAATTGACCTCTATGGTGGATTGGAACTGCTTGTTCAAAAAATTTTAAATGTAGCAAAATTGCAAATACTTTTCCTTATAATTACTTTTCTAGTGTTATCTATAATCGCTGCTACACTATTCAGATTTCAGTAGAAGTCAGCATTTTGTCTCAAGCGAGTTTAAGTACTTCCGACTTTAAGACTGCAAGTAACTTCTATGATTGGATCTCATACTCATAATATCCGTACCCGGTTTCATCCATAATGGAAACTGCAAACTATTGCCAAGAGTTAGTATTCGAGTCCTTTGAGTCAGGTGGCGCATGAGGTCAAATTTACTCAAAGATTAGTCCGTGCTTTAACAGAAACTCAATGTGAACTTCAGTTTGCAATTCTAAAGTTTCCTTCACGATACCTAATCATTAATGAATAATTCAATGCTATTTATACGCTATTATTAAAACTAGGTATATGTGATTTAACCATGTTATATCATACGAGTCTAATGTAACGGAAATCGCGATTCCAACTGAATTTCCGTTTCAAAATGGCACAGACAGCACAGTTATTGGAAAGCGCTAAATTTAGATCCACTATTCTATATTTACATCTACTAGTCAATTACATTGAGAAATCTTTCGTAATTTGATCACTAACTTGGTCATAAAAATGAATCACGTTATCATCTAGAACCGGGAAAGATATCTTGGAATCTTTTGTTCGTATCTTAATACAACATAGGTACATAAAGTTTATCTTTGTGTTGTTTAGCTTTCTATTTGTATTACTAAACGGACCTTTTTTCGTGTCAAAGCAGGACGCGCACGGAATTTTATATATATTTATACAGTAATTACTGTCGGTTACGCGCTCGGACTTAAAAAAGAAATAAATAATAGTTAAAAAAAACTAAAAAACACACTTTTATAGAAAATCCATTAAAGAAAATAGAAAATAAATTTGAATTAAGAATCGTGTAATATCCCGCATTGTACCTTATAACTAAATTAATACATTTTGAATTTTGACCATTAATTTTTTTTCGAATTAACAGTTACTGTTGGCTTTTACAGCTTCATAATTAACTGACTTCAAAACTCGTAGTTGCACACGACAAAATAGGTATGTTAGTAATCACTAACGTTGATATTTCTATATCTCATACTTTTTAGATACGACTTTGGCAAAGGGAGATCTCTCGCCAGGCGAGGTGTGTTGCCTGGGAGGCGGCCAATACAAAATGTACTCTGTGGAGGCGGCCGAGTCCCGACTGATCTTGTCGGAGCATTTCTATATATACTAGCGATCTTTGAAAACTTCGATAGCGTGATTCAGGTTGGCGTGACGTCACCGTGTGAGGTGTGCGCGTCGTCGCCACATCACCCCCCTGCTCAGACCGGAGGTCGATACACCTTCTCGATGATTCAGCCATCCATGATCCTCTATCTTCGGTGAGTCGAGATGTGAGGTCGGTGTGCACTTGGGATGCCCTCTATCCGCGGTGAGTCGGGATGGGAGGGTGGAACGACTGATGCGGAGGGCGAGCGGTGCGCGCTCAAGCCGTCCGTGTAGCCGTGGATGGGGGCAGTAGCTGGCCGGGGACAGGAAGCGTCGACACAGTACGCTGCGATGCGCCCGGTGAGTCAGCGTGGCTGGTGTGCGGTCTGTCGAGAGAGGTCGCAGTCCGTCGGGTGTGAGCGGTGAGGTGAGGGGGAGGGATGCCTGCTGCCACTATCGGTGCTTGAAGGGACGTGTTCTTGTCGAGGGTCACCAGTTTGGCAAAGGGAGATCTCCCGCCAGGCAACAGCCTGGGAGGCGGCCGAGCCCCGACTGATCTTATCGGAGCATTTGTATATATGCAACTGATCGTGAAAACTTCGATAGCGTGATTCAGGTTGGCGTGACGTCACCGTGTGACGTGTGCGCGTCGTCGCCACACGACCTTTGATTGTTATCCTTTAGAATTTATACCAAACCACCTCATTGCCGATAGCTACTGGATATCGTCTATCTGAGAATTCTGAGAGATTCACACGGGGCCCTTCAAGAAGCCTACAAACTAAAAGTGGTGTCAATTCGCAAAGGACCGAGCAGAATGAGACCGCGTAAAGTTTCCATTAATCTCATTCTTGAGTATTTCGTCATAAAGGCAACCATTAACGGCATACCATGTCGCCCCATTTTGGACCGCTGGGTCCTGTAAGTGTGCATTCTAGTGATAATGCCGAAGAGTACTTGTACAGTTTAATGTCTTAACTTATTGTTGTATACCGAACGCCATGTTTCTGTAAATTCTAAACTGTCTCCAGAGTCTTCCCCAGCTCTTAATCAAAGTAGACCGAGATTATATTATTCCACCTTTGGTCGACGCCTTCACTTCGCGTAAATTGTATTTCGGTTTTATATGTGGCGGCCCTAACGGGTGCGAGATTTCTAAAAAACCTTGAATGTCATAAATAAAATATGTATCTTTAGGAGCATATGTGAAAATCCATAAAAATAATGGTATTAATTAAAATCAGTATTACCAATATAATCCCTCCGAGGGAACTACCACAACCGGGCCGGATTTAGTTGCCTCTTATGACACCCATCCGGCGTGGGATTGGGGTTAGTATTCTAAGCCGCCCCAATACGGCTAAAAATGTATTATAATTTAATGACAGTGTGCTTTTTCCAGCGTAAAAAAGTTAAAATCTATTTCCATAATATCACAAAAATGGATGAGAACCATTTAATTAAATCAAAATAAAAGTTCAACTAAGATTGCTGAATGAACATAGGAATAAAACTGCAATACAATATTTAATACCGCAGTAATTTTTCCGATCGCACATGCGGCTCTCAGATTAATTAATCTGAGGTGCGGCTAAACGCAAAATAAACAAATATGGCAAACGCAACTGCATCGTCACCTAGCGAGTTAATACCATAGAATTTATAACCTTCAGGACGTTCGAGGGTAAAAATATTAATAAGTCGCTATGTGTAGCGCCTAAATAAAGTTAAAAGCATTAATTACATTCTCGACAATAAAGAAATTGACTAATATTTTTATACATTTTTAGACTACAAATCACTTAAAAATACATAAAAAATTAGTGCGTGTAACCATCATACGCGATTGATGTAAAACTTCTTTAACATTGTGACAGATGACGTTTAAGTTAAAAATAAATTACTCATACAAGAATTTTAAAAAGTAGGTTTATTGGTAATTTAACAATAATTTATTTATTAATATTTTTATTTATTTTTTGTAACCTATAAATTGAAAAAATCATAAATATTTAGAGTAAACACTAATTTAAAAACCGCCATACTGCCGTAACGCACTTCCGTTGCACTGTCGTCGTCCAAAGCATTCAGTTACCTCTTCACGCATGTAGAATAAAAATAAACATTAAACACACTACCATGCATTTGATACACACACGAATAATATACACACTACAATGTCAATGTGAAGTAATCCTTTGAAACTTACGGTCGAATTCTGACCACAGAGCGGATCTCTAATTATTAATCATTGGACGTCACAGTCACGGCATCATTCAACCTTTTGTTACTAATATCTCTCCCGTACGAACTAATCGCTTCACGTCATCCTGTTTAACACGTTCCATAAAGGACTGGAATTGCATGCCTGCGTCGGAATTTCCATCCGAATATAATGTGAGCATCTTTAAGGGATTAAATAGGCTCTTACTAGACTATAGTCAAAATTATCTAAGATGCCCATAATGATAGCTGCTATTTATTTATATGAACTAACCTTGTATGGGTGTCTTTGAGCGAAATGGAATTCATTTATTTGACATGAATAGTAGAATACTTACGGACAAAGGATTTTGCCAAAATTTGTTAAAAATCCCTACTCATTTTCATTGGCGTTGATTATAAATCATATTATACGTTAAAATCTAGTAAAAATCCCATCACATCATAAATTATGCAAAATTTAATAAAAATATATGACGTCGAAACAATCTTATATGAAGAAGCCTAAATCTAATCTGACGTAGGGTGATGTGACTGCTTGAAACCGTTTATAAAACCAGTCATAATCGATACATTACTATAATCGAAATTTAAAAATGAAAATTGATTAATTTAATTACATTGTTAAAAATGGTTTGCTTGCATTTGAATTTAAAATTAGGTACCCAATAATACCACGACGAATTGGATGCTATCAAAGGACATTGTCCATTATGTATGGGCACTTCGCCATCCATGGACACTAACTGCAAATAATATGTATAAGTATTTAAGGTTGCGGTGAACATTTTTTTTTCAACAAAATAATAATTATGTATACATGAATGTGTCTTACGAAATAAGCAAGAATTTATTCACTGTAGTTTTTTCCTGACGCTCATAATATAATATTATGTCAAAATATTATTATGAAACTGAGCGGGACTTTCATTCTATCATGATCTATCTTTCTTTCTTTTTCTTCTCTCTTTCTTGGCCGGCAACGCACCAGTAATGCTTTCGGTGTTGTTGATGTTCATGGGCGAATGAATAAAAGAATATTTTATTGAAGTCGTAAATAGGTACATATTGAGAATACGCGGTACGAGATAGCTCAGTCGAGGTAGTAGGTAGGTAACTAGGTACCTAAATATTATGGTTTTTAGTTTAAAATTTAAGTATCGAATCGAATAGAAGGTTTTATAATTTTGAATCGATTTCTTGTAAAAATTGGTTTCTTTCGTCAACCGATTTTTTTGTACATCTCTAATGTCACTGTGATGGCAAACGACAAATTGGGCTTCTTAATTCGCGGTGACTATAGTGCGCTTTGTTATCTAAGACTAGATCTTACATGAGATGGAATTGTAGTCAAGCACTGAGTTATAAAAATAACAATAAAATTTATTTTCAAATGCTCTTTATTAGCTTGTAATGATCACACCATTACCAATGGGGCAATCTTTGCATTACTTTGCTTTTTATATGTAAAGAAACAAGCAGACTTACCGCCGCGACAGTCTGAACGGCTGATCAAATAACAATGAACTAATCATCATCAGTTAGCCATACATAGATCGCAGGCAGACATAATCCGCAGGCTAGTGGCAGAAAGTAGCGCGAAAAACGCGCTGCGAGCAGGAGCTGACTGCTATGAATTAAGGCGGTGAGGGTGAAATGGAACCTCAACCTTTAACGCGTAATGCAAAGGAGACAGGTGGCTGACAGCACTCCGTCGAACAATTTCTCTGAAAACAGAAAATTAACAATTTTAAAGATGACTGATGTTTTTAACGTAAATGTTTCCTGTTATACCTAAAGGATTTTCGAAAATGCCACTCTCAGAGAGCAAAATGTAAGAAGTAATTATTCATGGCAATTAGAATTTCGGATAAACGTAAATTAAAATTCATTTAAATTGTAAACTTTTGTTCAAGTAAAAGCTAACGAAGACAAAACTTAAAGTACTAGGCACACATGGAAGCTTAGCGGGTTCCGCCATCCTTAAACTTCTCCGTACTGACCCTGTCGAGGTCAGCGATCTTATTCCCGGCAGAGCAAACATTTATATGACAGACAAACTTTGTTTTCCTAAGGCTTTATTGTTTCTGATACATTATATAAGAACAGTAATTGTTTGTTCGAGACAAGTGTAAATAAGCGCTATAGGAAACAAGTTTCAAGTAAGTTTATGCATTTTGAGAATCTGGGCAGATGTTTAGCATTTTTATTGTTGATCCTAGTAAATATCTAGTGTTATTTTAATCTGTGTTATATTTTTTTTTATGGAAATAGCCGGCAAACGAGCTGACGATCCACCTGATGTTAAGTGGCAAACGTCGCCCATGGACATCAGCAACACCATATTAAAGGCATCATTAATGCGTTGCCGGCCAAGAAAGAGAGAAGAAAAAAAAGAAAGAACTGGCTCTCAAGCCCCCAGCCGGAACACGACGAGGCGTTTGGCGGCTGACTCATGCTCGAGGGTGGTAGCTATCCAGGCGAACCCCATGGAGAAATAATAATAGTAATAATGGTATTAATTAAGAATTAAAATCAATATTACCAATATAATTGTTGTGGGGCTCAGCTGCAGATATTGAGTCTATATTTATTTTACAGAAAAGAGCAGTCCGTGCCATTTACAACCTCAGGCCTAGGGACTCGCTTAAGGATCTCTTTAAGGAAATTAATATTTTAACTGTGGTCTCACAATATATATTGGATAATGTTTTGTATGTTATGAAATATTACGATAGTTTTCTTAAGAAGAGTGACATCCACAATATTAATACGAGGAACAAGGCTAAACTGATTGTACCAAATTTTAGACTATGTAAAACTGGTGGCTCGTTCATGGGTGCATGTGTAAAGATTTATAATAAGATTCCATCGAAATTTACAGAAATACCTTACCTTAAATTTAAAACTCATATTAAAAGCATTCTTATGACGAAAGGATATTACAAATTAGATGATTATTTTAAAGACAAGACTGCTTGGACATGAGTTTTATGAATATAGATTGTAGTAGATGATAAGTGCTATCTGTAACTGTGAGCAGGAAAAAAACCAACCCGGTAGTTTCTTGCTGCTTCTTCTCCCGGGCCCTCTCACAGTAGGGCCTTGTCTGAAGCATTGGCATAACTTGCATGACTTTCAAAAAGTGTTTGTAAACCAAACCAATTTTGAATAAAAACATTTGATTTGATTTGATTTGATTTAATCCCTCAAGGGGCCCTACCACCAGCGGGCCGGATTTAGTCGCCTTTTACGACACCCATCCGGCGTGGGATTGGGGTTAGTATTCTAAGCCGCCCCAATACGGCTAAAGAAATTAAATATTAATTAAAATAACACTCGATATTTTTTGTGTTATTTTAAAGTGTGTCGCTAAAAGTACCTCAGCTAAAAAGACAAATTTCTACTTGCAGCTGACACGATAAAACATCTAAATGACCATCATCATCTTATGAGAAATTTCAGTTGCTTTGATATAACTTTGTTTCAAATTTTCTCGGTTTTCCGGTAAATTACAGGTTTTCTGAAACAAAGCGAGGGCGGTTACTAGTGTAGGAACTGTAGAATATAGGCTTACCCAACGGAATACAAAAATGAAACCCAGATAAAATAAATCGTCAAATAACGATTTATTGCTGGATAAATAACTTCCTCATCCTTCCTATATTTTCCTATCTTTTCATCATTTCAGGTTTCATTCTTTTTATCATACCATTATCATTCAAATACCTTCAAATAGCCTCGTAAAAAGTTTCGTAATTATAAAAGTACCTACTGTAACACATTTCAGTGACGTCCTAATCGTAATAAAGTGATTCTAATGGTAATAATACATAATGAATGCCGGCATCTCGGCCCAAATAAATTTAGGTCGTCCCATGACAGATGGAAATTACGACGAAACAACATTGCGAATTCAGGCTCTACTTAACACCCTAATGTTGTGTTGACACTTGTCTTTGCACTCTTGTTTTTATATGTTTTTTCTTGTCTTGCTTAGGTATCGCTGTCAAGAAAATGGTGTTAAATTGTGTAGGCAATTTTGACATTGACGTGGTTATTTTGTAAATAACCATCAAAGCAGTTGAGTTTCCCGGAGGAAGGCTGTCACCATCAACTATGGACATCAGAACTTTCTAACTGGATCTCTAACATCGCTACGAAAACATAGAAAACGTTTCACGATCTTCAAGAGAAACCACAAGTCGCCCTTTGCAAGACTGAAGATACGACATACAATAAATAGCTTACATTACTATAATAATAACTAGCTGCCCGGACAGACTTCGTTCTGACAAAAGTTTTTTTATTAAAACCTTGCGTCTATCCTATCTTTCAAGTTGGATCAAACTGCACACCGTGTGCAAATTTGATTATAATCGGTTTAGTAGTTTAAGAGTCTATCGCGGATAAACAAAGTGACACGTAATTTAATAAAGATAACGCTTCGCACTCATAGCCCCACACTAGGATTCCCTGTGTCGTGGATGCCATAGACATAACACTAGACCGAGAACAGAAATTCAAACTCATCGTTCAAACCGCCTCGCTGGGAATCGAACCCAGGACCCTTGGCGCGGCGATCCGACATGGTAACCATTGCTCCACACAGGTCGTCAATGATGATGTAGGTAACATAAGTCTTTTTGTCAGGTCCGTTAAAAGTTTTAATGAATGAACTTTAAATACGAACACAGTGGGTAGATGGCACTTACTAAGACTGTCATACAACAAAGACTAATTAGAAACTGTTAACTAGGACTGCAAAGTTTGTTTATCACGGTCTGACGCAATTATTTTATCACTATTTTGATAAATAATGTATTCCGTTAAAGTGGAAATATCTAAATATTTTATCTTTCTTTACATCCGAATTATTGGATACATTTATAGTGGTTTCATCTTTCTTTTTGGTCTCTCTTTCTTGGTTGCCAACGCATCAGTCGTGGTTTGGTATTGCTGAAGTCCATGGGCGACTGTGGAGTATGGCCGCTTACCATTAGGTAGGTGAATGGTTGCTCGTTGGTTGGCTACTTCCATAAATAAAAAAGGCCTCTTTCCTTCTCCCAGGTATTGCCATAAAAAATATTTATAATTTTTGTTACTATTTTTGTTATATTATAAATTTTTGTTATCATAACCAGATTCATCAGACCTTTACCTGTGTCGAATTTATTTTTAAGGTATGGTGTTTAAAAAAATGTGACAAATTTACTTTGTGTCGAATTTACAAGAACCTGTCTTAATACGGACCTGAATTCTTAATTTTTATCTATTTAAATTTCTTGTGACAACCCTATTTTAATTTAATGAGTAAATTTGTTCACTTATAATCACCTTGTACTAAAATTAATTTTCGTAAAGAAAATTGCTGCGTAAGTCTTTACTTTATTTTCTCAGAATTATTAAACACTATTCAAAAAACGACACTTACAGCTTTTGAGATCAAAGTATTTTCATAGAATTTTCAAGCGAATTTCTTATGGACAACTTTCTTTTTTCCTATTAAATTCATCATAATATATACTAACACCAACCAATTATTCTAGCAGATCAACATCAAGATCTTTGGATTTTTTTGAACAATTAAATAGTTGACTTTTAGCGATTATTTATTTTTAAAACTGCCTAAGTACTTACCAATTACTATTTAATCCTAATTATTTGTGATAAATAAATAGTATGCAAATAATGAACGACATTTAAGATTTAATTACCATCACAAGAGAATGAGTCGTAAAACAAAATGAAGTTAGATTTTCGGAAAGATTACGAGTAACTGCTCAGTAAAATCTGTTTATGGAATTTAATAAGCTCGTTTGTATTTAAGTAGAAGGTGTTTCGAGATTAATGAGCTTTTGAAATTATTTTACGAATGAGTTTTACTCAATTATATTTTCTTATTTGTAATGGATGTATAGTAAAACTCAGGGTTGAATTGTTAGCTTATAGAATATGGATGACAATTGAAAATCAACGCCTAAAAACTTTGTTAAGTATCGGTATAAACGGAAAGATTAAAAAAAGCGAAAGCGATACGAATCCGAATTAATTTGATAAAAAATAACTGCTATTTAGTAAACTATACATCTACGTTATTCAGTAATTTATTAAAATTCTTTGCAATTTAATAACGGGATACTGAGTCGTGGCTTAGTTGACTCAATAACGGACATCCTTATTTGGGTCCGGAATATAAACAAATCCTGAGTTTGAATGTCAGAGTTTTGAAGTTTTCACTTTGAGCATTTGAATTCAGAATAAAATGAGGATCTCTTTTACGAAACTGTATCACCAAGAATAAAATCAGATAAATGGGATAGAGAGAACAGGAAAACAAAAATTTAATTTGTTTTTGAGAATTAGTTTCATTAAATCACTTTAAAATTGGTTAACCGCGCCTAAATCTACGTTCCAGGATTAGTCGACAATCCATTACTCAGTGTCACTAGCAACTAAGTATTTGAGACAATCCTGCCTCTTTAAATTTATTAGTGAACCCCATGAAGCTATAATCCTCTGTCTATTCGATTTCATTAAATCAATGTCTGAACGAACATAGAACCTAACTTTGTTTTAATAGCTTGTTTAGAACTATTAATTGATATTGAGTCAACAACTTCTTGAAATGTTTGCTAGAGAGAGGTGTTTTAATTTCTACTTTGATTTTATTTTTAAACTCACCTAAACTCTACATTAGGAAACCTTTTGCCTTAGCACCAACACCTGAAACTATTTCATTCGAAATTAGATCAAATCTTTTTTAGATAATTCAAATCATATTTATTTATTGCAGAAGCTATTAGCTTGAGCTAAACATGATATTTTAGCATAAATGTATAAATATTTAAATACATACATAAGCTCAGAGCCTCTTCCACCCGCGACTTATGTAACGTATTGCATTGCGCGACACGAGCTCGCTACTCCTAAGTACGTATATCTAAGCCTTTATAGACCGAGCATAAACATTAAATATTATAAAAAGAAAAAAATGTTTTATTAATAATATAATAATATGATTAAAATATATCAGGTACTTTCAACATTAACAAACTTCCATAATGATGTATAACTACATGATTAACATCAAGTTCTTGTCCAATAATTCTCAACGTCAATACAAAGATTATTTATATACGACAATTAAGATATAACACTATCTCATTAACTTTCATTGAGAGTAAACGAATCTTGTTATCTGCAGGTCATCGGGCGTGGAACAACGGAGTTCGGGCTGATACGGAGACTTCCTGGCCATCTGTGACCCCGCGTCCAGCAATGCCTTATCAACGACCGACCAACCTCTTATTGACACAGCCCAGCGAGACTTATCAGTCGCGAACGAAACACGACCGAGTACTCATCTAAATTCCACATTCAAAACTAATTATGGCCAGTATAGAAGTCGGTGGTGAATCTCGTGACCAAATGATGTGCGATCGTTAAAATGGGTGATTTGTTTCCTAGTATACCGAAAAGTACGTCGGTCAGTGACACAGATGGTTTTAACTGGAGTGTCGGACTGGACGATTACTCGAATGATGAGGAGCTGGCTGCAGTGGAACTCTTCAAGGATTACCCCGAAGCACTGCTGCGGTTCGCTTCTGTGTGCTGCGTGTTGTTCATGCTAGTTGGCATTCCTGGAAACCTGATTACCATTATTGCTTTGGCGAGGTGTAAAAAGGTATGATGTTTTCTAATATTTTAGTTGTCCAAGTAAATTTTTTTTCGCATTTTAATCGAAGCTACCCGTAAGTTCTTTTTTTAATAGTTTGAAATAGGATACTAATTTTATAGTGTTGATCACGAGAATTATCTCAAAATGAATCGATTACAAAGTCACTTCAATACGACTTATTCAACTTTGAGATATGCAACAGATAGGATGTTCAATAAAAACTTGGAAGTAAAATGTCTAAAGACTTCAGTTATTATCGTCAACTGCTCGGAAAATTTCAATTTAACAAAGTTGCTAAGAGACTAAATATCTGTGTTCCAGGCTTTCCCTCGAGCCATTCTATCTATAAAAGTCATTGCAATAAGTCATAAAGCTCGACCGAGAACTTCAAATGTAATATTTTAATACTTGCTTAGCTTCTGAAAACTGTGACTTATGTTAACGAAGCACCGGCAACCAGACCAATTGTTATTCATTGTTATCGGGCATTTAAATTCCAGGTTTGTTCCATTTACATACCTATGGAACAGTTTTCGTGCTTCTATGAATTATAAAACATTGATTTGTTGCAAATGCAACAGCAGCTGAAAAGCTGTAGGTAAGACATGTCCAAACTATTTTCCTTTTCGTTCCTAATTCGTGGATATATTTCCCTGGCTTAACGTCTACCTATACCACAGAAAAAATAATTAACTCTATGCACTAGACAATTTAACTTTACATAAGACATACAAATAAGTTATATCGATAACAAATCAAAAAGTCATGCCTGCATTAGTGACCTGAAAATTAATACAATGATATAATAAATAATAAAAAATTATTATACTTACCACGGACCTAAAAAAAAGACGGACGTAATCCCAACAACAAATTCAATGAAGCACCCATAGTAATACAAACTCTCTATTCATACAAGAGCACACACCCACACATTGACACCATACTGCTTCAATCGCGAATCAAAAATTACGCACACATGGTAAGCGGCCGGCTATTGCTATGCTTCACTCTCGATTAGACGAGGTTACGTCCGTCTTTTTTTCAGGTCCGTGATACTTACATAATTATAGCTGCATAACCATACCTAAGTTTTTTCTCGCAGCATTTTTACCTTAAATTTTTATTTTTAACTTTGCCAAGCAGATATTCTGTAACACTTCATTTTACTGTAAAGTATACCTATGTGATTATCTACATTTGTTTGATAATAATTAGGGTTAGGTTGGTTCATGCATTCTGACCTCTTGATTCTCGTACCGTATCGCCAGTCAAAATAAACAAGCTATGATATATCATACTTAAATATAAAATATCGTGACACGAAATTTCAAAAAGAAACCGTCAGTCTGCGTAGCTTTATAAAGTCGACATAAATTTAAACAAAAAGTAAAAATCCACACTGCCATGAAAACAAACATTTTTCTCTTATAACTGACTTTGACTACTTGACATTTTAGCAAGAGTGCCAGCAAGTGCTTTGTATTTTCACTTTGAATAAGCCCGTATAGTATATACATATAGTATACGTACATACGTTATAGCCATAGGCCCGCTTTTCTGGATATAATATGTTCGGTCACATAGGTATGAAGCTATGAACCATCATCTTAGTAAAACTAATTAAACTTATATGACCTCAATCAGCAAAATTAAACAAAGTAACACGATGATAATGTGCACCAACGATTATTAACAGAACAGTTAGTATAATTATTTATTAAATTACATCAATTAACATTTATCTGGTAAACAGAAAAATATTCTCCTTCGTAGTTTATTGCATCTTCGTGTAGATTTTCATAAACCGTGTTCATGTCGTTTTTCTAAGGTTTAATCATAAAACAATAATGTACCAGCGGCAAATAATATATAAGAAACCCTAAATAATTTATTTACCTAAGTAATTGCAGTATCTGGATCAGGATTATTTTTGTGTAAATTAATCGTAACGAATAAATTATGCAACCCGTAATTAATCTCAGCACCGGTTATATGGGCCTTTCCTCGATTAATCAATAGATGTTCAACCTCACTGAAGTCTAATTAATCTCTCTATCCGAGACCCTTACAGAGAGAACAACATTAAAAGAAGACAAGCAATAAATATTGGAACTTAGTTAACGATCAGTCTTTCGATAAGACCCCATAAATAATGTTTACCAGACTCTGAACAAGATCTTAACTATTTATTAAATGAAGCTACAAATAATCATTTGACGTTAATTTCTAAAATATTTACATGCATATTGCACAATCACACCACTGCAACTGGTGGACTGATCAATTTCTAACGCGGACACACAAAAATCTGAGGTTATAAAAACCTAAAATAGTTTAACTCTATCGATTACTTACGATTTACCTACTGTTAATCGTAAGTTCTGTGCTTGAAATTCTAGTCGACCGTTGGTATTTGATCGTCAAAGATAAAACGGTCAGTTTTGACTGGCAGATGGTGTGTGGAGGCTCGCTTTTAACTTTATCTCAAAGATAGCTACCGGGTCTTTACTTGTCTCCTATAATGTTATCTACAATGTAGTTGTCATAATATTTATGATTTTTGGGTACACATTGAATTATTTTTTAAGTCGTAGGTATACCCGAAGTCCTTATAAGGTACCTAGATTAAAGTCCAATAATAACAAAGAAAAAAATCGAAGGGACGAAAAATGTAGATCAGATGTTTCATAACGTATGGATTTTCGACTTGTGTAGGTACACTATACAGAAATAATGTGAAAACACCTACTAAAATCTTTCGACTAATTTGATTTAGCTGGCTGTGGGTGGAACAAAAATTAAATAATACGATACAAGATTTTTCACTTAGACTTTTGACACAACATAATCTGACTTAGCGGTAAGGAATCAATGACACAGATGAATGTTATTTCATTTGTAACATTTCTTTTCCTTGAGTTTTCCACGTAGTATCCTACGACAAATCTGTACTAATACTAAGTATAAACATTTCAACAGGAAACAGAAAAATATCCCACTAAAATGATAGTTCAAACCCAATCCCGAGCGAATTCGATTAGGACTTGATTGTATATTGTTAAAGGGTATAATTATTAAAAAATCTTATACAAAATATGTATAAAACATTAATTTGTTTAAGTTTCCTGTTAAATATTTTTTTAAAGTAGTACTGATAGTTTTCCAAATAACATTCGTCTAAAAACCGACTACAGATAAATATTTTCAAAACATACACAAAGATGCAGTCAATATTTAATTATTTACACAGAAAACTCATTCAAGGTTATAAAAGCAAACCAAACGATAAGTCCACATAATATCCTGTAATCTATTGTACGCACTGTATGTAGGTACTACAACTACACATTCATATCTAACGTGTGAATAATATGTCGTGACCATACGTCCAGATTCATTGGGATAATCCTGCTTATGAGCTATGCGCCACTATTCATATTATCATTATCATATTATTGTGTAATATATTAATCATATTATTGTCCTTAAAAGCAAAAAGCAAAGCAACAACCCATAATTGTCCCACTGCTGGGCTCGGGGTCTCCTCTCACAATGTGAGGGGTACAGGCTACCACGCTGGCCAAGTGCGGATTGGTAGACTTCACACACCTTTGAGAACTTTATGGAGAACTCTCCGGTGTGCAGGTTTCCTCACGATGTTTTCCTTTACCGAAGCAAGTGATAATTAACTTCTAATACGCACATAATATTGAAAATCAGAGGTGCGTGCCAGGATTTGAACTTGGGCCCCTCCGTTCGAGAGACCAACGTTCTAACCGCTAGGCTATCACTGCTAACCGCTAGGCTATCACTGCTTATTGTCCTTAACCCTAATATAAAGGTTAATAGTCCGCCAATATGCACAATTAGTAATATGGAGAGCACTACTTACTTCATTTCCAATAAGTGAATTTCTTGAAATTTCTTCCAATATATAGGAGATTTGGGTGGAAATAAAATATTGTCTTAGATGATAAATATCAAATATATTTATTTTACATCCACTTGGAAGCAAGTATGCATCTGTCTTACAAGTTCCCGTGCCGCGGTTTGTGTAGAGCATGTGTAGAGTTAATTAAACAGTTCAATCCTATGGGTTACAATGGAGAACAAAGACTCCTTGTTACGGGTGTTATTTTTTGTAATATATAAATCCAATACAATATGCCCTAAAATTTGTTTGTTTGTCTTATTTTTCAAACTTTCTCTGATCTCCCTACTGATTTAAATTCGATTCTCCACAAATATCTCGACTAACCATATTCCAATTATAATGCTCGTGCTTCTGCGTTACCATCGATTTTAACGGCAATGCCAGAATGCACCTTTAAATGAAAGCAGGCCGCAGATGTGGCCAACAGAAATTACATTAAGTTTTAACGCATTAACGTCCTTTAATGTGTCACCCGAATTTACGTTTTCTCCAAAGAATGATAGGAGGTTAGGGACACCGCATTATACCATCACCATTAACCATACCAAGTCACACTAGCTGAACACGAATAAAAAAGGAAAATCAATGGATTTGTAATGTGAACACTGACACTTATTTTAACATAAAGGATATAACTCAGTCATTTTTTTCTCATTACATCCATTTTCCCTATTGAGCTCTTAATTTTTCTTTTGCCAATAAACGTGTCAATGACTTCATTATTACCAGTGACACGAGAAATATACCACACAAACCGAATATTGACATATTTACCGCATTGTCGTGAAGTTGACGAGACAAGAGTCTCATCCCGGCCGGGATTAGTCGAGTTCGGGATACAAGAGGGATCAAGTAGTCCCTAGGAAAGGTGGCGCAACCGCCCCTAATAATTCTCGGGTTACTACAGTCCAAGCGAATTAACTCACCCTTTCAACATTGGATAATAAAGGCAAGAAATTGCAGAAGGGACCTTTTGCTCACATTCGTTCGCGTCTTTGTTTCCGCGACTTTTTTCAAAGTAAGCTTATTTTTTCAAAGTTCACAGACGTACCAAGACTTCGTACAAGCTTGGTAAATGTTTCTATTCGTTTCACGACTATGTCGCATCATCACTAGCAATTCAAGTCGCTTCGTTAATTTTAAATTTATCTTTTTCTTTATTTAATACGAGTAATCGCCCTCGCTTTGCTTCGGTTTTCTTATTTTTTTACACCTTGGGTTTTACATTATTGGAGTTTTATTAAGGATCCCTAATTTTTGAAAATATAATATATGAGTAGCCTATGTTACTCGGGGATAGTTTAGCTTCCCAACAGTGAAAGAATTTTCGAAATCGGTTCAGTAGTTTTGGAGCCTATTCAATGCAAACAAAAAATCAAATCTTTCCTCTTTATATATTAGTATAGATACTCGTACGGTGTATAATTGCTACAAAGAAATGTTACATTAATTCGATTATCATTAAGAGCCCGTACAAAAACTTTTTGGTTTCTGGCGCGGTTGCTTGAATCTAAATTCTGAATTAATTAATTACTGCGTCTCGTTGTAACATATTTTTTGTTCTTTTTAATGTGCGCAATTTAATAGGTACACCTATTGTAACAATTTTGTACGGTTTGTTATTACCATCCATTGAAATCATAGGGAAATATCAAAATACATATACCTATCGTGTTACAATATGAACCTACATACAATCTATATGAAATACCTACTCCTTAAAGAAGTGATACAAGTTCAAAGACACTTCAGTGTGTATCTAAATACATATTAAATATGAATCTTTCTCATCGTAGGTCAGGACTTAAACAATAAGCAATAAATAATTACATTACAATGCGATAACATTCAATGCCATTTATCTTACCAGTGAGTAGGTAAAAGCGTCACTTTTGTCTCGCTCGAAGTGTCTTTGAAGAAAGGTCCTCGAATGGAGACCACGCCTCGGAAAAAGAAGCACAGGACGCCCCCCGACCAGGTGGACCGACGACCTGAAAAAGACAGCGGGTATCCGCTGGATTCAGAAGGCTCAGGACCGGTCTGAGTGGCGTAGATTAGGGGAGGCCTATGTCCAGCAGTGGACCTCAAAGGGCTGATGGATGGATGGATGGATGGATTGTCTCGCTCATGACTGTTACAACCCACAATTGTCCCACTGCTGGGCTCGAGTCTCCTCTCACAATGAGAGGGGTACAAAGGGTACAGGCCAGTAGTCTACCGCGCTGGCTAAGTACGGATTGGTAGACCGTGCGGATTGGCAGACGTTTCGCTCATTATTTTATTGTTATTTTATGCAAGTTTTAATGGAAATTATCACCAAAATATATTAGTAAAAAGTAAGTAATTCAATCGTAACTTTTGCTTGGTTTACGAAATAAGGAAAAAACTATCTACAAATAATTGCCGTTCTGCTCGATGTCAAAATATTTCCAAAACGGTAGTAGTATTGAAAACAATATATTATTTACCTACTTATGTGTATTTACTAAATACTAAGAAGAATATATTTTTTTCTTTCGGTACCTAATTTAAATAATTATTCTATCAGAGTATGCTATTTTTAACCATACAGGAGCGCATGTCAACTAAACTAAATCAATAAAAGACAATTATGCTGTTTCGTGTGAAATTGTACGCCAAATTCATTCGACAGAATTCCGAAAATTATTTTGGAGAAGTAAAGTCCTCAATTGAAGCTATTGTCAGACTCTGAAGTAAGGTCACGTTATAATGAAATAGTGAGTATTTGATCGCAGTCCATAACTGGACCCAAGGAGCCAGTTACGTTTCAGATTGGGAAATATTTTGACCAAAATTTATTACACTTACCAGGGTATTATAAATGAAAAAGAGTATCGCACGCAATGTCTACTTTATAAACGACTCTCGACTTTGTTTCTCATCATGTACAGTCGGCCGTAGAAGTAGCTAAACATTTTAGTACTTTGTAATAGTAACTGTTTCGACGGTTTCCTAGCAACATCTATGACAAATTCAAGAAATGTAATGTGACAAGGTACTAAAATGTTAAGCTACTTCTGCGGCCGACTGTACCTACTTGATAATGTGTTTATATTGTAATCTAGATAAATACGAAGATAGCTGGTATTACATATTATTGATTAATGTCGCTGAATTAGGAACGTATTATGTTTGTTTAAAAAGTTTTTATTTATTTAAAATTGTAGCTTTTATATAGGAGGGTACAATAAATAGCTATTCATAAAGGAATTTATAGTTTAAGACTTTATAGGTTGTGATATGAACAGGAGCTCCTGCGTATATTTTTCGATAAAGATTTATTTATAGCTGAAGGCGCTATAATAGAATGTTCGGAGAATTCTTATCTTGTAGGTACCGCTTGATAGTATTCGATGCTCAAGTATAAAATTATCTTTGCATAAATAATCGCCTCATAACGGTTAAAAAATGAGTAAGAATTTTTTTTCATAATAGTAATTAAATGGCCTTTGTAATACGCATCTGTGGCCTATCCGATACATTTGGACCTTAGAATAATAACGCCTATTCTAAGATTTGGACAGTAAACGGGTTACTTAAACAAATTAGTACTACTACTAATGAAATATGATAAGAGTATTTTCAACGTCTTGTTTCCTATTCTAACCCCAAACGAGTGATTAAGATGTAAATTTGTCTTTGTATAATTGTAAGCAATGATAACCTTAGTACGTAGTTTAAACATTGTTCCTACAACTTATCTCTAAATTTTTTAAATAATTTGTGTAAATATTTAAAATTTTCTCTTGCTTCAATGAAGGAAAATATGAGAAAACCTTATTATTAGAGACCGGATTATATGCATTTGCATATCTGTATATTATTTAAGCAATTTTCAGCGGTAATTGCATATTTTACTTAAGATCTAGTTATGATGCATATTATCGTTACAAATTGATAGTTTTAGAAAAAATGCCAGAAACTATAAGTACTAATACAGCACCAAAGTTCAAATTCTGCCTAGTCACCTCAGTGGATGTGGAGCGACCATGCATAAATATTTTTTTAATGATCGAAGACACAATCTCACTACTGAACATTTGGAACAATACGTTTGCGTTTATAAAAATATGAAAAAACCGGGCAAGTGCGTGTCTGGTCACGCGCAATGTAGGGTTCCGAAATAGTTTTCTTTGTTTCAATTCCTAATGCATATTTTACATATTTTCGTGCATATTTCAAGCATTTTTCATGCATATTTGCATGCATTTAACAAGCTTTTTATGTTGCATATAATCCGGTCCCTACTTATTATGTATAAGTATCTATTTCGCGGATGGCCCAAAAACAGATTGTTAAAAACCGAAAACGACTTTAGCTATAAATCTAGTAAAAAAAATGTTTGACAACGCAGGTGCGGAATGCGACAGCAGTATTCATAATGAACCTGTCCTGCTCGGATCTCCTGTTCTGCTGCTTCAACCTGCCGCTGGCTGCGTCTACCTTCTGGCGTCGGTCGTGGGCGCACGGGCGGACGCTCTGCCGTATGTTTCCACTGGCGCGGTACGCGTTGGTCGCTGTGTCGCTGTTCACCGTCCTGGCTATCACTATCAATAGATACGTCATGATCTCCCATCCGAGGCTGTATCCGAAGTAAGTTAACGCTTGAAATGTTTAGTTACTATACCTAATGCCTCTAATACCCTAGTTTAAAAAATGTTTTAGTTAGCCATATTTACAGCTTGTTGGTGTTGGGTCTATCTGAAATTCATAAATAGCTATATTTAACCACCCTACCGACTCTAGGTAGGCAATCCTACAGTACTACATCTAATCCATAAGGCGTGACGACGCTTAATAGCTAGCAATTTATGAATTTCAGGTAGAGCCAACACCAACAACTTGCAAATATGGTTAACAAAAACCACAAGTTATGCCTCATAATTAAGGTTGGGGTTAAGGTGACCAATAGATGTATGTACCTACCAAAAGTTCAACTCACAACATAATAGAAGTCAGTATAGTATATCGATTAAAGATTAATATGTTTACATTTTTGTTACATTGGATACTCCATGTAGGATTGCATGGATTGGATGGAATTGGATGGATGAATCGGATATTCCATGTAAACACATTTAATCCACATACTGTAATAAGAGTTTCTTATATTATTGAAAATACTTATTTACCACAAAAATGCTGAAGGCGGAACTTCATCGTGCAAATGATAAAGATATTCGTTAGGAAAACTTCCCACACGAATCGCAAAAATACTCCATATTTATTACCGGATTTTCTGTGATAGGTTGCTTTCCCAAAGGTAATTAATTAACTATCATGTAGGTATGACAGTCCTTACTAGGAAATCCCCGTCCCCATCCTCATTCCAACGAATATTATGACATAAAATCACGATAATTATTAAATTTCGTGGAACGAACACATTTATATTTATGTTTATATTTATATGTTATATTTATATTTATGTCCGCTATATACACAACAAAGTGCTACTGCATTTTATTTACTTTAATATCGGAATATTTCGAGGATCCTGGTCACGATAAACACGAATAGCAGAAATACGACGAATATTGAATTAATCGGCTACCTATTAACCTTTTGTATAAATGCTAAGTATCTGCGATGATAAAAGTTAAAAATCATATATATTACATTTTACCAAACTTTTGCACAGGTTTTGTTAGGTTTAGCAGTGGCCACTTGTGATAGACTCACCTGATTGTCCTTCGCAATTTTTAATAGATCGGTACTGTTAAGAACAAACGAAAAATAATTTGTGGGTACCCAACACGTTCAAAACTACTCTAGATCCTAAGGCATTATGTAAATGAGTTGAAAATTAATTCAAATAATTTTGTTCTAATGTTTGTACCAGACTTACCAGAGTATATTATGGATTTATGATCTACTATTTTTGGGTAGTTAAATTATGTTCTTATTTTTATTTCGCATTTGTTTTCGCAGGTTATACAGAAGAAAATATTTAGCTGTGATGGTAGCCAGCACCTGGATATTTTCATTTGGAGCTCTGATAGCAACATGGCTAGAAAAATGGGGACGATTTGGCTTGGATCCTTCAATCGGATCTTGCTCCATACTTCCTGACCGTAACAACCGCTCTCCTAAAGAATTTCTCTTCGTGGGTGCTTTCATGCTTCCCTGCTTAGCAATAGGCATATGTTATGCTCGAATATTTTATATTGTGAGAGAGGCTGCTAGAAGATCTCGAGCCCCAGGGCGGGGAAGACCGCGAACTGGCTTAGAAGACTCGGCAGTGGGTTCAGCTTCCACAGCGCTTGAACGATCGCCTGGTCAAGAAAATGGGACCAATCATGTTCCACCACCCCGAAGAGCGCTGCTAGCGCCACCCTCGTTACACTGTCCTTCTACCCCAGGACCTGAAAGATCTTCGTCATCCGGTGTCGATACCTTAGATGGACATGATGAGGAAGCGGCTCTAGATGCAAAACCACGAACGCCTAGTGGAGGTGAAACAGCGAAAAGATTGCGACAAGCAGCAGTTGCCTTGAGACGTTCGCCAGCTCCCGTTCGGCCACCAAAACTAACGCCAAAAGATAGAAAGCTGCTCAAAATGATCATGGCTATAATGCTCTCCTTCTGGGTGTGTTATTTGCCAATAACGCTGACGAAGATCTTCAGGGAGTTTACCTCGCATCCAGCAGCCAACATAGCGGGCTACCTCTTGATATACCTTACGACGTGTATCAATCCAATTATTTATGTAGTGATGTCGAGCGAATACCGACAGGCATACAAAAATTTGCTGATGTGCCGTCGAAAAGCGTGACAATCAGCCGGCGACGGTGTCTCCGAAAAGCGCCCGCCGTAAAAATCGTGAATTGTCGAACTTTAATCGCGAAAGTATTAATAGCGTACGTATTGTGCTCAGATAAAAGATGTACTTTGGTCGTTGTAATACGATAAGTAAATGAATCATTCGCGTATTAAGTAATGTAACAATTAAGTATGAAAAGACTTTAAGGATGTTTTTGTTAAATTCATTAAGATTGTAAACCGTCCGGGACTGTGCTAAAAATTAGAAATACCCTCTGAGGCAAATGTAGTTTTCATATTGGCTTCGAAAATTATTTTATTACGCGTTCCAAATTAATACATTTCTGGAATGTTTAATTCCTGTTATAATTCCTATACGTATAATATTAAGATTTAGTGTAAGGTAATAATCTCATATTTATTGTTAAACATAAGAACACTTGAATTATTTATTGTACTAAAATTTTTGATGATATGAATATTAGAATGCAACAAAAGCATTGTTCTTCATTCAGTTACTTAAAACGTTTTCAAGGAGAAAACGTAGACATTTAGATTTAGGTATTTAATCAGTGTCTGAAACATGTTAAGAGCATTCCAATGAGATAGTTTTCGTGTAAAATAGTCGAAGTATTTTTCTTAATAATTCCATGAATGTTGTTTATTAGAAAGAACCATGAATGTTAACTATGAAGCTATGAAACGTTGAACAACAGAAACAGTTTACTATCTATGTCTGTGACAACAAATGTGTAGAATTTGACGCATTCGAACAGGGTTGGGACTGTAGGAAGACGCTGTTATCAATGACGGGCGAGAATTAGTCATCAGGGAAACACGACCGTGAAGCTACCGCAATGACAGAGTATCATTCGTGAAGTATTTACTGTTGACGAGTGACGTGGATCAGTTGAAATGAGTGTTTTAAATAATACGTTATGTGCAGTGCTTAATGGTAACATAAGTGCTTCGAATTCTACTACATATATGAATGGTGCGAAACTGGCGGCAGTTAAACTGTTCCCGGAATACTCCGAGGGTCTGCTTCGGTTTGCTGCAGGATGCTGCATCTTCTTCATGGTGATTGGCATCCCCGGTAACCTGATCACCATCACTGCACTTGCACGTTACAAGAAAGTGAGTAATCGTTAGTTATTTTTTATAAACATAAACGTAATAAGGAGCATAAATTAATAAATTACTTGCACAAGTATACCCCCGCAGTAGAATTCCCTGTGTCGCGGTCGTGGGTGGCATGGACAATACGAATAAGACATCACTATAACACCTATGACCCGAGTACAAATAATTATCTTGTCACAAAATTATATGCCGGCCGGGAATCGAACTCGGGCCCTTCGCTTCGCAGGCAAGTTCTCTACCAAGTAAACTCCAGGGTCGTCGAATAAATTTTATGAATATCACAAAAAAAAAACTTTTTACGATTTATATCTTACAATAATGACATCAACGTCTAATTAGATGTGGGTAGAGCCGTGTCTAAACAGTAGCACTCTTCCTAAATTACCAATCAGTTCTAAGTTATGGGCTTATTAGGTATACATTACCCTAAATTAGATAATCTAACTCGGACTTATTCGTTATTCGTTGTTGTATTACTATAAACTGCAGCTGTTTTTCTGGGTTAAACAGCAATTAATTAGTCACTGAATCAAAAAAATGTCATAAGCCCTTTAGCAATACGCTAGACAAAATCAAATTCATCAGCAATAAACTGCTTGGATTGAATTGGATGTATCGAAATTTCCAAGAAAAATTGTATTTCAGTCTACATAAACATGTATGGCATCTGTACCTACATCATAAAGCAAAACAATTCAATGTAAATAATTTCGAGAAGATTTATTTATGTGACAAATTCATTCCGAAAAAGTCTGTCAAGTTAAGATTTTGTTCACAGATATTTATCGGGTTTAAACTGGACAATTAAAACGTTGAGCTCCTGTTATTAACTTGGTATTTACTACTTGCATTTAGAACAAGGAAAACCAGTAATGCCTACGTAACAACTAGTTATGAATAAATAAATTCTAATGCGTATATTGTACGTACCTTTGTTCATTAATTATTAGAATACTAACGTGTACCCGCAATTTGGTCCGCGGAATTATTTTTAGTCATATAAATTTTTACTTTCCATTTTACTCTAAAAATCTGTAAAATTTGTGTCACCCAAATTTCGAAAAAAATATCGAATGCACAGATTTAGCCCTGTTTTTATATTTAGCACACTTACCTTTAATCCTCGGTTCTGACATCCTTAACAGAGTATTGCTTGTTTCTATGTTTCCAAAATGCGAGTTCAGATTACTGATGTACTGTGTACCTGAGGATCTTTGGTGTTTGGAGCGGAATTATGGATAATTATTAGAGGTCTAAAGAGAAACGCTTTGGTAGATTAGGTACCTATCTACTGGTATTCGTATTTGAACGTTATGCACAGGAAATACTTACCTAATAATTAATTCTGATATCATATTGCCAAAACATTTGGAAGAGTATTTAATAGTTATGTTAATCAGTTTTCTGTTTTTATAATTTGATGTTCATTTAACCTCTATCAATACGTTAGAGGCAATTAATTGACTAATTAGCCATGGATACACGTGACACTTAACACGTTAATTTTCAAGCGAACCGGGGATTTTATTTTTATAGATCTCATTTTCATTAGACACCAAGTGAAAAGTCGCGGCGCAACCCTAGAGAATCACCCGCGTTTTTCATAGCCGATTTTCTCTGAAGGCGTATTCAGTAATCTAATTATCAATATTATATATTATCAGTATTACTCTTCTTTTTATTCTTAGTCCAAATCTTTATTACACTGTACACCCTACCAGCATCTGGTTTAAATTTCCTTCGCCCTCTTCCCAAAGGTTATCTGGAAGAGATCGCTATGTATAGTAAAACAACCATGGAGTATAAAGGTATACATATTGTTGTCACTTTTCAAGAGTTGCTAGACAACTAATCATTGTGGTTATGGATAGATAAAATATGATCAGACAGATATGGTTAAAAGTAGACCTAGATTTGATATTGAAATTTACTGAATTCGATTTGCGTATGATTTTCAAAGAAAAAATAAGTTAAAAATATCTATACGAAAGGTCTTTTACGTCACACATTAAAACTCTAACGTCAGTCCCAAGTAAGTAGACCGCATGACTAGCCTTTGAAAATTATTGTTTACAGAATTACAATTACTCAGCTATAGTTCCCAGTACTTGGTACCGTTTATCAGTTAGGTGTACTTATTTTCATGAGTTACTTGTGCACTCGTCACTCAATGATATGCTTATTTTATCTTTAACCAATTGCATTGGGAACCACAAAATTACCTAAACGTAATTAGGTAATTTAATTACCAAATGATAAGCGAATTTAATGAAATTTGTGCATGTTAAATTATTTGTGATGGGTTTTCTAGTACATGACTGTGTTAAATTACGCATATTACGTTAGCTACAGGTTGATTAAATAATATAAAATAATTAGTTCTCACTTTTCAAAAACAAAGTATCAACCGAAACTATAATGAAAATGATTTTAGACGAAATCTGTTTCGCAAGAAATTCGCAAATAGAATTTTTTATATTGAAATGTTTAATAGGCCTTAGTTAAATATTATGGCATCAATTGTATTGCGCCTTTAACATACATATATAATATACATATAGAATTAAAGAAAGTTTTTTATTCCTGAAATCTCCACTAAGAATGCACTCTCCCAACTGGTGGGAATTGACAGTGTGTATTCAAAAACGAGGTTCAAAAAATCATCCGAATGATAATTTTAAGAATCTTCATTTAAGTACTTATTAGAAGTACTATTATTTCTTCTGTGATTTAACTTAAATTATGTAGTAACTATTTGACAACTCATCGTACGTCGAGTACTTTGACTATGAAAGAAGCCACCTAGAAAGATACAAAGTGTCACCTCACTCATAAACATCATAAACAAGATACAAGGAAACCCGCCTTATTTAATTAAAAAAAAATGAATTCCGTTATAATTAAGTATTGAATACATTTAAAGTCTGAGATAAATTTGATAATCAACCGTTTCTTTTCCAACCAGGTCCACAATGCAACAGCAATGTTCATAATGAACCTGTCGTTATCTGACCTGCTGTTCTGCTGCTTCAACCTGCCGCTGTCTGCCTCCGCGTTCTACAGACGAGCCTGGGTGCATGGCTGTGTCCTCTGTCGGCTGTTCCCCTTCGCCCGGTACACGCTCGTCGCTGTGTCTCTCATCACCGTCCTGGCTATCACCATCAACAGATATGTCATGATCTCCCATCCAAGACTCTATCCGAAGTAAGTTTACGGTACAACGTGGTTTATCACTCGTAGCTTGTAGCGGAATTTTAATAGCTGATTTATAGATAGTTAAGTATTACTTGACTCAGTTTTGGATAAAGTATTTTTAAGGCAAAGTACTAAGCCTCTATGGCATCAATATAATAAAATATCACTTCACGATGAAAATTAAATGAAATGAATAGGTACACTTTATTGCACTTAATAAAAAGATGCAATAGGCGGGCTTAATGCTAATCGCTAACGCAGATTAAGAAGAAGATAAATAATGATCATAATATAATTTATTAAACTATATCTCCTTTCGTAACAAGCATTCATCTTATAATCATTTTCGTATTGTTTTTTCACTGAATAAATTTGGATATTTTATGCAGTAGTATGAATAAATTTAGATATTTTATGTAGGTCTTAAATAATTATAATCTACGATATTCTTGTGTCCATTATTTACATGCTTATTTGTCAACAGGATGTACAAAAGTCGAAATATAAAGTTGATGATAGCAGCCATCTGGATATTCGCAACAACATTATTAATTCCGCCGTGGTTCGAGAAATGGGGCCGCTTCGGATTGGATGTCAATATTGGATCGTGTTCCATCCTACCTGACGTAAGGAACAGATCTCCTAAGACAACACTCTTCTTAGGAGCGTTCATTTTACCTTGCTTAGCAATTATAGTATGTTATACAAGAGTGTTCTGCATAGTTAGAAAATCAACCAAAAAATCTCTTAAAACAAATCAAATTACAAAAGAAAAGGTCACGAGTACAGATTCTGATTCTTCATCCGATTCATCGCGACTGGTCAATTCGATACATGGGATTAATAACATTACGAAAAGTTGTGGTAACTTCCTTATGCCGCCTAGTAACTCTAACTCTAGCGAAGGTTCTGAACTAACAACACTAAAAACTGTTAATACTAATGATGATAATACCAGCGCGATTGGTGAGAGAATGAAAAATAGTCCAAACTTACGTAGGACGGCTTTGAGAAAGTCCATGGCCTTGCTGAAACTATCATTGCCGACGCGAAAAGATAGAAGATTAGGAACGATGATCGTGGCTATAATGATCTCATTTTGCGTGTGCCATTTACCAATAACTGTTACCAAAGTACTTAATGAAATAAGTCCCCGTCCTGGAGTCAGCATCGCTGCGTATTTATTGTTGTACTTATCTTCTTCCATCAATCCTTTAATTTATGTCGTTATGTCAAACGATTACCGTAAAGCTTACAAAAACCTATTCGGATGTAGACGAAGATCGTCACGTAGAAATAACCCTTGTTGAGGCTGACTTTTGATCAACTAACTAATATGAACTAAATCCTTTGTAAATACCTACTAGTCTTAGAATAAATCATAAACTTTTACATATTGTCAATAATATTCATTCTCATTGTAATTACCATTTTAATAAGTCCTAACATCCTATACATTGTATTTCATTCTATATCTAAATCATTTCATTATGTCTTGTCTACTCTTCTGAATCAGAGCGGGTCGCTAGTGACTGAATAAAATATTAGGGTGCGATTGCAAATGAAATTACATTGATTCGAGCCAAAAAGAAAATCTCCAGTATTCCGATACAATGATTGTAAATGGACATACATTGAAAGGATCATTTCAAAGCCATTGCAAATATAAAACGTCTACAAAGATCAATTTTTACAGCATACCATAATATTCTTGGCTGAAGATAATTTACTGTAGACATTTTTAGCATCCTCAACAACATCTGATTGGGTCATTGATTTTAGATACATTCTCAAAAGAGAAGCACACAACCTTTTAGGGTTATGTTAATTGCAGACATTAATTCTTCTTTGATTGATTAATTGATTATTTAATTGACTGTCCAGAATTTCAGAGATCTCGTGTTTTCCTAATGATGAATCTCCTGCGTTTAATAATAAAATTATTAGGCGGGTCTTGAAGGTAGTTCAAATGAACCGCATAGTAGCAAGTTACCTATACCTTAAACATAATTATACTTTACATATACTTTAGCATCAGTAGATATCAGAACGGATACTTTTAAAATAAATTCATATTACGTTTCTAGTTTATGCAAATAATGTAATATATTATTATATGTTTTATAATTGATAAAAAATTTAATTGAAAAGTTGAGAACATAATTCATTGTTTCGTCTACATTCCTCCATTATAGGGCATTTTATTTTTACAGATAATCACTAGTTGATTATATAAAAATCAATTAAATATATACTTAATATATTATTATGTGTATTAGGATTTGTATCATATAATTGACAAATAAAAATTCCGCTAAAATAATTTACTCGTAACCTACAATTATTTTGTGGTAATAAATTGTCTACGCCCAATCAAAGGTCAAATCTACACCAATTTAACTGAACACTAAGAAAAGAAGACGTTGTGTCAATTTAGTTAACTCATTATGAATTGATTTATAAATTAAACAAAATGTAGGCTTTGAGCTGATCTCGTCATTAATTTTCTTTCTGAGACAATATTGCCTTTTTGCTCCAATAATAATAAATTGGATTCCAATTGATCGTTTATTCAATAAAAAGTTAAATTAAAAATGGATATAACACCCAATTGTAGAAGACTGGGACTATAATTAAAACAGGCTTATATACATTTTTTATTGAATCAACAAGAGTTTAGGTATTTACTTACTAAACTCAAGCAAACACCAGTGCTTAGAACTAAAAGTGTTTTGTCTTTTATTTTACTTTGTTACGAAAGATTGTTAACAATATTAAAAAATTGTTCAATGTTTAATTGTAATGTTTAATTGCATTGTAAAAATACGTACATCATGTTTTGAATATAATTGTATTGGTGTGGAGAAAACAAAGCTAATAAGTGATAGAATAAACATCCTATTTAAGAGGATCGATTTTCGTCAACCTGTTTATAATGCCATCTATTATCAAAAACCACTACTAAAAGTCATCAACCTTGCATGCGAAGTTCTACTCCTTATCTAATAATATGAAAAACAGATGTGTGGCTGAATTGATTAATGAGATATTACTTAATTATATCTTATTTTCTCACTTTGGACTGTATAGTATATAATGTTATGTTATATAAATTTTAGATAATCACACCATACATTGTAGCGTACCTACTACCGTACTACGTATCTATACTCCATGCGATTTGCAGCCGAAACAAATGTAAACAAACCATTGAAATCGTTTTATAGGATTTTTTACCAACTGACATGAATTTGTACACTAAATGCGTTTTATTTAGACAAACTACTCAATAAGGTATTTGTGAATTCTTAAATAAATACATATTGATCGATAACAATTATAAATGCCGAGTAAATGTGGAAACAAACAAAATTAAATAACACTGTCATCATTCAAACACTTTGCAATGATAATCTTATTTCCAAGAAGCGATTTGAAACTTTTAACATAATGTACTATTTTGTTTTAGTGAGTAGTTTGTCCAAATAAAACGCATTTGGTGTACAAATTCAAGTCAGTTGGTGAAAATACTAGAAAACGATTTTAATGGTTTGTTTACATTTGTTTCGGCTGCAAATCGCATGGAGTATAGTGCATGTATTCTGTTGTGGTTACGATTTCATGATACCTAATAATACAAATTAGGATGCGTAAATGTTAGAAATTAATAGGTATTTAGTCAGTGGTACAATATCAATGTGTGATACTATTGTATGTAATTGAATCAAAGACATGGCTGCCGTGTTATCTTTGATCAACTAAGGTGCTGTTTTGGACAAGTTATGAATGATAGGCCAGGCGTTCATTCTTAAATTAAATGGAATGAACTGAATGAGATGTGGGTTTGAACTCGTTATAAGTATAATTAGTAGGTATAGTCTGTCTAGTAAGTTATGTAATTTCAGAGTAATGAGTTTTTAATTTCATAAAGGCTCCTATTACTTCGGTTAGATAATTATATTTTGTTTTTAATTTGTTCACTAAGACCAGGGGTATTCAAAATAGATTATTAAAAACACACATACAAGCGTATAAACATAACGTTAATAGAGAAACCTATAATTTATGAATTCACACATAGGTACCTACAGTCGACAAAAGAATTAGGTATGCAGGGCATGTTTCTAAAACCCTTTGTAATGTTTAACATTACAAATTGTTAACGTTATTATCATCAATGTTAAATCATACCTTATGCATACAGTTATCATTTAACATTGATAAACAATATGTATTGACAAACAGTCTAGTCAAATCAATAATTACTGAATGTTTTAGAATCGTGCCCTGCATACCTAGTTCTTTTGCCGACTGTACATATACGAATACACACACATTCTAAATTCAGAAATCAAAAATATATTTTTAAATTCGGTTGTTTAAATTATTGGCCTTGTTATAAAGCTAAATAAGACTAAGTTCATAGTCCATAGTCCTAAGCACTTATTATGGTGAACGCACATAATTATATCGGACCGTCCGCGCGCGGACGCACTGCATTTGTATGAAATAATGTGAGAGCCCGATGCGGATGACATATGCCACATATGTCATCCGTATCGGGCTTTCATATGATTTCATACAAACGCGGCGCGTCCGGCGCGTACGCTGCGGGCAAATGTGCGTTCACCATTAAACTAACTATACGCATTGTTAAATGTTATTAAAACTTATGGGTTAAATAGATGACACAATATATTCAGGAAATCAATCTTAAAGGCATAATTTTTTATGAGTATGTATATGATAATGATAAATAATACGATTGAGGGATAAATGAAATTATTATTTAATGAGCAGTCACTTGTAAAATACTACAATAATAACCAAAGATTCACGTTATTACTAAAAATTAAGAATTAATGTAATAAGTATTATAAGAATTTGCAAAAAAAAAACATAATAATATGTAAATAAGTATTTGTAAACTTTAAGTCTACCATGAAGCAAGTTCCAAGCTTCCAAAACTCTTTGAAGCAACTTGCTTCATGGCGCAGCGGTGGTTGGACCGCCATTAGTCAAATCCCACCTCGGGGATACGTACAAAGGATCTGAATAACGTCCAAATCTGGAGAATGGTACATAATTAGAACTTCTACGGTAGGGTAGAAACCCTACCTATATGGTAATTCTCGAATCTCATCAATCTCAGTTAATTAAACAAAGAAATAATTACAACCAATACGATTGTAACATAAAGGGCTATGGTTATCTTAATAAATAATTAAGGTAACCATAATTTATTATCTGTTGACGTAGTTTTTAACTATGTCATCCGAGAATTACTATGTACGAACGAATCCTATCTTCTTATTTGAATAAGTATTTAAATAACATGGAGTATAGAGGTACCCCTGTCCTCCATATCAAATAGTTAATACATAAATGTATTCTAAATACTCATATGTTTTAAAGTTCTTATTGGAATGAAAATCACAATGTTTAAAGCGGATGTATTTTAAGTCAATAATAGTTTAAGGGTCTTAATTGTATCAAAGTTTTATATGGATCTGATAGAATAATATGGTTACGTATGTTAATGTAATATGATATTTTGTAAAATACTCTATTCTCTTGTAGTGCCCAGAAACTCAATGAAATAATATACTGAACTTTGTACATTTTCATATAATTTGCATAAATGTTAATTTTATTTGCATTATAGTTGTTTGTTACACAATATTAAGAACTAATATTAGAAATAATAGAATATCAAAAGTAATTATCTTTATCTTTGCAGTAAAATCCTGCTATTTCTTAAAGTGTACCTAAATTACGATTTTGTTTACTTTAATTGTGTCATTTAACTGTGTAGTAAAGTCACACAACCAATTGGTACCAAAGAACCAATCTACTGGGGCCACGCTGTCCCACGAGCCATTGTACTTACCAAAGATGTAATTAAAATAAAATAAATTAACATGTTCAATTTTACTTTGTTTTAATTCGAACCTTACACTTACTACAATAAAATAGCAGTACTGGAGTTCTTCTTCGGTTACAATTTCATTACATAAATGCGACGGAACTGTGTTAAATAAATGTAAAATCCTATAGTAGGGTCGATTGCAGCCGATACAAATGTAAACAAACCATTAAAATCATTTTCTAGGATATTCACCAACTGACATGAATTTGTACACCAAATGCGTTTTATTTAGACAAATTACTCGTTAACGTATTTGTGAATTCTTAAATAAATACATATTGATCGATAACAATTATAAACTCAAGTAAATATGGAATACAAACAAAATTAAATAACGTTGTCATCATTCAAACACTTTGCAATTACAATCTTAATTCCAAGAAGCGATTTGAAATCTTTAACATAATGTACTATTTTGTCTTAATGAGTAGTTTGTCTTAATAAAACGCATTTTGGTGTTACAAATTCATGTCAGTTGATGAATATTCTAGAAAACGATTTTAATGGTTTGTTTACATTTGTATCGGCTGCAAATAGACCCTACTATAGCTTACGTTATCCTAGTTTTTATTCCATATTTAGATACTACTTTTGCGTTGCAAATGCGAAAAATCCGCATTAAATGAAACATCCGCTTTGAGCGCTGCGTATTATTTGACAGATAAAGTGTATCCGATTGCCAACCGTCATTTATTTTATTTATGTATATTATATTAACCGAACTATTGCCACAAAGTATCGTTAGTTCAGTGCTTTGTACCAACCGAACTACTGCCGCTAGATGGTGAGAATAAAGTTACCTATTTAATTATTGTCCAGTGGATCAAACGCTAAATAAACAAACAAAGTGTCCTTGATTCCACTTATTCCATATGTAATATATTTTCCCTATATTCCATTTACATACAAATTTCCACCAGGCTTTTCTAATAATCATAAACATACTAACTTATGTTGCGCTACTACAGTACATTGTTACATATTTCACCCCCTTATTCATAACACAAGCAAAAGAAAGTTACAAAGTGTTTTGTATCTTTCACTCTTATGACAAACGATAGACAAAACATACTTAAACCGGATTAAAAAATATTATTTTGGATAAAATTAAGATTATTTTAGGTGCAATACGGCCGAGACGTATCTTGGCGCGTCTGAACATAGGCTCTGCGAACTTTAGCGCATGTAAGACAAAGATCTTGCTTGGCGCGTCTGAACTTCGTGCAGAAGGCTGCGCAGTAACATAATTCGGCAATGCTCGGTACGCGGCGTATTATGTCTCAGTCACACGTTAGCATATTCGTGTCTCTATCTCTGTCTTACATGCGCTAAAGTTCGCAAAGCCTATGTTCAGACGCGCCAAGTTACGTCGGCCATATTGTACTAACAGGATTAAGTTGTACCGTTTGACAAAACCTTGTTCGTTGTTCAGCAGAATGCACCGCAGGGGTGGAAGGCCTAGAGCCTCCTAAACCCTGAAATGTACTAAACTTGAATGTTATGTACATAAATGTGTTATAAAGTCAAATTTAACAACAAATCACCCTACCGAGCGTAGTTCCACAAAGTCGTTACAACTCTTACCTTTTGCACGATTTGACCCAGAAAATTGTAATGTTTCACATAATTATGTCGACCCTAGTGGATGCTACCGGTGAAGTTATTCGAGTTAGGAAACAGCTTTTGTATGTCTGGTAACGACTCTTTAAGCCACGATTTACACAGTACTTATTCACATAAAATTTAACTATACCTACATTAAATAAGGTGTTTACAGTTTACACTTAACAATAAGGTATTTAGAACATAATTATTAACACTGTGTGGAGAGTAACACTGGAGTTTCTTTGTAATAGATCCAGCCTTACTAGTGGCGAGCAATTAGGTGGTCCAGATGATGACGTTACCTATATTATGCCAAACATATTTTTTTAATGGACAGATGGCCCTATCGGTTTACAGTTTCATGCAGACGGAATACCAAACATAAATATGAGTTTAGCATAGATAAATAAATAATAAAATAAAGATAAATAATAATATAAATAATAAACGCTAACACACTTATACCCCCGCAGTAGGTTTTTACCTGTGTTGCGGGTGGCATGAACGACACATATAACACATCACAATAACACCCATGACTTGAGTACAAATATTTATCTGTCACACAAATATCTGCCCCGGCCGAGAATCGAACCCGGGACCCCTCGCGTCGTAGGCAGGGTCGCTACCAACTAGGCAAAAAAATGTGCTGATTACACATTTAAACGAAAGATTATGCAACAATTGTCAAATACTTAGTGTTAGCGTGCTTTCTATTATTACAGTGTAAAGTACCCTTGGGGCTATTATTTTGTACTTATTGTGAATATAAGTATGGTGTTGACTAAAATATACTACTAACATCAGTCGCCACTTGGTGGCGCCAGTGAGCATATTGACGACATTGATGTCGACGTTAGAGCATAGAACTGAGGAATCGAGACATTCGCCATTCGACAGTCGACCTGGATGGTCGCATGCAAACCCGAGGCAAAGGTTACTTCTCTGTTGAAGTCTGTGATTTTAGTGATAACTTATTTTGTGATAAACATAATGGAAAGTGTGATTAAAATAATTGTGAAATATCGTCGTTTTATTGGGCCGAGCCTACAGTTCAGAAGAAGGGATGGACAGATAGAAGAATCTCTCGCCACGCCCCAAAGAGATAAAAACGTGAGTATTTTATTATTTTTTCCTGATGACACGTGCTGAATTTAGGAAAATGGAGAACTATGCGATTATTTTTGAAGGTTAAATGTCTAGCCACGCCACAAAGAGGTGAGGTGAAATAAAAATGTGAGTAATTTTTTTTTCTCTCTTTCTTCTGATGACACGTGTCGAAATCGGAAAAATGAAGAAATATAATGGTTTTTTTTTCTAATTTGCGCTTGCTCTTCAATATTTTTGTCTGTCCGATAACGGATGCGAGTTGAAAGTCAGATTTTATTGTGTGCAGTTGATCATAATATATGTAAATAGAAAAACAACAAACACCATGAAAAGTGTACTAAACAGATGCTTTATGTATGTGGCAGCCATTGCATAGTAAGTTATTATTGAGCAGTCAAGGCTTAAGGACGTTGCGCACGCGCTTCACATGTTCAGGTGGAACGTTGGTTAAAAAGTAATCGTTCCGTATCCAAGTGATCCGTTAATATTATAACTAGTAATTGTTGATTTTGTAATCTGTATATGAATGTCTTTTGAATCTACGATTTATTTTCATTATAATGAAGGCCTGATCCCCTCACCCGCCTACCCACGTAAATAATCATGGATACGCAAGAAGACACCGATGCGCCTTTTATTTAATAAAGAAGGGAGGAAAACCAATAAAACTTCCAGGTTATTAAGTAACTTTTATTAGCTAGACTAGAACTGATAATACAAAAGCCTACCTTTTATTATTAGCCACTGAATCAATGTATCAAATTGAATGATAAACGAACTGTGAAACAAGCATCCAAAATATTGCCCCGCTATGATGTGGCGTCTTTTATAGAGTACATAATTACATATTAAGTTTCCTTCAATCCACGGCCAACAACGCGCTTGAGCTCCCTCCATGTCCCGCGAATACATCAATAATTATCAACCTAATAGTTAAATGGGTACTGTAATGCAATGTAAGAATTTTGGAAGCCAAAGATTAAATAAACACCAAGATATATTTCTTACAGGATTTTTTTTATTACTTGAGTATTAGCTAAAGAGGTCACCCAATACAATATTATGTGTATGGTAGTTTCAACTTGATGATACTCTGAAGAGATGGACGTGATGGTAAATCATGAGATGGACAATACAATTATTCTGCCGTTATTGAGTCTCCTTGACTTTGAGATCGTTTTGCTTTATTTTGTTGAGCTAAATTTAACCAAGTGGTGGGTTAACTTTATCTATATACTGGCTGCCCGGACGGACTACGTTCTGTCAACGGTTGTTTTTTATTATTTTGAGATATCTATGAGCTATCCTATCTTTCAGGTTGGATCGAACTACACACGATGTGCAAATTTGATTGGGAGTCCGTTGCGGACGGACGGCGTGACACGTGATTTATATATATTAATATTATATAAACCGCAAAAAATGCTTGTACGGATGTCTTCTATATCCTTTGAAACCATTCAACTGATCTTTCCAACTTCAAAATGGTTTCATTTGAAACGCAGCGAAGATGGTTTGAGACCATTAAAATTATTATTAAGCATTAGGCACATTTTCGATTTCCGACTTTTCCTTTATACAATATTTAGCCTAGTGGAACACGCCGGGTATCCGCTAGTTTCTCATAAAACAATTGACACATATGAAATCGCAACATACCAACCAATATAGCAAATCCGAAAATGAACATGCGGGTAGTTACACAAAAATCTTTTGCTGTCATCAAAGAAACTTTCCGAATTGTTGGTGGATAAGAAAGAAAAATGACGTGCATTAAGTATATTAGTGATACCTACATGGATAAATGATTTTGAATTTAATTTTTGATCTTTGATGCTACTCCGTAATGGATCTTCTCGAGTCATGATATTATGCACAATAGACGAGCTCGATTTTATTTAATACATATTATAATATCTTATATAAAAAAATCTAACAGAAATCTCGTGTTACGGAGTTTGTGGTGTGTTTGCATTATACAGTCACATTAACCAAGCGCTTGTGCCGCCTTTCAGATCAATTGGACACTGGGAAGTAAGTCAAGTTAACCTTAACTTACAGGATTTGATTAGACACCGGATAGTTGAAAGTGTTGAAATGAAATAAAAGCTTGTTATAAAATAACGGGTTGTTGAGGTAAGACATGTAGTACTATTATCTATTCTGTGGTAAGACATTTTTTTTGTATTTTTGTTAGCAAGCCAAGAGGATTACTTGAGATGGTTTCTTGTGATATCTATTTGATTTACGTAACTAAGGTACGTTGCAGAATAAGATACAATGAATGCACACTTAAATGACTACCGTATTCAATTAATTCGGTTATCATAATGGCTTCTGTGCGTTGCACGCCAAATACGAGCTTAGATGGCTACTCTGGAATATTTTGGTGATTCCCGTTGGATGTTACAAGTATTGTTTTTATGGGTTTTGGTTATGGCGATGCCGCGATGTTTATTGTGCTCACTGTACAGCGGTACAATACGTATAATTGACTACTCAACGGATTCAAAGAACTGGAAAGCGATAGTGACTGAGATTAACTAAACCATGTATTATGATTACAGATTTCTTTGTGACAAGAGATTGCCGGACTGCGGTCGGGATTCTACGGTAATTGATTTAATTATGGAGCCTAATCACACATGAGATGTGCCCTACGTGCGTGCATTGCTCTTCTAAGTAGTTACAAGGTAATGTAAAGACATTAGTGATATTTTATAATGCTACACACTCATAGCCCCACAGCAGTATGTGTAACAGTGTGTAATGAGTACCTTGGACGGACTGAGACCAGCAACTCAAACTTATTTAAATGTACGCTTCACTGGAATTAAACCCAGGACATGTGGCGCGACAGGCGGTGGACCGTAAAAAAAATTAATAAATAAAGGCTTGTAAAAAAAAAATAGACATGACATGAACTTCTTCTTCCTACTCTATCGAACCGACTCCAACGAAATTTTGTGAATGTATATGGTTAGTTCTAGGTTGAAGAGGATAATATTGACCCGATAGATGGCATTTAACGATAAGAGCGATTCGCGGAGCATCGGGCAAACTTTTAGAGACATATAAATTGAGTTTAAACCATTTGCAATTATTGTTCAATGTGATGGAGTATGGATCTATATGTGTGATGTGACAAGTGTTTCTGCTATGAAACATTGAGGTATCAAACAGGCTTCAAAGCCAAAGCGAATAGAATGGGAATACGCAATGCGACATCCGTTAATATTATGTATATCAACGAATTATATAGATTTATTTGATGATCATAATTATTTAGTGACTTGCAGTCGAAGAGGGAATTCGTCATAGGAATATCCATGTCTAGGTACTATGTACATAAATATTATGTACATAATTATTATGGTATTATTTGTCATAATATCATATTGATATCCTTTTCCCTTGGAATGCGATTATAAAACCTGGTCAACTAAAATTACTAGACTACTTATCGGGCTATTACTATCCTGGTGGACGATACAGACAGGTAGTACAGATTTTCTTACAGGAGTTTAGGGTTATTTTTCCCTATAATGAAGCGATTATTCAAAAGGAGTGATGAATATTGACATGAACCATTTTATTGGATGATTTGATGTATTGTTGTTAGTTTTTCGAGCATTGAAAGTAATGGAATTTAAGATTTTTTATTTATTGATATTATTATACAAGTAGGAGTACGTACTACTGTACTAGAAACATTTTATCTGAAGAGTAATTTCTTTTGTTACATAAGCGCCCACTTATTCTTAATCTCCAGATATAAGTAAAAAAATATAGGAATATACTATTGATTTTTAGTTGCTTTGTTTCTAACGTTGCTGGAGACTGGACTGACAGAATACAGTTTAACATGTATCCCTTTTTAATGATAAACATATACCCTGATTCCTAAATAATGACTTGACGATATTATATCATGGAGTGCTTATGATTTATGTCTATTTGCGTTGGTGTATGAATTCGCACTTATACAGTATTTATAAGTTTCAGATTGAATATATACATCGGCGTCAGGGGGTACTGCGACAACACTGAAAACCACGATACTGACGAAATTCGATGAAAAACGATTAAGCACCTGGAGACCACCGGCACCAGATAGCTCTGGTAAAGAACATGCAGTAAGTGAATTGAATCGAGTTGAATTGAATCAACTTGAAACAAATCGAGATTGATCGAATCGAATTGAATCCAATCGAGTTGAATCGAATCGAGTTGAATCGAAATGGATTGAATCGAGTTGAATCGAATTGAGTTGAATCGAATTGAGTTGAATCGAATTGAGTTGAATCGAATTGAGTTGAATCCAATTGAGTTGAATCCAGTTGGGTTGGATCCAATTGAGTTGAATCCAATTGAGTTGGATCCAATTGAGTTGGATCCAATTGAGTTGAATCCAATTGAGTTGAATTGTTGAATCGGAGAAAATTGAAATGAAGCAAATTGAAATGAAGTTAATCGTAATGAAGCTAATCGTAATGAAGCTAAATCGATATGAAGCTAATCGATATGAGGCTAATCGATTTGAGTCTAATCGATATGAGGCTAATCGATGTGAAGCTAATCGATATGAAGCTAATCGATATGAAGCCAATCGAAATGAAGATAATCGAAATGAAGCTAATCGAAATGAAGCTAATCGATATGAAGCTAATCGAAATGAAGCTAATCGAAATGAAGCTAATCGAAATGAAGCTAATCGAAATGAAGCTAATCGAAATGAAGCTAATCGAAATGAAGCTAATCGAAATGAAGCTAATCGAAATGAAGCTAATCGAAATGAAGCTAATCGAAATGAAGCTAATCGATATGAAGCTAATCGATATGAAGCTAATCGATATGAAGCTAATCGATATGAAGCTAATCGATATGAAGCTAATCGATATGAAGCTAATCGATATGAAGCTAATCGATATGAAGCTAACCGATATGAAGCTAATCGATATGAAGCTAATCGAAAGGCGTCAACTGAATTGCATTAATTGAAATGGATAGAAATGAATGATATAATTTGAAATAAAATGATGAATTTGATGAACGATAGGAGACAAGACGATAGGAGACAAGACGAAATGAGACAAGACGATAATACGAGACTAGACGACATGACTAATACTTTTCAGGACCCTACGAAACAGACAATATTTGATGAAAAGATACACTTATTACCACCACCGGAGAGCTAGAGCAACGGTGAGAAAACTGAGATACGTTCCGGCGGTGAGCTTGAGCGACGACCGATGCGTATGCGATATCACCACTGTAATGATATGGTTCACTGAATTTCTCAGACGGTGAGCAAGAGCGACGTCTGAGGTGCTGCCAAAATGACAGTCCGAGCTATGAGCCTGAGGGTTTAGTGAACCAAGTGGAAAAGCTTGGTCGTGACGGACGGTGTGGTGAGCTTGAGCGACACTCCCCATCGCGGCCAAGTATGAATTGAGAGATGGATCTGATCAGAGAAGAGAGCCAAGTAAGGAGCATGACCGACGCATGAAGACGTCCCACGCGGCAAGGTAGCTAGCGATTTGAACACGTACCGCAACCGTAAAGGTTTGATAGTAGGTAGCTCTAACAATAATAGTTATTATAGACTTATTAAGCCATTTTATAGATGTTATGAAAGGTTTTTCTGGGTCGAGTAGCCACTGTGTGGAGAGTGTAACTATATAGCTTCGGTATGATCATCGATTCATGTAACAAGGTTGAAATATCCGTAGTTATAATAATACACAACTTTCATTATTAGTAGTCAATTTTTTGCTTGATTGAAAGAAAATTTGAAATGTTGTGTTATTTCCCATTATTCAGTTAATATGACCCTAATATTAGATCTTAGCAGAATAGTGTGCAAAGTTTACTTCATAGAATACTCATTAAAAGTTTTATATTTTTACATATTGAACATACTCGTAGATGATTACGATGAAAGTCATTAAGTTGAAAGTATAAAGTACCTATTGAACCTGAAAACGAAAATGAATATCGAAATAACAATTGTAATATATGACCGCTCTTACGAAATAAAGATTTTTATAGATGTATATTATGATATCGATCAAGATTTTTCTTATAGATTTATATCAAGTGTATGATATCGATTTGATCATATTATATTTAAATTTTTTTTCGATGGCTCAAAAATTTATTTGAGAAGGATAGTAATTGTTCTTGGGACACTATTATTAAGATCTATTAGTTTTGATTAATAACACAGTTGTGATCAATATATTTATGAAAACTCATTTTCATATAGATACAGGCATAGCAATATTAGCATTTATCATAATTTCTTGGATTGTTTAAAACTTTGATGGAGAGCACGTTTAGATGATGATTGTACAGTATTGAATGCAAAATATAATGTGTATCACGTACGAGGACGTACGAAAAGTCAGATGGCCGAGCTGTTAGCGTGCTTTCTATTATTACAGTGTAAAGTACCCTTGGGGCTATTATTTTGTACTTATTGTGAATATAAGTATGGTGTTGACTAAAATATACTACTAACATCAGTCGCCACTTGGTGGCGCCAGTGAGCATATTGACGACATTGATGTCGACGTTAGAGCATAGAACTGAGGAATCGAGACATTCGCCATTCGACAGTCGACCTGGATGGTCGCATGCAAACCCGAGGCAAAGGTTACTTCTCTGTTGAAGTCTGTGATTTTAGTGATAACTTATTTTGTGATAAACATAATGGAAAGTGTGATTAAAATAATTGTGAAATATCGTCGTTTTATTGGGCCGAGCCTACATTAGTTTGAATTATAATTAAAGCTTAAATATTATAAATTATAAATAAAACTGCTCTGCTCGGAGCTACACTCGCGTTTTCAGATCAGGGTCTATAATCTGTGTGCTAAATTTTATTTATATCCCTTCAGTAGTTTTTGCTTGAATGAATAACAAACATTCATTTTACGACCAACGTTTTACCATTCTCTATCACCGAAATTGTGAAAAATGAAAATATATCTATTCAAAATCTTAGAATCTAAAATATTTCAGAAATCAGGTCCTGAATACCTATTGCTAGATTATTCTATTCCACCTCGGACTTGACCAGTTTTTTGCCAAACGCTAATGAAAAACCAAATGGCCAGTAAAGCGGTCAGTGTCGCCTATGAAAACGACTAGACATTATTTGTGTGACACACGCTGTTGCTAAATTCATTGTCTTATTATGCCTACGGGAACAAGTAAAAAGTTGGAGATAGGATAATTGCCTGAATCTGATATAAATGCCGTTTAATAAATTGCGTGATTTTTGTTCACGCAATTTATTACTTGAGCTTGATATTATTATTAGAGCAGTGATAGCCTAGCGGTTAGAACGTTGGTCTCCCGAATGAAGGGGCCTGAGTTCAAAACGCACCTCTAATTTTCAAATATTATTACACAATATACAAGAAGTTAATTATCACTTGCTTCGGAGAAGGAAAACATCGTGAGAAAACCTGCACACCGGAGAGTTCTCCATAAAAGTTCTCAAAGGTGTGTGAAGTCTACCATTCCGCACTTGGCCAGCGTGGTAGACTATGGCCTAACACCCCTCACATTGTGAAAGGAGACCCCGAGCCCAGCAGTGGGACAATTATGGGCTTTGCTTGCTTTGTGATTTTTATTTACAAAAATACCAACCTACTGCATTGTTCCCTTAACATTATGGGGGTTAATCATTGAAGTATAATGTCATAGAACAGACATCTCGAACAAAATTTGTGTCCCGCCGGGAGGTTCTATTTTCAAAATTGAGCCCCCGTTCTCCTTTCAAAATCGAACGAATCCATTGAAAATTGAAGCCGATCGGCGCCAATTTATTGGGACATTGTGTTCGCGGTGTCGGTTCTATATGCTAGTAATAATACTTCAATGGGGTAAATATGGAAAAATTGATAACCAAGTAACATTCATGTTAGGTATCGTATTAGTAACATAGATAAATATTTATATTACACTTTGTTTTATAATATGTTAATTTTAAATAATATTTACAATATATAATAATTATTTACTTAGTTAGGAAAAATTTTAGTCGTACAAGAGAAACTTTACATGAGTTCTTCATTTCTTATCAGACCACTCATATTAAGGAAAAGGGCAAACCACAATTTGTTGAACGTGCCAAGTATTCATAATTATACAAACGTCATGACGTCATGACAGAGTTAGTACATAATTTATTGATTTCAGTAAATAAGTTATAGGTTTAGCCAATATGGCTACCAAAGAAATCAAAATAATTTTATGATACTCGTACCTTCAACCGGAGTTACTGAATTTCAGTGTAACTTTAAACTCGATATTTTCTTTGGCGGGACTTGACTTCAACAAAAGTAAGTTTGGGAAGCTTGCTCACTTCGGCTCGCTGAGTTGTGAGCACTTTATAATATACTTTTTAGTATCTAATTCATAACTCTTTTCCGGAAAAATCTTCATAAATAATCTATTTGTCGGAAATTAATTATTTCAAGTCATAAAATTTAACGTCAAGCCGGAACTAGCTTGGGTGTATTCGGATGTTGAAGATGGCAGCACCGTGCAAATTTTCTACTGCCATTTGAGAACACGCGGTGGCGGGAGTAACAGAGGACAGCTATTGACTTGCCAGCCGCCAATGGGCACTCTTTAGACAGCCTCCGAGCTGAGCGGACATCTAGAGCAGAACGTCTTAATATGATGGCCAAATTTAATTTACATGAGCATTGCACAACAAAGTACTATGTGTACTGATGGACTACGATCGAGCAGGTACGAGTATTACGTGTGTTGACCAGTCAGTCAGTCGTGCGGTATGCCGGAGCCAGCGAGAAGTGCACGTGGACTGTTTTCTATGCACAGTCACACCCTTCGCGAAGAGTAGCACTCATGCGGCTGTGATGTTTCGCTTCTGATGAGATAGATCATGGTGCCAGCGATTGGCGGATTGATCACGCGGGTTTTGGTAAGCGCGAGGCGTGGAGCCGAGATGGCTGTGAGCGTGCAAAACGACGTGTGAATTATAGTTGGTTATCCAGAATGCAGCACCGCGATGTAAATCCGACTTCACCGCGTTCCATTATTATTAGTCCAAGATCTCACAGGCACTAAACGATTTCATCAGTATTTGCGTTTAAAGCGTCTGACAATCCCTCTGGTTCCCTCTGGACAATCTCTACTTTCTAATGGTGTATAAAAAATATAAACTACTATGGTAAATGTTCTTGTCCATGTCCTTATACTTAGCTGAAAGTCACGCATCATGGCATGTGCGTCTCTTTATTTGGTATTTCTCTACGTGATTGAATCCGTAATAATGAAATCCGTAGACGAACAAGGCAAGGGTTATTGACCTAGCTTACCCAGTCTGTCGAATGAAGAACTAAAGTAACAAGAGGCAGGCCTCATAGTTCGAAGGACCAAAAACCTACGAGAACATTCTTAACTTTCTATTCACGATAAGAAAGTCTATACCAAATTTTCAGAATACATTTATTCCTTAAGAAAGTTCCTCTAACAAAGTTTTTATATTTTGTTTGGAGAAGAACCAAGGTTATTAGTGATCTTCGTCAGGACTTGACCAAGCTTAGTGCCGAGGCATTAATTTGTCACTGTCTAAAGTTACGCTTAACTGTAGTTAATCTAAAAATTATAGGTAGTAGATAAGTATAACTATAGCTCCGTTTTCGCAGATGACTTTTGCACGTTCATAAGAGGTCCACTTGACTAATTTAGCTAAGTATTTTTGGAGTAAAGTATTTGTATACAAGCCGAAAAAGCATGACTTAAGTGCGAGTTAATATAACACGACCTTTAAAATAGTAAGATACGTCTTGTGACTTTAGTTTATTAAAACTGTGGAATAATAGACTACGTTTCGAAATTTCAACGATTAACAATCTGAAATGGCACCAAAACATGAACATGAATAACTTAAAATAAATGTGAAAGAAATAAAAATATATGATTTTATAGCATGGCTTCAGCGAATCAACGTAAATCAAAAGAGTAAATTAGATGTAAACGTTAAGTTTCCAAAAGTTTTGGGTCGTCTGGGAGAAATTGCTTATAAGTTATAAGGCACCCATTGTATTGTGCCTAAGTATTAGTGTTTCTTATGTATTTTCTTTTCGTGGTGGTGGATAAAGTGATAATAAACTGTAGCGGACTGTCGCTATTACAGGCTACTTTTTGAGATTATTCTCAGTTTTTGTTTTTGTGTCATAAGTTTTTCTATGCATTATGATTGCGTAATGTAGGTATCTTAACTTACGTATTACGTACATAAATAATTTTTACTGTTATCGTTATGTTATATTTATTAGTTTACTTAAATTATTTAATTTTGTTACGGCCTCCGTAGTTTCAAATATATACATAGAATGGAAAAAAGATCGATTTTATTAGTGTTCGTATTTTAAAAGTTCATAGAATATCTGGGCATTTTCGCCAAAAAGTGTACATTTCTTAAATTGTTGGATTTTTATTTTTTCTTAAAATTATTACTATTTTTTTAATAAAACTGTATTGTTATGTTATTTTCTTGCCAGAAAATATAATAAGGTGATAAAATACTAACTGAAAATAAAATTACAGGACATTTTCTGCCAGGCGGAACAATAAATTGTTCAATTCCGTGACCAAATACAAATGACACTATAAAGGTATTTAAACACAATTTTGGTAAAATTAATATTTAATTAGGTTCATTAGGGATACAGGAATATATTAATAAAAAAAAACACAGTAAATTCATCTTTAAAAGTAGTGTTAGCATGTCATTTACCTACATTCCGTTACTGTTTGGTCATTTTACTTTACATTTTTGTCTTTTAAAAGCAAAAATACCAAACAATCTAAATCTTAGTATTTTTAAAGAGAAAACAAAACTATTCCTTAATTTTATAAAATAAAATAAATAATTTTTCTTGGAAAAGCAATTAATAGTAGGATATTTTATTTTTCCTTTTTTGGGGACAGTCACGGAAAAGAAAGCTCGAAATAATGGAATGGAAAGCAAGGTATCAGACACACACAGTCTTAATACAACGCCCCGAGTAGGCGGCAGAAGACTTTTAACCACTGAACTATCATAAAATTAAATTGATTATAAAACTATAGTATACTTACTCATTACATAAGTATATTTCATTCATTTTCAAGGTCACCTTAAAAAAAAATGTTTTTTTTTTTTTGTTTTTCATGTTTATTTGGCAAAATATTGATTTTACAGAAAAATATTTCCTACAAAAGTTGAAGCTCATTAACAGATTGATATTTTATATACAATATATTTTTCTTGTAGAGCCAGTGGTTTGGGAGAAAAATGAAAAATTCGTTCCACATAATTTCTAAAAATTTATCAGCGTGTTGAAATACATAGGTATTCCATAACAAAAATTAAATCATTCCTGGGTATGGGCTAAAAGAAGTTTATCCATATTAATATCTATTGATAAGATTATCCTTTTGTGAAATCTTATAAACAAGCGGGCCGGCTTCTGTCGCCTTTTGATACACCCTAATATGCCAGCGTGGGATCTATATTTGTCACCCCAATTTAAGCGTCGTAAAAGCCGACCCAATACAGAAACAAAACTATTTTTATATATAAAGTTTCCGAATTTAACTTTTGCCGCAATAAAACAGTTCATATAATAATCTGACAGCAATATTTTTTATTTACAAACCATATTAAACTCAATAAAAAATATTTGAAGTAGGTAGGTACTCAACCCAATTGCCACAGTGTAGCATTAACTTTATCTATTCCATCCCGTTACTTTTCCCTTCCACATAATACGTTACCACTAGCATGGTCTCGGAACGGAAGTAACGGATTCCCAAACTGAACATTCAAATTGAAATTTTGATTAGATTTAATTATATATACTACGACAATGTTAACAAATTAACAACGTTAAAATATTCGCTTTTCGATACAATCATTTCCATATAGTAAATATATTTCCATTTACCTTGAGAAATCAGCAGTTTCGGAAGAGAACTTCAAAATTGCTACGAGGTTGATTCAATTTTATTTACTTAATCCCTGGAAAACTACTGAAAAAACACTGACATAACAATGCACAGATTGTCATGCGATTATCCAAAAAGCGGCCAAGTGCAAGTCGGACTCGCCCATGAAGGGTTCCGTAGCAGCAAGTAACATAATATAAAAGTTCTTGTAGTTCGTTTTAACTTTGATCAATGTTTTTTGCGGTTTACGATTTATGACGTATTAAAAATAACTACTTACTAAATCTCATTCAAACCAATTTTTGTTGGAAGTTTGCTTAGTAATGTACATCATATAATTTTTTTAGTTTTATCATTCCCTTATTTTAGAAGTTACAGGGGGGGGGGGGACACACATTTTACCACTTTAGAAGTGTCTCTCGCGCAAACTATTCAGTTTAGAAAAAAATGATATTAGAAACCTCAATATCATTTTTGAAGACCTATCCATAGATACCCCACACGTATGGTTTTGATGAAAAAAACATTTTTGAGTTTCAGTTCTAAGTAGTAGTTTGGGGAACCCCCAAAATTTATTGCTTATTTTCTATTTTTGTGTGAAAATTACACAGTATTAACTGTTCACAGAATACATCTGCCTACCAAGTTTCAATGGTATAGCTCTTATAGTTTCGGAAAAAAGTGGCTGTGACATACGGACGGACAGACAGACAGACAGACAGACAGACAGACAGACAGACAGACATGACGAATCCATAAGGGTTCCGTTTTTTGCCATTTGGCTACGGAACCCTAAAAATGATTTGCCATGCGTAATATTTATCAGTTTTCATCGTAGAATTTACAAAAAATACAAAACTGCGGTAACGGATGGTGGAATTCCACCTGAACGCTTTTCTGAAATTTATTTTAAACTCTTATTTCTCCTAATTAGCAGTCAAAAACTGAAGAAAAACTGTTTTTTTTACAGTGCTCACATTCAGTTAATGTAATATAGCCCCAAATTTGAATGCTCCCGAACAAAGAAAACATGTTTTATCGCATGTTTTGTAGTCGAAATCTGCAGGGGACATCGTAAAAACGATGGTCTTATTTTATTAAATTATTAATAACAATTATATTAGGCAATAATGGCAACTTTTGTTGGTGTTCCCGTAAAGTTTATTAAACAAAGAAACAAATAAAAATTAAGATTTTATCTTTGTGACATTATAATTAAGAAAATTCGAAGTATGAAGTCAGGGGACACGGTAAAAACGAAATGTACACTTTTTGGCGAAAATGCCCATCTACGTCATCGGCGGCCGCAGCGACACTATCCCATGTAGTTTGTAAGGGAGAGAAAGAGACAAGACTACTTTTGTTTGTATGAAATTATTTTTAAATGCACCGACGGGCCTATCCTTACTTTTGCAATCCTTAAATAAAAAATATAGTGCAGCTGACACACGGACATGAAAAAAAGACGAACGTAACCTCGTCTAATCGAGAGTGAAGCATAGCAATGGCCGCCCGCTTACCATGTGTGCGTAATTTTTGATTCACGATTGAAGCAGTGAAGTGTCAATGTGTGGGTGTGTGTACTTGTACGAATACAGAGTTGGTATTACTATGGGTGCTTCACTGAATTTGTTGTTGGGATTACGTCCGTCTTTTTTTAGGTCCGTGAGCTGACACTAAATAAATATACTTTACTCGTAAGTGACACCTACAAACTTTTCATTTTTTCAAAAAACTTAATATTAACTCAATATACCTCTCTTGATTTATATCCCAGAAATTCAAAGAAAAACCGGATTAAGGATCTGACTTACGCAGTTATTTACTGCTATGTTAACAAAGAAAACGCTTCTTCAAAGAACTTCTTTCGAATTATTATTCAACAACGGAACATAGCAGTAGTCGAACTCTTTAGACACAAAGGTATAAGTTACCAAAGTTTTAGCAAATATTATACAGTAAGTTATATCGTATCTCAGTTGAGAGATCTAGGTTTTTTTAATAATTTACGAGTATCGGCCTCGTTAAATTTTAAAAGACTTATTGAAAACATATTGTTAAAGCAAAAGAAAAATAAATAGTATTGAAGTAGGTACTGAACATCTTTACGCTTCCCGCCCACGTCAGACTTTTTGTAGGACAGATAATCGGGCCGATTTTTCCTGCCATATTATTTCTGACCGACTTTTTGTAGGACGTGTGCGTTGCACTATTGCTATAAGTACGTTCTATTTTTCTCCTACAAAAAATCGGTCACCGATTATCGGACGTGGGCGGGAAGCGTTAAACTAGTGCATTTAGTGGCCAATTCAAATATTATAAATACTTTGGCCGCATAAATGTCTCCCCTAAGGCTTGACGTGCACCGAAACCGTGCCGGAGCACAGAAGTATTCAAGAAATTTTGCCACTAGCGGTTACCCCACAACGAACCGTGCCGAAGTTGCGTAAATAAGTAATAACTTTTGGTTGAAAGGTTGAAACTAGCTGTAGTTTCATACATTATAATAAGCTATACGAGTATTAGTCTAGTGCTTTTATTTTATAGGGTTCTTAAATATCTTGACTTTTTTTTTCAGACCATTCTCAAATTAAATTAAAAAGTAATTAATACATTTTGAAACCTCTGCATATCCAGGATTCTTGTTCTTGAATGTAACCATTAATCTGAAACATAAGTATGTATTAGTCTGGCCTCTATTATTGGGCTGGCCTGATATAAATTCGGCCTTCTTGTGGTAGGCAGTACCTCTATTAATTGGACTACAAGGTCGTCTAGTACAAATACTTTAGTACATTACGTCTACTTAATTAATGCCGAGGGCTAATCTGTTTTCTTTACTATTCCACGTGTCTTTTCTGTCTTGTATTCGGGCAAATAATATCGTACCCTCAGTGGAAAAAAAGTCGTGTTACTTTGAATTTTAATAACTAGCTGTTGCCCGCAGCTTCGCATACGGAAATTATGTTTTACGTTATTCGTACCTCTTGCAGAAGAAAATTTAAAAAACGGTGAATTAATATTGAAGTACTTACATATATTTAGTAATTTATGTACTGAAACCCACGATAAAATCACAGAGGATTCCTCCAGGAGCGGGTTTTGAAAAATAAGCAATATTCACATTAATTTGTATTTTTTTCTTTTTTTTTTGCAAAATTTAAAAAAACTGAAAAATATATGTTCCATGAATTTAAGCAAGGAACATTTGTTGCAAATTTGAAGAAAATCGGTTGATGTTTTAAAAATATTCCATACAACCTTTCATCCTGTTTCCCGGGGAAACCTTTTAATTTTCCGGGATAAAAGATATCCTTAAATGTGACCCGGAATATTAGTAACAACTTTAACAATTTTAATCGAAATCCGTTCGGGGGTTTTTTAAAAATATTCAATGTACAGAAAATTTGCCCTTTGAGTTTTATTATAGTATAGATAGATTATATGATTGGAAAGAGGGACAAAAGCTGCTTATGCTCAATTTTTGTCAAATTTTTTCATTAATCTTGATGATTTTGTGCAAGAAAACATAATGTAAATTCATTTGACTACTTACTGATATTTTAACAGTTTTTTTGCTCTCCTGTAAAATTGCAATTTTAATCTTATGCCTTTTTTCCACTGAGGGTGCGATATCAGCCAACGCGCTCAGAAACGTCAACGAAATAAAAGGCACTGTACAGAACGACCCGACGAGAACATAATGGTAACTGCTGTCCATGGACATTATTGATGTATATTAATTGTATGCTTCGATTACTTATGTTATTAGTGATCGAAGATTGTATGGTTCAAATATAACGTTTGTAATTTTATTTAATTTTTTACATATTAAATAACGTGCCCTAAACAAAAGCTTTTCGTTTCATTTCATAATTGTTTTTAAATTTTATTTTATTTCATTTTAATGACCTGATTTTCCTTTCCAAAACTAATTTTTATTTATTTACGATATGCTTCCGAAATTAAACCAAATAATAACATCTGTGTGTAAAAGTGAGTGCTTCTTCTACTGCACCGTACCACTCAAGGCAACACGGAAACTTACCATCAGGCGGGCACGGACCTAAAAAAAAGACAGACGTAACCTCGTCTAATCGAGAGTGAAGCATAGCAATGGCCGCCCGCTTACCATGTGAGCGTAATTTTTGATTCGCGATTGAAGCAGTGAAGTGTCAATGTGTGGGTGTGTGTACTTGTACGAATAGAGAGTTGGTATTACTATGGGTGCTTCACTGAATTTGATCTTGGGATTACGTCCGTCTTTTTTTTAGGTCCGTGCAGGCGGGATAGTACGTAACCATGAACTTAATAATATTAAAATGATCGGAAAAACTCGAAGAGTTTCGATTTTATAAGTATGACCGAATATGAATGAAATCACATTATCTGTGACGTGACTTGAAAAAGGCTTTGCCTGTGACTGCCAAAAATCTTCGCAGAGTAGCCGCTCTCTATAGAAGAAATTAAATAATAGAGCTATTGCCCGAAGCACTCATCTACTTTTGTACTAAATTTTAGGGGCACGAACTAAAAAACCAAGTAACGTCTGTTTTTTATTCCCACGGAGTAAATTGATAGGTGCTAATGTGAAATACAAAATGAATGTTGTTGGTTTTTTGATAGAGATGTTTATTTATTTATTTCTTTCTTAGAAAAATTTACATATATTATGCCATCAAATTATGCCAATATCGGTTCAGCGCTGACTAAAAAAAAAGGTCATCGGCAGTGAATTTGGTGTCCACAAAACAAGGAACACTTTTCATTAGCCTAGATTAACATCAACATTATCATAGTGACGCTGTTTTAAGGGGTTGAATATTCGCTAAATGTTTGCAAAAAAATAAATAAAAAAAGACCGTAGAATTTGTACAAAGCCGTAGAATTTGCTACGGCCATAGGGTTCCAGCCGTAGGCCGTGGATTTTGTGATTTTTTGGCCTGAAAGCCGTAGGACACGGTAACTGGCAATTACTAATGCCGTAGCATTGGCAACGCTGACCCGTCCTCACTTCGCTTTGGGTTCATAAGACCTTCTTCTTCATAAGACGTTCTTAATACCACACGTTGATCCACCTCCTTTTTAATTTAGATATTAGGAGTAATAACAATATTGTTATAGCCTCCTAATTAATGTGGCTATCATACACAAAAATATTTTTTAAAACCGACAGCCAGTTCCAAAGATTAGCGCCTTGAAACAAACAAACAAAACACTGTTCAGCTTTATTATATTTGTATAGATACTCAGATCTCTGACAGGGCAAATATTTAATAAAGAAAAATGTTCGTCGTAGCTTTCATGTGTCGTGTACCAACAATGTAACATTATTATGTTCTATGTCGTCTTTTGTATAAAATATCTCATTCCTGCTTTATGATGACAACTGTACAAAACGGTAAAGAATTGAATCTTGAGGTCATAACAACAAATTTAATTTGCATATTTCCTTTTAGTGAATTAACTCACGTGAATTAAGTCTACGGTATTTTAATCGTGTACTCTGGGCTTAAATATTTTTAGGTTTAAAAAAGTTATAAATAAAGCTCAATCGATTTTTAAAACAAAAATAATCAGTTAAATTACTTAACCTGTTATTTACTAGGTATATTAATTAAAATATTATTTATTTGATCAAAATGCTTGTGTGTGTCGCTCATTGACTACAAAAGAAGAACCTACGCACCTGCAATTTGTTTCTTAACTCCTGTGAGAAAAATGCGTACAATGACGTGAATCAATATGAAATAATGAAACATACAAACGTTGACCTTACCAACAGACATACCCAATAATTTAGGATATTGGGAACACTAAGAGATTTCTCTCAGAGCAGTAATATTTCCCCTGGATATGAATAATTTCTCGTCATGTTCTTTATCACCGAGTCAATGATGAATTACGTCGGAGGAAGCAATCACAGGGTTGGGAAAACAAAAACCAAAGGTCATTCGCTCCGAAACCAAAAACAGATTCCCAGAGATATCTAATTAATACTTATTAGGAATTTCCACACACAATCTTAGAACAAAAAGTTTGTGTCTGCAGAAAATTTCAACGCCGCCCTATTAACATTAATTGAAGTAAAATTTAAAGCACTGTTTTACATTAAAATGGTTTGTCTTTGTCACGCGAAATGTATAGATTTTTTTATGTTTACTCTATCCTACCTAAATGAAGAATTTCCAAGGAGTAAAAGTTATTTAAAACGTGAGAAGTTATTTTTCATAAGGATCAGCATAAGGATCAGAATACAGGCAACAAATACAATAGTCAACACGTCTAACCAGTGAGCGTAAAATACATTACAAGTATTTTAAATTGTAAAAAAAACGGGCAAGTGCGTGTCAGGCCACGCGCAATGTTGGGTTCCGAAGTAGTAAGTTTATCGACTGCTACTCATTAACTACTCATGCTAACATAGCCTTAATAGTTTTCCTTGTAAATTCATCATATATTTTGAGAATTTTTTCACTTGTCCAACTCTAACCATTTAGCCAGCAGGGGGGGACACTTGAGTCTAACCAAAATTAGCACTTTAAAGCCAAATATTTCGCAAACGGACCCCTAATTCCAAACATGGTCTTAGAAGACCCATAATATTTTTGAAAGACCTTAACAACGATATCCCACACCATAGGGTACGCGATAAATAAAAAATTCATCCACACGTTACCTGTAGGGGTTCCTCCCCTGAAAAAAAAAAATGTTTTCCAATACTTTATTCTACGATTCTGGAGTTTTAATTGCCAAATTAAAGCTTTCTAGCACTAAGTGTCTCAGCGCTTTGCTTCGGACAGACGGACGAACACGACGGACAGACGGACAGACGGACAGACGGACGGATGGACGGACGGACGGACGGACATGACGAAGCTATAAGGGTCCGATTTTACTTCGAAACCCTAAAAAAGTATTTATGTAGTATAAATATCACCACTCCTCTTTGCTACTCCTTGTTGTTCGCTGATTTTATCAAACTGATATCACAGAAGAAATAATAGTACTTATAATAAGTACTGATATCAAAAGTTAGTGACCAGTGTTAAGGGATTCCAGCAGCCAATTAAACAAAGCCCTATTGCTGTATTAGGCTTACTTTGCCTATCCTTGGCTCCTTGCTATCTTCTCGTGAAGCGAGCTAGATAGCTACCACTCTGTTGCCGTCAAACGATTCGACATGTTCCGGATGGAGACTTGAGAGCCAGTAATTTTCTAATTTCTCCTCTGATCTTTCTTGTCCGGCAACGCATCAGTGTTTCTTTTGATGTTGTCGATGTTTGTTTGTTCGGCTATTCGTTAAAAAAATATTCGAGCCATGTCGAGTTTAAAAAATGATATTTGTTCTGGATATCCAATTCATTAAACTAAATTATTGTATCAACCTATAACGTTGCAACGCCCAGCCCAGTTTAAACACATGAACTATGTACACAGCTGTCTTTCAAAGCTACTACATGAGTGCTGCTGTCCAATCGACGGAACAAAAAGTAACATTTCTTCTTCTTTCTTCATAACTTGGAACTTAGGAAAACTTTGGGAAAAGCCTGGTCCAACACGAAGCCTCTTTGAAATTGTCAGCTGCGCAATGTATTTATTACACATACATCACCCTCATCATCATAAAAAATATCTGTTAATATTATATGCCGTGGACATTAGTAACATCAAAGGCATCATAAATGTATTACCGGCCAAAAAACTAGCGATGACCCGCATTATTTCTGGCTTTCCGGCACGGTGACTGAAATACGTAAAACATTTTACGCTCGATATAAAGTAGGACTCAGGGATCCTTTTACACCCCGAAGAGTTCTCCATTATTTTCGAAGTCTGCTAATCCGCACTTGGCCAGCGTGATGGATTACGGCCTTAACTCTTCCAAGTGGGACGATCGAACATTATGATGACGATGAAGCAAAATTCAAAATACGGGTACGATTAGATCTATATTCGAATTCATCCAACTATAAACATTGAATTACAACAACCCACTCTTTGTCCAAATATTAATTCATTCAATTTACTCTATAATTTTTTTAAACGCTTACACACTCATACCCTCGCAGTAGGTTTCCCTGTGTCGAGGGTGGCATGGACAACACTGACATCAACACCCATGACCCGAGTACAAATATTTATCTTTTACATATAAATATCTGCGCCGGCCGGGAATCGAACCCGGGACCCGGCGCTTTGGAGCAAGGTCGCTACCAACTAGGCTACATAGGTCGTCCCTGTTCAGTCCAAAGTCAGAATTATTTGCGCTGATTATGCGTGTTTGGGTCATTGTATGGTATGGTCATGTAGGGAACCCGAAAAGGAAATAAAAGGAAAGAAGAAACATAAATTCAACACGGTCTGTTACATTTTTATTCATCAAATTAAGCTTTTTGTCAAAAAACGCTGGTCCAATTTAAAGAGAATAATAAAGATGAAGACAATACCATGTCTTTCAAACTATAATTTAGTCAAAAAACAGAATTATTTAGGTACGCTATTCATGCGTGTTTGGGTCATAAGTTTTAATGTATTAATTTGCAACAAGAGTACCATTTTTTATGTATTCAGATGCAGGGAACCCAAAAAGAAAACAGAAGAAAAGGAGAAAAATAAATTCAACACGGTCTATTACCTTTTCATTCATAGAAATCAGTCTTTAGCCAAAGAAAAGGCTGGTCCAATTTGGAGAGAATAATAAAGACAAAGACAAATACCAAGTCTTTAAAACTTTGCTGAGAAAAAGTTGGGGAATCAAAGAAGACGTCAAAACATTTCCGAGAAATATTATTATCGTCTGATCAAAGAGACTTTTCCAATTATCTAAGCCACTATAATGATGTGCCATTACTATTAAATATGGCTTCCCATGTTATTCACATTGGTTATATCCTCACAATTTCAGATATCCATGAAGGATATCTTTGCCTAATTATTCTTAGTATCTGATAAGGAAACTTCAACATTATCTTAAAGATATCCGTAAGTTCTTTCAGTGGCTGAAGTTTTGGCTAATAAAAGTTACCGAGAAGAAAGAACTAAGCTGCTTATTTACTAAACACTATTTTTCGTATAAACAATAAAACTGCCATTTCTAACTTTTTCAATTCTGGACTCTGCGTCGACGACTCGAGAATTCCATTTATCAGATTCAGCAAACCGCTTTTTCTCTTCTGATGACAGATACCATAGTTAAGGATCAGCCCTCAGCAAAAACTAACACTTTTTCCTTATTTTACGAGATGTCCATTTACCTTTAAAAAAAAGGTCTTCAACTTACTAAGCTAGAAGTAATGAGGGTGCAGAACGGTTATCTTAATATATTATATAAATTACGTGTCACGATGTTTGTCCGCGACGGACTCCTAAACTACTTTTAACCGATTTGAATCAAATTTGCACACCGTGTGTAGTTTGATCCAACTTGAAAGATAGGATAGCTTACATCTCCCTTAAGGCACATGGAAGGTTTTAATTAAAAAAAAAATGACAGAACGAAGTCTATCCGGGCAGCTAGTATTTTTATAAAAACAACATGCTTGGCTTACGAACAAAATGAAGAGACAAAATATTGTGGCTTACGTAACTTTTTAACATGCAAAATCTTGTTTATATTTCTTGAATACAATTTAATTTTGGAATAATTTAATCTTATGCCGTACTCTTTGTTTTGTTTGGATGTGCGTCTGTGTTGTTGGAATCTTACAGGTGAAGCTAAAGTAAAGTATAACATAATATAATTCTTGACAATAAATAACCGACTTTAAAATTAGGGATAACTCAAAAACTACTGGTCATATCTCGCTCAAATTTAAGTGGACCCCCATGACAAGCACCAGCTTTCGATTAGAAAAAGAATGATCAAAATCAGTTCACCGAGTCGAAGGTTCTGAGGTAACAAACATAAAAAAATACAGTCGAATTGAATACTTCCTCCTTTTTTGAAGTTGGTTAAAAATAGCCTTTAACATCTTACAAGAATGACAAGCAAAGAATCAACAACAACAAATAAACTGTTGTCTGTCACAAATAACATTTTAATAATAATATTATGTATGTGTCGTATTCTATTTACACATTACCGTTTGAACAACCTCCTACCATTAGTGGGCGTGTTGTCTCAAAACTACGATTAAGGTTATAGCTCTTACATAATAATATTATTGTTTTGTAGAGACGATGGATTACTTATTAGATAATTCCCATGTCTGTTTTTCTACCACATCCTGGGATTCCTGGGTTATCAAATGATTGATAAATGTCGTAAACAAACTTAATGAGCTTTGAGGTACGCTAAAGGAGATGGCTACAGAATAATTGACGACCCTGTAACGTAGTTGGTAGCGACCCTGCCTGCGAAGCGAACTCCTCGCTTCGCGTGTTTTTTCCCCGTACGAGACGGGGACGGGGCATAAATATACGTGCGTGCCCCGTTCCCGTCCCGCACGGGATTCCGCTGCGTATGCACTATCGTATAAATTTTCTATGAAACGATGTTTCCAAAACTTCGCGTCCCGTCCCGTACGGGAAAAAACCCCGTTACGTATGAATTGGGCTTAACATATGACATAACGCATAATAGGGGTTGCTGCTAAAACAAAGATATTTATGCAATAATACTCTAAACATTTAACTGACAATGCATGAACATTTACCATTTGTAAATGTTTTTTTTTTATAAATCGATATCCAAAAACTAACTTCTACAGGGAAAAATATTTAAATTTAGTTATTATTTCAATGGATTTAGTCAATATTCATTTAGTTAAGGATTCTCTAATTCTTAGACACCGTGAAATTTATTTAACAACAAAGGAAAAAGGTTCTATATTAACAATTTGATTCTGAATTGTGACGAATGGTCCAGCAGGCTTAGGAAATTTAATTTCAACAATTCATTCTTCGCCTGTCCCAATTCAATCAGTACAAGAGTTCAGCCGACTCGATTACTTCCACCTTTGTCTTGGAGCGTTTGATCGTCTACTAAAATAAATTATTCAGTAGCAAAAAGTTTTAAATTAATCATAGAGCTACTTATAAATTATTCTTTGGTAGGAACGTGAGACAAAACGTTAATTTAATTTTCAGGTGGACAAACTTCACAGTTTAATCCATTCAGATGACATCTATAACTTCCTTGCTCATTGCCAGCTTGCTTTGTTCTTTTTTAATGTCTTCCAACTATTTTTATCGTACTTTAGTGTCGTTTAAGTTGCATATATATTGTGGACTAGCTGACCCGGCGAACTTCGTGTCGCCTAACAAACTATTTTTTTTTTCTAAAATAAAAGTAGCCTAAGTTACTCCTTGTTATATCAGCTATCTGCCAGTGAAAGATCCGTCAAAATCGGTTCAGCCATTTCAGAGATTAGCCGGAACAAACAGACAGACAAATAAAAATTGTAAAAAATGTTGTTTTGGTATATGTACCGTGTACCGAATGCACTTAGTAAAAAGCGGTTATTTTAATATTACAAACAGACACTCCAATTTTATTTATTTGTATAGATTTGTATAGATGTATAGCATAGATTACCCCCAATAGATTCCGCATAAGTGAAATTTTCCTAGAATTTGAAGTCACAAAATTTGGCGGAAGGCGCGGGTTGCGGGGAACAAAACAATGCGCTGTGATTGGCTATTTCTTATTCATACTTGGACTTGACGGGTCAGTATTGGTCGACACTATTGTCGTCGACTTGCAAATGCACGTATGTGTTGGCGCGCGTCAGTTGCCTTGTATGCGGTATCTATTGGAGGTAATCTGTGATGTATAGATATGCTTGACATCAGGAATATCCATTGCTATGCTGATGAAAGTACGGGTGATGCTCGTTATACAGGCCGAGCAAATCTTTCTCGGGTGCAGATTGAGGAGAAGAGGATGAAACTTGTGTCTGACGTCGAGACATCTCTGGAACGGGTCTCGGAATGGGGCAAACTAAATTTAGTCCAGTTTAACCCTGAGAAGACACAAGTTTGCGCGTTAACCGCTAAGAAAACCCCATTCGTCATGGCACCTCAGTTCCAGAACACTCCTCTTAACATCTCCAAAAGCATTGGGATCCTTGGTGTCGACATTTCGAATGAAGTGCAGTTTTGGGACCACTTGGTTAGTAAGGCCAAACTAGCTGCAAGGGAATTGAGATTGCTCAATAGAGCAAAGCAGTACTTCACGCCTAAGCACAGGTTGATGCTCTATAAGGCACAAATTCGACCACATATGGAGTACTGCACCCATCTTTAGGTTGGAGCCCCAGCTGGCCAAGTGGACACGTTTGACCGAATCCAACGACGAGCCATTCGTCTTGTCGACGATCCCAAGCTTACAGACGGATTAGAATCGCTTGAGTTGAGGAGAGACATAGGCTCGCTATGCGTATTCTACCGTCTGTACAACGGGGAATGTTCTGATGAACTGTTCGGTGTAATACCTGCGGCTGATTTCCGTCACCGCGCATCACGTACCAGGTTCCATCAACACCACCTGATTACGTGGCGTTCGTCCACAGTTCGCTTTTCACGTAATTTCCTGCCAAGGACGTGTAAACTGTGGAACGAACTTCCTGCATCGGTGTTCCCACTAAGCTATGACATGGGGTCCTTCAAGAAGCGGGTCTATTGTTTTCTTCGAGACCGGCAACGCATTGGTGACGCCCCTAATGTTGCTAATGTCCATGGGCGGCGGTGATCACTTACCATGACGTGACCCGTCTGCTCGTTTGCCTGCTTAAAGGCCTGATAGAACTTTTTTACCTTGATGACAGGAATCATAATTCCGTCTTGCGGTTAATCCGTACTTTTTGTGGTCCTTTTACGGTTTTTGAACAAAAAGTAGGTATCGGAAAGAGCGGTATTATAACGTTCATTTCACACTGAGGTACAATCCATTTCTGTGTCCGTCCGTCAAAGCCATTCACCTGTAAGTGGAACGACAAGCATTTGTCTGTTATATTTTTTGGAAACTAAGCATTAAGTACTCATGTAAAACCGAGCACAGTCAGCCATATATAAAAACATTCTATTCAGTGAAATTTATTGTATTGCATGCTGACAATATTAAGAGCAGTTTCAAGAGCAATTTAAATTGAAAAGCAAAACCACCTAAACCTACAACATACTTTAAATGAATGAAACAGACACGACATGTAGGTTCGAACAGCGTAATTTAATCAGAATGAGGCATACACAAACGACAACCGCAAATCGTAGGAAATAAAGCCACTAGAGAAAGTTCGCACGTTTAAACTTTACAGACAGCGATCACCATACAACTGGGAACACCAGGACACATATGTTTTTAATAAACGCATATACACTCTCATACTACGCATTTACTTCAAGTTTGCCCTTACCTCCCGTCCCGCTCCTCGTACCGCACCTCATTTAGTAAGGACAGCAACGCTACCCGCGTATTTTTGAGGTCCCGTGCGGCGCGTGAGTTCTTGAGTTTGTTGGTGATTTTGATGTTACATACTTTCGTTAAATTATTTTACTGTTGATTTATTTTCCGTTTGTTGATTTTTGTCGCTACAATGACTAAAATAGAAAATGTTTTACAAAGAGCAAACGTAATTTGTAATTTAAGTTAGTGAAAGTATTTGATTGCTATTTTGTCTACAGTACCATTAGCTGTGAAATCGTAACGGTCGACGAGGGCAAACTTGAAGTGAACGCGTAGAACCTTCGCATTAGGATTGCCTGTGCACGGGTGGCATCGTCAACATACCTGAATAAGACCTCTCCAACTCCCACGATGCAAATATTTTAGTTAACATAAATAAATTTATCGCTTTACTTTGTTTCAGAAATGCTACATATTTCAAGGCAGTGATAGCCTATCTAGCGGTTTGAACGTTGGTCTCCCGAACGCAGGGGCCCGATTTCAAATCCTGACCACGCACCTCTGATTTTCAAAAAATTATGTGCGTATTAGAAGTTAATTCTGATAATTATCGCTTGCTTCGGTGAAGGAAAACATCCTGAGGAAGCCTGCACACCTGCGAGTTCCCCATAATGTTCTCAAAGGTGTGTGAAGTCTATCAAACTGCACTTGGTCAGCATGGTAAACTTTGGCGTGTACCCTGCACATTGCGATAGGAGACTCGACGCCAGCAGTGGGACAATTATGGGTTGTGACTTGACATATTTCAAGCTCTTAAGTCAGCTGTGCGCAAACTTTAGTGTTATTTAATTAAATTGACCCTTTTACAAATACAATTATAATGCATACGTTAAATATTTTGTACAAAGCTCATAATGAAGAAATTGCCGAAATTCCTGCCTCAGAGCTAAAGCATTAACAATCGTCGAAAGAGAATAAAAACGAAACGATTGTGTTTTGGCAATGCCTCCAGGTACGGAAATATGCAAGCAAGTTTACATTTAATCAATTTGGCTGATACTGTTGATTGTAGCAATATTAATTGACTATCGAATAAACCCGAGCAACATACTCGTAAGTCGAATGGAAATTGCTTTTCCATGACGATTAAAACAAATCCGAATAAATATGTGCGTTCCGAGCCGGATCTTGTTATTCTACCCAATATGTCTTGATTCTCACACTAGAGTCAATAGTCGATTTTAAATGCACATCGTATTACAAAATAATCGTAATAACATATACTTACCTAATGTATCAAGTAGCCACTAAACTTTGTACATCTTTAAGAATATTTTGCCAACTTGTTTTATCGCACCAGTTGTAAAAAAAGTTAATAGTTCAAAAAGCTAAATACACGGTTTTATGGTGTCAATGTAGATACTAAAGAAAAAAAATCTGGACTGTGCTGTTAACTATTAATAAGTTCCTTCGGCTGGAGCCCAACTTGTGCGTAGTATAAGGTCATGTTTATCACAAAAATGCATTTAAATTTTTCATAACCAGCAATCTATAGGTACAAATAAATAAAGTTGGAGTGTCTGTTTGTAATATTAAAATAACCTCTTTTTACTAAGTGCATTTGGATTTATACACGGTACATATACCAAAACAATTTTTTTTTCAATTTTTGTCTGTCTGTTTGTCTGTCTGTTTGTTCCGGATAATCTCTGAAGTGGCTGGACCGATTTTGACGGAACTTTCACTGGCAAATAGCTGATGTAATAAGGAGTAACTTAGGCTTTTATTTAAAAAAATAAAAATAAGCGATATGCGAGAGTGGTTTGTGTAATTAGCGTCATGGCCACCCCACAAAGAACAAATTTAGCCAAGTTACGAGTTTCTCGGCGCAATTTACTGGCAAACAATTTACAGCCGTCACTACCCGCTGAAGCTGGTCACAAGAGTTTAAAGGTTCATTCTGATGGGCAACTACATTATCTGACAGCAAACTTCAATTACTTAATGAGACTAATTTGGGACTTTTACTACACTATGAAATGTTCACTTAACATGATTTCTAAATATACATATAGATACCTGATTGTTTTATATTCAGAACTTATTACTCGCCCTGTATAACGAGTAAAACACAGATGCCGAATAACCTAAGCAATTATTTTGAGTATGTAGAGTCTTTATTTATTTCTTGTTTATTTAATCAGGCGTTTTAGAAATTTTCCTCATCACAATCCTCATAAATAAAAGAAAAACGAGGCTTGTGACAACTTATTTATTATTTTTTGTCTGAGTACCTGCTGTTTCACAGAAACATAAGGTAGGTATGTTTGTGTGAAACAGGTAAGGAACATTGAAAGAAGTATTTCAATATCAAATATAATTCACAAAAAAAAATATCGTCTATAATATCATATTAAATTTCCAATATGTAAATGCTACAATTCATGGAAAGCTTTTTATGTGAAATTGAAAAGTCACATTGAGTAGAAAGATCTACACCTCACAGATCGGTCGCATGATATATTTTTATCGAAGTATATATACTTTTGTATTAATACTAGTTTATGCTTCGACTTTGCTGCCAAGAAATTACAAGATGATTATTTAAAACAGGTATAATAGGTAGTTTTTTTGGTTTCTTTGCAGAACTGAGTTAACTAACAAATGGCATGCATACCTATTAATTGAACAGGCTAATATTACTTTAGGTTCATTAATGAACTGATTATTATTATCTAGAAATCCTAATGTACACATTCAAATCTATATTATAAAACACAACGGTTTTGAATTTGGTTTCATTTGATAGGCAATAATTTTGTTGTTTGTTTTAGACCACAAAAACAATGCATTAGGCACATTTTGGATTATCATGCCGGGTTTGTATTAAACTAGTATTCATGATCGATTGATTAGATACGAAGTTAGCATGTCTAGATGATCCCATTTGCTTATAATGCGGGTGTCATGTTAGTCAAGAGTAAATAGGCTTTTACTACATTAGTTTTACAACTCCACATTACAATTTGCTGGTTAAATTATAGATTTACTAGTATACCAACAATATCATTGCTACTATTACTAAAACATTTACTTTATATGACACGGAAGCATTATTGACTATAAATGTCAAAAACCCAGCGATAAACAGACTTACGTATCAGAATTATTATTATACAAATTACTTCAAATTTAAATTTACATTTTCTGAAAGAAAATCTGCTAGAATTCTTATAGAAAAATGAAAACATCATTCACTATTTCAATTGCACTTTATTTTTATGGTTTGTTATCATTTCGAATAGCAATTTAAATTTCCATATCACTGCCTCTACGTAAGCTTGTAATATATTTCAAAGTAACCTCCGTCGCTTCACTTAAAAAAGCTTATTCTTTTTATTATCCTATAATTACAGGATTTTAAATTGAAATACTCATAAGTATGTTTTTATTTGTAAACCGATCGAAATAAACGAAATAGTTTATGTTGCTCCAAACTTAGGTACAGTACATCGGTGAAAAACGCAACCAAATCGTAACAAAGGTAAACTCAATTTCAACTGACTTTTGGAGAGCACTTTTTTCAAATGAGTTTGAAAATATATTGCGAGCTTTCTAAAATTTTCCCTCTAACCAACAAAATTTTTATTTTTTGTAATTATACTGTTGTGAATAAAGTAAAACCAATTGAAAAGGAACACCAATTATTTGTTTCATCAATACACGTGTCGTCGGACCACAACGCAATCATTTCACGACCAGAATATTATAATCTGTGCGGATTTGTTCGGATTTGTGCGGATTTTGTCTCCGTGAGCTTTTTAATTATTTCACAATTTTATTTGAAATAGAAAACCTATATTGAAATATTCCATAAAAGATGGTAAATCAAACTTAACTTTGTCATTAGCTTTAACCAACAGATGGTTCACTTCAGAGTCTCTCCTAATAACTGAGAAGGCCTAGCTAGAGCATACTCGGAGAGGAGATGGGAGGGATTGGTGGAAAAAATCTAACTGTGCAGATAGGTACCTACCTAAGAATTAAGGTTAATATTACAATTAATCCAATCTCATCACTTACCTCAGCTTGAAACAATCGGTTTTTGATAAACCACAAAATATCATCATTATTGAAGTTATACTTCTTTAGGCGCGTTATGAAATAAATGGAAAAAATGATGAGAGTTGTTTTAAGATTTGTGACACGGTGACACAAAAGGTAACGAAAAACGTCGATTTTTTTAACGCGCGTTTCAAACGCTCGCTTTGATAAAATTATTATTATTTTTTTTTTTTTTTAATATTGTTAGAATATTGTTTGAATATTGTTTTTTAAATATTGTTTTTTTGAATATAACTTCTCACGCGCGTACATAAGTACACGTTTTTTTACATTCTGGCATCAGCTATGTATACAAAATTACCGTGTTTACTCTCTCTCTCTCTCTCGCTCGTCTACTGAAGAAAATCTTTCCGTCTCACAGATTATGAGCATTTCACCGCGCAACTACCTTCATAAACGAGAACGCCGCAATCGCATGTTACGTAGTACTTTGTCAAAACAATCCGTTGATAAGGGTTTCAGTTATGTAATAATAACAGGAGGATGTTTCCAGGGATTAATCTTTCAAAATAAACTAAGGCGTCGACTCGTACTTACATAAATCTGAATCTTAAACTAAAGCTTAAAAGGCAAGATAACGAATAGACTGGCTCTGGTGGTAACTGATTACTGACGCCTTTGTAAAGGAAGGCAGAGACTGACAGACGTTTTGAAGGACATAATATTACTGTTGAATTATCGCTAATTTATGTAATTTCTAAGCATGAGCATGTCGAAGCGCTCACGTTACGTAAAGTTTTTACGTTTTACAGTAGTTGCAGTGACGGAGAGCCGGCAATCCGTCTCCTGTTTCTAATTTGGCCAGCGACTTAACAGTGATGCGTGCAATATTACTTATCATGGGCGGCGGTGACCATACAACAGCAGATGATTCGTCTGTTCTTGACCATTATCAAAAAGTGTGTCAGTTTTAGTTTTGTTAATAGTATATTAATATTTAATAGATCTTCTTTCTTCTCATTTACTTCGTAGAATGGAGCCAGTGTTTTAAAATTCTAATAGAATCTTTAACCTACACAACCGTTACTAGACTCAAAGTATTTTTAGTTTTACTTTTCATATTTGTTTAAGCTGCTAAAATAAGATTTTCTAATCCCGACTGTGGCTAATTTTGAACAAATAACAATTTAGTAAATTGAGTTCGTGGCTTTAGGTTAGACTAGTTACTAAACTAGGACCCATAATCCTCCTTTGGCTTAATGCTAGCAAAATAATGTGGCCAAAACTACTTCGTTACTTATTTCATATCATTGAAGTATAATGACATAGAACAGACATCTCGAACAAAATGTATGTCCAGCTGCCGGCTTGCTCTCCGTTCTCTTTTTAATACGCTTTTATTAGCTATTATTATAGCTATTATTTTTTTATTAGCTTTAGACGTATGTTAGTATGTAACGGAATCTTTTAACATGATTTTGATCTCCTTCAAAACGTCGGATTAAAGCCCAATGCATACGTAACGGGTTTTTTCCCCGTACGGGACGGGGACGGGGTATAAGGCCCGCTCTATAGCTTGCTTATGTTCACTCTAAAGGAAAACCTCGTCGCCGACGGGGCGTGAAGTTTTGGAAACATTGTTTCATAGAAAATGTATGCGATAGTGCATACGCAGCGAAAGCGAAACCCCGTCCCGTACGGAACGTGGCCCATGCGGGACGGGGTTTTCAAAAACATCGTCGCCGACGATTCCGTACGGGACGGGGTTTCGCTTCCGTTGCGTATGCACAGTCACCCCGTTCACGACGGAGAAAAAGTAGTATAAAATTCCCGTTAGCGACGGGGAATGCCCCGTCCCGACCCCGTTCCGTACGGGAAAAAAACCCGTTACAAATGCATTGGGCTTAACTCGAAATTTGGCATACCTATTAAGAACCGATGACAATTCAATATTTAAAGAAAAAAAAGAAAGAAAGAGAGAAAGAAACCTAATTACACGCTTTATATTAGCTTTAAACGGTCAGATTTCTTTCAAACTTCGTATACTTATCGAGGATCGATGACAATTCAATATTTAAAAAAAAAGAAAGAAAAAAAACTAATTTTCATTTCAAAAAATCAAACTAAAAATGAAAAAATAAATAATAGTTTAAAAAAAAACTAAAAAAACACGCTTTTATAGAAAATCCAACTAAAAAAATAGAAAATAAAATTGAATTAAGAATCGTGTAATTGTAATAAAAGCGTGGGGTGCATGGTGTCAATGAGTAGAAGGGATAATATCTTTAAAAGCACCCCACGCTTTTATTACAATTACACGATTCTTAATTCAGTTTTATTTTCTATTTTTTTAGTTGGATTTTCTGTAAAATCGTGTTTTTTAGTTTTTTTTTTACTATTATTTATTTTTAAACTAGAAGGCCCGTTTACACACTTGCCATAGAGTAACTTTGTATATGACACTTGCCGAACCAAGACAAGCAGTCACCGACTCCAAATCTGTTATAAGCTCTTACTCCAACTTTATTTAACGTGCAAAAGCATTTGAACGATTTTCAAACGTTTACCATTGATCCGCCAGCCAACACCTCAAATCCAAAACCTTAAATTGGTTACAATCGTCGCGTCGGCAAGGTTAAGCAAGCCTATTTAGTACATTAACACACTTGCGGCTTGCCAAGTATGTAAACGAGCTTTACGATTTTTTCAATGAAAAGTGGCGGAAATATTGCACAATAATGAAATAAATTCGTTTTGGTTGATTTAAGTCAATGTTTTGTTTCCTATCTTTTTTTTTCGTAGTTGACTGATTTTTACAGCTTCATATAACGTAGTACGGCATTTATGAAATGTTATTTTGTTACAATTTTGACATGTGGCCGCCATGAGCGCAGCCGAGTGACAGAATGAAATGAAGCCGGCCGGCTGCAATGCATACTCCGAACCCGATGTTCGCGGTCTGTTCTATACGCTAGTAATAATAAGTACTTCAATGTTTCATATTGATGTTTTATGAAGTACATTTCATATGCCAAAGAAAAGGTATAATAATAATCAGTTTTTCTGTAGATTTCTCTGTATATCATAATTGCCTGTAAATAGAATATGATAAAATGACTAGGTATCATACAAAAATAAAATGTCTTTATTTTACGAAAATGAGATTTTTTTATGCTTGACTAGTAACCCGGCCTTACATTCCGGGAATCTTTTCATCAAGCTTAAAAACAGAATATCTACTTACCCGAAAATATGTAATTTTTCTTATAAATGTATATTTATTCTCTTATCCTATCAATGTGTCCAACGACCAACTAGAAGAGCATGCGTTATGCATTATTATTAACAATGCGTTAGGCATATTTTCGATTTTCGACTTTTTCCATACTACAATTTTTTTTACGTAGTAACATACGCCGGGCATCCACTTGTATGAAAATATAAATGAAGGTAAAGTATAAACAAAATTAATGATCACGGCCGCCCGTCCATATAGGCGAACTAGGCGACCGCCCAGGGAGCGGGATTTGTCGGGCGCAAATCGGCGGCATCAAAATTAAGTAGGTTGTCTTTTTAATTTAAATCGATGGGAGATTTATACAGAGAAAAAATATTAAGTATAATTTTTATGTCTTAATAAGGTTGATAATATGCAAAATAATACTTACAAAGCTGTATGTGTATTGATAAAATATATGTTTAGTCATAGAGACTAGATAGGATGTTGATGCAATGGAGTATGTGGAGAATTACAAAGTATCTACCGACTATTGCCTATAACAATAATACCAAATTATGTTCCTAAAAGTTAAATAAAATTACATCTGTGGAAATAGCCTAGTAGATAGCATGCCTATTTAGTAATAAATGGCCGATAATAATAACAATAACAATTTTCAGACAAATCCTGATTGACGACGTTTTAGTTATCAATCAGGATCTGTCTGTTAAGGTACCTAGCTTTACTTTCTTCTACTTAATTTTTCCATTGTTTCTATTTTTATTACGCATGCAGTGTTCACATCTAGAAGGATGTTCACAATAATCAATGAACTGTATATTTTGTAGGTATTTACTGAGTTTGTAAAGTGCAATGACCAGTTTTGTGAACCTAATAAAAAAAACAATAATGACCGATAATGCATTTTAAAATTTTAAATCGCATCAGGATTTACCTGTTATTTATTCTGTGCTAATACGCAAATTTTATAATATCAAAAACGAATATTTATTTCTCCCATAAGACCTGCCCTTTTGAAAATTTTACCCAGAGTCATTCGCTAGAAAGTTAACATCCGCAAATTGAATTACATTTCTAATTGTGTGTAAACTCGACCAATTTCAATTGCTACTGGGAAACAAGGCTAAACAAACAAAACGCATTACCGCAAAACGTTCCATGTTAAATTACTCACAAACTTTTTTAATAAAATCCATAATTGAGGCGAACAACAAACTTTCATTGACATTTTGTATCAAGGATAAATCATGCAAAATGCAAAGTTGCTCGTTATTAGGCGTAGGTACCTAAACTATTTTTGTTTTTTAACCGACTTCAAAAAAGGAGGAGGTTGTCAATTCGAATGTATTTTTTATGTTTTACCTCCTAACATTTTCTGGATTTTGATGATCGTCACAGATGTCCATGGCAGCACGGGGTGGTGGCATGCAATGCCGGTTGCTATCCTCATTAGGTACATTAAAAATACTTTTGATTGTGCTTATTAATATGTATAATTACCTCCATGAATTACTTAGATACTGATTTCTAATTATTTTTCACTGCCATTCCATCCATCCATCAGCCTTTGGAGGTCCCCTGCTGGACATAGGCCTCCCCAAACTTGCGCCACTCTGAGCGGTCCTGAGCCTTCTGAATCCAGCGGATGCCCGCTGTCTTCTTCAGGTCGTCAGTCCACCTAGTCGGGGGGCGTCCTATGCTCCTTTTTCCGAGACGTGGGCGCCATTCGAGGACCTTTCTTCCCCAACTTTCACTGCCATTATTTTTCTAATAAAAACAACTTGAAAATTCAAACATATACAAATATCACAGTAGTCACTCCAGTCCCAAAAGTAAATATTTTATTTATAAAAATTTTTGTGCCAAACAAATACCCACGTATCAAAGGAAAATTACAAATAGATTGCTTTACATAAATAAATCGTTTGTTTTCCAATTTTCTTGACTGATACCTACCACGCCCGCTTTTCCAATTTTACGTAAGTAAACAAACATGATATATAAAATGGTTGATTTATTTAACTCAATTTGATTTTACCGTGCCTTTTTAGGGTTCCGAAGTAAAATCGGAACCCTTAAAGTTTCGTCATGTCCATCCGTCCGTCTGTCCGCCCGTCTGTCAGTCCGTCTATCCATCCGTCTCTCCGTCCGTCGTAGAATCGTAAAATAAAACACACTACAGGCAACGTGAGGATGAATTTTTTATTCGTCGCGTAGATACCTTAGTGTGGGGTATAGATGAAAAGGTCTTTCAAATACTATAGGTCTTCTTAGACCATTTTTGGATTAAGGGGTCCGTTTACGAAGTATTTGGCTTAACGGTTGGAGTTGAAAAAATTCTCAAAAATAGGTTAATTATGATGAATTTATAAGGAAAACTATCACGGCTATGTTAGCATAAGTAGTTAATAAATAATAGTCGATAAACTACTACTTCGGAACCCTACATAGCGCGTGGCCTGACATGCACTTGTTTAATACGTGGTCACAGTCACTCATGGACATCAGCAACACAAAAGGCACGACCAATGCGTTGCTGACGAACAAAGAACAGAGAAAATGAAAAGATTGGCTCCTTAGCCTCCTGCCGAAGCAAAACGTATCGTTTTGCGGCTAGCTCAAGCAATGATAGTTTGGCAAAGGATGATCTCCCCCCGACTGATGCTGTCGGAGCCAGCGTGACCACTTTTTAATGAGGGAATCTACCAAAGACACTGCTAAAATCTACTGAAATCTACTAGGTCGCATTTTAAAATCTACTAATATATACGATTTGAAATAAAACATTTGTTATTGAACCCTATATTTAATCAATCATATTTTTGATATGTTTTGCTAAAGCACTATGCTCTTTGATAAACGCAATTCTTGCTAAAATTTTAGAATTACAAGCTTTACAATAAGCATTATTGTCATCACATTTTTAAACCACTTTGAAAATTATGGGTTTTTTTCCCACTCCGCACGATAAGTTTGATCGCATCTTCTTTTCATTTTAAATTATATAAATGTATGATTCCGCGAAAGCCAAAAATACAAATGAACGAAAACGACTAAATAAAACTGTGTTGTCTATCATTACAGGAGCAACTTAAAAATGATCTAAGTTAAAAGACCTATTTTATAAAAATAGTCTGTGTCTATCGGAAAATCAAATTCAATTTGCTATGTCCACAGTAACGTTCATTCAGTAATAAGGGAATCCCACAAATCACTTTCGTGCCAACTGTAAAATTAAAACTTTTTGGACATATCCATGCTTGGTTTTAAGCCTAATATTCTTTGATAGCGAATTAATACCAAAACCTACTGATGTGTTTCTCATTTCTACTAAATTCTATTAAGACATTTTATCCTACTAGATTATCGTCTTATTTGCTTTAAATCTACTAAAAAAGTAGAAATCTACTAAAAGTGGTCACGCTGGTCGGAGTCAGTCGGAGCGTTTGTATGTATACTAGCAATCTTTGAAAACTTCGATAGCGTGATTCAAGGTTCGCGTGACGTCACCGTGTAACGTGTGCGCGTCGTCGCCACAGCAGCAACATGAACAAAGTACCTAGCAAAGACTTAATCGTATTGCGACAATTCAATTGCAGATAATAATAATGCGTAGAAAATTATTCAAAAACATAATTTTACAAAAAACAAAACATAAGTTATAAAAATGTAGTATTTATTCCTTTTTTCGAAATTCCTTTAAACATGGTAAGCTTAATAACATCGCAGTAATGGTTTTCGAGATGCGAAAAAATTAACAACGGCATGCCGGAAATTGAAAGTCGAATCACGGGCTCACGGGCGTTTGCTTTGTACGGTTTTTCATCAATTTTTAATCAGCACCACACAATACTGGAACAATAAGAAAATTCAAAATCATTTATTCATTTAATATGATCTACACGAAAACCGAAGCAAAGCGAGGAAGGTTACTATTGGGTAATGAGGAGATATGAGATGTTTAACTCCAAGTGTTTTATTTGACTGAACTTTCTTCTTTCGCGTCTCTTTTAAACAATACTTTTTGTAAGTTTTCCATTGTAGTCAAGCCGATACACTTTGAAATCCTCCGACACTCAGATTGATTGCATCTTGTAAATACGTTTCTCTTTTTTGCGACCAGTAGCTCGAGCACGAATATTTGCGAGAAAGTATTCGTATGGTTAACGTAAGCAATTTGTCAAATTTGTATGGCATTTTAGTACCATTTACGTACGATAGGGGCGCTTTTGAAAAAATGCCATACAAATTGCTTACGTTAACCATACGAATACTTTTTCGCAAATATTCGTGCTCGAGCTACAGGTCATATTTGTCGAACGTTGGATCACAATTCAATACTAAGGTACGAATATTATTAAATACCGGGTGATAGATAAACAAAGTTATCTGGTTAACTGTGTCAATTTAATATATTGTACGTAATAATACAGATGATTAAATGTAATTTATATCAGTTTTACACACAATTTTTCTTGCTGAATTTACTTACTTTACTTAAATTATTCTTAACTTTAAAGAACATAAAATACTTCACACGTTCGTATTGGAGAATTCTATACAAATTCGATGGGGCAGCGAAGTCGGCTCTAGAGATCCTCGTGTACTGTGCAATGGACATAAAAAGTACAACTTTCTTTCTCTTTTCTTTCTTGGCCAGCATATAATCGATAATACTCAAGGTGTTGTGTGTGCGCAATGGTGGCCACTTATCAGACTCCTCGATTGAAAATAATAGAACTTATTTCTTCGAACCATTCATTGCATTTGACTGATTACGTAAATCATCGCCCGTTATGTCGCTTAAAACAAATTGCCTTTTAAGCGTCAACAAAAACATTATTCCTAAAGAAAATACGAACCGGCAAGAGGAAAATGTTACGATGCTTAGAGCCGAGTGCCGCTACTCGATGACATGGAAGTTTCTGATAAATGTTTTGCAAGATTTACGTAGAACATTAGCGAAAGTCATGCTTTATTTGAAAGTATTATTTGAGTTTGTTTAAAGCTACTGTTTTGTGGATTCGTCAACGATAGAATTTATCTAAAGTATGAAGAAAATACCGTGTATGCTCAGCCTATTGCGATTAATAGGTTTCGAAGCTCTTTATGTCAAATGCATTAATTAAGTACGTATGAACAGATATATTTTATTATCCGGCAACTTCAGTCATATTGCAAAAATAACATAAATTTTATCATTGAAGACTTATTTCAACATGTGCGCGCGTAACTTTTGTTTCATTTGGAAAAATTACCTGCTATAAATTGTAAAATTACCCTAGGCACGCTTTCTTATCCATAACGAGACTAAACCATATTTTCTAGGAAACGGTTATCACGCCATATCCCTTATACTCGTAGAGTTACATAGCTGAAACTTGGCATGTGACTTATTTATGAAGCGTCAATATTTGAGACATGATTCATTTTTCAGTGCGTAAGAAATAGACGTGAATCTGGACGTTAAATTAACAAAATTGAGTTTTCATACGACAGTTATTACAAAAAAAAAATGTTTTTTTTTTAAGATATTTACATGCAAATAATAAATAAAATAAAGTCATTGGTTAAAATACAGAGAAGTATACAAAGGTATTAAATAAATACACAAATTTTATTTTTGTAAAAGATTACAACGGAATCCGCCCGTTTACGGAAACGCCTCGTCCGCCTCGTCATTTGCAGCGCAGAAAACGCGCGGAAAACGAGCGGATTCCGCGGACGCGTTTCATAATACGTCGTGTGCAATTCAATGCAAGGCTCTAACTCCAATTCGTTCTAATAATATTACACAACATCAAGGTCCAAATTCTCAGAAGCGCTCATATCAAGCCCAGTGGCTTGCGTCGATCCTATGTGATCGACAAAGTTAAGCAACAGCCGGCGTGGTCGGTAGTTGGATGGGTGACCGCTAGTGGCAAAATTTTCTTGAGTATTTCCGTGCTTCGGAGGGCACGTAAACCCGTCGGTCCCGGTTGTTATCACAGGATAACAGTCGTTAAGCCATGTCGGAGGCCCTCAGGCAGTTTGAAAACTTCCGACATTCGGGTTGGCCACTAACCCCTCCACCAAACCGCACTGGAACAGCGTGGTGGAGTATGCTCTATTCCTCCTCAAGAGGAGAGATCCGTGCCCAGTAGTGGGCCATTAATGGGTTGAAGCCAAATTCTCAGACAATTTATGTTTTATAATGTTAAACTTATTTCATTAATTACTCTAGGCGGCATGTTTAGTCCCAAGATTAGCAACAATCCCTTGTACACATAAAACGAACTTTGTTTATTATGCAAACAAACGTTAAAGGTTATTGGGTAAATCCAAGTTAGAATTTGTATTTAAGCGGTAAGCTGAACCGCGCCTAACGCGAAACTTTTAAACCTCTGTCACGGTACTATTGTCAATTCCGTGTTTCTGCCATGTAGGATATACTACTTATTATAAGTACTATTATTTCTTCTGTGGCAGGGGCGTAGCTACCGCCGTATCAGCCGTATCAATTATACGGGGCCCCCAGCGTATAGGGGCCCCCACTAACACTCCCAAAAAAAAGCTCGCCAGCAGCCTACGACTCTATCTCCTTATATATTTGACAGCTGACGTTGAGGGGGCCCCACAACAAATATTGATATGGCTTAGGGCTAGCTACGCTACTGTTCTGTGGTTATACATACAATTAACTTATTTTATTTTAATAATTGTTAGGGAAACACTTAGGGCATACGAAAACATAGTTATTATTAATATTCATATTTTATATTTTATTATATCGATACTGATAGCAAACGAGCTTGCAGTGCCAACATCTGTGATTAATCTCGAATAGAACTGTAGAAGGGGCTGTATTCTGTTAGTACTCGTATGGTCGAGAGAACCTACAGTACGGCCGACGTATCTTGCCGCGTCTGAACATAGGCTCTGCGAACTTTAGCGCATGTAAGACAGAGATAGCGACACGAACATGCTAACGTGTGTCCGAGACATAATACGCCGCATACCGAGCTTTGCCGAATTATGTTACTGCGCAGCCTTCTGCGGGAAGTTCAGACGCGCCAGGATACGTCGGCCGTACTGTACGTGGTATTAGGTGTTTATAATAATATATAATATTAGGTGTTAATATCAGTTGCTTGTTATTTGCCAGTAAGAGGACTTTGGAAATAGGACTTAGTAGTCCTACTAGTGTATCCATCATCTGGGAAAAAAAGTAAAAAATAAAGTATTTTAGGTCCTATGGCTTTAACCCATTAGTGGCCCACTATTGAGTACAGGTTTCTCCTCTTGAGGAGGCCTGTAGCGTATTCCACCACGTTGCTCCAGAGTCGGAAATTTTTACGCTACCCGTAGGCAGTTTTAAAAAGGGGTACAAAGGTTTTCCCTTCACGATTTAATATAAAGAAAATAACATATTAAAATTTTTTAATATAAACTAACTAATCCCTTCACAAAGTACATAATTTTAAGGTACGTTAAAAGACGAAACCCTTCAGACAAATTCAATTAGGTTCTCGGATTTCAACCGCAGTGCGGGTGGAAGGGTACAGTAGATATTTTTTTACTAATTAATGGTAAAATATTGAAATGTATAAACATAGGTACCTACACAAAAAAATATTTTATGGGAAAATTTACATGTGTGTGTTGAAACAATACAAAGTTGCATAAAATAAACTCGATTCAGAAATTTCAAAAGAGTCTTTTATGGCGTTGTTTTTTCCGGTTGATTCACGAGTTTTTCAACAATATATGCGCAATGGCGCGATGGCGGAGCCTAGGGGAGTCATTTTCGTAAAATGTTTTATTCAATTTTCTTGTCTCTTTGTTTCCGCCGATATCACTTTAGTCTTTTCTGTTTCAAAAGGTTTTTTCTATCGCTTGTTGCTTCGATTCGATCAACAATACCTACAGTTATAGCGAGTCAATTTAAACACGCAATACAACAGTGATTATATGTTGTACTATACTTGAGTCAAACTCGTATCAGAATACTTGTCAATAAATCGTAAAAATTCCTTTATAGGGTTTTCACAAACTGATTTGTATTTCGCACACCAAATAACTAATAAAGAACGAAATAATCATTATAACGTTTGTGACAACTTCATTATTTTAATATTGACCTATAACAACAACACACTAAGAGAAAACGACGTAAAAACCAACATCTTAAAACAATTTTCGTCATGAATAACTCACGCTCGCACATCCTTAATTTCGTGAAGCGACTTCAAACCTTTGTAGAAACTTATTGTTTTGAGGCCGGCCTACCTATGACTATAAATGGAAATGACTACGAAAACCTCACAGCTATAATGGCGCTTACATGCTTTGCAACTTGGTCGTATTATATTTCGAAATATAGTGAAATCAACTTATCTGTGACTATAAGGAGGGCGCTGCCGGACGCATTGGACCAATCATAGTGCGCATAGTAGTAATTTATGAATGGGATGGCATTAGTTCCAATTTTCGCCACGTCACAAATAAGTTCTTGAGAGATGGCACTGTACAGATTATACAGATATTTCATTCCACTCAATATGCATGAGCATAAAATTATTTATAAGTTAAATTTCATTAAACAAAGCCGAATAACATTTTATATTTATGTTTATGTATTTTAAAACAGTCTATATCGATTTTATACGTAACTATTCCGTGTTATTTTAAACTTTAGCAAAATAAATATTATGTTTAAAAAGAAATTAAATTATAAAGAGTGGAACGGAACGCGACTTGCGAACTCCAGATTTAGTTCAAACGTACTTTATACGACCAAAAGTTTCATGCACCTGTTTGTTTGTGGTTGCTAGGCAACACAGTGCTTATGTAAATTCTGATTCGAATGTGAATATAGTGTAGAAACGCACGTCAGTATAAGCGAAGCGACCAGAGCACGAAACGAACGCGGCAGAGTGGGGGAAGGCTATGGTCATGGTCATAGACACAGATAGATACAGACATGCCACTGCAATCAACGGATTATGTTGCCTAATAGTTTTTGCCCTCATGAGTAAAAAGCCCAATGCATACGTAACGGGCTTTTTCCCGTACGGGACGAAAAAAGCATCATCGGCGACGTACGGGCCACGTTCCGTACGGGATTCCGCTGCGTATGCACTATCGTATACATTTTCTATGAAACGATGAAGGTGCGAATACAGAAGCATACGGATTAACGTTTCAATTGTAATCAAATCTACCTAACGACATAAAAACCGATTTATTCTCTCTAATACCTACAATAGTTCCGCTGTGGAACATCTGTACATTTTTAAATCTATGACTCATGTCGTACGATTTTATTCCTAGCGATTCTCTCTTTCGCACGCATAGACGGATTGTTGTCGTGCAAACGAGACAAACTAGCGTCAGGTTTGTTTACATATAACAATATGGCTGCCTACTATTTTGGATAAAATATTGGATTAAATCAAGAAATACCTTTTATTATGCTTGTTTTGATACGAACTACGAAGTTTTAACGAAGATAAATGTCGCTTAATACAAAATGACCCATACTTTACTTTTTTTGTTCCAGGCTAAATGACTTAACCGCCTATGATTATTGTTTCTTATTCCAGGCTAAATGACCAAAGCGCCTAGGTTTGTTATTTCTTGTTCCAAGCTAAATGACTTAAAAGCCTAGGCACGCAAATAATGGCCCTAAGCTAAGTGCTTTAATCAACAAGTTGGTCATATTTCAAACCTAAGCTAATTGATTTAAATACCATATTTTAAACTTATTAATGTATGGCTAAATATTTTATGTGAGTGATTTTTTTTAATAAACTGTTTGTAATCATACTTGAATATTGAAGTTTGCAGAAATTGGTGATTAAAATATTGATAAATTAAAAGTACATACAGAGAGTGTACCTACCTATCTTGTTAATAATTGTGAATTAGTTTTTTTTATTTAAAATGACAATCACCTAGGAACAGCAGGAACATGTCATGTACAGAGCTAACCGACACTGGACCGACACTGGGTATGAATTTGACAAAGAAGCTAAATCTATTAAACGACATTCTTGTATATTTATAAGGTAAAGCTAATTGTATTAAGCGATACTGGTTAAGAATTTAACGAAGAGGCTAATTGTATTAAACGATATTTCCATATATTTATAAGGTCAGGATAATGCTTTAACGTACGTCGCCTGTAAATTGTTGCTCCAGGAAAAAAGGTTTAAACGACTGTCTGGTATTTGGTAGTGAGCTTAAGTACACAATTCTTAAATTTGTCAATATTTTGCGTCGCTTCATACATTGCAGTCCAAAATGGGGCCCAAAAATGCGGTTGTTTTAAGCGACAAAAAAGGGCTCCGATCGTCACCAAACCCAGCTCAAACGACGCAGAAAAATCCGCTGATTCCAAATATGTATAAAAGTCTATATCGCCCAGAGTATCGCTTAATACAATCAGCCCAGAACCCGTCGATATAGATCGCTGCAATATAATAATTTTTGACAGTTACAGCTGTGGTCTGTTCATCATCTTTGGCAAGGTTATAATGGTGATACCATTTAGAGATTATTTTAACAAGGTTATCATATTACACAAACTCAACATTATTAACTCATAGATAAATATGATCTCGTATTTATATCACTTCTGAGGATACGTGAAATATCCACCGATTTCACGTTAGGCCATAGTCCACCTTTTGGCGATATATTTATGGCATAATATGATATGACATTTTGAAACTATCTTTACAACGAAATAATCGACCATATTGCTTTCGAATAAAGTCAAAACATTTTTGAAGGAGCATTAACTTTTTAAGGTAACAGATTTTTTAAGTAAAATATACCTAATTGTCTCACGCCGCAACTCAGAGACACTAATGGTTACTTAAATCGCCCCCTAGTACAGAATTTGTATGGAGATTCTTTACTAAGGAGCGATTAAAGTAACCGTTAGTGACTCTGAGTTGGGGCGTCAGATTTGAATGTGGGTGATTTTTCGCGGCGTTTATCATGCACAAAATCTTTTACCTAGTAATAATTGTATTTATTGTATTTAGTTGGTTATAATAATCAATAGTGTTGTGTGAATGAAATTTATAATTTACCATTGAGCTAAAACCTTAATCAAATACCACATTCCCGGCAAGATTAATTAATAAGTAATCTTAATAAACAGATTAATCAATCTTACGAGGAGTGTGCTCTCGGGAATAGCGTTGTGGATTCGTGATATTAGTCCTTCAGGCAATTTTCGTCTTTATTGGGAAGCATTATGTTTGATATTCTAAAACATAGTTTAAAAAATCTTACGTCATTTTATTTCGCACTAACAGCCTGTCTTAATGGTTTATAAAAAAAAATATTTACAAATTTCCCGTATGAGATCTTACATCTTGTATTTGGATATTATGGATTTGATAATATGATAAACTTGCAAAAATATTGTATCAAGATTTTTTATGTGAATAGCCGACAAATGATCCACACTTACATTTTTTTTTTTAATTACTTGACACTGAGTCGATGAATCACAAACCTTGTTCAAAAAACCGTGCACTAGTCGGTCAAGCCATCATGGAAAAGAAATCATTTGGAAACAAACAAACTTCACTCCGAACTCATTGATCGATGGAGACAGTCACAAGAATAAAATTAAGTTTCACTTCAATAAATTCATCCAATCCATCAGTCCATCCAATCTCTAAATCCATCCATCTAAATTCTTGTCTTCCTGTCTCTTTTAAATCCATAGATTATTAAAGATTTATTGCTTAAATTTAAACTGATATAATATATTTTCCACTGCACTTATTGCTACAACTGTATTTACTATATGATACATAGAATCTGTATGATTGTTTATACATTTACACTCCTACCCTCGCTCCGCTTCAGGAAGCAGCTAATGTTTACAAAATAAACCACACCCAAAAAATTGTCGTTGGCTTTTGTCAAACATTTTATATTCATGACTACCCATTACAATTATATTCATAAGCTAGTAGACTTTATAGATTAAAGTGTATATATCCCCTAAAGGCTAAAAACAGATTATTTTTACATCAATATTTTTGTAGAGGGTCACGTTGTTTACTATGCGCATACATTTTGTATGTAAAGAGATGCCATTGTCGACAGATAACAGTTTATGTTAACATATGGATATTTACTTAGTAGGAAAGTGTGAATCGGATAGAATATTATAAAGGCCTTCCATAGCACCATTGACGAATAGACAAAGCGAGTGCGCCAGGTTCCTTCTTTAGTTGGTCATTGACCGTCACCACCAAATAGGTAAAAAGATAAATCAATCCCATGAAGCTTTTCTGATACATAAAAATCCCGTGTCACGATGTTTGTGGTCGCAATCCTCAGAAACGGCTCGACCGATACTTATGAATTTTTTGTGTAACTTTTGGTAGATATTATAGTACAGGATCCGAACTAGAGGCGTTTCTGCACCCATCTGCTTAGGGGATAAAAATATTTTTTATCAAATATCATAATTATATATAGAAAAGTATCGCGAATGGGTTGCCTAAAAATATATTCAAGACTACTTTTTATTAATTTCTATACAGGTTGGAAAAAAATGTGGTTGGAGGAAAGATACCCTGAACATTAATGATGGCAAATTTTACTGAAAGGAAATATTCCTTTATTTTCACAAATAAGTAAAACTGCATTCAAAGATTTTTGATAAATCACCTGCTTGAGCCGGAATTGAACCTGTAAAATGTGAAAAAAAATCCTGTATTTTATAATACCAATCGAAAGGGTCATTCACAAGGATCAATTTCTTTTGAGCAACATATCTCATAATCATAGTATCTTAAATTAAAGGAAGACCGAGAAAATATGAGTTAGTTGAAAATTTATATAGATTACCACCCTGTACATAGATTAATGATAGCCTTGAACGTAGTGTTTTAGGCAACCCATTCGCGATACTTTTCTTTACATATGATATTTGATAAAAACAATTTTTTGCCGCTAAGCAGATGGGTGCAGAAACACCTCTTTCGGATCTTAGAGTATGAGGAATAAGGTCGTAAATTATATTTCATACAGCTAGGTGATTAGGTTGTCCCTATTTAGATTTTTTTTTTGTAATTTTCATCAGCCTACTATATACTATAGCCTACTGAGCCATACATTGATTCAAGATGTGATTCAGGTATGATATTATTGGCACTAACCTGTGATGTCAGTGTAATAATGGTCTGTAAAAAACAATTAAAATGATAGCCATTAAAAATAAAAGTATATTTCAAGCTGTCAAGTTGACATGATTCTGTCGATACTAAAATTGTGTAATTTGCAAGAACACTTCGATTATAATTTTATTATCCTTAATTATACAGTTAAGTGACTCTACAGGAATTACTTATTTACAATGCTATGGTTACTGCAATCGTATTTCGAACTGCCTAAAGGAAAACGTTAGTTTTTATTTTTATTTTAATAGCGTTAAAAAAACTTTATAACTATTTCATTCAGTGTTATGTTGTAATAATTGAATTAAAGCATTAAATTTAAAAAAAAAACGTCAATATCAGAGAGATCGAGTCATCTTTCCCAAGCTCCCAGGTTATTCTCAAATGTCGTAGACAAAGATCTTTTTGTTACCATTGCTTACTATTGGGTTATCGTGGTAAACTGCAATCCTTACCTTTAATTAAAGGTATTATAACTACCTTGCTAACTGAAGACAGTCGTACGTATATAATTGTCTTCCTAGGAATCTATTTTATATATTTTATTCTACGAGCAGACTGATCTCTAAGGCACCTAAGTGGTAACCAACGCCTTTATTACCTTCCGGCCAAAGGAGTACGGGGTACAATATTGGAACAAGACTAACACAAAAAGAATACACTGGACATCCGACACTGCAACCAAAACAAATGAAAAAACTTTAACACATAAATAGGCAACTATATAATAATAAAGTTCTTTATTATTATGACCAGCGATATTATGACTATAACTTTGCACCCCATAGTTTATTATTTTATTGTTATGGAAGCTAGCCAGACAGGTAATAATAAAAATGTTTTACCGGCACTTGATATACGAAATTTCACAAATCCTCCCCGATTTTCGGCAGAGTAAAACGTATATAGGTCAAGTTATCCTCCTACTTATAATGGGACTTCCTCCTTTCCGCAAGTCGACGCCAGATTTTCATGTTTTGCTTATAAATGATTCAAATTCAACAGCAGCTATCAGGTTCGTGGGAATACTTAACGAGAAACCTACATCACTCAATGTCTCATTGTAATTACTGAACCTTTTAACTTACTATCGAAATTGAGGAATAGGCAGTTTGTCATTCACCGGCCAATAATGAGGCTGCCACTGATCGCTTTGGGACGTGCCTGTACTCAATCATTAATTGAACAACATCAGAACTGAAGATTAGAAACCACATTTTAATTAAGAAATAGCGCGTATATACATAACTTTAATACAAAATGTCAATCATAAACAACTGTCGTGGATAGGATTTACAATACTGAGCCTAATTTTATCTAAAATTAGGTATTATTTATTTCCCGTGTTATGTTGAAAAATGCTGTGTACTTTTGATATTTTCGGCTTTGTTGTTCGGTTGTCCAAATATTTAATTATAAAAGTACCTTATAAATATGGGACGAACACGGACATAAAAAAAGAACGGACGTAATCTCGTCTGATCGAGAGTGAAGCTGACAGCTCGCTTACCATGTGTGCGTAATTTTGTAATATTTGATTCGCGATGGTGTCAATGTCGTAGCCGTATGGTGTCAATGTGTGGGTGTGTGTACTTGTACGAATACAGAGTTGGTATTCCTATGGGTGTAATAGATTAGTATAAATAAATACGATTAATATAACTTATAAAATTAGGATGTTTATGAGAATGAGGCGACTGATGCTTTATGTGTTGCAATTATTCTGAAAGGAAGTTGAATTGTTTATACTTGGACCATTGAAATATTAATATATTATTAGCTGTTATTTCAGACTTATAAACTATTGTAAATTAACGTAAAATTATGTTTATCCAGTACATGGACGTAAATAATATAGACACGCTGTTCAGTACTTACATTTTGTTCACCTGTGTTGACCCCAACTGGGGCCAACTCAAGTTTAGTCGGCTGCGAGCAAGCTACACAAGTAAATGTCACGTTAGAAAAACTCCGACTGTTCAAAAACACTTAATAACGTATTATTGTTTATTGAGCACAGTTAAAACGTTCTCATTATTTACGTTTGAACTTTATTTCACTTTATTTAATCATAATTGGTAAGTAACTATATTTTTATTTACAGTCTTAAAAATTATTTAGTGTCAAATATTTAATACCGACATCTTGAACCAAACTTGACAGAACGAACACAGAGTACTTAATCACTACGGAACAGGGTTGCCAGACGTCGCGGAGTGAGAGATCGTACGGTGGGTAAATAAAAGTCGTATTTCCTAAGATGGCTCCAGAAAAAAAATATTACGATTCATTTAATGTAGGTACTAAAACTTTAATTAGTTTTAGATGGCGGTCTACTAAACGAAATTGAAAGAAAAGTAATAAGTAAAACTATAAATTAAAATAAAATCTTCTTATCTTTATATATATAAATTACGTGTCACGTTGTTTGTCCGCGATAGACTCCTTAACTACTTAACCGATTTTAATCAAAGGGCTTCCAACAGTTTTGTATGGAACCTGGCATACCTACAAGTCCGCCATTTTGAAAAAACCTCGATTCGGCGGCCAGTGATGAAACATGTGTCAATCGATAGAGTAAATGATTACGATCAAAAAGTATACAGTGATGAAATGTCGTAAGTGGTATACTTTCTGAGATATTTGAGTTCAAACCCGTAGAAAAATAAAGTAAAAAACTTTGTTTCGGCGGATATTGATAAAATATGTGTCAATCGATAGACTAAGTGATTACGATCAAAAAGTATTAAGTGATACAATGTCGTAAGTTATATACTTTCTGAGATATTTGATTTCAAAACCGTAGGAAAATAAAGTAAAAAAACTTCGATATACCTATCTTCAGCTTACGTAAGTATGACCACATTTCCCAGTTTGATTCCTAACTTAAATGGCTACCAATTCGACAGAGGTGAAACTTCAGAATTCTCTCAACATTTTATGCTATTTTGAATAATGTGTCTTCTCCTGTTTAAATAAAGGAAACCCATAGCACTGCTTATTTCGGGAATTCCTTTGCAATACTGTTCTGGAACTACTTGCTTGTAGACATCAAAAGACTACCAAAAGTTCCTTCAAGAATCACGTCCGGCAGCACTACCTGAAGCAATTAGAATGTCCTCGCCCGTGGTCTTCAACCACATGTTATATACGTAGTTATAAATATTTATGTACTTAATATATAATATAATATGTATATATGTAAATATGAATAAATATGTATTTATTTAGTTTTGTTAATGATATTGTGATATTTTATATGTATATAGTTATAGTGTTGATCCACTAATAAATAAAACAGACAATTACCAATGTTTTATTTTTCTACGGGTTTGAACTCAAATATCTCAGAAAGTATATCACTTACGACATTTTATCACTGAATACTTTTTGATCTTAATCACTTAGTCTATCGATTGACACATGTTTTATCAATATCCGCCGAAACAAAGTTTTTTACTTCATTTTTCTACGGGTTTGAACACAAATATCTCAGAAAGTATACCACATTTCATCACTGAATACTTTTTGATCATAATCATTTATTCTATCGATTGACATATTTTACATCACTGGCCGCCGAATCGAGGTTTTTTCAAAATTGCGGACTTGTAGGTATGCTAACTAGGTTCATTGCCCTTTGCACACCGTGTGCAGTTTGATCCAACTTGAAAGATAGGATAGCTTACATCTCAATGTATAGTCGCAATATTATTTTATTGCAATTTTTTTTTGATAGAACGAAGTCTGTCCGGGCAGCTAGTTATAATATAAATTTACATAATAACATACAAAATTATAAATGTAGAAATATCGGGACATAGGTAATTATAATGTGCGCCATCTATTGATAAATCTATGAACCTATAATAATTATATCATGAACCTATTATACTCGTACATAATTTTCTAACAATGCATACAAATACATATTTAAATTATTAATGTTTACTTACGATGTTAAAAAAATATATAGTAGTCACTCCGAGATGAACTGGAAAAAGGCATAAATCGTATGATTGTCGCCATGGATATAATTATAACTTTTAACTGGATACATAACTTCGAGGTACTTGAAGACAGATGACGTCACAACGGAATGACTATTTGACCAATCGCAGACCGGATTGAGATTATCCTTCATAATTGTGGGGTGTTATGTCCTATTTCCCAAATGTTTTCTAATAATTTTTCTGGTGGTAAAAAAATATATTATTGTATTAACACATTTTATTATAATTTCTTCAAAATTGTCCTTACGTCATGAAAACGGATGTTGAAGGTGATAATGAAATGAAACAATGTAATTTATTACGGTACATTTCTTTTATTTTAAGTGCATAACACTTATAAAAAAAAATTAACACAGCTGAATGATATATCCTGGGATTACAGATGCACAATGAATGGATGAACACAATGGTCATTCCGTTATGACGTAATTAATCCTCAGGTACCTCTACAAAGTAATCCAGACAGAGTAATATATCCATGGTATATGTCCAGTTATAGTAATGTATTCATGATCTCTTTCGGAGTAGGGTGTTGGCAACACTGGGCGCATATTGACTCTGTGATTGAGTACTCTGTGGCACGAAAGCGTGACACGAAATTTGTTAACAACAGCGTGTCTATATATTTAAGTCTATGATCCAGTATGATAAATTATTTGTTATTTCATTAATATAAATTACATATGGCAATATTCAACGAGTAATCGATCAGGTGACTTAGTTTATGATGAGGGTGGAACTATAAAAAGAAGCTACGTTGTACCGTCAGCTCTCAATTCTGTGCCGGTAGGATACCGATTAAGAAGTTACGTTAATACATTGCTATTATATTGTTATAATAATGGCTTAATGGTTTAAATAATGGTTTGGTAATTGTACTAAGTTACGTGGTGAATAATTAAGTCGGTGACGACTGTGGAACAAGGAATTACTCCTGCCGAAGTTAAGTACCTGCCTAACTTACTTTCAGTATTATGTTTTACTGTTGTAATTTTATTGTTATGCTGTGAAGCATAATGTGACTCTGCCAGTTTATATAATTATTTCTGTATCTCAGTTCTATATGGCCATACTAGTATAGTAAGGTGATAATTGTAGCACTGCCAGTCTATTAATTATAATATATAAATGATTGATAAAAATATGATATATGGAATGATATAATATTAATGCGGTAACTCTGTGCTGTTATGGAGTTTCTTCCTTAGTTCTTCTCCATAACTAAAGCACATTGCGAACTAAGGGCTTCAATAAATTAAGTACCGCAAATATGTGTATTACTTATTTACCTACCTCCATGATAAAATGAAAAAGGTTACTTAATTAGAGTTACTAATCAAGTAATAAAACTATACATCTTATGTGTTTCTTTTGGTGGTTCACTTATATTAATACCAATATAGATTACATACAATTCATTATTTCATCGATCCTTCCTATAAGACAAAAGACACATACTTTTGTAATATTATAATTATCGTATTTTAAATTATGCCTACTCTACACCTTTCAAATCTATTAGGTGCTTCACTGAATTTGTTCTTGGGATTACGTCCGTCTTTTTTTTACGTCCGTGGGGACGAATGATTGATTTATAAACATAAATAAGTCCATCGTTCATTACAACTGCGCACCAAATCCAAATTTACTGTAGAATAGAGTCTGCAAAAATGAAAACTACGGTTCCGTTTTCTGGAATGAACCTACGCAAAATAATAAAAAATAATAAATCTAGAGAATTCTTCCATTTTAACAATGCTTATTTGCCATTTGATAGGTAAACATTAAAGGAACTTAAGGTGCAGCGCAGACGACGCTCTTTTTGTGCGATCGAGTGTGCGGACGCACAAATATCTATATGGCGCGCAGCCGCACTTTTTTGCGCGTCGTATGCGTTACTGCATATAATTGCAAAGGTTCTATTTTCACAGACTTAAAAGTGCGTCACGGACAGTGTGCCGTCTGCGCTGCACCTTATAGAGACGCTACCTACTGTTAAGCCGGCGCCAAATATAGCTCACACATTTGAACACTTCTTTGAAGGACTTTGAAAACACATTTGAACACATATTGTCGCAACCTGCCGGACATGTTTTGCAATCGTTTTTCTTCACAGTATGCTAGTAGACGACAAACAAGATAGCTATAGACGAAGATTTTGTGGATGCCTTTATTACTCAAGTGCTTGTAATTATTTATTACATGTGCAAAACAAGTACATAACCGTTTTACATTAGAAAAAAAAATTGCTGTAAAAGTAAAAATTAAAAATTTGGTGTACTTGGTGTACATATTATACTTTTAAGTACGAGCATGATTCATAAAAGTTGTAACAAATGTCTTCCAATGTCCAGTTGGATGATCGAAAGTCATAATCATGGCACATCAAGTTGTTTGTTTGCATTGAATAGGCTCCGAAACTACTGAACCAATTTGGAAAATTCTTTCACTTGTTGGGAAGCTACACTATCCCCGGGTGACATAGGCTGTATTATATTTTCAAAAAAAAATTAGGGATCCTTAATAAAACTCCAATAATGTAACCCAAGGTGTAAAAAATAAGAAAACCGAAGCAAAGTGAGGGCATTTACTACTGAGAATGTATATTTAAAGTATTTCCAAGAGATCATTTTACTATCACGACTAACCTCACCGCCTGTGTAACCTTTTAATAAAGTTTTCAGATATTTCAATAAATATCAAATAAAGAGAAAATTTCTTCAGTGTAGGGAAAATTGCTTACTTTCTGTCTGAGTCTTCAGGGAAAATATTTCCAAAGTAGATTTTCGATACGAAACGTATTATAAAGTGAAATTTTGCAAGCGGTTGCCTTAAAAATATATGTATAAAAGTAAACAGGTTTCTCAAGTTTGTTTTAGGAATTTATTTTCATGTATGTCTCAAGGGACAAAATTTGCAAGTTGATATTTAAAGGCGAGAAAAGTACTCATGACCCGACGGCTTGAGTTGATCGTAAGTGATGGACTGAGTTATGCCCTCGGACGAGTATCGATACTTGGACGGATGAACGCTAAAGTGCTTCAAAAACTTAAAAACGTGGATTTCTATTATCGATTGATATTATTATAATTTATGGGATGTAAGACTCCATCCCTCCATCTTACACTGAACTGCACCAGTGGTAGGTACATTTTCTCATGCTTAGTGGTAGTGGGTTTTTACCTTCCAAGCCAATTACCACCCGTATACGATAACCTGAACCCATCTTTCAGGTTTACCAATGAATTTGTGGAATAGTTTCATTGCTCTGCTCTCTGCTTGCTTTGAGAAATACCTATAGATATTTAATTATGTGGCGATCGTACATACTTATTCCTTTTCGGTCGCAGTGTCGGAGAGAACATATAACGTTGTAACAGAGCCCATTTTAGGCTCCTATAAGGCATTTCAAGAACCACTACTGTGAGATTACACTGACCTACATATTGTCTTAAAAACTCTATAACCATTTCAGTACCATTCGTTGACAAGTGGCCATTAATGAATTTCAATGACGTGGCTTTCATATTGACGACGTATCTACTTTTCATACTGAAAGTTGGACCTATGTTCATGGAAGGTCGTTCGCCCTTTCAACTGAAAAGGTTTCTGCTATTTTATAACGCCGTGAAGGTTTTAAACTCCAGCTTCTTAGCTTTTAAGGTAAGATCTTCTGTGTGCAAAGTATTAAAATGACTGATTGTTCAAACGTTCCATGACTTATCTTTAAGTACAGAATTCATAGTGAGTAAAAAATTTATTTAAATTCATTAAACATTCATGATTGTACATAGTTGTGCCAATGGGAACACTAACGGCCGGTCTCAATAATGTATTAACAGATGGAAGACTGTGGATAGGGCTACCATTAGTATGTTATCTGTCATACTTGTCAATTTATCAGACGCAAAAATTGACAAATATGACAGATAACATACTAATGGTAGCCCTATCCACAGTCTTCCATCTGTTAGTACATTATTGAGACCGGCCGTTAGTTGTGCCATATCACTAGTTGTGCGCGCGCAGTTGGTCCATCAGGAAACCGCGTCATGATATGCGAAAAATAATTGCAACGCATTAACTAAATTTCCTGATAAACAGAGCTCCATTTCGCTGATGCTGTTAAAATAGCGCACTGTAAATCAAGGAGTCTTTTTATTACAATATAATGTTTTATGTATTAATGATATTAATATGATAGGTATATGAAATCTTTGACTATATCAGTGGGTATGGACACAATAAATCTACGACCCTATACATATTATATACTCTGAACCCATAGAGAATTAACTAACGCTTCAGTGAAAATAGCTTTTATTGTTTCAGTTTCTTTGCTACATAATTGATAAGGGATTGTTTCCAAGAAAATGCGAACATGATGAACGGACTCTTCATGTAAGTATGTCTAGTTTTTAAATTTATGGAGAGAGCGGGAAAGGGAGACGAAAGGAGAGAGATGCTATAAGACTTCGCTTTAGCAGTTTTTTGAGAGCTTAAATCTTCATGAAGCATTTTATCACCCTGCCTGATCTCAAGACTCGAATCTATTAAGAATGAAGAAGAGGCCTGGAGAATGGATACATTTTTGGGCTAAAAGAGGGTGCTTATATCCTTCAGCCCAGGGTATTGGTTAAAAGGTGATCAGGTTCTTCATCTAGACACTTATCTTTGGCCACTTGGGTAATGTATTTCGGATATTAATGGACGTGTCACTCTAATAACAATTGGCATGATAATACGTTGAATCTTTGACAGACAGACTTTGTAGACAAAAAAAAAATTTTCAGCCTTCAACCATTCTCTGCACATCCTAAAGGTTGATTGTTAGAGAATACTACTAAGCATTAACGGCCCAACTCAAAGTCACTAACGGTTACTTAAATCGCTCCTCAGTAAAGGATTGCCATACAAATTCTGTACCAAAGAGCGATTTAAATAACCATTAGTGACTGAGTTGGGGCGTAAGTCCACTAAATGTACCTCTCTTTGGGTTCAATAAAGATTAAATAAATAAATAATTGCCAACTGATAAATCGATCAAGTAAGATCTTATAGATTTTTTTACAATAGATAAATATAATACAGCAAAATAAAATTATAAGAAGCAAAAATCTCATTTGATTCTAACTAGTATCTCTTTACGTTCTTTACAACACTACTTACTTTTCTAATTCAGAACTATTTACTCAACATGTTACAAATTCCGGCCGCGTCCGATCCTTAAGTTTGTCAATCTCTCAATCGATGTAAGCTACATAAAGCTATGGGAGTTCCGAGGTTCAGCTATTCAATTACTTCCAAACAATTAACTTCCAAGGTTCGTTGCGGGATTTGTACCAAAGATTCAGAGATCAACAGTTCCAGTAACTCATTTTCATTATTATGAATTCAGGAGTTCAAGAGTCAAAATATCGACATTACTTTCATAGAAAAATGAGCACAATCTACAATTAGTAAGTTTAACACATTGATATATGGGTAAGCTTGGCAGCAGATGCACTGAATATTCGTATTCTAATAAACCCCTTCAGTACTCCACAACAAATAGATCCTTACATCATTAAATTTATGACCGGATTGCTTCCACAGTCAAACTTTTAAGGCCACAACAAGTTCCTGAGTAGAAACATAATATATGGCTTTATTCCCATTCGGTCCTAATCCCCAACATACAACTTAGAATCTAGGCAATATTTGAGTTACTATTATCTGTTATTCTACTAGTAATTAAAGAGATATAAATTGAGGATATAGGGAGACATAGGAGTATAGTTGTACCTACGTAAAATTTACAGATACCTACATTTTGCAGTTAAATTCATGTTTGAAATTTACCAAGTCCATCTATAATTACCGAACGTACGCTACCAAAGCAAAACAAAGTGAGCCACTTATTAGGAAAATATTTTTTTCAGATTATCGCTACACTTTACTGGAAATACATGGCCACAAAAGTTCTAGATTTATTAGACACAATATTCTTCGTGTTGCGGAAGAAGTATATTCAGATGACCTTTCTTCATGTTTACCATCACGCGTTCATGGTGGTGATAACTTGGTGGTGTTTGAAATACGACCCCTCTGACCACTGGGCTTTTATGGCTTTTATGAACTGTACCATACACTCAATTATGTACAGTTATTATGGTGTCGCGGCATTGGGACCAAGATATACCAAGTATCTTTGGTGGAAAAAGTATTTAACTATGATGCAATTGGTAAGTTTAGTTTTATATCTACTAAACTTAGTGGTCTGCGCAGACGAGGGAGAATCCTTGGCTTACTTTTGTTTTGTCCCTGTACAATTATATCCTTTCAAGGCACAAGGGACGTACCGCGGGAAAGTACCGTAATTATTTCAAACATCGAAGGACAGGACGCGGTATTCTCTATGAAAATGAACACTGCGCTGACAAAAAACTAACCTATTCAATCAAAGTTAATTTAAAGAAACATAGCTGACAATAGCAGAAGATAATATATAATAAATGTATGTTTGTTTCGAGCACAATCATTACGCGTTATTACTAAGGAAGATATATTAGTACCTACTTATACCGATTAACTTACTTATAGATATGTTACCGGCAAAACCCGTTTTCAGGTTAAACTAGTTTGGCCTAGGCCAAACTAGTTTGGCGCGACACGATTAGGCAAAACTAGTTTCTCGTCAATAAGTTTGGCTTATATTTAACTTACCACCAAATAAATCATTGTTAACCCAAAAGTAGTAAATGATCACCAAAATTAAAACAGCATTTTAATGTGAAATTATAACCAAAGATGGTAATTCATTTTTTGATTCACAAACAGGCTTCCGAACGTCTCCGGCGCTGCGGGAAGTGTTGCCCCTCCGCCCTTGCGTAATAAACTGCAGGCACTCCATGCTCGCCTGCGCAGCTTCGGCTTTTGGCTTTTGGCAGTTTGGCCTAGGCCAAACTAGTTTAACCTGAAATCGGGTTTTGCCGGTAACAGATACAATGGGAAACATTCGAAGCAATTCGGCTGTAAAATACTCTTCAATTTTTATTATATTACGATACGCACCATCTAACATGCAATAACAGATCTTATATTTCCACACATCCTACAGAAAGTTCTTAAGAGACAGCTCTAAGGACCAATCCAACCGCTAATAGACAAGATAATGTAGGAGAAATTTCACTTGAATAATGTCATGTCATGTTACGCCGGCAGTGGCGTGGCGTGAACGAATGAAAACGTCGCCGCGTCGGGGGATTGTAATGTAACAATTGTAATGTTGTAAAATATGAAGAGAATTTAATTTTATCCACCTGAAGGTAAGTTGCTATCGTCGCCCATGGACATCAGCGACACCAAGGGCATCATTAATATGTTGCCGGCCAAAGAAAAATTTAATTAGATATCATAGGTATTAAGTTAGTATTAGTCTACTTTGCAACTTTAGGTAAGTTGACTCTACGAAGGTTAGTCGCAAAATCACTTGCGACTAACCATCGTAGAATCAACTTATCCTGATGATGCTCCGTTTCGGGGCGAAACACGTGTTGGTACTGGTATTGTACCTGTATAAGGCAATAAAAATTATGATTTATGATTTATGTATGTTGGTATATACTTTTAATTATTGTAGTGCATGTTTCCGTTGTGGGAGGGAGGGAGGTGCCACGCATGTGACGCATGTCTTAAAGTATATAACCATCACACATGTTTACCACAAATTGTTGTAAAGCAAACTAATACTAACTTAATAATAACAATGGATTTCCGCAAAGTAACGCCTGATTCTATAACTATATCATAGGTATAATAATTATGTGAATGTCATGTATTCTTCACTAAAGTGTACAAAAATGTCAGTAAAATAAAATAAATAGTCTTTGAAAAATAGAACAGGAACTATAAAATACATAATGTAGAAGCTTTGTGCCCTAAGATTAATGCGATGTACTTATCTACTGGAGCAGAATATAAGGGATTATCTACTCCTACCCATAAGGGATTATAAGGGACATGTAGGTAGCCAACATTACAATAAAATTATCATTTTTAGGGTTCCAAAATAAAATCGGAACCCTTACAGTTTCGTCATTTCCTTCCGTCCGTCTGTCCGTCTATCCGTCTGTCTGTCAGTCCGTTTGTCCGTCTGTCCGAAGCAAAGCTGTTATTTGGCTTGGATATACATATTTATTATTACTTCAGAATCGCAGAATAAATTATTGAAAAAAAAAATTTTTTAGGATAGGTACCTCCTCTATAATATATAATTACATATACAGGTAACGTGAAGATGATTTTTTTATTCGTCGCATACCCTATAGTGTAGGGTATCGTTGAAAAGGTGTTTCAAAAAAATATGGGCCTTCTAAGAACATTTTTGGACTTTTAGGGGTCTATTTGCGAAATATTTGGCTATAAAGTGATAATTTTGGTTAAAGTCAAGTGTCCCCCCCCCCTGCCAGCTAAACGGTTGGAGTTGGAGTTAGCATAAGTAGTTAATAAGTAATAGTCGATAAACTTGCCACTTCGGAAGTTTCGGAACCCTACTTAGCGCGTGGCCTGACACGCACTTGCCCGGTTTTTTAACTTATTATGTGTGATACTGGCAATTGGGAATTCGAATCCTCCAGATATTTTATTTTCAATCAACGTTGCTTTTTTGCGAATGGACAGTTGCGGCCTAGGGACCTAGCGGCCTTTTCAGCTTCACGCGAACAGAGGGACGTTCCCTTTTCGAGAAACAGGGAATGCGAACGACCTAAAAGTGTGCCCCCTATGTGATTCAGGCCAGTCCATAAAACTAATAATAATTTATCAATGCCGTTATAATTATCACTAAAATATTCATTGTTACCTAATCATCTTTATAGTCACTTATATATAATCGATTCATTGTTTCTCTTTGTTCCAGATTCAGTTTTTCTTGGTAATAGGACACATCGTGATCCAAACTTATAGCTCGGAATGTCCCATGCACTTCGGATCGTACGTCGTCAGCTTATTTAACTTGGCGCTTTTTATTTGCTTATTCACTGATTTTTATCGTAAGCGATACAAAGACAAATCTTTCATTATCAAGCCATTGGGATTCGCATGTGTCAATCAATACATCGACTGAATGTGAAATACGAATGTCATAAACGTATACTCGTAGGTACCTAATAAATGACTTGTATCTTATCCTTTGGCTATTTAGATTATTTTTAACTTTTATTTGACATACCTATACCTGTATTCTAAAGTACCTAAGGTGTAGTCGGTTCAGCCATTTTCACGGTTCCTGGTTACCAATAAATACTTACTAAAACTCATTTTTAGAGTTCCGAAGTATAATTGGAACCCTTATTATCATAACGTGCCACTAGTATAGTTACCCTACTGGCCCTTTTTCGTCCATGGTTCAATTAGTAGTTACCCTGGTATAGTGCGTATCACGTAAGAGTTCCCCTCGCTACGATACTATGTGGATGCACTATACCCCGTGCCACATTGCCTGAAGTTTACTGGTAGTAAGCACCTATCTGTAGATATCCAGGAACGAAACCAATGCATCCCACATTGATAGTTCTTGTGTAACTGCTCGGTTGGATGGTCAATAACCCCATTTCAGATGAGAGTCTATTGAATACTCTGTCTGTCTACTCGTAGTATCTACAGTAGCTAGGTACACATAGCATGAGATGATAAATGAATGAATGAATAAAGAATGAAGAAAGAGACGGATTAATAAAAAGCAAAGCGCTCCCATTTTAAATATGGTAAATCTGTCCAATCGATATTTTTAACCGACGAAAAAAAAGGACGAGGTTCTCAATTCGACGCGTATATTTTTTTTTTATGTATGATCACTCGGCAATCGGCACAGGGTGGTCCGATTTTGATCATTCTTTTTTTAATGGATAGGGTATATCTTGAAGTTGGTCCCATATTTTTTTGAAAATTTTATTCCCACCCTAAAGGTACGAAAATAGGGGATGATTGATTATTCACCCACGGAATTTTTACACGTTACCCCAATAACTTTGTACTGGATGATCCGATTTCGATGATTCTTTTTTTATTGAATATTGTATACCTTGAAGTTACTCTTGTTTAAATTTGGAAAGAAAATTTTACCCCTAAAGGTACGAAAATAGGGGATGATTTATATTTCACCTACTACATTTTTACCTGGTAACTGAATAGGTATATCACCAATAACTTAATAATTTTCATAGCAACTAAAAATTAAAAAATAATTATTTTTTGACAAAAAATAAAACCAACGAAAAAAAAACTGAAAAGCGAAAAATAAAATAAACCATTTAGTATTATAAATTAAGATCCTAAATTAACTGAAAATAAATAATTTTGAGGCGGTGCCAAACCAATGAAAAAACAAACGGTGAAAAGATGTGCGCCGCGTTGCTGCTGCCGTGTGCATCGCATGCCACTGCCCTTATAAAATGAACTTTATGTAATTAATTTTGTTTGTTTGGCACGGTCTCAAAATTATTTATTTTCAGTTAATTTAGGATCTTAATTTATAATACTAAATGGTTTATTTTATTTTTCGCTTTTCAGTTTTTTTTCGTTGGTTTTATTTTTTGTCAAAAAATAATTATTAAAATTCCAACCTTGATGCAGTGGGTGCACGGGTAAACACGAATTACCCATTCACCCACCGGTGTGTGAAGCCAGTGGGTGCACGGGTAACGGCCCAATAATGTAAAAATTGAGCTTTAATGGTAATCAATAAAATTATAATTGACAGATAACTCATGAAGAATTTTAAACACTGTTTATCATCGGAAAAAATCATAAATAACTGACTAAATGCTTTTAAGAACCTTTAGAATATAATAGTTATCATATATAACCAGTATCTCTACTTAAATATACCTTAGCCTTATATTTATTTAAGTACTTAGGTAACAATGAATATTTCATGAGAGAAAAACCTTTTCCTTTTATCATACTCTAAATACAAAACAAGAAAACAAGGCATGATAAAGAAGGTTACTGTGAAGATTTACGGCCTGGTTGTAGCCGCTATCTTGTTGATAGTACACCAAAGAGTTACTTTATTGAAGTGAGAACTTCTTTAGCATCGTTGTGATTTGAAAGTCAATGAAACGAAAAAGTGACATTAAAAAAATTAGAGGTGTCAAGGGACACCCGGATGGAACGAAGTTCCTTTCGATTAATACTAAGCGACCAGAAGTCTTCGAGGGTGCGACAATACAATCATAGTATGTGGCTATCTTATTCACTCTTCGGTATTTAGCATAGGCACAACAGGGACGTCCATATCACGATCATGCACATTAAGCTCTTATTGCCATTTCTTCCAATAGATTTATTCTATCCCTGTCGCTCTTTCGCATATTAATTGGCATGGCAAGAAAAATAGCAATAATAACTTAATGTGCATGATCGTAATATAGATATCCCTGTTGTGCCTATGCTAAATACCGAAGAGTAAATAAGACAGCCACATACTATGATTGTACTGTCGCACCCTCGAAGACTTCTGGTCGCCTAGTAACTCGCTTTAATTAATAAACGACGGCAAAGAGTGTCGTTACAACTTTTCGTCTTAATTTTTTCCATCTAGCCCCCTGTCGCAACGCGCGATAAGGAACTTCGTTCCAAAAAGAGACACATAAACTTGTAAAATTTAACGTGGGAGAAAATGAGATAGGAAGCATTATACAGTATTTCTTATGTCCGTGGTTCTTTTTGTGTTACTGTAAAAAGTGCTAAGTTGTATTCATAGATGGCGCGAGGAACAAGATAGAAGATTCTTTTAATTGCTGGATAGATGGCGCTAGCTGCTAATTTTCTCTTCATATTATGTTAAGAGATGGCGTTAGTTCCCACTGTTTTCTTTGTAGGTATGTTGTTTGCACACATTTTATTTTTGTAACTAATAGCTTATTCTACATGAATAATAATGATATGAGAATCTAAAACAATTCAACAAAAACTCCAATTGACATTCTTGAAGTTAAGACAAAAAAAGAACTGTAGGTGGAGCTGTTTTAATAGTAAATAACATTAACAAAGAATTAAAAGTCACTAAAAACAGTAAAAACATTCATGTAAGGTCTCCCGTCATCGCTATAAAAAGTTATCCGCAAAGGAAGAGCCAAGTCATGACCTCTGCAAGGCTTTACTGTATAACTTTTATCACTACAAAAAGTACAAAACAAACACAACGTCATGAGAATCAAGTCCTAAATAGAGCTATTTCAGTAGGTAACTAAAGATAAATTAAATATCTACTATACTTAGGGCTTGTTTCACCATCTTCAAGTAGAGTCCTGAATAAGCTATTCGCCGGTTAAAGTGACGTTAAAGTGTCATTTTACATACACGAAATGTCAACTTAACCAATGAATAGCTTACTTCGGACTTACTTGAAGATTGTGAAACAAACCCTTACTCATTAAAATTTACTCACGCTTCACACAAAACGAAACAATTTTCCATTTTCCATTTCTAATTTCTATTTCATTCCGATTTATTCCATTCTAAATGGTTCATCAACAAAGTTTATAAACAGAATACGAATGAAAAATCATATTAAGTAAATAGAAAACGAAATTAATTTCAAATATATTTCGAGTGTTTTTAAAATAAAATATACCTAAACAGCTGGCTATTCAGTAGTTTTAACATTTCACCGGTTGCTTTATATTTGAATCGTCTCCGTTTCTTAATTAATTTACTACTTAATCGCATTACTTCGCAAATAATTTCAGACGTAGGTGCACATTTAATTTACATTTGGGGCGTTCTACTTTTCTACCGACAATGACGTGTCCCCTCAGGAAAAAAAATCGGTATTCGCCCAAAATTGCAGTTTCTCAAATTTTATTTTCATAAGATTTTTTTGGACCATATAGTCATTATAATAATACTAAAATCCAGTTTTTATTGTTTTTGCTTTTTACAAAATCATTGTGACATAGTATTCGAAATGTGTGACAGAGTTGTTTTACATACAAATAAAATGTGTCTCTTTGCGCCGCCTAAAGTTACAAAATGAATTTAAAATATCTTAAAGAACCTTTAAATAAAAAATATTTATTGAAATTCTGAAACATCATCATTAAATTAATTGGAATGTAATAAACGTAAAGGATCATACTATTAAACAAAAAATATTTTATCGTTGGGTCCGGCTGTATATGTTTTTTCTTGCTATCTTCTGTCACGTATTTCGCAAAACAAAAAACGCGCCTTAGATATTTTACCTCCAACACTAAGCAACAGTACGGTTTTCTCTTCCTCCTTGGCCTCTCGCCTTGAGGTCCACCCGGGAGCGACTCGAGTTAGCCGCCCGCAGGTAATGGAACAGAGGTGCGTGTGTTTATTCAGCGACCACTCTGTCACGTAAGTTACTACTTTGACATGTTATTGTAATTCCTATATAAATGCGTAATATAATTATTTCCCAGTAAATGTGTCATATTCACCCACTTTTACGAAAAATTCGTAATTTTGTGAACCTGAAATCCTCAAAACACTTTTATTTTACACCTCTGTCACGAGGCACCTCTGTCACAAAAATACTGCGATGGAGTGGTAATTTTTGTCTGGAACTTTGCCTTGGCTGATTTTCACAATAGTTAATTAATATTTTTGTGTTCTATATATTACATTATCAATTATTTTATTCATTTAAGCTATTATCATCGGAGTAATTAAAAAATCGCATTATCTGCGGCGGAAAGGCAGCGACGTTGTCGTAAAAAAGGAAACAAGACCCAGTTGCAAAAGTGAAACGAAAAGACTTTCAAAGATACCATGCTCGCAAAAAGCTAGTCAAAGATAATATCTAATATGATACCAAGAGAACACAGAAAAATGAAAATAAAATGGCAAGTTAGAAACAAGAAGAGAAGAGAAAGAAAGCTTTGCAAAACGTTGTAATGAATACTCCGGCCTCCACACCTGTTTCTTCAAGCCCCAGGTTATTTCCTTTAAGTCCTGGATCACGTTCACTAACTCCAACCTTATCCGCTGCTAGAGTAAGGGGAAGAGAAAAAGTTATACGACACAGATCGAAATTTATAGGCAAAATATAAAACTTCAAGACCATTAAAAATAATTACAGAAAAAAATACGAAAATACAAGAAAAGACTTCAACGTCAAAAAATAAAAAAGACAACTTATTACATAATATAACCAAACTGGAAAAAAATGAAGATAAAATTAAAGGCGCCAAAGAAGAAAAAAGAAAATAAAATATTTTGACAAATACCATTAAGGAACATTACAAAAACATTAAAGACTTTAAAACAAAACACTGCTTTAAAACAATCCTTGAAGACACAATTAACCGTTCGGGAATTCGGGGGTTCAAAAATTCATACTTTTTATCTCACAATTTTGTCCCTCGTTTTATTAAACATCAAAGTAGCATATGATTCAGTTTATTGAAAAAATTTACTAAAATAACCTATTATATTATTACATATTGGCCATACAAGGTATTAACAGAATTTCAGCTATGTTTATTTCAATAATTTGCAAAATATTTCAAAGTTTGTTGTCTTAACGAGCAAAAATGTGACAGAGTGGTATTAAATGTAATTTTTTATATATGTATTTGTAATAAGAATTTCCATAAATCGAGTTAGATAATAATAAATGCTTGTATTCTAGTTAAGCAGAGTAAAAAAAAACTGAAAATTAGATTTTACGTAATAACTAATAAATATTTGTTTTTGTGACTGAGGTGTTTATTTTTTCTGACTATTCCGATAAAACTTAAAATAAATAAACGGTATAAAATAAAACTTCGATGCACTATACGTTTCTGAAACCTTCGATAAATGGACAATAAGTTAAAAATACATTTCATGAAAGAAATACATTTTCATTTTATAAAAAAATCTAAAAATTTATCACTCAAATTGTCGGTAGAAAAGTAGAACGCCCCATTTACATTTTAAATCCAAAACCGTGTTAATTACACGCACTTTTTAATGTGCGCAACATTTCCAATATAATGTCTATTTTATAATAATAAGGACCTTCTATTTTAAAAAGGTCACTGTTTATCAGCCCTTTATTGTACAATATGTACAGTAACGAAAATTATTTTCTCTGTTGGTTTTCTATAATTCTACTTTTTTCTTATGGTTCTTTGTAAATGTATTAGGTTGTTGTCCCACGGGACCACGAAAAATAGCATACCTTTGTGAAAAATAACATTTTTCATTAAACATTTATAAGAATACTTGGTTTATAGGGGATAAACCAAATATTCTCGACTTAAAATATCCCAACCTAAATAATTCCAAGATTAATTTACGCCAAAAATCTGTGTAGACAGCTACAACATGTGTGATTCGGTGCTAAATCGGTCCAATATCATATCTAGCCTATATAATTTAGTTCGAAGCCACTTATGTACGCACTAATGGGCTATTTAAAGCCATCATACGAAATTGCTTGGGTCTTATCCGTTTATAAATATTTATGAGAAATATTATATGGATATTAGATATTGCAATCACATCAAGGATTTTAATATTCTAATATCATTATATAGCCTACGTAAGCTTATTTTTGCTAACACATCCTGCAAAAGGAAGACTATTTTTACGTAAAATGTTTATGTAAATGTCCTTTTTGGATTTTATGGTTTAATCAGTTTGAAAAATATAATTAATTCACACGCAAGTCACGTTTTGACGTGATGTAGCTACAAATTTATGAAATCCTTTGCAGGATTTACATATTTTTCATCGTTATGGATTACAAATACAAAGGTTACTTTGTGTAACTCACAGTCAAACACATAAGTAGGTAGGTAAACAATTAAACCTGTTCCAAATAACAGACATTTGATGATTTTGATGGGTATGCATAGGTACTATTTTTTTACTTACAATAAGTTAATGCTTGACCACAATCGCACCTGATGGTAAGTGTACATGTGGTCTAGGATGGTGAAAGCATTAACTTAGTAAAAGCCTATTCACTCTTTTCTTGAAGACATCCACGTCATAGGCGGGTGGGAACACGGTCGCAGGCAGGCTATTCCAATCCTTCGCGGTGCGCATAACAAATGACGAGGCTAACCGCGTCGTCGTCGCGTTGATTTGCGACGAGAAACGAACATGAACGATTCGAGCGTGGGCTCTACGCGACTACGCCTCTACATGATTGCTACGTGGAAAATATATGGACGAGTCGCGCTGAGTTTCAGAACTTTACGCTATGTATTTTATAGGATTCTTTGAAATAAAATAAAATGAACCTAATCGACAATAAATAGTAAGTAGATATTGACTTAACTATATAGGTATTTGTCTTAAATAATTTTTGTTGATACTTCAATTTTGTGGCAAAAACTATATTATGATAATAATGATTTATGCTGATACCACAAGGGTTTATACCAAAAATCTCCACTGGTGGTTGTTTTTTTTTCAGCTATCTCCAGCAGTAATCGAGAACCCTAAACATTTAAATATCGGTATAACAATATACAATTGAATAAGTATGTAATGTATTTTAACTTTATTTACTTAAGACAATTTAATTTTCACCCTCAGTATAATGCAGTAATCTAATAAGTATATGAAAGATAGTATTTAACCCGTTAACGGCCCATCTCTCGTCTTGAGGAGGCCTATAGCCTAGCTACAGCATACTCCACCACGCTGCTCCAGTGCGGATTAGTGTAGGCGTCTACTTATCTACGACTAAACGTTTTGTACAAGAACCTAACAATTATGGTATGGTATGTAACTATGTACTTACAGTACTTACAATTACTTGGTCCAGAAATCCCGTGACGTTTTAAGGGCCGTTTACCGTTATTTCCGAGAGTGAACAATAATTGGGTAAGGTTTAAATCACAAGGGATTACCCTGAGTGTTCACGAACGTGAATAAAGCGACACAATACGACGCAAAACTCTATATTTTTCCTACACAATTCTTAAGGATTTCAAGAGATTTTCAACGAAACAAAGAAACAGTGTAAAAGATTTAAATTATGGTACTTTCTTTATTTTGTTCTATTCAACTTATGCGATTGATCAAGAACAAAGACTGTTAAACAATTAGGTAATGTTGAGTAAACAACTATTAAGATGGAATTAGGTAGGTAGGTAGGTACCTATTATTTACAGTATTTACACGCCAAAGAAAACATTTGACAAAATAATATCTATTAACTCTGTAATAAACAAAGTACGAGTATTATTCTAGTTTATTACTGTAAAGCAACGCCTAATTGAAATTAAATATGTTAGTATCGGTTCATCTCAGAGTCATATTGTCAAAAAGTAATCCTAATTCAAATTCAAAATCATTTATTCATGTAGGTATCATTGATACAGTTATGCACGTCATTTTTAATGAACCAGCTTTTCGCAAAGGACCTAGTGCGGACCAATATCAATATTATGATCTTATCAATTACGTAAGTAGTTATTTTCAGCGCAAAGAGATGCGTAATATTATAATGGTCTAGGCGCAAAATGTCCCATTCGCATAATGTCCGATGTGTCAGGTCAGGTACCTATAATACTTAGATGTTTGGAGTCATACAACTCCACAAAAAACTAATTCTTATTATGAAAACGACTGTATTTGTAGATCACTAATTTTAATAGTAAGTAACTACCTACGTTAAATTCAAATAGGTAAAGGGGACAACAACAAAATCTCACAATACATTTACCTAATAAATAAATCTCTCGAATATTAGGAATAGTAATAATTTTTTTACAAATCCTCAACTATACCTAATCAGATGATCTATCCGTTGTAACCTAACCACTAAGCTTATAAAGTTTTCTGAGTTTAATATGAAGGTACGTAGTAAAATACAGTCCCCAACATAAAATTTAAAGTTATATTATCCTTTGAAGAATAACTGTTATATCTAGCCTACACACTCATACAGTGCGCCCATAGAGTAACTTTGTATACGGGAATAGAGGTCTATCTCTGAGCGAATTATGAGAAACATGGAAAGTGTCGCCCTCTGGAAACATGATTCGGAAACTTCGGAGTAAATACTCAAAGCTATGACAAGTAGGTGACGTAGTGATTTAATACTCATTACTCTCTGGCTATGGTTGGCTCCCTTAGTATACTAAATACTTAATTAAATTTACAAAACACTCATTCATAAAGTTAGATAAACTACCGATATCATCAAACTTGGTCTTATTCTTTTCCATAAAAACATTATTTTTTTCGAGACAACCAACTATTTATTTAAGGAAACTACAACATACATTCGTTAGCGTGATTCACAAAGCTGGTCAACGCCATCTAGATTTATGCTTGGTAGTTTGTTATAACAACTAAGCTGTTACTCGGTTTGTAATGCTAAGATTGTCAAGCCTGAGTGCGCCCAACTTATCTGTGAAATGGCGAAAATTGGAACTAATGCTGCCCCATTCTTAAGTTCTTTGTGTTAATGTCAATGAATGACATTGACATTTACTACGTCTCGAATTGCGTCCCAGTGATTGGTCCAATGCGTTCGATAGCGCCCTCCCTCAGTTCACAGATAAGTTGGTCGCACTGTATGTGTAAACTGAAACTGTTTTTTTTTTTTTTATACCGAATAAGTTAGTGCTTGACCACAAAACCACCTGATGGTAAGCAGTAATGAAGCCATGGATGGTAAAACACACTAACTTAGTAGAAGCCTATTCACTCTTGACTTGAAGACACCCACATTATAATCAGAGGGGAACACCCACGCAGGCAATTTATTCCATTCCCTTGCGGTACGTATAATAAAAAACGAAGCAAAGCGCGACGTCCGCACCGGGGGGATGTTGACAAGAAAGGGATGAATACCCGCCGTGCGTTCGATAGTAAAAAGTAGAGGGGGGAATTAAGTCATGTAATTCCTGCGCACACTCTCCAAAATGTATCCTATAGAATACTGAGAGGCTGGCAACTCTGCGCCTGTGCTCGAGGCTTTGTAGACTAGACTCTATCAACTTTGGGTCACCAATAAGCCTCTTAGCACGCCTCTCCATTGAATCCAATGCTGAAAGGTGACATTTAGCTGCACCAGCCCAAATGTGACTGCAGTACTCCACACAAGGCCGAACCTGAGCTTTGTACAGGGTCAAAAGCTGTTGTGGTGTGAAGTACCGGCGCACCTTAGCTAAGACGCTTATTTGTTATAGTTAACTTAGTTTTGAGTATAGTACCTACCTACCCAGAGAATTTTCGTTTATCTAAATCCTTAGAGAATTCAAACGCCCTGCAAAATCGTAACTATACTCGTAATACAGTAACATTTTACTGTAAATCCCAGGACTGAATCTTGTTTCAAAAATGTCTTTTCAATATCCAATATTACAAAAGCATCGCTAGTTTCTTAGTTATTTTATATCTGAAACGACGACTTTCGAATACAAACTGAAGTTAACAAATCTGTAAAACGTAGTCTTTGAACATAAAACTGGGATCATGATTCATGTATAAGCATGTAATAGCATGTATCGCATTTTGGATATTTTTATAGAATAAAACGAATTTCATTATATGAACAAGGTTTAGGTTTCCAATTTCGGAATTGAAAATTTTCAAAGATATATCTTTGAACTAGATATATCTAGTGAGAATTCCATAAAAAAACTACGACACCATCCTAAACATTATTATATTAAGATATACAAACTTAGGTAGGTAATGCTAAATTCTTCTAAAAACTGCAGAAAAAATGTATGAATCCGCTTATGTATCAAACTTTCCAATATAATCATGAATGTGCATCATCGGCGCCGTATTTTTGTGATTTAATAAATGCCGTGTTTAATAAAATTCAGCTAAGTTCCTAATAACTGCTTTTCGAACAGCCGTTTGAAGTTAGCAAATAGAAAGGATATTTGAAGAGTAAGTAATCTAAATAGGTACCCCGAAATTCTATTTTATCTACGGAATAAAAGGCATGAAATTGAAAGCGTCTTATTTTATTACAGAAAGGGGACCACTTTAGTTATTTTACGGTTAGCCGCTCTTAAAACAACGTGGTTTGTTAAACAAATTATTACTACAAATCCTTTGATAGCTATTTAATAAGAGACTTAATGCTTATTACTAAATACTACCTCTTTTTATATTTAGGCACCTATTAGGTACAAATTAGCAGTAGGACCAAACAACTACAAAGTAGGTATAGATTAATGGTATTCATTTCCTTCATTAATTGTAACAAAATCATAGTCTTACGAAAAACTCTTGTACATTGTACAACAGTAGATGCATCTAGTTTACACTACGAAGACTAGGTATTATGGATATTTAATAATACTGTTTCGAATTATTAAGCCATAACTTTCACGACCAGAAACAACCACCTATCCGGCTTCTGAACACATTAGCTAGGTAAGTATAATACCTATCTTATCTACGTAACTTTAATCATTAGTGAACCAATAGTTTACAGATATTGCTTTGAAACGGTCTTGCTCCAGACTAAGTTCGTTTGATGATCGATCTTAAACAACGTTAATTAATGAAACGTTCTACTGATACAACTATTATACTGTATATAATAGGTATAATACGAATATTGGTAAAGAGATTGTGGCCTACACAAGTCCTTGTTAGGGTACGGAAGCACGGAAGTAGGTCATCTATTCAACAACTGACGGCATCCCAATGGGGCAGGTATCGAAACAATTTCTAATAGATTTAAGTATTATAGAATGAAATGAAATGTTTTCATTCAAAATTGGTTTAGTTGTAACAAATACTTTTCAAACTACGCCATTGGTTGGTTCAACAAAGCCCTGTGAGTGAACCCGGAACACTTCCCTTTGAATCTTCGGGTTTTAACGTATGAGCGAATGAAGTGCCATGACTGTTATGTTTCAGGTTGGCTTGCAAGATACAGGGTTAGCAATTACGGGAAAAATCTACCACGGCGAATGGTCTTTTTGCAAAACCCCTTTGGTAAGAAATCGAACGAGAAATTACTCAGACATACTTGGACAGAAGTAGAATTAAGTCTAGACACCGAGAATAACCCTATAGTGGCTTTGCCATAGTAGAGATAACCTTTGAATCTCCTTAGAAACGCCTACATCTACATAAGGGTAGAAATTCTAAAAATAAAAAATCCAAATGGGATTGTACCTTAGCATCTCAGATTAAAGAATTAGTATATTCTAGTTCTCGTAACGTAATGATACCTTAGTTTGACAAGCCTGCTTCACGTTCGTCTAAGATTTGACCATGGATTGATTTTATCCTGTTTGTATACTACATTTCGATGTTTGTGATTTCGTATAATGAAAACAATGTTACGCGGGTGAAGCCGCGGGCGAAATCTAGTTGGTCAATACCTTCCTGTACAATTTTATTATTACAAGTCCAGTTTTATATTTTTATTTCAAATAAACGAAATGAAAAATGAGCGAAGTGATGTGTAAAGAGAAATTGCAATAATTGTAGTCGCTGCTAGGAAAAATAATTTGGCTACCATTTTTCGAACCGAAATAAGCTCAAGTAGCCTAGCGTGTTCAAAAACGTATATGCATGGAGCAGAAAACTTATGCATTATGCATTGCTCCTTCATGCCTGCTAGGATACTGTAGTTGGAGCAGAAATTAAAATAGCTTTGAACTGTATGAGAGCTAAAATGTTCCGAGTAGTTATTCCACTATAGTCGTTCCGGTAGAAAAAGATGCAGATACAAGATGCAAAGAGTGCCCTCAAACTAAACAAAAGCAATTGAGGTTATGTTTTAAAAAAAAGAAGTTAAATTCTTAAAATAATATTTAATTACTATTGTCTCTAAATTTTAGCAATCCACCAAAATGTCAAATTATTTTCCGCATAAGATGAATATTTCATTTTATTTTCATTAATATCATTATCATCATCGTCGGATTCCAAAATACTATCTAGTATGCATTTTCTATTGGAAGGTTTTCCTACTGCGATATCATCAGTAATTTTTGTAGACGGTATATCACATTTACTTGACTCTATTACTTCTTCAGAAAATTTTGTATCAGTGTTTAGCGATCGCAAATTTGGTTCATAAGATGAATTGGATTCGATAAAACCTGATTGCTTCGGTATACTATGAGGCTCTTCGTGTCTTGTCAAATCAGGATCTTTAATTAATACAGTGTGGGTTTCCTCTATTTTGGTAAGTTTTATAGAAGACTGAACATCAATATTATCTTTACGAATATTTTCACTGGCACTACACTGTTCGGATATACGAGTACTATTGAGCGGAGAGGTTATAAGGGTACTCTGTTTAAAGGGCATTATCAGAGCCTCGTTTATCGCGTTTGAAGTTGCTTTGTCAACTGTATCAATTTGCGGCTCATTGTCGATATTATTTTCCGATGTTTCATCTATGTTTAGCTTAACTTTTTTTGTTGGAGGCTCCTCATGAATTTGTTCTACAATAGAATTCTTTATTGCAGGTATGATTACAGTAGTGCCATTATCATTTATTGTCTTATCTGTAGTTGAAATGTCATTATTCCGATTGAGCTTTTTATGGGGAGGTGATTCACTATCAGTTTCCAGCACGTTTATTTTAACGGGAGCCATCTCAGCTTCTACATCTAATGTTGTATTAATAAACTCTTTTGTTGAGTCGACTGCGTGGACTTCTTTGGAAGTATTTTCGTGTTCTTGAAAACCAATCTTATTTGCAATATCTGTTTTATGTACTTGAGTTAAAGGGACATCATCATTTTCCACTGATCTCTCTTCATCGGAAGAATCTTCATGTGCTGCTGATTGAAGCTCCACTGTGACACCTTCATCACAATTTATCCCACTGTCACTTTCAGATTCTAGTAGTCTGACGGGATCCACGAAATGAAATTGTCCAGATCCTGTTGCTAGAATTGGTCTGCTTGGATGTATTGAGACACTATTACAGCAATCACTGTATAACGGAAACTGAAAAATAACAATGTTAATGTAAAATAACTACAACGTTAATATTATAATATTTAAATTATTTAAATATTTTCCTCATTAATGAATTGAAAATAGAAACAATAGTAGGTAGTACTTAAGATATTATAACTATCTTTATTACCCGAAATGTAGCATTCTCTTGGTTTTCATGGTTCACATTGAATTGTTCCGTCCATTTTGTAACTTTATCATCCCATACTCTAAGTACTCCATCTGTTCCACCAGACACTAGGTATCTTCCGCAAGGTGATATATCAAAATATATTCTCTGATTTGTGGTTACAGATCTTTTAAGGATATTCAATGGTCTTCTGTGGTATCTTACATCCCACACGCATAGATTGTTATCTTTACGGCCACCAGAAACCAGCTTCATACCGTCTGGAGTAAATTTAAGGTGTGTGATACCACCTAAAAAAAGGAATACATTCTAAAATATTCACGAGGATATTTTCAAACTTCTCGCAATTCACTGGACATTCGTATGATTCGTATTTCACTTGGTGCAGTTGAAAGAATCTTTATAAATATGTCAAATCAAATTTCTATAACAGTATACATACACAGTATACACAGGTACAGAAGAAAATATAGCTTAAAAAACCGGGTAAGTGTGCGTCAGGCCACACGGAAAGTAGGGTTCCGAAGTACTAAGTTTATCGACTATTACTATTAATTAACTACTTAAGCTAACATAGGCGTGATAGTTTTCCTTGTAAATTCATCATATAATCTATTTTTGAGAATTTTTTCATTTGTCCAACTCCAACCGTTTAGCCGGCGGTGGGAGGGGGGGGGGACACTTAACTCTAACCAAAATTAGCACTTAAAAACCAAATACTTCACAAACGGACCCCTAATTCCAAAAATGGTCTTAGAAAACCCATATTTTCGGAAGACCTTTTCAACGATACCCCACACTATAAGGTACTCGACGAATAAAAAACTCATCCTCACGTTACCTACCTGTAGGGGAGGTACCCAGAAAAAAATGTTTTTCAATATTTTATTCTACGTTACTGGAATTTTAATAAATATGTATATTGTATATCCATGTCAAATTACAGCTTTCTAGCACTAAGGATCTCGGCGCTTTGCTTCGGACAGACGGACAGACGGACGGACGGACGAATGGACGGATGGACGGATGGACGGACGGATGGATGAACGGACGGACGGACGGACATTTTACTTCGGAACCCTAAAAATGGGTATTGAAAATTATTTTAAACTTATCTGATCGTGAATTGGACCAAGTCGTCGATTTCAATTTCAAAAGGGAAATTTAATTGGGTAGCGTAAACACCTACTAATACACATAATTATTTTATAGTGAAAAATTTAGGGTTTTTTTTCACAGATGGTACCTGTATGTGCATGAAAGTTTCCAATACTCCTATATGTGCCGTTATCGATTATACTGAACATTTGTATATTTGCATTCCAAGAGCCAACTGCCAATAAACTGCCATGGGTAGCAAAGCATGAAGCTGGTGATTTAATTTTATGCTCTAAGAAGTCTCTGCCTGGCCTGAAAAATAACTGTATTATAAATTTACAAGTCTACCATATAAAAGACGAGTAACCGCCCTCGCTTTGCTTCGGTTTTCTTATTTTTTTACACCTTATTGGAGTTTTATTAAGGATCCCTATTTTTTTTTGAAATATAATATAGCCTATGTTACTCGGGGATAGTGTAGCTTCCCAACAGTGAAAGAATTTTTCAAATCGGTTCAGTAGTTTCGGAGCCTATTCAATGTAAACAAAAAATCAAATCTTTCCTCTTTATATATTAGTATAGATAATTACCGTAACAGTTTTGTCGAAATTTATTAAGATAGGTTTGTTAACTGGATTGAATAAACGACATTTTGCAAACCATCCATCCATCCAACAGCCTTTGGAGGTCCACTGCTGGACATAGGCCTTCCCTAACTTGCGCCACTCTGACCGGTCCTGAGCCTTCTGAGTCCAGCGGATGCCCGCTGTGTTCTTCAGGTCGTCAGTCCACCTGGTCGGGGGGCGTCCTGTACTCCGCTCCAAGACGTGGACGCCATTCTTCCCCAACGGTTATCGGTCCTTCGAGCTCTGTGGCCAGCCCATTGCCATTCAGCCGGCTTATTCGTTTGGCTATGTCGGTTATCCTAGTTCGTCTACGAATTTCATCATTTCTGACGTGGTTGCTTAGAGAAATACCGAATATAGCCCTCTCCATAGCTCGCTGTGTGAATTTGAGCTTGTGGATTAGGCGGACAGTAAAGCACGTCTCGGAGCCGTATGTCATCACTGGCAACACACACTGCTCGAACACTTTCGACTTCAGGCACTGAGGTAGTGTTTTAGATGACAAGACATGACGCAGTTTCCCGAACGCAGCCCATCTAAGTTGGATTCTACAAGTGACTTCTTTCTCGAAGTTGAAATTACCCATTTGAAATATTTGACCCAGGTATTTACCTGTAAATGAATACATTTGTATTCATTTACAACTTCGAGAGCAACGCCATCAACAAAAACCGGTACGGGTGTGACATGGACATTCGACATGATTTTCGTCTTGTTCATGTTCATCTTAAGACCCACCCGATGTGAGGCACTGTTCATGACCCCGAGCATTGTACCAAATTCTTCCAGGGATCCTGCCAGGATCACTATATCATCGGCATATCGCAAGTGTGTGATGTATTCGCCATTAATGTTAATGCCACGTCGTTTCCACTCCATCAGATTGAACGTCTTCCAACGCAGCGGTGAATAGTTTTGAGGATACAACGTCCCCTTGCCTGACATATCTCTGCAGTTGGATGGGGTTCGTGGCTGTGTCGTGTACTCTGACGGACATGGTGGCTGATGAGTACAAACATTTCAACACCTCAATATACCGAAAGTCGATCCGGCACCGCTGAAGTGAACTTCCCCAGGTCTCGATAGAATCAAAGGCTTTCTCATAGTCCATATAGGCGACACATATCGACAGATTATACTCCTCGGTCTTCTGCATAATCTGCCGCAGTGTGTGTGTATGGTCTATGATGCTGTAGCCTTTTCGGAATCCTGCTTGTTCGGGAGGCTGGAAGTCGTCAAACCTGCGTGTAATGCTATTTGTGAGCACCTTCGAAAACAGCTTATAAACATGGCTCAGAAGTGCTTAACAGAAGTTCTTCAAAAGAGCTTTATCGCCCTTTTTGAAGAAACCTTTTTGCAAACAGCCACTCTAAAAGTCTGCAAGGTTTTTGCAGACAACAACTCTAAAAGTCTGCGCAGACGAAAGACAATCATCGCTTACGACTACACGTACGACATGAGGGACTGAAAGTATCGTGTACGAATAATCCCCCGTGGTCCTCAAAGATATCTGCTGGCAAGATGGTATTTTCTACAAGTAAATGCGCTCGCTTCGCTTCGATATACTTTTCGGTAGGCCCACACTCGAATAAATGGACATTACTTTTTTATTTGTGAAACGACTGAAATAAACAATGTTAGCCCTAGCGTCCCTAGCTCATTACAACATATCAGTAAAAAAGCGGCCAAGTGCGAGTCGAACTCGCCCATGAAGGGTTCCGTAGCAGCAAGTAACATAATATAATAGTTCTTGTAGTTCGTTGTAACTTTGATCAATGTTTTTTGCGGTTTACGATTTATGACTTATTAAAAAAAACTACTTGCTAGATCTCATTCAAACCAATTTTCGTTGGAAGTTTGCTTGGTAATGTACATCATATATTTTTTTTAGTTTTATCATTCCCTTATTTTAGAAGTTACAGGGGGGGGGGGACACACATTTTACCACTTTGGAAGTCTCTCGCGCAAACTACGACGGACCGACACGGACCGACGGACCGACGGACAGACGGACAGACGGACAGACGGACAGACGGACAGACGGACAGACGGACAGACAGACAGACAGACATGACGAATCTATAAGGGTTCCGTTTTTTGCCATTCGGCTACGGAACCCTAAAAATCTCATTTAAATCTGTTAAGCCGTTCCTGAGATTTGCTGCAACAAACGCACAGACAAAAAGACAAAAATTCTAAAAACCGGGCAAGTGCGTGTCAGGCCACGCGCAATGTAGGGTTCCGAAGTAGTAAGTTCATCAACTATTTGCTCATTAACTACTAATGCTAACATAGCCATGATAGTAATTTTCCTTGTAAATTCATCATATAACCTATTTTTGAGATTTTTTTTCATTTGTTCAACTCCAAATGTTTAGCCAGCGGAGGGGGACACTTGACTCTAACCAAAATTAGCCAAATATTTCGCAAACGGACCCCTAATTCCAAACATGGTCTTAGAAGACCCATAATATTTTTGTAAGATCTTTTCAACAATACCCCACAAAAAAATTCTTCCTCACTTTACCTGTAGGAGAGGTACCCTGAAAAAAAAGTTTTTCAGTATTTTATTCTACGATTCTAGAGTTTAAATAAATATATATATCCATGGCAAATAACAGCTTTCTAGCACTAAGGGTCTTGGCGCTTTTCTTCGGACAGACAGACGGACAGACAGACGGACGAACGGACATGACGAAACTAGAAGGGTTTCGATTTTACTTCGGAACTCCAAAAATCATTTTTATGGGATCTGTTGCGTTAATAAATACCTCCAGTAGAAAGTTTTCTAAAATATCTTCCATTTACAGACATTGATCAGTTGCAGTTTCATTACATGTATTGATGATGATGAAAATAAATGCATTCTTGAATTGTCTTACACGGACAAAAGTACCTCATCTGTGCAAGCTATAAACATCACCATATTCGGAAGATCTACAAAAGATCAACAGTGCATGGTTTTAATATTACCTTAACACCTTGTTCACAAAAACTTTTCCTGACGGTTATGTACCTATCTGTCTGGTATAATAAATTTATTTTTTATACACATATAAAGCGGCCTATCCCCTACTTTTCTAGAAATAATTGAAAATGGACATATCTCTAAAACAGTAGACTTTTAAATAAAACTTTATCAGGATTTTGAGTAGTACATGACATATCCTACTACCCTTTTGCGGGATTGTGACCAATAACGACCAATAAAAGTTCCTTTTATTGTGGACCTCCGGGCTTTGAATTACTCTGTTTAATCATGTATTTTATTGCTACCGATTTCATGAGGATTTCATGGCCACTTATCATCCATTTGTTGTTGAATTGTTTGCATGTTAATTTGATATCGACATAAAAACAAGGGATGGTAGAATGGTGGAAGGTACTTAAAGCAACTTGTTTACCACAAAATTAGAAAGCTTCCTCCTGCAACAGCTTAATTTTTCCAACATGAATCAGTGTCCAAGCAGGGTTTGAAATTATCAAGATAAAATATAATGTATAATAAACTTTTCAATCCTTGGTTTTCAGTACCAATCCATCCATATCTTTAACGCCATTCTTGATGAAAGTTGGTGGGAAAGGTCTTATACAACTTTCATATCTAAAACTGAAAGTATATACAACTTTCATATCTAAATTAGTTCTTACCTTTCTACATCAAATGTTCGTAGACAATTTTTATATCCACCCACAATTTTCTGCCCCTCATTAATGAATGTGACAGATATTGCAGGCTCCATCTCATCAACAGCATTAAAACCCCTATAGGAGCACCTTAGGGAACCATTGTATGCATCCCACATTTGTATTGGGGAATTTATTTTTGTTGATATCCAGCTGAAAGTGAATTTTGTTTTAAATTTCTTAGAATCTTATAGGTATAAAATAAAAGTATGTAAAAACAACAATTAAAAACAACAAAGAGGAGCAGGAATTTGTAAGATGAAGTGAGGAGAAAAGAGGTAAGATGAGGAGACAAGTTGAGATGACGAGGGAGTTCTACAAAATGTTGCTGGTCATAAAGCAGGCCATTTTTAAGAATAGACTAGATTGATTAAATTAAAACAATGGATAAGAATTTGATTTTGTCATTGAATAAAATTATTTGGAGGGTGGTGCATGAATATTTCTTTAATTTCCTACAATAATATTTGCTATATTACACTTGAAGGCTGTCACAAAATGAAGTAACATTTAGTTCATCAAATTTAAATTCCCACAAGACAGATAGATCGATGAAACCATAACCCACCTGCAAGTTTCAGGATAATGGCTATTCATTTTTGGATACCAACAAAAGTCATATACTGTGCCGGACTCTTTTACATGGATAACAGCCGGTAATAAGGTAATCATTCGGTCACGGCTTGGACATCCCTCGTACAAGTCCCGAGGCAGCTCCATAATATGAAACCCATCATTATTTACCACACATAAACAACATGTTCCATCTGGTGACCACTTACAACCGCGCAAGTAGGGTTGTACATCCTTTCTAGCGCTCGGCGAGCGCATCCAAAAAGAGTTACATAGTTCCAGTAAGCTATCACCAGTAAACAACTCCGAAAACTTAGAAACATAATCAGTTCTGGATGGATCATCACAGGGTGTGCTTTTACTTTGGTTAGACCCATCATGTGCAATGAATTCTGCCATTATGGAACCGATATAAGAATAATACTTATTCTATCCTGAGATAATAACTAAATTGATACATTATCAGTAATAATCCAAACCGGCAAACAACCACAGCACAGCAAACAACAAAAATCCAAACAAAACCCAAACCAGTCTGATCTGTCAACTGTCACTAATCACTAATATTGACATGACAGTCAATGTCAGTGTCATTACGATACTGTCATGTGTCAGACTTTTCTATTTTAGTGTTTTTTGCATTATGTCTATGGTTTTTTGTGTTTGCCAATATTTATTTTTCAGCCATCAAAGTATATAAATCCATCTGTAGTTCTCCGCTGTGTTGGTAGCATTGAAATAATATTTTCCAAATTAAAATGCAATGTTTTACATTATCTCCTAACACGTAATATAAATTGTTATTACCTTTTTTTATTAAAGTGTTAACAATGCTTTTATTAGCTCCCTTTTAATGGTCAATCACATTTTAAAACATTCTTTTCAATGCTACCAACATAGCGTTGAACTGCAGACTTAATTTAAACGCACTATAAAGTGTGTAGTCTGTACTCTGTAGATAATTAAGTACTCTGCGGCTGCATGTGACGTCATGTCATGTCAAATCAATTCAATTTCCATGAAAATGATTTCGTTTCGATTCATTTGTAATTTGTACTGAATAAAATAAATCTTATCAAGAGATTTCGAATTTAATGCACAAATTATATTCGTTCTGCTTCTGTAACTAATTGATAATAGCAGTAAGGACTAAAGCATGATAATGTTTCTTGGGGAAATATTTTGTAAATACACGAGTGTTGATTTTGTGGTGTTCGTTAAAATAACAGTTATAGAAAATAATTTGCTTTGTTTTCCTTTGCAGATGAATCTTAAGGTTTTGGGGCGAGGATTTCGCTACGCTTCGACCAAGTTCAGAAAGATGTCGTTCCCGGAATCGCCAGCCAAAGCTTCATTATGTTGCGAGGAATCTCCTGAAGGGGCTCCACCAACATATGCGATGTATGAGGCCTTAAAGGATTCCTGCCAGAATAACGCTACGTATTTTCAACCCGATGATAGCGAAAACGGCCAACGGCTCTACCAAGGGTTCATGACTTTGCTAGATCACATTGATACTGTTTGGCCTTTGGTAGATCATGTTAGAAAGGTAGGAATAATAATAATATTTTATGTATTTTTTAATCCTCTGAAATTATTACTTAATTGCCTACAGTAGTATTTAGTCATCAATATCCATTTTTAGAATTTATTTATTTTATTTATTTATGTCTTAGGAAAACTTAGAGCTATTACAATATGTATGATAGGTGGAGTAGTAAAAGGAAAGCCAATTACAAGTTTTCACAGATAGGTGATACAGTAGAAAAATTAGTCAAAAGAATTATAGATGTACAGAGATATACAATAGCCAGCAGATTATAAACTACAATTTATACATATAACAAAAGAATAGAAAATGTTTATAAGTATTAATAGATATAAGGTACTTATTTTAAAAGGTCATTGGGAGTAATCCGACCTGGTCGCAGACATTGATGAAAATGGTATCAAATGAAAGAGTATAAATTCACTTAATATTATATATTTTTTTTTTTTTTTTCTGTATATGACTAGCTTTTGCCTGCGGCTTCGCCCACAAGATATATGAGAATACAAGTAAATATTCAAGATCATGAAGTAAAAAATGTAGTTGTAAGGGCCAACAGTTTTTGTAATAATTGTACTAAGCTCTTCATTAGACCCGCAGAATTTGTTGACTATTTTAAAACAATGACATAATGATTTTACATTTAATACATTATTTGTTTACCCGCAGTAGAGATCGATTTTTTACAAATCTTTGGGAACCCTGAACTTTTTCAGGATAAAAAGTAGCCTGTGTATTAATCCAAGGTATAGGCTATCTTCATTCCAAATTTCAGCCAAATGGATGTTTTAATAGTTTCAAAACAAAGTTCATATTCTAGAAGAAATGTAGTAATCAATACAAAATCAGTAGTAATAGTAAACAACTGTATTAATTAGTGCTAAAATGTAATAATTACTGCTCAGTTGATGCATAAGGTGAGCTTTGATCTTAAGTAATTTACTATTTATTATGATAATGGTAGCATTACTTAGCAATCAATTGCTCATTTGTATTTATCAGCAACCCATGTATATCACATGTTACGAGTATATGATGATATAATAAATAATAATAATATTTGTTAATAACTTTACTAATAATGATGCTCAGCTCAGCTGTGAGCCAATAATAGGTTGATTCATAAAATAACTTTAAACTTGAGCAGTTACATGAAAAGGAAATGTATGTAATTGTTAAACATTAGACCATTTAATACTAATTAAATCTTCTCTCTTTTTAGGGTAACTATCATGGCTGTGTTAGCATAAGTAGTTAATGTGTAATAGTCGATAAACTTACTACTTCGGGCTTCAGAACCTTACATTGCATGTGGCCTGATGCGCACTTGCCTGGTTTTTTAAACGGTTTTATGTAGTTTGCCCTGTTTGTTTGTGACAAATCTTGCAAACTGAATTAAAACGACTTCCTTTCATCTTACCAAGTTGAAATTTTGCATATTGCTATGGTTCCGATGACAATCCATTTTTATGATAATGATGACCTGATAATACTTTTAAGGTTGGCTTCAGACAAGGGAACTCCTTAATAGTCAGCAGCATGGTCACAATTTTTGTTCTTTAATACCTACAGTGGCACTATAAAACCATATATTTAGTTTTTAAACTATTAACTGGTTTTGCTTATTCCTGCCATTCTCATGTGTATCAAAAATGTATCTGATTGTTTTGTTTCTGTTATAAAAGTAAAATAATCACATCTGTTATTGTTTCAGGTTGCACCGTTGTATGACTTTGATAAAAAATCACCTGGCAATGGTTATAGAAGCTTTGTGTCAGTTGTTGACTCGTGTGTGTTGCATGGCTTGAAGCTCAGTCGGCAAGTTTGCACGGGGAGAGATGCATTGCTATTTAGAAAAGGATATTTTGTGAAGTAAGTTGTTATTTTCTATAATTGTAATTCAGAAAGTGTGTGCATTTGTTCACATTGTATAATTTTTCTTTTATGCCTTAAGCAAGCAAACGAGCAGACGGGTCACCTGATGGTAAGTGATCGCTGCTGCCCATGGATATTATTAACACTGGGGGCGTCACCAATGCGTTGCCGGCCTCGAAGAAAACAATAGACCCGCTTCTTGAAGGACCCCATGTCATAGTTTGGAGGGAACACTGATGCAGGAAGTTTGTTCCACAGTTTACATGTGCGTGTACAATTTACTCAATAGTTACCATCCAAGGAGCAACTTTGATCTATTAGTGGCCACCTTTAAGTCTGAAGTAATATTATTAAACTGTAACTGATAAGTGGGAGATATTTGAGAAAAACAGTTATTATGGGTATTTAATATTAATGCAATACATTATATTCGTTTGTAAATTTGTTCTGCCAAATCTCAAAAACTGCTTAACCGACTTTGATTAACGGTGACTTAAAATTTAGTGTTTATTTTATTTCAATTGTTACACAAATAAGAAAGTGTAAATTTAAAGAATTCCGTCTAAACATTTTTTCGATTGTGAACTGTCTGTGTACTAATAGGATTCCCAAAGCAAAGCAAGGTTACTATTAGATAATATAAAAATAAGATATATAAAATACTTTTAAATGTGTTACAATTTGAAAAATTCTGTTGATAATACAATGAAACCAGCAAGCAAGGTCATCCAATGTTTATTTTTATATTTAATGAGTTTATGTGTCATTTAAATGTTCTCTATCTAGTAATGATCTGATTCAAATGTTACAATACATATTTAATGAATATTGTGCATTTTGAACCAGTGCCAAACAAAAGAATTATTCTGGAACTGGGACAAAATGTTTACATTTAGCTTGTAGAAAAAGTAATGTAGGTACTTCTGTTAAGTTAATGAAGATTTAATTAACTAAAAATGACTTGTTTAGGAACATCATATAAAGGATTTTTTTTAAACGCTTACACAATCATACCCCCGCAGTAGGTTTTCACCTGAGTTGCAGGTGGAATGGACGACACATAACACGTCACAATAACATCCATAACCCGAGTACAAATATTTATTTGTCACATAAATATCTGCTCCAGTCGGGAATCGAACCCAGGACCCCTCGCTTCGCAGGCAAGGCTACCAACTAGGCTACAGGGTCGTTAGGGGCTAGGCGCCGTCCATAAATTACGTCACAGGTTAGGGGGGGGGGGGGTCGATGTAGTGTGACATTGTGTGACAAAGGGTGGGAGGGGGTCATAAATTTCGTGACGTCACATTTCAAAATCGAATAATTGGTATGTATAGGTAAATATTAAAAAACAATTAATGGAAATGAAACTTATTTCGGAACTGCTGTTTTAATTGAATCCTGAATGCGTTGGCAGTCAGGAGTAATATGCTGATTCGCAGATTTGCAGGGTGTAGTAAAGAGGTAAAGAGGACCCTATTCAGGGCATACTGCCAAACCTTTTATACCTGCAGTCTGTGGATAGAAAAAGGCTTACAACGTCTTGCGCGTCCAATACAACAACGCGTTCAGGGCACTGTTGGGGCTGTCGCGGTACTGCAGCGCCTCAGGTATGTTTGCGGAAGCGGGAATTGATGGCTTTCATGCCATTATCCGCAAACGAGTAGCATCGCTGTGGCAGCGGGTACGCGACAGCCCAAACAGTTTAGTGCGTACGGTGGCGGAGAGGTGTGACGGTCCAATATTGAAACACTGGACTGCATTACATGTGGGCCCGGCACACCTTTCAGCAAAGATGTAGATGTTGAATTGATTTTTTTTATTATTATTATTTTATTTTTATTTTATTTTTTAGCTTTTACTAACACTAGTATTAAGTATTCAATGCTACTAACCAATATATGGATGAATAGTCCGAAATAAATAAATTATTATTATATTATTATTATTATTAATTTAATAATTTCAAGGTGTACAATTTTATATTATGTGATGTCACACTAGGGGGGGGAGGTCACACAAATGTGACCAGCTGTGACAAGGAGGGGGGAGGGATCAAAAAGTCATGAAATTAGTGTGACGTAATTTATGGATGGCCCCCTACAGGCGTAGAGTGAATATCATGTTTATTTAATATCACAGAGATTGTATAACTTTTATTTTATACCAATATTATTATAACAACACACCTTTATTTTTATTTTGTAACAGTGCAGTTACATCACATCTTTCTTAAGGAAATAATCACAAACAGATTTTTTTTTGTTTTTGCAGAGAAATCGAGTCATGTAGCCAGCTACTGGCCTCACTTGGCACCTGTCTTCATCATCTACAGACGCTGCTGTCTTGGGCGCCCCCTGGCGAATTATTCCCCTCTGAGCCTCACTCCCCAGAAGAGTTATTTGCACAGGCAGACACCATTAATCAGTATTGCTTTTATGGAAGATGTCTTGGATTTCAAGTAAGAAAATATTTATAAACTGATTATTTATCGGCCAGTATTATTTTATACGCCTGTTGGTTTGGGGTGATTTTTTATTTTATTTTAAATCATCTGCAAACAAACACCTGTAACTACACAATAATATCTTGAAATTAGTAAAGTAGGGAGATTAACGCATTGTCGGGTATGAAGGTAACTTCAACCTCGAAAGGAAATAAAACATTTTACATTTGTTTGTAACCCTAACTCAGCTCCAAATACAACTATCATCAAGAATAAATGACTAGGAGGTTGTTCATAGGCCTGTCAATAGGAAGTCACGACTAATAATGAATGGTGCTCCTCCTTATAATTGACATTGATACATCCCCAAAGTGTATATGAGGGTATAGTGTCCTTGGCTTCAAGCCATTAACGGCCCACTACTAAGCACGGGTTGCTGCTCTTGAGGAGGCCTAGAGCATACTCCACCACGCTGCTCCAGTGCGGATTGGTGGAGGGGTTAATGGCCAACCCAATTGTCGGAAGTTTTTATGCCACCCGAGGGCCTCCGACATGGCTTAACGACTGTTATCTTACAATAACAACCGGGACTGACGGCTTTACGTGCCCTCCGAAGCACGGAAGCGCTCAAGAAATTTTTGCCACTAGCGGTCACCCATCCAACTACCGACCGCGCCCGCTATTGCTTAACTTTGTCGATCACATAGGATCGACGTAAGCCGCCGGGCTATGAGCGCTTAGTGTCCCTGAGTAGGGGTAAACTAGGAACCTTCTATATTACAGTTCCTTCCATCAATGCGTGGGATACTGAAAGGTATATCAATATGCATGGCCGGTTTCTCCGAAGCGTACTACAGCCACGGTAACCTGATCAGTTCGGTGTGGACTGGTGGTCAGTATCTCATCGACCCGGAGATGAGAGCCAGACGGATTGTCAATATATCCCAGTCGGCCAGTGTGGAATTCTGCAAGGCATTCTGGTTCTTAGCTGAAAGTGGTAAGGTTTCTTTTACATTCATTCATTCATCATTGCTCAGGTAGTTTTAAGGAGTGACATTCATAATATTAACAAATTTTAGACTCAATTAAAGTGATTCATTTATTGAAAAATCTTTTATTTAGAGGATTTCAATTTGTCCAAAGCTATGCAGAAGAAAACTACCTAGATTTTGACCCAAATCAGTATTCGGACAATATTACTTGTTACAGAAATTATGAAAAGAGTCCCGAGTTTGATGTCATCGACGGTGGCTGTGAACAAAATAATAACGATTCCGCCTGAGCCTATAGTGGTCACTACTATGGAGGGGAAGGAAATTACAGTTTTACCCCCCACCGTACACATTGGACTGCAAGGGCTCAATGTTAGACTGATTAGTGTTAACAAGAGGGCTGGGATGGTAAGATTATTGTACTAGTTTAGAGAGATGTTTATAGAGAGGCGCATACCTTGCTAGCGAGCCATGGCCAAATATTTTGCCCAGTACATTGGCCAACTCAATCGTAGCTCGCTAGCGATTGTTAAGAGAGAGGCGCATACCTTGCTGGCAAGCCATGGCCAAATATTTTGCCCAGTACATTGCCAACTCAATCGTAGCTTGCTAGCGAGCCATGGCCAAACATTTTGCCCAGTACATTGCCAACTCAATCGTTATATTCCAATAGGAAAAATTTGACATGAGAGTGATGAGATGAGAATGAGAGTGATGATTTATACGTACATGTCGACGGTGTTTCTGTTCGATTATAATATGCGTTTCTTCAAAGTAACAGTGAATAGGCTTTCACTAATGTCTTACCACCCAAAACTACATCGCAACTTACCATCAGGTGGAAAAGAGTGATAAACATAATTATATTATTAGTAATATAATATATTTTTCTATTAAGGCGCGGTATGACTACGATTTAAAAACGTTGATTTCACTCACACAACCGCATATCTGCGCTAATCTAATGTTACATTTACGTGACGCTGAATAGGGTTCAAAATTGCAGAGCATATTTTTGCTAACAATGTAACTAGATTGCGTATAAACATTTAATTTGAGGGTTTTCCTTAGATGATTCAGAATATACACATTAAATTCAATATCTATCCGGTTAAAGTTTTAATAAAACCATATACCTATTATATTCTCAAAAAAAATATGTTGTTACCGCTGAAAATACAGAGAATGTCGACGCTTAAGTTTATTTTTGTATAGCAAATTACGATTTTTTATTGGAAATATTAAACAACTATTTAATATTCTATTCGGTTAAAATTTTTCTTTAGACCTTTTTCTATGCTCTGTATTTTTTGCGTGCGATATTTTCATTGGGTTTCCTCGTACTCGAGCACCAAAAAAACCCAGTTTTGTGAATATTGAGATCACACCGCGCCTTAATTTCAGAGCGGCGAAAGCGCATCAACTCTCCCACCGGCGGACGGCGTGTTGTTCCACTGCCACGGCGGTGGTTTTGTTGCGCAGAGTTCCAAGTCCCACGAAACGTACTTGCGAGAGTGGGCGGCCAAGCTGAACATGCCAATCCTCTCCGTTGACTACAGTTTAGCACCGCAAGCGCCCTTCCCGAGAGCCTTGGAGGAAGTGTTCTATGCTTATTGTTGGATGCTCAATAACTTGGAAATAATTGGAACTACCGGTAAGAAATAATTATTAACAATTAAACACATCTTACTGTGATACGGGTACTCACGTTATTTATTTTCTACGCCAATATTTCGACCCAGTTGCATGGATCGTACAAAATAAATATCGTGAGTACCCGTATCATAGATAAATGTATTTTATCAACTATAATTTTAATAGAACTATATTCAGCCCACGGCTTCGCCAAGCCGGGATCCACCCTACAATACAATCTACTCTAAAAATCTTTCTATTTTCTTGTCTTGAACATATGGACTATCTGTATGCCAAGTTTCGCCTTAATTCATACAACGATTAGTGCGTGATGAAAAGACAACCATCCAAACATCGTCTCAAACTTTTAAATGTATAATATTAGAAGGTATAAACGTCGATTAAATGTATGTAGTACTGTATACACGTCATTTCCTAATAGCTTACCTTTCACTACTGCTTCTCCGGTAAACTTTAACTATACCAAATCTCAATCTCCTACGTGCAAAGAAGTACAAACAAAGGTTTTCGATTTACGTATTAAAATATAGTTATGTTTTCAGGGAAACGAATAGTGTTCGCGGGCGATTCAGCGGGCGCTAATCTAATAGCGGGCTGCACGCTCAAGATATTGAAAGCGGGACTTCGCCCCCCCGAGGGGCTGTTCATGGCGTACGCCCCGCTGCTCGTCAGCTTCATCCCCAGTCCCGCGCGGCTTCTGTGCCTCATGGACCCGTTGCTGCCTTTTGGCTTCATGATGAGGTGCCTTAAAGGTGACATATGATTTCAAACTTGTATTATCGTATTTAACGTGGACGCTTAAAATTTTAAATACATTCAATTCATATACCGAGTTACATTATAAATCTCGGTGTAACAATATTTCGTATACCGTTGTTGTTCGTGAGTAACTGAGTACCCGTTTATACTTAAAATGCCTCAAAGGTAATCTTTTTTAAAGTCGTCAATGATTAAGGCCCGTTTTCGGGGAAAATTTTCTAGAAGATATTTAACATTATTACCCAATTTTTTGCTGGCATGGTATTAAGGTTTCTTTTCCTCTCACAATGTAGGGATTAAGGATTAGGGATTAAGGCTTGCAAATATAATAAATCTAAATTTTATATAGGTAACTCTTTTTTCCATTACAATGTGTTTTTTTTTAAATCTATCAACATACCTGTTTTATCTGAATTTTTCAACATTTAGCTTCTTTTTATGTAACATACATGTATCCTTATTGCAGCCTATGCAAGCCCTAATGCGAAAGGGCAAGGGAAAGATGATAAAAGTTCAAACAAAGAGCTGACTGGGTCAAACCCAACATCTCCTGTTGATGGGAACGGCTTCCTGAGAGTCAGCCCGTCGCAAGGTAAGGAAATTAAAATAAATTCTGCCGTTTCTGCTCTTGCCCAAACTATGGTAAAAGCAAAGTATTTGAGGCACTTAAGTGCTTTTTTTTGGATCCCCAGAGAGTCAGAAGTTGGAATAATGAGTTTGAATTTCTTTTCCTGGCCTGGGTGTGATCGTGCCTTTATGTTGTCCATGGTATGTGGGGCTGTATGCGTATGAGTACGTAGAGTTATTTATTTAATTAACCCCCGACGCAGAAAGACCCCTTATAACACCCCTTAGGGGCCATCCATAAATTACGTCACACTATTTTCATGACTTTTTGACCCCTCCCCCCTTGTCACACCTGGTCACATTTGTGAGACCTCCCCCACCCCTAGTGTGACGTCACATTTTATGAAATTTTACACCTAGAAATTATTAAATCAAAACAGCAGTTCCGAAATAAGTTTTATTTCCATTAATTGTTTTTAATATTTACCTATACATACCAATTATTCGATTGTGAAATGTGATGTCACAAAATTTTAGGACCCCCTCCCACCCCTTGTCACACAATGTCACACTTTATCCCTTCATCACTCCCCCCTCACGTGTGACGTAATTTATGGATAGCCCCTTATAAGTTTTACGTGTCTGTGCCATCGTAGCTCCTAAACGAATGGCCCAATTATGATGCGGTTTTTTTTTAAAGCTGACGTGATTGTGATGGTTCTTGGCTATGTTTAGTTATAAAACTGTCGGGTTTTTTAATTTTTTAATTTATAGTTATTTCTTCCAACTTGCAGAAGGCACAAGCGAAGGTCCATCGTCGTTCGAGGAGGTATCGCCGTCGGACCTCGCCGAACTGCAGGCGCACAAGTCGGGCAGCGAGCGGCGCAAGTCATCCGACACCACCATCAGCGCCGCGTCGCTGCAGAGCGAACACACTGCCACAGGTTAGTCTATAAAGCCGCATATCGTCGTTGCGACTTTAAGACCTCTTATGTGTTATGTGCCATTTTGGCAAATCACTTTTTTACGTCAAAAGATTCTCCATTTTGAAGCATTATCGAATTTAAAAACTCTCATGTGTGTACGACGTTTCCATCGTAATTTATTCACTAAATTCAAAATCACAATTAAGTGTTTGCTAAACAAATTTAAAAAAAGCTGACATTTAAAGTCGCAACGACGATATCCATTTGAGCAGCCTCGTGACGAGCTGCTTCATCGCGAGCGTGCCGTGGGCTGCAGAAAGTTCAAGCGTCTCCACTTAAACCACATACGAGTAAAAGAGCATCGAGGTAACAAGCCTCGACCCGAGCCACACTTCTCTCAGTTTCGTAAAACCGTCTCATGTTCAGTGGAACATACGGCTCACACTGAGGTGCCTTTGAGCACGGACGTGTACCGACATGGTTTAGCTCTCAGCGCGGTCGCATCGTTTGGTTCAAGTCGCGGAAAGTCTCGACTCGCAGCACGGTCTCCACTTGCTCTGCCGCGGGTCGAGCCAGCTGCTCGTATAGATCCGACACCGAAAATCCGATGTTTGCGCAATAAACTGTAGCCAATTGGTAACTTTTCAGTGGATTCAGTCGATTTAGAAAAGAGAACAGAGGGGCGGGGGGGTAGGTACCTCACGGCGCGACACAAATTTTTTTCGTGGTGTTTGTTCTGGTACGTGAGTACTTCAATAAGTACGTGCGAGTTAACTTGACACGTGGCAAGAATGTGATCCCCTCTCCACTACCCCTCTCGAGCCCCGCGGTGGCCACTACCCATTAGAAAATATTGTGATAAAATATGTTTACAAAAAATCTTGTATTGCACACTGTAAACTTCTTTCTGTTTGTTCCGACTAACCTCAAGAACGGCTTAACATATTTAGATGCGGTTTTCACTGATGTATTGTGAAAGCTTGGGTTCACATTTAGTGTCGTAACAAGTCATACTTACCTCTTAAATTATAAGTACCTCTCGCTCGGACCCACGGCCCGGCGCGCGCTAGCAATCCAACCTCATACCTCTCGCTCGCACCCACGACCCGAGCTAAAAATCCAAAACAACTCCGGCGAGTGATGTGCGTCTAGCTAGTACATAGATAGTAAGTATCACGCACCTTCATCATGTCCCTTTTTGGCTGTCGCATCGTAAAAATTTTACTCTCATAAAAAGTATAACTTCAAAAATTATGTCAGTACAAAGAATACCGTCCATAGGCTCCATAGCGAAGCGAGGTCATTTACTAGTTATTAACATATCGAGTGCACCAGGCATAACCCCAACGGAAGACATATCGCAGCAAGTGATGGCGGACTTCCTCGACCGATACGTGTTGGACAGCGACACGGACTCCGAGGGGCGGCGGATACCCGTCATCAAGCCCAACGACAGGGGCGGTGATGACTCGCACAGGTTAGTACACAGTATATAGGTATTTAGCTAAGATATTTTACTAAAGTCGGGACACGAAGCAGGAAGAAATTCGTACATTGACTTTTTATTACCTGTCTCTGTCGCTCCCGCGTAAATATAATGCGTCTCGCTCGCATAGAACGGCGGCCATTGCACTGTGCGAGTAAGCACGCATTATATTTACGCGGGAGTGACAGAGACAGGTAATAACAAGTCAATGTACGAATTTCTTCCTGCTTCGTGTCCCGACTTTACAGATATGTTCATACAACACGAGGTTCAGTTTTTGATGTACTGCAACATTATTTAGACAATAATGATGATTACAATGATTTTATTAGAAAGTTAAAATCTAAAACAAAAATTACACAACTGTTTGATGCGAACTTTTGACACTAACGCCCCAACTCAAGAGTCACTAACGGTTACTTTTTAAATTTAGTACAGAATTTGTATTGTGATTCTGTGCTGAGGAGCGATTTAAGTAACCGTTAGTGACTCTGAGTTGGGGCGTGAGTTCCAGTAACCATCTGCTACATTTCCCATTGTCTTTCAGTTATAAATCTAATTCATATTCTCCTGCAATAAACAGGTTTTTCGTAAATTAGGAGAAATTGAACCAGTTTTCTAATCCATGTTTCAAGAATTTTTGGTTAGAAATAGTTCTTATGATACCTGAAAGTTTCCCATATAATCGACATTATTGTGTTATTGGCAGTAACGGTTATCAAAATGATGAGAACTTGAAGTTTGACTATTTTGTGCAAGTTTGTTAAGTATCTAATTGTTTGTTTACTAATAAACGTGTGAACTACAGTGTATATATTCAGTATTATGCGTGCAATAATATAGCTATAGAAGATTGAGTAACATAGTAGTAGAAACTTACAGCTGTAATGTATTACATACTAATAACGACCAAATCATTAGCATTAGCGAGGCTAATCATAGGTTAAATATAGGTATTAGGTACTAATAGTTAGCAGTTAAAATATTATGTCTGTTCCAAATTAAAACAGAAAATAAATTTTAAGTTTGATTTGGCTTAGTATGTTTTTGCCGATAGCAGCAAAAGCAACCTAATCGAATATAATTATTTGATATTCAGTGTTACCAAATTTTGTAATAGCTTCAATGTATTTTGGAAATTCGATCAATCCATTCGCAATTGCTTAATATTTTAACAATAATATTATCAAGATGTTGCCATATTTAAACCCCGGTTTTTCGTCTTAATTTGGATCAGATTGTAGTAGAAAATTAACAACACATGAACTGAATGTTTCCAAGTATTTCAGTTACTATTCGATATGACATACATAATAAAATAAGGTTCAAAATTACGCCAACACTTCTGTCTTTATATTGGTAATACCGTTATGCTAAAATACCGGTATGTAGTTACCGATTATGTCGGTATTTTGTCAACGGTACCGGTAATAACGTGTTTTCTTTAATTCAATGAAATCGTTATCTAAAAATATAATAGTAGAATTGTTCACCACAAGCAGAGAGGTGGAATCGGATACCTCGAGTACATTGATCGGCGAGCCGCCTTTGATCGAAGACGCTGATAGCAAGGATAAGAAGAGAATTAAAACACGGTGAATAAACATTGGTTTAGAAACGTGAGCCGTACAAAAATTAACAGCAATATAGCGATTCAGTATAAGTACTATATTTATGTATGTCAAATAAAATTAAGCTTTTATCAATTAATTTGCTTTACGTAGCCGTCGTAGAAACTTTATCTGTAGAACTTTTTAATATCTGTAGAACTTTTTAAATAATGCTTATCACTGTTAACGGCCTGCTATTAATTAAACATGCAATTTTACACTATAAATGACTGATTAATTTATTTATTTATATAACACTTTTCTTGTTATTTATGTGACTGTTATCCAAACAACGAGAGCTGAATGATTGCCTGTTTAATATTATGTGGTATGGTATTAGTAAAAAATGTTATATTATTTTGCATTACGCATCAGATCTAATCAAGTGAAGTCGATTGCAATAATTATGTAAATATGAATGTTAACCAGTATGCATGTAATTTATATGACAGTAGTTATATGTATCTTATTCTAATAGCATGTAAAGAATAACTTAAATTAAAATATATAAATAAATAAATAAAAACTCCCAACAGTTTCATTTACACTAAACATAGCTAATAACACTTAAGTCATCTTTCAACAAAAAAAAAATACATCAAAATCGGTTCATCCATTTAGGAGCTACGATGCCACAGACAGATACAGATACACAGACACGTCAAACTTATAACACACCTCTTTTTTCGTCAGGGGTTAAAAAGGCGGGATTTATTGTTAAATTAATATGCATGAATGGGGGGCAATGACAATGTCATGGAGTTGACGCTAATTTTTGTTGTATTTTTTTCGTAGTATTAGCGAAGCTGCAACTGGCATTATGGGAGCTATGTCATCGCGACTTGCCTACATTACAGGCTCGAATTCTATAGTTAGACCGAGCCAAGAAGAGTGAGTTGATTAGATATCTATAGTTTTTTTTTCTCTAATGCTAATTCTACTTTATGTATATCCATATTGAAATTATCGTAAGTACCCGTGGTATATATAAGATTTTAATGTTCGGTCTTTAATGTTTTTTCCACCGTTTAGATTAGCAGTACGGTCGAATTTAGACGCACTAATAGCTCGCAGTCCCTCTGACGAGTTTATATTCTCGGTTCCGCGGGATCCTTTGCTGTCGCCGTACTGGGCTGATGACCAACTACTGAAGAAGTTCCCGCCTGTTAGGATACTGGTAAGAAACTCTTTGACGTATATAACAATAATATTATTATGTTTTTAGCAATATGAAACGAAAATTTAAAGGACCTAGAATTGATCCCTGTGGGATCCGCATAAAATTGGTCCCGAAAAATTAATAATTTATTGTTATATGGAGCGAATGTCGATGAAGCAAGATTAATTAATTAATTTTAATTTTTCAAGTCATCATATTATATTACAATTCGAAAAGAACTCACATCATTTATTAAAGAATTTGGAAAATACTTTTTTATTTTAAAGAGAACACATTATAAACTCCATATTTTTAAACTAGTGTTATGTGGTAAATATTCTAACAGTGTGTTTTTTCGTAATTTGTGATTTAACAACGGCTGACCCAAATGAAAAAAAATCAAAGACAAATAATAATTTATTGCCAAATTTCTGTTTACTGTTAATTTTTTTAAGTAATTTATATTAATATTCTAATAAAAAGTAGTGCCAAGGCCCAAGATTGTTACCAAATAAAACTCGTCTAAGAATGGATAGGTGGGGATTTTGATGTAGGTTTTTTTTTAATTATAATCATAAGTAAACTGCACATTATTCCAGTCAGTACATTTGGACCCGTGCCTCGACGACTGCGTCATGTTTGCCAAGAAGCTCAAGAAACTGGGCAACGTGGTCGGTATTGATGTGCTGGAGGGGTTGCCGCACGGGTTTTTAAACTTCTCTCTTGTAAGTATTGGTTTTAATATATTATTACTGTAGGATGCAAAAGATATTAGGTATCATTTACTGTCATTTTTGTTAGTATTTAACCTTTACGTTTGTTTTTTATTACTGTCTTACTGTTGTATATTCAACGCTAGAAAGCAAACACGTAGTAACCCGCAAAGATCTAATTATATAAGAGACGATAAACTTTTTGATTCCTCGAAAAAAAATCATAACTTCTCTACTAAACAGAAAAAAAATCATAACTTCTCTACTAAATAGATAAGTTATGATTTTTTTTCGCGAGACCAAAAAGTTTTTCGGCTCTGATGAACAATTTTATATTTGCGAGTTACTACGTCTTTGCTTTGTAGCGTCTAAATATTATTTAGATTACAAGGACTATTGGTCCACTAGAATTCACTGTGGATAACCAACGCCTTTCCAATGGTAAATTTAGACGGTTTGAGACGAAGGCATAGAGAAACCAGTCCTACAGAACCCTAAGAAAACATGTAATATAGGTAATTCGCACAAATAAAAATATCGTTCTGCAAAATATGAAATTAATAAACAACAATTACAAAGACAGTAATGTTACAAAACGGTGAATATCAGAAATGTGCATTTTTTTCAAATTTTGGTGGTGATATTTTTTTTCAGTTTTCGTGAAAGATGAGAACCTGGTATAAGAAAAGAAAGTCGAATTGTTACACTTTCTTTTCTTATACCAGCGGGTCTATTATGAACTCTTAATTCCAGGCATGTTCCAGTGTAAACGTCAAATTCGTATTACCAAAGCGGTCACGTGACACTTTTTAGCCAATCATACGTCGTTCCAAGCCCGATAAATGAATTGCCTGGAACAAGAATGGTTTTATAAAAGTTCATAATAGGCCCGCAGCTCCTCATTTTTCACGGAAACTGAAGAAACAATATCACCACCAAAATTTGAAAAAAATGCACGTTTCTGATATTCACCCAAAAATAGGATTGTGTTTGAAGTACCTATAACACCTGTGAGCTAGTGTAATCAATGATCCTAATTTCTATCACAGATGGCCAAAGAAGCGAACGAGGGCTCTAAACTTTGTATGGAAAGGATCAAACAGTTGTTCGATCTCGATACCAACCCCTCGTCGAATAACGACAACAACTTATGAACGTGTGGCTTCTGCTGCCACGCGTAGACGATACGCTTTGTATGTACCTGTGCGTCCACAGACTATATAACAATGCTCTATGGACACCATTATATTGGCCCTTTATTGTGAGTGAAAAAAAAACGTGTCTATGCTTCTCACCAGAGAAGGTAATATTGTAATGTGTTTGTAATTTTTTTTGTTTTATGCATTTTGTGCTGTCAATTTAGGTAACTAAGTTAGTGTGACTTTGAACCCCAAGTTCCTATTTCTGATTTCTTTTAACCTTAACCTTATCCTAGCATACCTAATTAAAGTATGCAAAATTGCACATGTTACTTTTCTTGAAGCCAAGACAAGTCTCCCACAAAAGAAATCGATTACAAAGTTACACTCAGTTACAGTTACCCACTTTGACAATACGTGTTGGTTTTAACGTATTTCTTATGAAAATTTTCACAGTTATTAGTAATGCAACTGCGATTAATACGTCAATCGTAACCTGATAGTTAATATTTTATTGTAAAGGGTGTGTAATTTTTTCAAGAGAAGCCTAGAGTACGCTTAGTAGGGTCTACTTTGTATTACTTCATTTATTATTTTTGAAGCTTATGTACCTTTGAGATGGCCCTAAATTTAAGTTGTTGCTTGTCTCTTTTCGAGTTAGTATTTTTAAACTTATATGATAATATAATTATGTCGTGGTGGTGATCGTTTTGCAAATTATGAAATCTTCAATCATTTAATGAAATTCTCAAGTTTCATGGAGTTTGACAAAATAATTAAAGATTGGTATTTAATGATTTTGTCAAACTATAACTAACTTCATTTCATGAAACGTAACCTCTTCAGTTAACATTATCATAATTTGCCTTACGATTAGGCCACGGTATTGTTATATGTTACAATCACGGACATAAAAAAAGAACGGACGTAACCTTGTCTAATCGAGAGTGAAGCTGACAGCTGACAGCTCGCTTACCATGTGTGCGTAATTTTGTAATTTTTGATTGGCGATGGTGTCAATGTCGTAGCCGTATGGTGTCAATGTGTGGGTGTTTGTACTTGTACGAATACAGAGTTGGTATTCCTATGGGTGCTTCACTGAATTTGTTCTTGGGTTTACGTCCGTCTTTTTTTACGTCCGTGGTTACAAAATAGTTTTTATATTATTTCAAACTACCATCGAATATTTCTGAAACTCAGTGATTTCCGTCGCATATTTTTTTACTATAAAAATTTAATACGCTTTATCTATATTAAAGAAATTTTTTGATCTTCATATCTTTTAGCCGCCTACTTAACTATTTATTACAATATATAGCCTATTAAAGACATTTTCTTACAAAACTTTTTTTCTATAAAAACAGTAAATATGGTGTTATTATTATTACTGGATTTTAAAATAACCCATCCATATCATATTAATTAGACGACCAGATTGTTAATACAGTCACGAATAAAATACATAGATATAGATAAAATAAATAAGGTATTAACCTTATTTATTCTTGTTTTTACACACCAACACACGAAGATAACCGAAACATCAAACATATTGAAAATTGATGCACTATAAACTATTGTATATCTTTATTTGGTGAGTTAGTTCTAAAAAAAGTTTTCTAAATTATTGTCAAACTACTTTGTTACAAATCAGCGAGCTCAATTTATTTTAGCATCAAATCCTTAAGTATGGGGTCGCGAGTGGAAAGTAATGGTTCAAAAACAAGTACAAAGTCATTACTTTATCAGAATTTTAAACCATTTTGCTTTCTTGCATCACAATCAGTAAGTTCTTGTGTGAGATTGATTTACAGTTCTAATATTATATTTGCCCTATTAGGTGCAACGCATGTAATAGATTTTTATCAATATTATCTTCTCATTTATTTATTTAATGATACTAGGTTTACTCTTTACAATATACTATTTACTTATTTACCTACATAGAAAAAATTATCTCGCCTGGTACTAAAGTGGTCTATGTAACTTTTTTGATAAAATACATGTAAGTTGATCTTTAAAATCAATAATATATCCATGCAAATGTGGTTTATGTGCTATTTCTGCTGCAATACAACCTAATATCTTAAACAAAACTAGAATTCAATAATTCAAAAATTATTTAACGTTTTAAACTTCTAAAGTGTTTCTTAATGTGAATGTTACTAACTTCTATACATTGTAACATAGATCAATTTAATTCCAAGCTAGCTATTTTACGCCTATATATTTATGAATACTTATTAATATAATACTCGTTGTCACATTAGATAATTTTAGATAAACTATAAGAGTGTAGTATGGGCAAGTTAGTGAAATAAATAATACGTAGTAAATTGTAAGTACACAGTATCACACGAATTTAATTGCATTTCTTTCCGCAATGGACCAGTTGTCGAATGACAAGTAGTACAGTAGGCGTGGCTTATTTCACTTTTAATGTTCAACTTAGCTCATTCATTGTCATGAATTGAAAATCGTCATGTTACGGGGTGAATTCGCGTTTTTGAATTATTTTGGTGTTTTTTTTTTAAAGTATGTGGAAATGCGTGCAAAACCATGAAAAAAATTAGCACATAAAATTTCCTTTCTAAGCCTACAAAAGTCCTCAAAATTCGTTATGCTAATCAAAAGTTATTGGGTCGTAAAAGTTTTTATAAGAAATGGTAATGATATTGAGCAGCCTGGTAATGACTTTTATTTAACGGTAATGACTTTTTGTTAGTGGGAATGACAAAATTTAATATTAATCAAAAAAATTTTAAAGCCGTGTGTATTATAGTTATGTCTATAAGTTGCATATGAAGATAAAAAAATGTTAAAGCTAAAACCACTAATTAGAGTATTATTGGTAACGAGATTGGCAGTAATAAATTACGCAATTTTATTCTAAATATGAATTATTAGTTCATGGAAATAAAATTACCTTTGGTATTTGATCTGGTATTGAATTTGAAATTTTGTGGGGAATGTCTGTTAAAATTATAAATAATATAAAAGATGTGATAGTCCCTTATTTAGCTAGGTTAGTAAATAAATGTGTAAATCTAGATACTTTTCCAGATCTAATGAAGTACAGAAAGATCATACTGATTTTTAAATCTGGGGACAAAACAGGCCTTAATAATTACAGACCTATTTCTATTTTACCTACGGTCTTCGAAAATAATTAAGTTAAATTAAACGCTGAAGCACTTCACCGCTTGTAATTTACTCCACCCTGAGCAATACGGTTTTACCGAAAGCCGTAATACAACAAATGCAGGTGCTAGGCTTCTCAAACTTATCTTTGAGACCTGGGAGAATTCACAAAATCCCATAAAGGGTATTCTGTGACCTGTCTAAGACGTTTGATTGTGTTGAACACTAAACATTACTACTTAAGCTACTACTACAGCATCAATAACAATTCACTTAACTTGATTGTGTCGTACTTGACGAGTAGAATCTAATGTGTTAGTATAAATGATAACAAGTGATCGAGATCTCAATCTGTGATGGGTGTACCACAGGGCTCGTTTCTGGGCCCCTTCCTTTTTCTAGTATACTTAAATGATCTGCCGTATTAAATTAAGAAATATGCAGACATTATCATATTTGCTGATGTTACTTCTCTTATATTTAAGACGAATAGAAATAAAATAAATGACCATGTAAAAGTTCTCAGGTTTGTTTGTCACACCGGTTTACTACAAATAATTTACTGATAAATGCTAAAAAACTAAGTATATAGAATGTTTGCTACCAAATGGAATAATACGAGACAGTCCCCTTTAACACGTACAGCAGTACCAAGCGCGTCACTTCACTCTGCGACCAGTAAAAAAAGTCCGGTTTATATTTGATTCACCTTATAAATAATGAAATTATAACTATGGAAAAATCCACGGTTTTCTTGGGTGTCACTTTAGATTCTAAACTACAATGGGGCAATCATATATCGGCTTAGTTAGTTAATGCCATTAGAAAGATAAGACAGTTTACTGATGTAGAAATTGATAAACTTGTTTATTTTGCACACTTTCATAGCCTCATGTCCTATGGTATATTGATATTATTGATGTGGAGTGCAGAGGCTGACATTGATGCGATATTTGTTTTCCAGAAAAGGGCAATTAGGACCATCTATAATTAAAATTACGACACTACCTGCGGGAGAGATTTAAAGAAATAAGCGTATTAACAGTAACATCTCAATTTATTTACAATTATATTTTATTCATAAAGAAACAACGGCGGTTGGTTCAAGCAAAATAGTGATACGCAAAATCATCAAACTTGAAACAGACATACTTTTGGTTACGGATTCTTTTCACCTACGTAGAGTACAACGTTCTTTTGAAGGGCTCTATGTACGTTTTTACATTAAATTACCTAAGTACATGATTTGCTTATTCAAATGTATAAGAGATCTCTGAAATCCCAGCCAGTAGGCAAAGGATATTATAGTATAAATGAATATATTATTGACAAAGATGCATGTAAATTAGCAATGCATCCAGTTCCGCGTCAGTTAGAACATCTTGTGTAATAATTTCATTATTTTAAAAGATGTGCTGTGGAGTTTCTTTATGGATTTCCTTCTCCATGACAAAGCACCGTTCCGAAATGCTGTTAGATTTATAAAATGACGTTCATAAGTGTATTAGTGATATCGACATGAATAAAAGATTATTTCATCTTATTTCATTACATTTTTGGAACGAAGTTCCTTATCGCGCGTTGCGAAAGGGGGCTAGGCGAAAAATTTGGTAACGAAAAGTTGTAACGACACTTTTTGCCATCATTAGTCATTTTAACTCGTGCGGCGTCGTTACATGTCGTGCGGCGTGCGCATGTTTCTCTGTCTGTTCTCTCTCTCTCTTATAGAAAGCAAGCCAGATATTTTCGTTTCTTGCAGTAAGTACTAGGATAGCAAAAACATGCAGCAAGTGTGCCAAAACAAATCTGGGGTATTAAATTTCTCATCGGCTTTGTTCACGTAGTAGCTTGCTACTAACGAGGAAACTTTAATTTATTTTTCTTTTCAGAGAATTTTCTTCAGAAACTTTTCTTTATTTTCTTTTCTTCTTAACTCTTTCATTGTTCTCCTCTTCGTACAATGCACAATCTCCTCTGATTTCGGTTTATCTCCTCCGTCTAGCAATTTTTTGTTTCTCTTAACGGTTTTTGCCTTTATTTGCATTAAATTTTGGTTTATAATTTATTTTACTAAAAAGATATTGCAAAATTAAAAAGTTTTGTAGATTCTTTACCAACAACTTGTAGCTCAAATTTAATTTACAACACACATATCAAACATTTATCTTTGAAAAAGAAATTGCTAGGTCTCATTACTCAATCAAAATTGATTTCAAAATCTCCAATCGTCATTACCATTCACACAAAATCATTCCCATTTACAAAAAAACAAATGGGAATGATGCATATGGTAATGATATTTTTTTCTTTTTTGCTTAAAATTCATTTTGATAATCATTAATTTATGAACTCTTTGTGCCAGTGAAAATCATGTTCCTATTACACATACGTGTGGAGTATTAAAATTAATGTATAATTTATATTTACCTTGTAAGTCCAGTAAATGGCGATGATTCAAAATCGGGACAAAGTACTGAACATCGTTGTTTTTCATGAATAAAAGTTGTTTCTCCATGCAGCAGTAAAAACTTGGCCTGTTCCACTTTTTACAATGGACCAGACGAGGAGAAACGAGGGGTACTTTATAGCGTAGCCCAAAAAACATTTGAGAAATATAACGTTTGACGGTACTGACATGGAGTTGACGAATTTTCGTGACTAAATTTTAATTGATGTTTTTTACTAGTTCTGCACTGCTGATTTCATAATATTATATGTTATAATGTACCTAATTAAATATTGTCTCAAAATATAAAATTAAACACGCAATGTGTAAGGCAGGTTTTTCAAAAAATATTTTGGAATATCAATATCAGCAATTTCCCTACAAATGGTAATGATGTTTTGGGTGTGTTATTCAATTTTTTTATATAAATTACTTCAATTAATGTAATGAAATATGTGGGCGCTTATGTAAAAATATGTTTAAAAGCAGTTTCTAAAATAAAAAATTATAAAAATAGTAAATAATTTTTTTTATCAATCGGAACATCTTTTTTGTGACTTTGGCGAATTCACCCTACGGCAAATATTCGTCGCGATTTTGCGTCTGTGACTCTAAAGTGTAAGTTATGCTCGATTTCTTTTCCCGGCAATGAGTGGGTTAAAATTGGTGCTGAACTTTTCTCAACTTTTCTTTTTCAAATATTTTGAATCGTAAACCTTTAAGAATATGTTTATTTTTACCATCGACGGAATAATTATTAGTTATTTATAAATTATTACTTACACTCCACAGAAAAATATTCCTTTGACAATAATATAATGAAGGAAAAATCATCATCTTTAAAAAGTACTAAAGATTTGGTAAAGTGGGTAATTCAAAAGGTGAACAGAATATAAAAAAACTGAGACAGGCGAGGCACGGACATTTTCTTTTGCTACAAATTGTTCCTCTTTCAGACATTTAAGTCTCGCCTATGTACAGTGAGCAAAAGAGTTGCAAGGCATGAATCAAAAACCTTCCGTTATGTTTGATGCCATCAAAAACAAAACTTGTAAAAAAAACCAAGTCTCGCAACTCAGTTCTTCTACCGTAAAAAGTTGTGAGATCCATGTAATACCAAGTCGGTAAATTTATTCAGTTCCTACTTAAGGGTCCTTCTGTCTTAAGTTATCACGTAATTAGCTAACCTAACAAGTAACAACATCTTATAGTGACCATATTATCAATATTAAAAATCTTTTATGTTTTAAATAAATAGATCGACTTGGCCATCGCATGAAAACACAATATATCTCACAAGTAATACCTACATAATTATTATATTAAATTTGATTGTTTAGTGCGATTGCCAAGTCAATCTATTTATTTAAAACATAAAAGATTTTTAATATTGATAATATGGTCACTATAAGATGTTGTTACTTGTTAGGTTAGCTAATTACGTGATAACTTAAGACAGAAGGACCCTTAAGTAGGAACTGAATAAATTTACCGACTTGGTATTACATGGATCTCACAACTTTTTACGGTAGAAGAACTGAGTTGCGAGACTTGGTTTTTTTTACAAGTTTTGTTTTTGATGGCATCTCATTTCTTTTTATAGATAGTTCTACTTTGTTTCATTTTACAAGTTACCTTTGAACATAATTATATCTAGGTACCTATCTACACCTATTATTTCATTATATTATATACAGGTACACTGATTCATGGTAACTGTGAGCAGGAAAAAAACAAACCCGGAAGTTTCTTGCTGCTTCTTCTCCCGGGCCCTCTCACAGTAGGGCTTTGTCTGAAGCATTGGCATAACTTGCATGACTTTCAAAAAGTGTTTGTAAACCAAACCAATTTTGAATAAAAACATTTGATTTGATTTGATTTGATTCATTCACTGCAAATGTTACTTTGTTATATGTAATTCATTAACTGCAAATATAACTTTGTAATCCTATATATTTATATGGGATTACAAAGTTATTTATGCAGTTGATGTATCTAGAAAACTAGACCGAAATTGCAAAATGTTTTAGTTTTTCCTTGATCTATACACTAAACACTAATTGTGTTCCAAATTTGAAGCTTCTATGTCTGCTAGAAGTGCCTTAGAGTTTTGATGATCGGTCAGTCAGTCAGTGAGTGACGAAATTAAGAAACTTTGACTAGTTATAATTCTTAAACTACTGGTTCAAATTGAATGAAATTTGAAATATAACGTGTTTATACAATGCCTGCTTGGTTACTAAAAATTCAGGCTTCTAGCTTTATCCACAACGAAGTTATAGGGGGTCGAAAATGGCCTGAATTGCTTCGAGAAAAGGATGGTACGGCCGTGCCGCTTTTTTGCTCGACTTGGCGGGGGCACTGCCGTGCCCCCAGATATTACAGAATGTTTGTGTTATAATCAATGTTAAATGCTACCTGTATGCATAAGGTATAATTTCACTTTACTAATAACGTAAAACTTAATATTAAACATTATTCTATAGGTTTTTTAATCATTCCCTGCAGCATACATAACTCTTGTTTTGTATTCTTCATCTGCCCCTTTTATTGATCAGTAAAATTAGAATTATACTAAATCTATTCGTGGCACGACTCCATTTGAACATGTAAAGCGAAATACGCATATATACGTATTCCTTAAGGACCTGTAACTGTAAACGCTCTAGTAGATGACGTAGAAATAATTGCACCTTGTTACTACGCAATTAGGACCATTTTTCAGTAACATTAAAGTTTGTGCAATTTCGCGTAATGAAACTAGGTTAACGTGCGCCAAAAAGTAGATATATTATATTATAATTATGATAGATTTAGGAATATTATGTGAAATATCGGGATTCGTCTTATTTTTGTTCCCACATGGTAAATTATACCATGAAATTATTTATACCAAACATATTTTTCGTTCAAAGAATGATTTAACATTCAATCTTATAATTCATATTTCGACATCTCACATAATATTCTCTTACGTAATATAATACTGTTTAATAAATCCTTTATATGCTTTATACTTAAATAGTATTTAAAAATTCAATAAGTGAAATATCAGCATAAATTATGATGTCCGATCATGTAATTGCAATTATACGTTTTGTTCTTGTATATTTACTTAACAGTAACCTATATACCAAGGATGCATTTAAAATCATAATAGTGTGAACTTCGCTATGTAGCGCCCAATATTTTGTGTTTTTCAAACTTCAGACAGTTGTTTCATGCGGAGAAAGCGAATCTAAATAAATCGACACTTGAAAGGCAAAATTTACCAAGCGACATGTTGGGCGATATTGAATTATAAACCTTATAAACATCACTAAATTAACAAAAAAATCTGCGTCGGTTGATCGTAATATGATCATATTATGATCATTTTTTTGTGTATAATTATGTTTTTATATATTTTTGTGTATAATATGTGATAATATAGTGATGTTTATAAGGTTTATAATTCAATATCGCCCAACATGTCGCTTGATAAATTTTGCCTTTCAAGCGTCGAAATATAATAACAATTAATAAAATAGCCTGATACCAACGATTCAGAGCTTTATATGTGTATAATCAGTATTGTTTAAACGTTTATCGGCCGTTGACAATGGCATTATACAGTCATGTTATATTATATAACTGTATAGTTATTTATTATACATTTAATGAGTTAACTGTTGTGTTAACAAAAATATAACTGGTTCTGAGGAATTTTTATGTAAAACAAAATATGAGCTAGATATTTTTTGGATACCATAATCATCGCAGCTTAAGCTCTGCTAGTATTTAACTTGCATTAAAAAATCCTGGGAAATTATTGTTAGAAACTTGCTTTTGTTATTATATTTTACAGCAATATGTAATATCAGAACCCTAGTAGGTATATTAATTTATTGTTGCAATACATACATTTTAATGTTTAATTTATTATAATTATTGATTTTGTATTGTTGGAGAATTCCTTACGCTTTAAGTTTTAACTTGTTTTGTCAACAAACATTATTAAACGTATGATTTCAATAACTTTGACAATATTCATTTTTCTTGTGTTTTAAAAATAATGATAGTTGTAGTCGTTGATGACTTCACTGTTTTTCTTTCTTGTTTTTATTTTGCATTTTTACTTCCTTCATGCCGGAAGCCTCGTACTGATTTTTTCACTTAAGTCCATCCGAATATTGCAGAAAAAGAGATAGACATTATTAGAGTTGATGGTGCTAATTCAGCGGGATACATGGATCAATTTTTTTTTTATTTTTCTTAAAATCTGTTCCATATTGCCACAAATATCATGTATTTATCATGAGGGTGTAAATATTGCATTTATTGCATTTTTATACTTTTAATCTTGTTTTATAACATTTAATGTACAACATGTTATTAATTTATTTGTTATAAATGTAAGTTTTAGGTATAATTTTAAATCGTAGAGAATTAACTTTCAATTGTTGGTATTTTAATTTGGATTGTTGGTTGTATCAATAATATAATCCTTATTATTACAATAGTTATTTGATTGTTTAATTATGTACCTTTAATGGAGGATTAATTTATTTGAATTATTTTCTTTATTCGCTATATACCAACTGTAGTTATAAACTGAGAAAAGGATTTGAAAATACAGTGTGAGATGCTCAATCCTATATTATTGTATATTTTTGATAAATTACTTCTATGAGAATGCAGTGTTGTAGAAATTGGTGTGTAGGTAAAAAAATATTTGTATAAAGCATATTTTGATCATGAAAAGGTTTTAATAAGTGCCTGAAGCATTCTCTTTTGTTTATGTTATTTTTGTATTAAATTTTCACGTAAATGGGTTACATAAAAGGGCTTCCAACATTTTTGTATGGAGCCTGGCATACCTACAAGTCCGCCATTTTGAAAAAACCTCGATTCGGCGGCCAGTAATGAAACATGCGTCAATCGATAGAATAAATGATTGTGATCAAAAAGTATTCAGTGATGAAATGTCGTAAGTGGTATACTTTCTGAGATATTTGAGTTCAAAACCGTAGGAAAATAAAGCAAAAAAACATCGTTTCGGCCGATATTGATAAAACATGTGTCAGTCGATAGTCTAAGTGATTATGATCAAAAAGTATTAAGTGATAAAATGTCGTAAGTGATATGCTTTCTGAGATATTTGAGTTCAAAACCGTACAAAAATAAAACATTTGTAATTAATTGTCTTTTTATTTCTAGTGGATCTGTAACTGTATCAGTGTAATGCCAGATAAGAAATAATAAGAATATTTAGAATAATTACTATATACATATAAAATCACAATATACATAACAAAATTAAACAAATACTGTTTTATTCATATTTACATATAAACATCTTATATACTTATTAAGTAAATAAATATTTATAAATACATATATAACATCTATTTGAATACCACGGGCGACAACATTCTAATTGCTTCAGGTAGTGCTGCCGGACTTCTTGAAGGAGCTTTTGGTAGTCTATGATTTTTTGATGTCTACAAACAAGGAGTTCCAGAACAGTATGAACTGTATTGTGAAAGAATTCCCGAAATAAGCAGTGCATTGGGTTTCCTTTAAATAAACAGAAGAAGACACATTATTCAAAATAGCATAAAATGTTGAGAGAATTCTGAAGTTTCGCCTGTATCGAATGGGTAGCCATTTAAGTTAGGAATTGAACTAGGAAATGTGGTCATACTTACGTAAACCAAAGATATATCTAATACAGTTATTAAGAAGGCGCTTCAATTTACTCAGAAGTTCCTCTGACAAATCTGAACAACACACATCAGCATAATCAAGGTGAGGGATGACCAGAGTGTTTATGGCATATTTATGGTTAAGTGTTTATGGCGATTCAGCAATTGAAGTGTAACGGTCACTTTTTTCCTTACCTCAGTTACGTTATGAATTATAAAAATTAAACAAATTCGTCAAACAAACAACTTAAGGGTAGAGATAAAATCGCGGGATGGTACTGCTCATGCATAGTGGGAAAAAGAACCTTGTCCTGTTGTTCCCATATAATGTGTGTTATATGGTTCTTAGCATGGGCTCGACATCAGGAAACATTGCCTTTATCACCAGCGGAATTTTTAGATTCAGTGATTGTCAGACATGATACAGAAAACTAAGCCAATAATGAATTTTAACTTTTGGTTTAGAGTAATTGCCAAAGCTGTAGCCGCTGGTGGCAAATAAATTATTTATAAAACAACCTAGTAGTTTGCTTTTGCTTTGCTTTTTTTTTAATTCAAACCTACCCGTTATTAATAAATCAAGTACCTATGCAGCACATACACATATGGCATAATATACTTATTTTTCATTATTGACCTAATAAATTCAAAATAAGTAAATGATAATTTTTAATGCATTATTTTTGTACGGTTTTGAACTCAAATATCTCAGGAAGAATATCACTTACTACATTTTATCACTGAATACTTTTTAATCGTAATCATTTAGCCTATCTATTGACATATGTTTCATCAATGTCCGCCGTAACGAAGTTTTTTTGCTTTATATTTCTACGGGTTTGAACTCAAATATCTCAGAAATTATATCACTTACAACACTTCATCACTGAATACTTTTTAATCGTAATTATTTAGCCTATCGAATGACATATCATTTATCAATGTCCGCCGAAACGAAGTTTTTTGCTTTATTTTTCTACAGTTTTGAACTCACTTATCTCAGAAAGTATATCACTTACGACATTTCATCACTGAATACTTTTTGATCATAATCATTTAATCTATCGATTGACACATGTTTCATCACTGGCCGCCGAATCGAGGTTTTTTCAAAATGGCGGACTTGTAGGTATGCCAATTAGGTTCGATGCCCTTTGAAACAAAAAAAAATACTAAATTAATTTTAAAAGGATTGAGTTTTCTTTCACAAATTGAAAATATGCGATATGATAGTATGTCTGTGATAGAGAATTTATGCTTTATGAAAGCATCCTGGTATTCTACAATGCTTGAGTAAATAAAATTTTATTGTTTGTTTTTTGTTATTTATGAGAATGTATATAGGTGAACCGTTAAACAATATTTTTATAGAATATAGCAAAGTATATAATTATACAAAGTTGTTTCAATTAATAAATAACCTATTTCCTAATTAAGAACACGATAAGTTACCAAAAAAGGATTATTTTAATGTTATAAATTCATTTTTAATTTTATTTGACACAATTTAAGTGCCTCAAATTTAAGTGCCTCATTAATTTTTGATGAGACGATAGTTGGTATGTATGCCTGCATGGGTCGCTAATGAATTAGAAAAATGTTAGGTATTTACAACAAATATTATTATTATAGAGAACCAAAAAATAATAATGAACCGGACCTAACCAATCAAAGGTTAATTGAGGATGCCATATGTGTATTTTATTCTTTGTTTTATAAATTCCGCTCGGATTAAGTATAGCGATCTATTGCTTACCGCCAACATAACGATCTCAGCGAGCAATAGAGAATGGAATTATTTTTATTAGTTATTGGCAATATGAGATGACCAAAAATTGTTGTAACAAAAGTTAAATAAATGGTCTATCAAAGATATTATCAATTTTTGAAAAAAATGCCAATGGATCATTTTATAAAAGGTGAGCCCTTTATTATCTGAATTATAGTTTAATTTCAAGATATTGTCCGTTATCAGGTTACAAAAAATAAAGTTATATATTATGTTAATCATGTTTATTGTACTAACACTAGTTGAAGTGAATGACAGTATTTTACAAATTTTACTTATCTGTACTCTTGACAATGGATAAATTGACTTTTTGGTAACACTTGTAGTGAAAAGATATCTTATGACCAATATACACAGTGAAAATCCATTTTCAAAGCATGCTACATTTCGTAAATAACAGGGAAGTTGCGAAAATTTAGTAGTTCGTTCCTGATAATATGAGAAACTATATACATCATTTATCATTTTCTAATGGGTCTCACTAACTACATTTAAAATAAAATAGGAACATAGTATATTATTATGTTATTATTCTTACAATAATATATGTATTTCACTGTGTAGTACTGGAGAGTATGCAAGTTATACTAATCTAAAATAGACTTGCTGATCACCCAAATATTCTTAATTATGAAAGTTAAAGAAACCGATCAAAACAAGTCTGCTGCGTACTATTGAAATGAATCACTCACAATTTCTCATAAACTATTTTTAACAAAAACAACTAAATATCAATTAATTGCGAGGTGACAAATTTTAGGTCACTTCCAACCCACACAAAATATTTTCATAGCAAAATCAAAACAATACTTATTTCATAAACTTACACTATTTTTATACAAATACAGTAAAAAATGGACAAAAAATTTTGTTTGCCATTGAGAACAGTTAAAAGAATGACTACAGCTAAGATTACTTTACAGTATATCATTTTAAACCATTAGAATTTTACATAATGAAAACTAATTAAAAGTTGTATAATACGAGTCTACTATTTCCAGCATAATATTGTGGTTAATACTAAACGTCACTGAAAATGCATACATAGGGCTGCAAAATTTTTTGTATATAAATTAACAATCAACAAAGAAATGTGGAATATAAATGCAATACTTATTTCCAAGATAAATTAGATATTAGTTAAATAATTCTAAAAGCAGGCATGTTTAAAAATTCAAAATTTCTCTCAGTTGCTTTTACGCAGCCCTAACACTTCAGTTCAGTAATCAAATATTTAGTTTTGAATTAATCTGTACAACATGATTCCCAACCTTAAGGTTGGAAGGTTTAGCGACTGTCGTAATACTAATATTATGGCCTCAATGTGTCCAACCACAACCCACTGATTATCCTGTCCGATACATTGAAACGTAATATTCATGATAATGAAGCCTTGAAATTAATTAAACGAAAATTGTTTAGTGATAATATAATTTTTGTAACTTACAATATGAAGTTATGCTCATATTCCAGAGATAAAATATAAAAGTCACAATTAACACTTATCAACATTCAGTCTCAGTTTGAAAAAATCATGGGAAAATTTAAGTAATTTTATTTAATTTTATACGACATTGTATATCATTGTCTAAATTGTGTAATATTCAAGGTCATTATAAAGACAAAAAATTGTGTGTATCAGCTCTGTTGCATGACTGGAGTTTTACACCATCTAGTTTGCAATTGTCAAATCAGTAACAAAGGATGATGATGATGTTTCACCACATCATCAGAATAGGATGTACCAAGATTATTATCAGATCAGCCAAGATTATGATCAGCCGTCCAACGGCATCTAGATTATGTGTTACGAATTACAAACATAATGCATAACATAACGGAGAAACTTTAATTTTACTCCTCACAAAATTTCATACCGCGGGCTTAAATATGAAAATCGATTCTAAAGGAGTTAAACTCCAATAAAAATGGAAAAGTGATAACATTGCATACTTGATCAAAATATATTTTATTGATGCTTGCTCTCTTAAAACTGGTACATCATGAGGTAAAGCACTTCAATAAGATTATGTAAATGTACGCTCATTTCAAACGTGTGCATAAATAGTGGAAAAAAATCTTTCAGTTTTTCATTACCACAGACATTACATTCCAAGAACAATATAACTTAATTAAACATTCTGTAAATACAAACAGAATTACATGTCTATTATTCATATTACCATCACTTGCTTATTTTACACCCGATTTGAGACCGTATGAGTACAGTAATTGGAGATTACGTTTTCAATCATGTCCATTTGTTTTCGCATGTGGAACAGTTCCATTGACTAAAGGTGCGGCTTGTTGAGGCGTTCTGATTGTCTTCTGTAACACATGAGCATCTGCCGGTTCAATTCTCTTATAGTAATGCTCTTTCGTTTCAACAATTTCAAAGCCGAATTTCTTGTAAAAATCTATTGCACCCTCATTATTTACTTGGACGTGCCTGAAATTCAGAACATACATGTTAATTATATTACTTTAAAGGGGATTAATCTTTTCATGGATAGAACTTTGCAAGCTTACTGCATAACGATCATACAGGAGAACAGCATATTTTTTTATGGAAATAAAACAATCGAGATGACTATCCACCTTATGGTAAGTGTCTATCATCAGCCATAGACATAAAAAACACCAAATGCATCACTGATACATTGATGGCCAAGAAAGGGAGAAAAAATAAAGAAAGACCTGGCTCTCAAGTCTCAAGCCCCCAGCCAACACAACAAATCTAATATTGATTTCCATCAACTCGGTCTGACAGCCTAGCATGCCTGCAGAAGTATAGTTTAGCCCAGCTAGCCAAGAACAAATGTTGGTCACACAACTAAAAATGCTGGAAGTTGCTTGACCAAGCCCAATGTTCTACAAATATGTTCTTCTACTTATTACAGAAAAGTGCAGTTCATAGACAATCAATCATAACGCTTCCTGCCCACGTCAGTCTTTTTGTAGGACCGATAATCGGGCCGATTTTTTCTTCCATATTATTTCTGACCGACTTTTTGACCGACTATTGCTATCAGTACGTTCCATTTTTCTCCTACAAAAAAGTGGTCACCGATTATCGGACGTAGGCGGGAAGCGTCAACCACAATACCATTTGTTCAATTTTGCTAATGATAATGATTAGGTAAAAGTGGGCCAATTCCGCTTTTTACTTTAACTATGATCTTTGACAAAGAAGATAGTAAAATAGAGGCCAATGAGCAAGCCTTGATTTTAAAAGAATGAGTTATTGAAATCATGAAATCGTGCCTCAGGCAATCTACATTGTTGTATACAAAACATACAACAGTGTATGAAATATTGTTAGTGATTGTAATACTGGGATTGCTTTACAATGAAGAAGAAATGAAGTAGACATAAATCCAGTTTATGCTTCTTTCTCAACATGAATAAACCTAACCTTGTGGAGTTACAATAAAATTCTCTTTCATACACATAACTAACAAATAAGGAGTTGGGTTTCTAACTTTACCGTTCACCAGTAAATCTGAACCTTTTGTTGTAGTAAAAAATAGATCAAAAATTATGAGCTAACTTCTGAGTTTTCTAACCACTCAAGTAAATGTTACCATTTTGAAAGTAATAGTTCTCATTAGATTTTGTCTAATCAGATCCATTTTGAAGGTTATGTATCCAATAATTCTGTAGTGAAGACTAGACCTTGGATAAAATAAGAAGGGATCAAACAAAGTGAATTATTATCTGCATCTCTTTGTACTTACAGGAAAATGCTGTCAAAATTTCCGTCCTGTTCGACATACTTGAGCACATGTTCCACCATTAGAGTGCCTATGCCCAGCCGCCTATAGGGATACAGGCACCCCAGGGTCATTATGTACAATCTCCTTGAATTCTCCGATGTGTCTATCCTACAGCAGACTGCTCCCACCACAATATCGTTGTAGTACGCGAGTTTCGCCAATTCACCAGCTTCCAACACATCCTTGTAGAATTTGTCATTGTACGACACAGGAAATACAAACGTGTTCAACTTCTTCAACTGTTTTATATTATGCGGTGTCACGTCGCCGAGTTCTATTTTAGCTCTGGAATATTAAAATTCTCTTTTATAGTCGAATAAATCCGAGCGGACGTACCTAGCGTAATGCCTCGGAGATTGTGTTTTATTGAAAGGTACTGAGTGCATGCAACTGTTGAACGCTAAAGTAGCATTACCTAGTCATTTTTATAACTATTTATAAATGTACACTAAAATTTAAAACCTAATCTAACACAGTTATATCACACGAGATCACTCCCGCCATCTACTAAATTAGGCGAAGTCGCTGTCTGAGCTGTCTCGCCCTGTCGTTCCTCCTTGCCAAACTTGTAAATTTTGATGTGAAAATCTCGTGCTGTAAATTTTTTTACTGCGTAAATCTGACAGCTCTTGCAATGTTACCCGGGTTTACCTCGGGGTTCGGAGCAGGGTTACCATTTTTTTTTCGATGTTCCTGCCAATTTATTGGGTAATCCTGCTAAACCTGCTAAGCGTTGTTTATAAAAAAAAAGAACAGCTGTCATGGGACGGCTGACAGATGTGAAACATCGAAATGCGTCGCCACGATCACCAAGTCTAAAATCAGGTTTACCCCTCGCGTAAAGATGTTTCACATCAAAATGCACCAAAACTGCTATGTTTATATTTTTTAAGAATTAAAGTACATCGTAAAGGAAATACATGGGTTGTAAAACATTAAACACTATTAGCTGACCCGGCAAATTTCGTACGGCCTAACAACTCCCCCCTTTCCCTCTTCCTCGACTGTCAGTTATAAAAAAAAATATATGTTGCTAAGGTTACATTAGAAAGTTAATATGGTTGTTTTCTTCATTTTCATAATTTTCTAAACAAATTTCTTAATTATTTCTTACATAAAAACCTTCTCCTAATGATAAAGAACACAACAAAAAAAGATTTAGCGGAATCGGTTCAGCCGTTCACGCTTGATTCCATGACCAAGAGAAATATGGATTATTTTTTATTATTTAAGTAGATTATAGCAAGGGATTAATGTGATTTATATTTTTAAATATACAAAAGTAAATTATTTGTACTGTACCTATAATTTATGAATGATTTTTACAGCAACAGCAATCATTGAGGTAATAAATTATTGCTAAAAAAGGGAACAGCATATTGCAACAATGGTAATAAGTAACTCTAATTAAATGACATAATTTAACATAAGTTTTCTATATTGTATTATTAAGGTTAATAATAAATACGTAATGAGTTACCAAATTTTTATCTTCACTAATATTTTTATATGTTTTCATGTCCATCATTATAATCATTTTTATAGATAGCTCAAATGTTGTACAATTATTATTAAGATCTGATATACCTTGATATACCTGATATTATTAAAATATACCATATTCTCCAAGCTTTGATGTATAACTAAGCAACCACATTGTATGGACATAAATTACATTTTCAGAGAAATGTCAAAATATGCTAAATTTTACGATAATGCTAAATATCCTCCAGACCCTCTTTCCCACTAGGCACTCTGGGCACTTGCCCAGGGCCCCGTGATCAATAGGGGGCCCCTAGTTCCTGCCAGACCGCTAAACGATAACCGATATTTATTGCCGAAAAACTTTTTTTATTCGAATAAATCGAACCTAAAATACTGACTACAAATAGTATATACATATAGGTCTATGACTACAATATCAGTTTGCTTATTAGCTTTTACATAAATCTAGAGGCTTGCTTATCTACTTTCTTTATTTATTGTAACAAAATAGTGATCTGTCAATGTCATAGGGGCCCCATTATAATAATATGCCCAGGGCCTCCAATAGGTTAAAGACGGCCTTGAACATCCTGCTGTAGCTTAAATTTTACTCTTAAAAATGCTAAAAAAGCAGGATCCTGCTAAAAATGGCAACCCTGGTTTGGAGTGACTTTGGATAAATACACAGACTATTTATAATGTACAACAATTGAGCACAGAGTACACCCAACTAGAACAAAACACAAGTTGGCTCTAAAAAAATATATGTATCTTTGACAAAGAACAAAGAAAAATGTTTCTCGTGAATAAAAATTAAAAAAATGTTATTCCTGACCATAAAAAGTATTATATTTCGGGTCAATTTAGAGAATTTATGACTGTGATACACTATTTAGCAAACAAGCTTATCGCGCAATGCGTTGCGGTGCGATAAACTAGCGCGCTTTAATAGTTTCTAGCATGTGTGTCTGAGGCCTAATTATTTTTGTTGAAGTAGATACTGGCAGGTTAGATAACTAATTCTGTATTCACTTGTTTAAAATCCTAATTAAACGTCAAGCTTTGCGACTTACAGGAAAAATTATTCAGGTGCTCTGTATATTTAAAATATAATGTGTAGCCAATTACGATATTTACCACATGCGAAAAGAAATTTCGGACAATGCAGCCGATTATTATCTTGGGAACGGTTCCAAATGCAAACTGCGAAACCGTTAGATCTTGGTTCTTTAAACGATCCTGAGACAGCGACACCATCTGGACCAGAGTTGTCGAACAGAAAAGACCCGAATCAGAATGTCATAACAGACATGTTTCCTACCTCCAGAGTGGTGCCAATGGTGCTGAGTAAAAAAGAGCCGGTGGTTTTGTCATTTGACAGCGTACCAGGACCGAAGACACTGAAGTACCTGTCTGGATTTCGACACTATCTGTCCGAGATTGGAACTCAGCTCACTGCGGGCGTTCTCACGATGATTCTTAATCTTGGTTCGTTACAAAATTATGGTAAAACATATTCTTTTTATATTTCAGCGTGGTAGACTATGGCCTAATACCCCGCACATTGTGAGAGGAGACCCCGAGCCCAGTAGTGGGACAATTATGGGTTGTTGCTTGTTATATTCTTTTTATGTAGGTACCTACTATAGGTATTCATTACATTGTTTGTCACAAGTGCAAACAATGGTAAGTTGTGACAAACACTGAAGAATGAGTTGGCTATTTGGAGATTTAAAGTTTCAGTTTGTTTTTTAAGCAGAAAATCGTAGTAAGTTTAAGTACGATGGTGAGTAGCAGTATTCTGGGCTGCTTGTTAAATTTTGTTATATAGTTCTTTTAAAATAACCTCAAAGAAACGTAAATTCTGTCTCATGTGAGGCCACGCCATGGCTGAATCTATAAGTAATACATCTATGGGTACAAGTAATACTCTATTAGTAACAATTATTATAGTTACTAGTATAAACTATTCCCACTAATTACTGTGCTGTATAATTCACTAACGCCGCCACGTCTGCTTCCGCTCGTTTCTCGCGCACTAAAAAATGGCTATAAAATGTCGATGAGATAAGTTGCAATTAGGTGGTGAGTTCAAATATTCCCATTGAGTTGCCCCACGATGGGACAACAAGTAATAAACTAACTATAACTCATTAATCATCTCAGGAACATACGTGAGCAATAGGAAATCGATGAAGAATCTTTCGACTCTTTTCGACGAATATGGACCAGTGGTGCGTTTCGTGAGCCCAGTGGGTGGTGACATTGTGCTTATAAACCACCCAGACCATATTCAGAAGGTCTACGCCATGGAGGGCGAAGTTCCTGTTAGATCAGCCCTTGACTCGCTAGAGAAGTATAGAACGAAGCATAGAAACCATAGTTATGGAGGCTTGTTCACTATGTAAGTAATTTTCGATGTTTAAAATATAACGTGCAATTTGAGTAATTCAATCGGGTAGGTACAATTCACGACAATCTTGGTACAAATGATTCAGGTATTTTTTATACTTTTGACGACTGTACTTCAGTTGATGACCCTGCTGCGTGAGGGTTCCCGGGTTCGAAGCCCAATGGTAGTAAACATTTATGACATGTGATAGTTGAATGCTTTTGTTCTTGGGTCGTTGTCGGTATTTAATATGTCTCATTTTGTATTGTGTGTCTGCCACCCGCAATTCTTACCAATACTAGTAAGAGGGTGTGAAATATGTGTAAGCGTTGAATATTATCCGTACGATCTCACCAGAGACACGACTTCGTTGATTTTGTTGACCAAAGTTGAGCTCTAACACCGAGTGCTACGTAGCTTAAACAGACCGTGTGGTCTGAGGTAGCATAGTACCTACGTCGATGCTAACACCCCCTGCTTCCTTTTTAGACGGCAAAGCATTAGTGATGCTTACCACTACATATTTAGGTAGATAAAAATACGTTTTTTAATATATAAGTTGCGCTAAACAGTCAGGGTGAAGATTGGATACGCCAACGAGAACTGCTGTATACTCCGGTCAATTCCTCCGTCGAGCATCACATTCAAACTGTGTACGAAATGTGCGACAAGTTTACGCAGAAAGTATACAACCTGAGGAACTATCAGGACGAACTTTCTAAGGATTTGCATAAGGAACTACACAAGTGGACGTTTGATTGTATTGGTGAGTTCCTCCTTCGTATCTTTTTTCCCCAGCTAAACTGTTTGTTCTCGCTTTGTGATGGTAATTAATGTTCTTTACACACTGAGATCAGAAGTTCGGGTGCGTTACTATACAGAGAAGTTCGAGCGGGTTACTATACCGTTTACCGTCTTTAATAACTAAGTTTGATGTATTTGAGTCTTCATCATTGTTCCATCAAAATCCCAAATTCTCATCCCCAACTTTAATTTAAATTAAAATAATTGAAGTTATTTGAAGACGGAAACTATTACATTTTAAGATTTTTAAGCAATAGCAAAAACAAGGTTTTACGGATGCTAAGGCTAAGAACTCACGGAGCGATTTTCACCCGCGTCCGCTGCGGTGGCGGAAATTTTAAAAAGTTTCAAAACTCACGAGACCGAAGTTTTGTGCGGTAGCGCAGCCACCGCGGTTGCGATTATCGCCCGCAAACCTGGCGGGCGAATATCGCAAGACGGGCGGTATTTACGATCTGTAACCCCCCTCCCCGCCGGTCGCCTGCCAACCGACCGCAGAGCGTGCGGGAGCAACCCGCCGAGGCTGCGGCTGACCGCGACCCGCGCGATTCTAGAAGTTGCCCGCCGGTGCAGCGGGCGCCGCGAGCAAACCGCGCCCGCCGCTCGTTTTTACATACAAATCTGCATTCTACAGGAGCTGCGGGCCCGCTACCGCGGCGGGCGCGGGAGAAAATCGCTCCGTGAGTTCTTAGGCTAATAATCCTAAAAATACTTCTAATAAATAGTCCTACTTTACCTATTCTCTGTACATCCTGAAAGTTGACTGTTAGAGAATGCTATTTAGCATTAAGTCCGCCAATTGTACCACTCTTTGGGGTTCAGTAAAGATTAAATAAATAAATATCCAGGGTTACTGATGTTCTCGAAAAAGTTCTCAATGCTGGATACCGACCTGATATACAGCCAGTGCGATACGTCGTGGATGTATCACAGCTTGGTGAAGGCAACTGATGCGATCATGAGGTGCGAGTCCGGCCTGCACCTGTGGAAGCTGTTTACTACGCCCGCTTGGTTCTCGCTCGTCAAACACTGCGATAGTTTGGACAGGTGAGATTTTTTATGGAAATAGCCGACTAACGAGCGGACTATCGCCTGATGATAAGTGGTTAGTCGCCCATAGACATCAGTTGACGGCCAAGAGAGAGAGAAGGAAAACTATTTCAAAACATCTACATATTTAAATATTTTACGAAAGCTGTAGCAGTTGTAGTTGTATGGGTAACCGCTAGTCGCAAAAAATCTTGAGCGTTTCCGTGATTTGGTGGGCTTCGTTTGGCATGGAAACTTCCGACACTTGGGTTGGAGCACTGGAGCAACGTGGTAGAGTATGCTCTAGGCCTCTTCAAGATGAGAGAACTGGTCTCAGTAGTAAGCCATTAACGAATTATTTAAGTTACCTTGTCTTGAAAATATGGAGTTAACAAATATCGAAATGACTGTAATTAATGGCACATTTTCATATATTATAGAAGTTAAGACTGTTTGAAGTTTAAAGCACCTTTAAAGTCTTTTGATATTCGTCAAGCCTGCGATTTGCGAGTTGTCCGTTATAAAAAGCAGGCACAGATTTTATGGAAGGAATTCTCCAGATCCAAAATTTGACATTCGCAATCAGCGTAGGACTCACTGATTGTATCACTATGTGTGGTAGTTAGGTATCTTCATCAATATAATTCAAACTGTTACAGCCTTATCGGAAAGTATGTATTGGAAGCTGAACAAGAAATGGTCAAAGCAAGTAATGAAAATAATGTCAAAGGTAGGTTACGTTTAGGATTATGACGAACCTTGGCCATTGCCATGGACGTACCGTCCATTACTGTGGAATTCTAGATAAAATATTTAGGTCCAAAATGTCCAATTCTCAAATTGCCCCAGGTATCAAAATGTCCAACCTTCAAAATAAATGTAACTTTTCACATGTAGCAAATTCGCCGACATCAGGTATCAGTTCCTTGCTTATATGTATAGGTAACTGGAGTATAAGACATAATTTGTTCACCAGGTCCGAATTCCCTTATCAGCGCAATGTTACGAAGTGAGCAGAAGATGAGTACCGAGGACATAGCGACCGTCATGATGGACATGCTCCTCATCGGAGTCAACACGGTATCCTATCCTACTTCCTACATACCTATTATAAATGTGAAAATTTTTGAGGATGAAGAATGATGTTTGTTAGCAATGATATTTAAATATAGATACGGTATGCCCTTCCAAATCAACCAAAAGAATCTGTTCCGAAAAGAGCTACAACACACAGGTTTATCTTTTGTTTCACTACACCAGTCACATTGGTATAATACACGAAGGCATTTTAACGCTGTATGTCAAATGTGAAGCACTACTGACAACAACAAAAGCGTGCGTATCGTCTTGTATTGACAGCGCGACTACGAGCAGAACGGTCAATTGCCTGTTCTTACGCTCTTCATCGTCGGTGCTCTAGTGACAGATTCTACCACATTTATCTATACTAATATATAAAGAGGAAAGATTTGATTTTTTGTTTGCATTGAATAGGCTCCGAAACTACTGAACCGATTTGAAAAATTCTTTCACTGTTGGGAAGCTACACTATCCCCGAGTAACATAGGCTATATTATATTTTCAAAAAAATTAGGGATCCTTAATAAAACTCCAATAATGTAACCCAAGGTGTAAAAAAATAAGAAAACCGAAGCAAAGCGAGGGCGGTTACTCTTGTACATTATAATATCATTGTTTATTAGGTACTCTTTTTCGACCATGATATATTACTCTGAATCAAATGAACATGTTTTCATAGTAATATCGCTACAAATACTCAAATAATATTTTTCGTTATTTGCAGATTTCGACGACCATGTCATTCCTCATGTACTACATAGCCAAATATCAAAAATGCCAGAAGTCCCTTTACCAGGAAGTGGGGAACATTTATCCAGAGCTGAATGTTGACGATATTAACAAGATCAAAGCCAACACGCCTTACCTTCAAGCTTGTATCAAGGAGACTTTAAGGTAAGAGGTAGGGTTTGGGTAAAACATTAATTTAATATGTAATATTTTTTTGTTTTCTTTTTACATATATTTTTCTTTCTATAAACTCTCTGGTGAGTTTGGTGACTTTATCAACCAATCAATCATCTTTATTGTGGAATACATTTCGTCACTTCTCAGGAATAGTGTACAATCTCAAAGTTAGCTAACTTTACAGGAGAGCGTTTTGAAAATTGAACCGTTAAGAAAAGCATTATTTATAAAGTTCGACAGTCGCTCTTATTTTAAAAAAATAGTTCAACCCGTTAGCTCATAAAATAACTTATTGTAAGTAAGTATTTAAAAAGCGAAGTCATGAAAAATAAATTTTTAAATTAAGTCGTTTTGACTTTAGCTACTTTTCTAGAAAAAAATTGCTCATAATTTGGATATTCCATAGTTATTTTTAAGTATTAAAGCAGTTATACATGGCGTTTTTTCTTTGAAACAATTATACATCGGGTCGGGTTTTATAAAATAAAGAAAATAATTTTCTTCCTACGAATAGGATATAAATTACCCAATTCATGGTCAATCCAAATAAATTTACGTTTCTAGGCAAAAAAAATACTCAACAAAACTGTTCAATTTTGAAATTGTATAGTCTTTTAGAGAAGAATTTGTCAATTGTTAGGTCATTCTTTTGTCAAAAACCATATAAATTTGATTTAATACAATATTACAGAGAAACTGAACTTACATTTAGGTCGTAATTTCGTTTTTGTACACTTTTTGCGACAAACACTAAGTGTATCCTGCGGAATCTTTGACACAAACTAAAGATTGTAACGTTTTTGCGCGAAAGGGACGTAAAATCGCGCCAATTCAAAACTGAACATTAGCTCCCCTGGTGGCAATTTTTGAAAGTAGCCTCTTTAGATACTTTTCAGGAGAAAGAGTAGACGATTCTTAGTATTTCTGTATATTTAACTTGATGTCGCAAAAATTTTGACTTTGTACACTTTTCATGAGAAGCGGCGATTTACGCACGCCTTCGCCCTCTATGTTTTTTTTACTTTAGTATCCTTCTTCTAAGTTGCCTGGAAGAAATCTCTATGTAGCCATAAGGCCGCCTGTTGCTTTGTACTTCCAACAATGTGGTGTACAAACAATAAAGAGTTATCTATTTATTTCGAATAAAGTGATTTTGTTGTTGGTTTAAATTACTAGTTTTACTACAGATAACGAGGGTAGTTTGGACAATTTTAACTCTTGTTATTTAGTAATTTAAACGCGTTGCAAACTTCAAATTCTTATTAGAATCTAACAATGTGACTAGATTTTTTTAAATAACGTCGAAATAACTTACAGATTAGTGCCGCCAATTCCATTACTGACACGGATCCTACCGAGGAATATTACGTTAGACCGATACAAGTAAGCTAAACTTTACGCACTTAGGTATAACTTACGAGTAATCGCCCTCGCTTTGCTTCGGTTTTCTTATTTTTTTACACCTTGGGTTACATTATTGGAGTTTTATTAAGGATCTCTAATTTTTTTGAAAATATAATATAGCCTATGTTACTCGGGGATAGGGTAGCTTTCCAACAGTGAAAGAATTTTTCAAATCGGTTCAGTAGTTTCGGAGCCTATTCAATGCAAACAAAAAATCAAATCTTTCCTCTTTATATATTAGTATAGATTCACTTAATATTGCAAAAAGTACGAATATAAAAAAAGACTAATATAGTAAATGGTATCAGGCGTTACTTTGCGTAAATCCATTGTTATTAAGTTAGTATTAGTCTACTTTGCAACAATCCGCGGGTAACATGTATGATGGTAGGTATATAGGCTTTAAGACATGCGTGGACTTTGCGACTAAACATCGTAGAGTCAACTTACCCTGATGATGCTCCGTTTCGAGGCGAAACACGTGTCGGTGCTGGTATATATGTTGGTTGTACTTTTAATTATTGTAGTGCATGTTTCCTTTGTGGGAGGGAGGGAGGTGCCACGCATGTCTTAAAGTATATACCATGACCATCATCATAACCCGCGGATTGTTTCAAAGTAGACTAATACTAACTTAATTAATAAAAAAGACTAAGTTTGCTCTCCTTACTCAAGGGCGGAAGTTGAAATGGTTCCTCTATCAAAAAATTTAAAGGAGCTAAACTACTACATCACTACTTAGTTTTTAGCATTGTTAACTCAAGAGGAGCATACTTTTCATCCTTGTGATTTTTGGTCCTCGTGTGCTCCTCATAATCTCCTTTTCTTACCTATTCCATCTCTGGATGGTAGCAATCTAGATGGTCGCTCTGGATGGTAACAACACTTTAACATAACTTTTTTTAAACAGTTGCTGGTCAATTGACAAACTTACTTGCGGAAACAAATATTCTAAAGAGGAAAGTTTTGATTTTTTGTTTGTTTGTAATGGACAAACTCAAAAACAACTGAACCAATTTTCAAAAATTCTTCACCAATAGGATGCTCTATTGTTTCTGAGTAACATGGGATATATTTTATTTAAAAAAGAGGGATCTATACGAAAACCGAAGCAAAGCGAGGGTGTTTACTAGTATTTTATTTAACCTTTATTTCCCACAACCCAGCATCCCCCGCGGCACCCTGATAATAATGTCGACACAAGACTCCTCGCTGAAGGAGAGCAACTTCGACGACGCGAACCGCTTCGTGCCCGAGCGCTGGCTGGCAGCCGACTCACAGGAGTTCCACCCCTTCGCGTCGTTACCCTTCGGCCATGGCGCCAGGAGGTGCTTGGGCCAGGGGATTGCTGAGACCATGCTCTCGTTGCTTACCATCAGGGTTAGCTTGACGAATTATTAGATTCAGAATGACGTACTGGGCTATGGCTGGCGGCAGACTCACAGGAGTTCCATCCCTTCGCGTAGCTGCCATTTGGCCATGGCGCCAGGAGGTGATAATAGAGATGTAGACTGACGTACTCGGCCAATTCAGTACATCGCCATACATTTCAATTACTAATATAATTCTTGAATTTTGCTTCAAGACCTATTGTCTAAAATAGTTTCATTTTTTGTATAGGATTTCATTGAAGCAACTAGGGTTGGACAGTCCAGACAAGAAAGTTGCCGATGCCATCATTCACGACTGTTATGTTGATGACTTGTTAACTGGTGGGGACGACTTAGATGAAGTCATTAAGTTGCGTCACGGGGTCACTTCCACATTAGCTTCTGCTCAAATGAATTTGAGAAAGTGGAAGTCCAACGAGCCTCGGGTACTTCCTAAGCCTGAATCTCCTCAGTCATCATTAGACTTGAACATCGGCGCTTCAGAGCCTAGTAAAACGTTGGGACTTGGGTGGTCGCCTGAATCTGATCAGTTGTGTTTTCCAAGCGGTGTGGTTGCCGGCGGAAACACAAAGCGCGATATATTATCAGTTATCGCACAGATTTTTGACCCACTCGGTTTACTGGCTCCTTGCGTTGTTGTTATGAAGATTTTGCTTCAGCAATTATGGTTGGAAAAATTATCGTGGGATGAACAACTATCGCCTGAAATAAATAAACTGTGGGCCGATATAATTGTTAATTTATCCGATCTAAATAATATTTATGTCCCACGGCGCGTTATCTGTGATTCACCAAAAACGGTTGAGTTCCATATTTTTTCTGACGCATCCGAGCGTGCATACGGTGCGTGTCTGTATGTGCGTAGTGTTAGTAGTGACGGTGAAGTAATAGTGCGCCTGCTACTGGCCAAGAGTCGAGTGGCCCCCCTTAAGACGACCACAATACCCAGACTTGAGTTGTGTGGGGCGTTAATAGGAACTCGCCTCTATGAAAAGGCCATTGCTTCGTTAAGAGTCCAGGTTACTCGCACTATATTCTGGACAGACTCCACTATTGTTTTGGGGTGGTTAAGAACGTTGCCGAGCAAGTTACAGCCCTTTGTCCGCAATAGAGTGGCAGATATTTTGGACAAGACTGGTAACTGTCAATGGAGGCACGTCGGTACCGAGGATAATCCTGCGGATTACATTTCTCGCGGAGTAGATATCAAATGTATATCCACCTTAAACAAGTGGTGGTCAGGTCCATCTTTTCTTTGTGATGACGCATTAGTATGGCCATCTAATCACTCACCTATAAATAATGACACATTACCGGAATTAAAATCAAATAATGTTTCTTTACACAGCAATATAATTGATAATAATATTAAGTTGAATAGCGATAATTTAATTAATTTCAATAGATTTTCAAATTTTTTGAAGCTTAACCGTTCTGTTGCGTATATGTTAAGATTTATAAAGGGTTGTAGAAAACAGGTCTCATTTGGTCCCCTTCGTACTGATGAACTAAAATCGGCGTTAAATGTTATTATTATATTATCGCAATCTGAGTCTTTTCCTGAATACGAATTGCTTATCAACAATAAAGAATTACCTAAGAAAAGTTCATTGCATAAGTTTAATGTTTTTCTAGATGACAACAAGATCATGCGTGTAGGAGGCCCGTTGTCAAATTCTGATTATTTATATGAAAAGAAACACCCTATTTTAATACAGTCCGCTCATAGATTTTCTAAATTATTGTTTGACTTTGAACACCGACGGTTACTACACGCTGGGCCACAATTATTGCTGTCGTCTATTAGGGAAACGTATTGGCCGATTGGAGGTCGCAATTTAGCAAGGCAATGCTGTCGTCTTTGCGTTAAGTGTTGTCGAATGAAAGGTCAGACCCCATCACCTATTATGGGTAATTTACCGCAGCAGCGCCTACACCTATCCTAACATACTTAATTAATTATGCCGTTTTCGGGATTTTGTTTTTTCAGTCCTTACTTTCGCAGAAAAGTTCATTTCTTAATTATTATCTCATACAGTATGCCTGCGACGTATTTTGTATATCGTATTCAAGAACAACTTGTGGAATGGGATTATATATTTCATACTATATTGAACTAACATTATCTAGAATTACAACTACTTTAATATTAATCTGATCCTCAGGTACTACAAAAGTACAAGCTTGAATATCACTACGGAGATATTCACCCTACCCGGAGTTTCATCGCCAGACCAAACAAGCCTCTAAAAATAAGATTTATTGATAGAATTTAACAGCTGTTAAGAAATGTTTATTAATGTGGTCATAAAATGTTTAATAAAGTGTTTGGAAGTAATTTTTTTTAATTTTAAATTATCTGTGCCTGCAACTTCGTTCGCGTTTTCCCGTGTAAATCACGACACCGTGGAAATTAGGGGATAAAAAGTAAGTCGATGTTGCCTTAACCCAGTGGCGCATGGCGTAGCGTGGGCTCCCGCCACCCGGGGCCGACCGAAAATTTGCCCCCCCCCCCCCCCCCACACACAATGAACTTTGCCGCCCCCATATTATTTAAAATATTTTTCTATTAATTAAAAATGCACTTTTCTTGTTTTTTCAAAACACAATTTTCATTAAAAAATATAAAATAATTAATTTTAATACATTTTTTTATTTAAAAATCGAGTGGCTTGCCGCCCTGTCTTCATGTGCCTCCCGGGACCATGGCCCCCCCCAGCCCCTCCCACGCTACGCTACTGCCTTAATCTCTATCTTCCATTGAAAGTCCCAGCTAAAATAGGTAAATAAACAAAGGCAGACAGACATTTTTTTATGACTTCAACAAAATAAAATATTTAAAACAGTGTTATCAATTTTATATTGTCACATGACATGTTAGGTACTTAATTAATAATGACAAATTGAATACAGAATATTTGCATGCCTAATTAAAGTTATACTTGAAAGTTTTAAAAATTCTAAAATTTTGACTAATAAAAAATATTATTATATACATATATCAAGTCTGTAAAGTACATATTAACAAATAGCCTTAATTTAACATGAGATACCAATGCCATTTTCAATAATCTATATATCCATAATCTCTGGAAATTTTAGTTAAAGTAATAACAACTGAAACACTATAAAGTTGACTTTCCATAGTTCTAGGCAACTGAGGATTATAGAAAGATAGAATATTGATCGGCTGTTACTAAACATACCACAACAAGTTCTTATTGCACTAACAAACCATCCATACATGCACTTCATAATGAAAAAAATTGCAGGCATCCTCACAGAAATAACGGGGAGCTTTGATTCTGCATACATTGTGTCTGTTGCAAGCTGGGGTTACTGAAGCCACAATGCCTACGTTGGCTTGTTTTCTTAAAAATGGACCTTAGGGTGCCCTAGCTGGATCGTCACTTTCCACACCCAATGCATAATTTAGACTTTACAGAAGGCACATTTCACTTCATCACCGCAACCGAGATAATAAAGCCTTTTCGTTTGAGTTTTTGCAGTGTCAATGATACCGGTCATTTTTAAAATTTGATAAGATGATGGTCATTTTTAAAATTTTTGAGTTGCTTGGCTACACATACACATGTGCGGCACTTTTGTGTAGAACCCGAAAAGGTCTTGTGGTCATCGGTCGTATTATTTGTTTAACCCATTTCTCTAGGAGTGTTTTAAAAGTCATTTAAATGAGAAGTTCTCCTCTAAGTATCATAAATTTGCTGGTTATTAGATACTAGTGGATACCCAGCATGTTCCACTATGCTACAATTTCTGATAACAATGGCAGATCAGTGTTTTTTTGTTGACAGTCTGTTTATGCGCCATCTTTACATAATTATCTTCAAATTGTTGTATGGGAAAAGTGGAAAATTGACTTGATCAATGAACTGAATGTGCCTAATGCATAGTTTTAGTGGTCTCAAACCAATTTCGGATTATTGCCTTTCAAATGACAACATTTTGAGGCCTATCAGTTGGTTTCAGAGTCTACTATAAAGGACATCCATACAATTTTTTTTTGTGTTTTATATAATACAGTAGAATCCCGATTATCCGAACCTCGATTATCCGAACATTCGATTATCCGGACTTGCGTCACGGCTATAATAAATTGCTGATTTAAAAAATAAAAATGTGTGCATTTCACACGTAGTAGAAGTGAAACCTTCAAAAATAAAAGAATTAATTTAATAAAGTGTATCAGTTGTAATTATCTTTCAAAAACTATTTTGTACTAAATAAAAATAAAACAGAGCTAACTAACGCCATCTCTTAACATAATATGAAGAGTAAAATGAGCAGTTAGCGCCATCTATCCAGCAATAAAACGAATCTTCTATTTTGTTGCTCGCGCCATCTATGAATACAACTTAGCACTTTTTAGAGTAACACGAACATAAGAAAAACTTTCAAATGACAATGATGCTAAAGAAGCTTTCACTTTAAAAAAAAATTACCGCGCAACGACACGGCACAAGTTTCATACAAGAAGCGTATCAAGGACTTAGCCGCAATGAAAACATAGGCCTATAGTATATACTATTGAAAAGTTGAAATGATTGCGTCAAAGATCAATAATAAGTTATTTCCAGTCAAAGTCCTAAATAACATAGGTATTATGTGATTCATTATCATTATAGCACATATTTTTTAATATTGTGCTGTCTGAATGACGTACGTAAAATCCATTACACAAAAAAAAAATTGATTTGACTTTGAAATCGATTATCCGGATTTTCGATTATACGGAATACCCCTGGTTTGATTTGATCCGGATAATCGGGATTCTACTGTACATAGATTATATTCAGAATTATATTTTGTAATAACTAATGATACTATTGGGTGATGCCTAATCGAGTAATCCCATTAGCATTAAAAAGGGCTTGAACTCAGAAATCCAATTAAAATCCAATTACTTAATACATTCAAATTAATTGGTTAGGTTTAAACCTCACAGGACTCGACTATATAAGTACATTATATGGATGTTATAACTAACTTACATATTATTATATTACATATTGAGACTACAAAATGTGTATTTAACTGCGAAGACTATCTCTGACGCCTCGAAGAGAATATGTTCAAATACTTGCCCCTGGTCATCTCTTTGGCTTCTTCCAACCCCAATTGATATGCTAAATCATGAAGTTTCTTTACTTCCATTATGAGGCCACTTGTTGTCAATGAACCCAACTCTGTAATTTAAAAATTTATTAAACAATTATTTTGCTTACGCTGGTTCTGTATAAAGTAAAATTATTAACATAAAGTATGTATTGTCTAATTTAAGATTACTGAACTTTTGATGCATTATGAAAATCAGATGACTGTGAATATTTAACGGTATTCAATCTACTTTGTAGAAATTATTTATTATTCTACTTCGCACACAGTGTGTCCTATCTTTCAAGTTGGATCAAACTGCACATGGTGTGCAAATTTGATTAAAATCGGTTAAGTGGACTCCTAAACAGGAGTCCATCCACAAACATACACACAATATACAAACAACGTGACACGTAATTTATAATGTATTAAGATATTACATAATAAACAGCAACCTTAAAATATAACATTTATTATTTCATCTAATCATTGGAATTCATTGGATTTTTCTTCTCTTATACTCGCTTAAATATATAGTTTCATGAAACATTTTGAATTTTAATTTTATTTCTATAATTTAAATTCACATTTTTTTATTCGTACATAAATCTTATAAGATTTAAACAAGAATCCTATTGGTATAGCCACGAATACTCACGTTGCATATAGCTGTAGTCTTCTTTGGTAAGAACCTTATTCCAAGCAGGAGGAGATTGATTTCCAGATTGGAGGTTCGCAAACTCGGAAACACCAGGCACTGCAAAATTATCGTTCGCACAGCGTGAACTTTCATCATTCGAGAAATTACCATTAACATCACCCATTTCAAACTCAGTGTTCAAATCAAAATACAGTCGTTAGTAACCGATCTCCCGTAACCATAACCGAATAATGGATGACGGAATGACAACATTAGAACTAAAACTAAATTCGCGCGGTTTTTGAAAATTGCAATCGAAATCATATACGCAAGCTGTAATATGTTTGGTGATAAATTTGACTCACTCTGCTCCGGCCATAATTCTGGAGAAGCTCGATCTAACTTCTCCAAACTAAGAAGGCTTTCTTCCAAGGATGTCAGAGGAATATCATCGTTTGTTTGACCTGAAATAACAACACATGAAGTTCTTCAACCTGTGTCCTTTTAATCGGTATTACGTGGTAGAAGACATACACGCTATATTTATGAACCACATCCTTAAATTCGTAACAATTCAAAAGGTAATATTCATCGTCAATTAATATAAAATTATACCTTCGTTTACAATCGAATTCTCTTTCGCGGCCATTTTCTAAGTTTTGACATTTGGTTATTTATTTGTTTGTCTTTGGTCGTATTTTTTCCCATGGCCTTGGATTCCGGTTTTTTGATACAAATTTTTCGTAGATTGTTTTTATGAAGCCGGTTAATTTTTTGGTTAAATTTATATAAATAAAGAAAAAAGTAAAGGCACTGCAGCTACTGCTATGCTAGCGCACTGTCTAACTTTAAATTATTCTTGAAACATATAGTTATAATAATAAAGTTTGTCTTTAAGAAATATGTTATCTTTGTCTCATAGACAAGTTTAATCTACAAAAAACTAACAAATCTTACTTCTCTTTCTTTCTTCCGGTAGCCAACACAAGGCAAGGTGGGTTTGATAGTGTGCCGCATGGATTTAGTTTAATTATTTGTACAAATTATCTAGCAAAATTGCAATTATACCACTAAATTCTTCTCCAAGGTAATAATCACAAACTTTTGAAATGTTTCCAAAGTATTTGTGACATAGTGTTAAAAAGTGATGTGTGATGGATGGGGTAATCTAAGACGTGTTTGTTGTAACTTTAGATTATATCAATTAAAATCTTTATAGTTCAATGCCTTAATAATTCCTTTTTATAAATGCGCTTAGTTTTAAAAACTTTGTGAATCATCGAATTCGAAGTGCCGTTAAATAGTGATAATACAAATTCAGAATTTCGGACATAACCTAAAGTTGCTTGTCACAGTTTGGCATAATCGTATGGTTTTGATACTTTTGAAATTTCTCTTCTAATAATATTTATTATTTTATCAAGGAATTAAAAGATAATATTATTATTTTTGCCAAATATTATTGTTTTTTAAAGTTTGAAATTCATCTAATTTAAAGCTGTAAATAATTTTATGAAGCGCTGGTAATCTAACCAGTACTAAAAGTATTCATTTAGATCATTGAAAGTTAAATTGAGTGTTTTTATCACCATTGTTATTATTTAATTTTAAGACTTTAATACATGCAGATTCTCCAGATAATTATGTATGGTTTATGTTCAGCTTAATATTTTTAAGAATGGTGAATTAAAACGGTTATTGTTCTCCCACAGATGCGTTCCGTCACACTAAAAGACGTTGAACAAGACAAGGTCGTCAAGACCGTTGCCGCTCACTTGAAAAAGTAAGTTAAGTTAAAAATATAATTTCCCTAAGAGCCAAATAACTAGATAAGATGCAAGAAGTCTGATGTATGTGTGAGGATACCACTGATGCATTTTTGGCTAAGGAGGAAGGAGTCTTTTTTTATTTATAGCAATAGAAACACAAACAACTGGAAGTGATTCAAAAGTTATTAATATTTACAACATTATTCCAGGATCGGCAAAGTAAAGGTGCCCGAACACATGGATCTGGTGAAAACTGGCCGATTCAAGGAGCTGGCCCCATATGACCCCGACTGGTTCTACGTAAGATGTGCAGCAGTCCTCAGACACATCTACATCCGCTCCCCCGTTGGAGTAAAGACTGTCACCAAGATCTTCGGTGGCCGTAAACGCAATGGAGTTACTCCTTCACATTTCTGCAGGTAAATAAATATTTTAAATCATATTTTTTATTGTATCAGTTAGGTACCTCAGTTATGTGGATGTGAAATTGATTTTCATATTATTGCAATACACAAAGGACACCTACAATCTGCATACACAATAACTGCAATAATTTATACAGATACAATTCTTTGACTAAAATGCCTCTTCCATCTTTTTCATTTTTTTTTTACACCAAGTAAACTTAAAATAATAAAAATCAAATTGTATAAATAAATAAGTCGCAGACAGCACATGTACAAACTGATTTTGTTTGAATCATGGACACCTTAAAACTGCTAATAAAGTTATTGTCTAAAAAACACTTCAAAATATTCCACAGATGAAACTTCCCTCCAATATTTAGCACTTGAAGGTAGTGGTACACCTATTACCAATTTCATTATTTGTATATGGACGATGTACAATAACAAATTGTGTTCTAAATGTTGTGTAAGTTATTTAACATTGGCATAGGGGTCCATGAATCAAATTCTGCATGCAGATTAAATTCTGTTATGTATGCTTTTTAAAAATTAATTATGCAATTTATATTTGAATAATTCATTTCTAAACATGTAAAGAAACCTGCGCATCTTGTGAGTCATTGTAATGGTAATATTATATTATCTTTCCATGGAGTCTTTCTAGCTAGCTATCCATTTGAATCAGCCAACCAAGACTGCAGGCTCTGCTTGGGGCCTGAGAGCCAGTTCTTTCTTTGTTCTCTCGTTTCTTGAAGGGCAGCACATCAGTGATATCTAAGTTGTTACTGATATGAATTAATGTGTGAAGTTGGCCACTTAACATCCAGTAGCTTTTCTTTTCTGCTTGGGTTAATTATGAATTGAGATTATCAATATCCAATAACTCAATATACTCACTTATACACAATGATAGAATTAGACTGTAGTCAGTTTTAAAATTGTTTATGTGATAATTAACAAAATTAAGTAGAACACCCTAATGCTGACATTAGATAATTAAAACAACAAGTTTCATTGTCTGTGTTTCCTGTTAGTATATTAGTTTGATAGTAATGTAAAATAATAATACTGATATTATTATGCTACATATAAAAAATCCAGCACTGCACTTCAAACTGAGCAAGAATATTGTAATATTTAAAAGACTTCAAAAAAGGAGGAGGTATTCAACTGTATTTTTTTTTATGTTTGTTACCTCAGAACTTTCGAGAGGGTAAACCGATTTTGATGATTCTTTTTTTAATCGAAAGCTGGTGCTTGTCATGGAGTCCCACTTAAATTTGAGAGAGATCTGACAAGGAGTTTTTGAGTTATCCCTAATTTTGAAGTCTGTTATTTTTTGTCAACAATTAGGTATATGTGACACGAACAAACCTCATCTAAATTTAAAAATATTTTTTTTCTACCAGGTCATCAGGCAGCATCGCTCGCAAGGCCCTTCAGGCTCTGGAGGCTCTCAAGTTGGTCGAGAAAGTCCCCGACGGTGGCCGCATTCTCACCATGCAAGGCAGACGTGATCTGGACAGAATCGCCGCCCAGGTCCGCCTAAAGGCCAAGCAACAAGCCAAGCAGATGGTGATTGTACTGTAATTGTTTTATGTAATAAATAATTAAAATTCCATGTGTTTTATTATTTGACTTGTCCATTATTTACCTACTTGATTGTGATCAATACTATACAGTTGTGGTCAGGAAATGTATTTTTGATTATATCCTGAACAATAGGTCATCAATTTATTGTTGACTGGTTATGTTTACCATAGACCTTAATAGTTAAATGTAGAATATTTCTTCAACCACCACCACTGACCACTGCTTCTCTATGGTTTTAAACATATCCATTTCATATACCTATTGCCGAAATAAGATTATTATTCCACATTTATAATTCCACAAAAATTTCGTGAAATTACTGGCAAACGAGCTGACGAATGACAATCCACCTGATGGTAAGTGGCTATCGTCGCCCATAGACATCGGCGACACCAAATGCATCACTGATGTGTTGCCGGCCAAGAAAGCGAAAAAAAAAATGCTCTCAGGTTTCCAGCCGGACTGATTCAAGCAAGATATAGCTATCCAGGCGGACCCAATAGAAAATTATAATAATAATGGTATTAAACTTAAAATCAATATTACATATATAATCCCTCCGAGGGGTTCTACCAATAGCAGGCCGAATTTAGTCGCCTCTTACGACACTCATTCAGCGTTTAATTGGGGTTAGTGGATAATAAATGAAAAATTTTGACCAATCATAGGCCCGATTGACGTTGACCTTACACTCGTAGCCACTCACAGGGTTGTTGTATGAACTAAAGGGCGCATAAATTCATTCTTCCAATGTCATGTGGTCCGTCTTCAGGTACCTCTTCAAAACTTGAGGTCCAGTTGTATGTAGTTCTTGATAAATATCTTAGCTGTATCACTGGCTATAAGGTACGCGACGAAAAAAAAATTCATCCTCACGTTACCTGTACCCTGACAAAAAATGTTTTTCAATGTTTTATTCTATGATTTTGAAGTTTTAATAAATATGTTTACAGACGGATGGACATGACGAAACTATGATACCCCATTTACACGCGCGCGCGAGCCACGAGACAATCCGCGAGACGCGCGCGTGCGCGCGCGTGTGAACAGGGCGCTCGCGGACCAGACAGCGGCGCGTCTCGTGGCTCGCGGGCTCGCGGCGGGAGAGGTTTGTTAGGCGCGGCCAAAGGGGCTCGCGCGAGCGCTCGCGTGGTGTTCACACGCGCGTAGGGGGCGTGGCTTACGGACGCGCCACGAGACGATCCGCTACACGCGCGTGTAAATGAGCGGTAAAGCTGCAAACATACTATAAGCCGCGTCCGACCGGACGCGGCTGACAGCCGCGACTGATAATGTGCACAGTCTCTTCGGACGTGGCTTGCGGACGCGTTCAACGCCCATTCCACAGAGTACGAGTAAGAGTATTCCACAGATACGTACAGCCGGATTTAAATTTGTCTGACGTGTCGTGTTGTGATGGGCTCTGATGAAATGGGTAGCGTTCACATCTGTCGCGGAACTGATGCCTACTGACACAGTACTTTCATAGCTCTCGGGGAGATTACACATTTTGCAATGTTTTTCGATAAATCCTCAGTTTCTGATTCAGATTTTGAAGAAGGTATTCAGTTTTTAGTGCTGGCAAATCTGCTAAAAAAAGAGAGAAAGAATTCTTTACATTTACATTTTACATTTTGTATCTTAGATCACTTTAAATTGTCGTACTATTTTGATCAGGTCGTCCATACTTTCAAATTTAAATTTCAATAACAACAACACGTCACAACAGTGAGGCTCTTGCACACTGCTCTGACGCCGCCACTTTCCCACCTACCTCGCCTCTCCCACCCCGGCACTCTGTCGCGATCGGGATTGCTTCTGATGCGACACAACACAAGCCATCACAACATATCGCGTCACGCTAATTTTTATCTCACCTTTAAATATATGAAACCCATACCATTCTGACGCATCACAATACGACACGTCAGACAAATATAAATCCAGCTTACGTTATTCCTTCAGACACAAAGTACTAATGCCTTCTGACGCATGGACGCGTCCCGCACCCCGTGCATACTATGAAATACCGTCCGCGGACGTTTTCGGCTGACGAAAATATCCAGCGCGCCAGATAGCTCTCGGATGTCCGAACGCCTCAAGGTGCCTCAAGGTCACGTCCGCGACTTACCTCCGATAGTTTGCACAGCTCAGTGTATATTCATTATCTAGATACCGTTACGTCACATCCTTCAGCCGCGTCCGGCCGGACGCGTCCGACAGTTTGTTTGCAGCTTAAGGGTTCCGATTTTACTTCAGAACCCTAAAAACCATTTCATGAACTTAATAATAGCGTTATGATTAAGTTCATCAACTATTACTACTAGCGTGAATTTCTGTGGCGTTTTTTTTTAATCACATTCGTCATTTCTATAAACAACCATTTTTAAAGTCTACGCAGACGAAATCGCGGGTACAATAGTCATAAATTATTTTTTTCACACAGCTTAACACATGACTGTATATTGTCTGTATAATTTAAACAAAATTTTTGAGATTCTGTGCTATCATTACCGTCAAAATCGTCATGTCAAATTGTCTTGTCAATCTCATTTGTCATTGTCTGTCTATGTTTTTCAACGAGTCGTTGTTGAAATACTTGAAGTCGTACCACCAGTTTTATTCTATTCGTGATTGTAGTCGGATGGGTTCAAAATCGCAGTAATGACAAAATGTTTGCGGCATCAGCACGTAAAATTGGTTTCATTGTGTTTTTAATATCCAGTGTTTCTTGTCTGCGGAGTTATGGTGACTCCGGGGGTTCATTGTACGTGGCACATGAACCAGATAATTCGCCGAAACTTGTAACAATTAATAGGGTATCCGAGGAGAAGCATAGTTCGACTTTAGAGCGAAGTAAGCGAGATGCGCCGACTTTGCCTACGCCAACACTCCAGAATAATATAAGTGCATGGGTAAGTACCATTTCCTTATTAAATCCAATCAATTCCCTTTGTTGTTTTGATACATAAATCCGTATCGTATTAAGTGACAGTGATGTATTGTGCTCCTATTTTGTGGAAACTCACTTGTTTACGTCGCAGAGGTCGTGTACTTTTTACTAAATCTATCATATAGGTACGGTATCTCATGAATATCTTAATCTACGCGTCACAAAGATCGCTGTTATTATTTTCATTTTGAAGGTCATTTTTTAAGTGAATGTTTTCTTGAATGACTTGCAAATGCATATTGCTAATCATTTGCCAAAAATATATCTGAATGTCGTAAAAGCAGTGTCCTCATAATAATTATGTTGCAAACCATGTATTGAAATAATACAATAAAAATTGATGATTTTTTTGAGAACACAGAAAAATAACTACCTCCTTGTACCTACATTAAATATTGCTATTGGTTTTCGATAGTTTTACTTAGGATTTATCTTGGAAAATTCTGTAGAATAAAACTACTTGCAGTACCTATGTTTTTTGTTTTGTTTCCTCAAGTGATATTAATAGCACAGCATTGAAGTGATATCATTGCTTTATTATCGGAAATATTTATAGATTTTCTTAATACTGTATGTTTATTGATAAATTAAGTTATAGACATTGGTAACTCATTTATTTGGTTTCTTATAGATCGGTAATTACTGGCATGTTATTAGGTGTTGGTGTTTACTTTAAAAAATATTGTTATTTTTATAGCAAAAAGATTAATTATTGCATAATATTTTTATGGATCTTCATTTGAGAAACTTTTATTTGTAACTAGGTTCTATTAAGTACGGCAAATAGTATGTTTGCATTATTTTAATTTGTCCACAGACAACTCACCTCAATGACAGTCATCAGCAATTGATGGTACACTGGGTTGGTGAAGGATCTAACGTTATCATCTGCTTAGCAAGAGATTCTAGCCCTAGGAATAAAGGAGCCAACTCATCCTCAGCTCTCTTCATATCCTATGACTATGGAAAGAACTTCATCAACAAAACAGAGAGTTTCAAGTTAGGCAAAACTCCTGAAAGTGGATATGCACAGTTGGATAAGTTCTTCAATCATCCCAAGTATCCCCAATTTGTAAGTATATTTTAATGTGTTAATTGTATTGGTAAATGTATTTATGCAACATACTTCGACTACAAAGGAATGTTGAACTAAGTGACACTGTTCCAGAAATAACTGTGCCAAAACTCTTTTAATTTACCTTTAATTTTCAATATTACAACTTGTAGTACTGAACTTTGACTGTAGTCTTTTCCTAAAAAGTAGCTCGTGCATAATTAATATGTCAGTGGTAGTACCATCAGGTATTGTAAAAATTATAATTGTTATTATAAATCTGTGGTGATACAGTATAGTTTATACAGGCCCCCCATTAACGTTACCATTAAGAAACTTATTTTTTGGACCCAAATCGCATAGTGAATACTAAAATCTTTCATTATTGTAAATCAATTAATATTCTGTATACATAGGCTTGTTTCTGGTATCGAAAGCAGGTTAATAACTTCTAGCTTATTTGAGATGAGTCAGTGTTTACTAACATATTTCATTGAATATGAAACGACGACAAATATGTATAGGTATAACTATTATATTATAAATTAGGTATATTGTTCCAAACAGAGGTCAGTGACACGGCCCAGCAGGTGATCTGTGACAAAGAAACACAATGAAATTGTTATTGATAAAATTCTTTTTAATAATTCTGACAATGTTTTTTGGTGAACTGTAATTGCTAAAAAATATTTGTCTTTATCGGAAAAAGCAATTCTTTGAAAACAATAGCTATATACAAATAAGTAAATGCTGTTTTTATCTCCGATTAGCGTTAAGTGAAATTAAATAACTGTAAAATTGATAAATTATTTCCATTATGGTGCAGCGCAGACGGCACACTGTCCGTGACGCACTTTTAAGTCTGTGAAAATAGAACCTTTGCAATTATATGCAGTAACGCATACGACGCGCAAAAAAGTGCGGCTGCGCGCCATATAAACATTTGTGCGTCCGCACACTCGATCGCACAAAAAGAGCGTCGTCTGCGCTGCACCTATAACTGACCTGACAGTAATTACATTGTAATATGGTAGCCATTCGATTTGTAACGTTGAAAATCGAATTCATAGTGGTTCTGAAGCTTTAGCGTCAACTCTTCACCAACATCAAACAGAGAAACGGCTCTAATTTTATCAATCATAGGCCATAGCCGTGTATTTGTGTAAAGCGTAAAATCGGTCAACAGTTAGTTTTATAATTGTGAAGATTTACAATTTCTCAAAATGTTAGCGACTTCTATGCCATTTTTTTCTATCATTAGCCATTACAAGTCCTTACTGTAATTGTGTGATCTCATCTACATAATTTCTTGTAAGGTATAAAAAAACCCTTCTATTGCACATTTATTTTCCTCGTTTAGAAATTATTGTAATTCAGTATTGTAATTTCTATTGTAATTTTCCATGGAAATACATTGTGTAAAAAAGTAATAATATATCAAAATTTTTCTATCATAGTGTGTGTTCGTGGATTCAACCAACAAGAAGTTGTTCTACACCAACGACCATGGCCGTACTATATACAAGACGCATCTCACCTTTTCGCCGAGCGAGCTTGCTTTTGATGAGGAGTTCCCTAACAAGTTCGTTGTTCTGGACAAGGGAGGACCACAGAGAAACGTAAGTATTGATTGGTGATGACCAATGTAATGATGATTACAAGCCACGTTGTTTCCTTATAGTAACTTTTCTTGTTTTTCTTAGTTTTAATTTTTCTTAGTTTAGGCCTTTAGAGGATAGATTGCTACACTGTCCAAGTGCAGTTCAGACTTCAGAAACCTTCGAGATCATTATGGGGTACTTTTAGGTGTGCAGGTTTCCTCAAGATTTTTGCCGAAGCAAATGATAAAAAATTCGCAGTTCGCAAATAGTGCAAATGTACGTAGTTGGAAAAATGAAGTGTGCGTGTAGATTTCGAACTTGCGTGAACCCCGGGAGGGCCCGCGCTCGTAATTTGTATTTTATGGTAATATGGTAAGGTGGTAAATTAGTAGACAGGTCACGTGATATGTAATTACACAGATAAAAAATATAGAACACATTTTTTCATCATCATTTTGTTAAAAGAGTTATATTATACTTGATTGATTCATTTCGCCAGAACTACAGAATATGCAGTTCAGAAGGATCTAAACTTTTTCCGCATTTAAAAAACAAACATCACCTTAATTATTCACACTGTATCGCACAAGGAAAATATGGATTACAAATCGATACATCGTGTTTAAATGTGAAGATATTTCAATGTTTCTAATTGTATTGGGCATTCGATATACATACGAGTATAACCTACCCACAAACCACAAAATGTCCTCAATGAAGCTGAATTACTGAGGCAAGATATTTGGAATAGAGGATACTATATTGTTAATTTTTTATTACAATTAGCACTTTATTATAAGCAATAGCTCATTGAGAGTTGTGGAATCCTTCGACTATGCTGGTTATGTGGGACTTGCACCCACTAAACTCCGTCTGAAGAAGTTGACTTTGGTCTTGTGACCTCCAAGCCTTCATCTGATACGACCCCGCATGGAGAGACGGGGCGCTAGTAATACAATAGCAACTAGAATTTAGTCTTCTGATAAGTCATTCTCCAATGCTCAGACGTGCTCTTCTTTTAACGCTAGCGGTCACCCACCCACTTCCGGTCGTACAGTAAATGTTCAACTTTGTTGCGTGTTGACACAAACTGTGATAGGATCAAGGGCGGATCCAGCTTTGGCGTCAGGGGGGGGTCACATAATCGTGGTCAAATCACAAGACGTTATAATTTAATTTTGATATTATTAGAGTCCGACCGAAACTGGTTTTTCAGCCGAAACCGAAACCGAAACTTCGGCCTTAGTTCCAGTTTCGGCCGAACCGAAACCGAAACTTAGGGTAAGGCCAAACAAGCATATTTTTGTTTACATCATTTAATTTGGGTTATGTATTTTTTGAACCGACAAGGGTTACTCCATCATCGGCTACTTGCTTAGATAATTTTTTTTGTGATTGTAATGTTATCAAGAAGTCAATATTAAATTGTATTTGTTCAGACCATAGCGGACAATTTGCCACCATTGAGTACCATCATGACCTACCACAATATAGTATATCTTGTAGACCAATCACACAAAGACATGATTTTACAAACAATATTGCTAGAAAAATTCCATTTCTACAAATTTCTGATGATGATACAACGGATCAAGCATACAGTAATGTGTCTGGATTAATTAATAGTGAATTTAATAACATTTTTAAGCAAAAACAGTTTAAATGCGAGAACCTTAAAATTAAATTTAGTGATTGGGCAACTCCTGGTATATACAAAAGTAGAATTAAACTTTTTGAACTTTATGCGGAAAAATCGACTTCCACAGACCCTAAATCGTGTTCAAAATTATTCAAAAACTTTTGAACTAGTCTGTGCGAAAGCTAAATCTATTTGTATCGCTAAGAAGATTAAGAATTCTGATAACAAAATCAAAACTACCTGGAACATTATTAATAAAGAAACAGGTAAAGCAAAATTTAAGGATCATGAGATTACTTTAAAGGTCAATGATAAAAATATTACTACCGGTAGTGCTGTTGCTGGCGCATTTAAGGATTTCTTCTTGAAAATACCGCATGAAATAACAAAAAACTTAAATGCATGCCCTCAGCTCACTATGACTTTAATAGAATCATGTGTTGAAAAATGCCTGAATTCGTTTAGCTTCAAACAAATTAATTCTGATACAATTAAAAAGACTTTTAAGTCTATAAATATCAAGAAGTCTGGTGATCTCTGGGGTCTCTCTACTACGATAATAAAACCAATAATTAATTCCATAGCGCCACATCTAAGTCGCATTTTCAATAAATGTATTGACGATGGTAGCTTCCCCAGTCTAATTAAACATGGTAAAATAATCCCTTTATTTAAATCTGGAGATAAAACTCGTTCATGTGTACATGTATAAAGATTTATAATAAAATTCCATCGAAATTTACAGAAATGCCTTACCTTAAGTTTAAAACTCATATTTAAAGCATTCTTATGAAGAAAGGATATTACAAATTAGATGATTATTTTAAAGACAAGACTGCTTGGACATGAGTTTTATGAATATAGATTGTAGTAGATGATAAGTGCTATCTGTAACTGTGAGTAGGAAAAAAACAAACCCGGTAGTTTCTTGCTGCTTCTTCTCCCGGGCCCTCTCACAGTAAGGCCTTGTTGAAGCCATTGACTTATAGTTGAAGCATTACCGTAACTTGCATGACTTTTAAAAAGTGTTTGTAAACCAAACCAATTTTGAATAAAAACATTTGATTTGATTTGATTTGGAGCTGTGAGTCACGTGAAATTTGCCGGTTTCATACAAAACTTCAAGTTCAATTCTTTGGAATTAGTATTTTACGCTATTTTATGTGACGCATAGCTCAAAAAATACGCTCGTTTGGCCACACCATTAGAGTATTCTTTTGAGCTGCTCATTTGTGGACTCAACAGAAAAAAGAAGGTTAAAGGAGCCGAATTTTTGAAATTTTACAAAGGTCATTTTTTGACATTAGGTAAGTCAACTCTCAAGCTATCAGTAGCTCGAGCATGAATATTTGCGAGAAAGTATTCGTATGGTTAACGTAAGCAATATATATTTTACCTATTGATAAGGAACCCTAAAGAAACAATAATAAAATTAAAGTCCTTATGAAGCAATATTAACTAGCAATTTTATATGTCATTATGTCATTAACAAATCATCATTATCAGCCTTTATTAGTCCACTGCTCAGCATAGGCCTATGCAAATGAGCGCCAAAGCGTCCTGTCAGACGCTCTTCAGATTAATGAACAAATATAATAAACATGTTAAATCAATGACTTCACTTGAAAAGTCAGCGCCCACGGGTTAGCCACGAAGTTAACCGAACGACGCACGACAATTTACGAACAGAGTTTCGGTTTGGCCGAAATTTTCGGCCAAATTTTGCCGAAACTGAAACTAAAACCGAAACTTGATTTTTTGAACTAAACTTGCCGACACCAGAACCGAAACTTCGGTCGGTCTCTAATAATAAATAGATACAAGAAAAAATAGGTATTTTATTAATAAATGTTAGTACTGTACTTAAAAAAATCTACCTGTATTTAAATAACGAAATAAATTTTTCTTTTACGTCTTCTCCCGAAACGCGCTTTCGATGCGTTCACCTGAAGTCCACCTAGGTTCTGGACCCAGCCCAGGGGGGGGTCATGACCCCCATGACCCCCCCCCTGGATCCGCCGTTGGATAGGATTGCATGACCATTAAGCGCGATAACAGATTGTTTATATTATATGCCGCTGGTATACCTATCATGTTACGTTTTGTAAGCTCTAACAAACTCCAGCTGTTTTAAGTGCGAGATATCATGCCCTCAGAATCATGCCCATATTCTATGGAGGTTGCAGGATAGTAGGTCCATTAGCTAACCATAACACTTTGCAGTTAGCTCATGCCATTAGATACCTTCAAAGTTCAAAATGTATGGAAGGTACATTAGGTGAGGAAAAAATATGTTACACGTTATGATTATAATAGTTTTGCATTATCAAAGCATGTGTATTTCGAGTGATGGAAGTCTTGCTATAAAATTGTATTTCCCTGGGTCCACTCTTACATTAATAGAGCATCCTACGGGGTATAGTTTTTCCCTAGAGGTGTTCTAAGTTTAAATGAAATTAGTTTCAAACGACTGCTGTCAACCTCGTTGGTTAAGTGCTGTGTTATAGTCGTTGTCTTTCGGTCTAACAACAATACATAAAATATTTGCTCTCAAATCTATACATCTAAACAAATAAATAAAATTCGAGTGTCTGTTTGTAATATTAAAATAACCGCTTTTTACTAAGTGCATTTGGATGTATACACGGTACATATACCAAAACAAAATTTTTTACTATTTTTGTCTGTCTGTCTGTTTGTACCGGCTAATCTCTGAAATGGCTGGACCGATTTTGACGGGACTTTCACTGGCAGATAGCTGATGTAACAAGGAGTAACTTAGGCTACTTTTATTTTAGAATGACACGCTTTAAAGTAGGAGTCGCAGCCCGAATCCACAGTACCTTATCACTAAAACAGACTGATCCCGATAACTTATATAGGGCCCTCTTCGATACTATAAATAATGAATTTAATAAAATCTTTAAATATAAGCAGGTTCAACTAAATAAAAATTTGAATTTTAGTGATTGGGCCACAAGAGGTATTTTTAAAAGTAGGGATAGATTATTTGAGCTATATGGAGAAAAACAATATAACCATTCCCCATCTTTCCTTGAACATGTAAAAAGTTATTCAAAAATTTTTAAAGCCGTGTGTATTATGGCTAAGTCTATGCATATCAAGGAAAAAATTGTCAAATCAAGCAATAAGATAAAAACCACTTGGAGTATTATTGGAAACGAGATTGGTAGTAATAATTTACGCGATTCTAAATATGAATTATTAGTTAATGAAAATAAAATAACCTCTGATAAAGAGGTGGCTAATGCATTTGAAAATTTCTTTCAAAATATTCCGGTTAGGTTGACTAAATCGCTGACTTCATCCCCGGCAGCAGCACATTCTATTTTAAAAGATACCGTTGATGAATGTAGTGTTTCGTTTCAATTTAAATATACTTCCTCATTGGAAATAGTTCGAACTTTTCGAGCATTGCACATTAAAAATACGGGTGATTTGTGGGGAATGTCTGTCAAAGTTATAAATAATATAATAGATGTGATAGCCCCTTATTTAGCTAGGTTATTCAATAAATGTGTAGATTTAGGTACTTTCCCAAATCTTATGAAGTATAGTAAGATTATACCGATTTTTAAATCTGGGGATAAAACAGACGTTAATAATTTCAGACCTATTTCTATTTTACCAACTCTCAGTAAAGTATTCGAAAAAATTATATTAAATCAAATGCTGATGCACTTCAACACTTGTAATTTACTCCACCCTGATCAATACGGCTTTACCAAAGGCCGTAGTACAACAGATGCTGGTGCTAGGCTTCTCAAACACATCTTTGAGGCCTGGGAGAATTCACAAAATGCCATAGGGGTATTCTGTGACCTGTCTAAAGCATTTGACTGTGTTGAACACGAAACACTTCTACTTAAGCTCAGCCACTACGGTATCAAGAATAACTCACTTAACTTGATTGCGTCGTACTTAAAGGGTAGAATCCAATGTGTTAGCATAAATGATACCAAGTCATCGGGATCTCAATCTGTTATGGGTGTACCTCAGGGCTCGATTTTGGGCCCCTTCCTTTTTCTAGTATACATAAATGATCTGCCGTATTATATTAAGAAACATGCAGAGATTGTCCTGTTTGCTGATGACACTTCCCTTATATTTAAGACGAATAGAAATAAAATGAATTTTGACGACGTAAACAGTGCTCTATCTCGTTTATCACACTGGTTTACAACAAACAATTTGCTACTTAATGCTAAAAAAACTAAGTGTGTTGAATTTACACTACCTAATGTACGGAATATTAGTAAAAGCCTGAAATTAAATAATGAAATTCTAACTATGGAAAAATCCACAGTTTTCTTGGGTGTCACCTTAGATTCTAAACTACAATGGGGCACCCATATAACGGCTCTCGCGAGTAAGCTAAGTAGGTCAGTTTATGCGATTAGAAAGATAAGACAGTTTACCGATGTAGAAACTGCGAAACTTGTTTATTTTGCATACTTTCATAGCCTCATGTCCTATGGTATATTGATGTGGGGTTCAGCGGCTAACATTGGTTCTATATTTGTTTTGCAGAAAAGGGCAATCAGAGCCATTTATAAATTGAAATCACGTGATTCTCTGCGTGAGAAATTTAAAGATATAGGCATATTAACAGTAGCCTCTCAATTTATTTACAGCAATATTATATTTGTAAAAAACAACTTAGGTATGTTCAAGCAGAATAGTGATACGCATAATCATCTAACTAGAAACAGACATAATTTGGTGACGTCATCTTTTCGCTTAAGTAGGGTACAACGCTCTTATATGGGGCTCGGTGTACGTTTTTTCAATAAATTACCCAAGTCAATACGTGATTTACCTATCCAAATGTTTAAGAGATATGTGAAATCTCAGCTACTAGGCAAAGGATACTATAGCATAAATGAATATATTAACGACAAAGACGCCTGGAAGTTAGTGCCGCATCCAGTTCCGCGTAGGTTAGAAGATATTATGTAACTTTTCATGATTTTAAAAGATGTGCGAGGAGTTTCTTTCGGTTTTTCTTCTCCTCTATGACAAAGCACCTTTCCGAAAAACTGGTAGATTAAAAAATGACGTGCATAAGTGTATCAGTGATACCTATATGAATAAAAGATTTTGATTTTGATTTGATGATTTGATTTAGAAAAAAAAATAGTTTGTTAGGCGATACGAAGTTCGCCGGGTCAGCTAGTATTTTATATTAACGCTCTGAAGGCGGCTTTGCCTGTTTTATCCAGGGTTTTTAAGTACCCCATATCTTATTCCAGATCATGGTCTACCGTGTGCTAAATTTCATGAAAATCCGTTCAGTAGTTTTGGCGTGAAAGAGTAACAAACATCCATTCCATACATCCTCAGTAACATTCATATTTATAATTATTAGTAGGATTTTAATATTTATTTTCTAATGTCTTAATTGCATTTAATCATGCAAAAGCAACACGCGAGATGAGAAATAATATATCGAGTCATACATATATGTGCCTAGGTGTATTTTAAACAATATAATATTTCAAATCTTTATGCAGGCACTGAGAGGATAAACAATTCAAAATTCCAAAATCTAATCCTCCTAGCTGTTTTTAGGGTTCCGAAGTAAAATCCGAACCCTTATAGTTTCATGTCCGTCCGTCCGTCCGTCCGTCCGTCCGTCCGAAGCAAAGCGCCGAGACCCTTAGTGCTAGAAAGCTGTAATTTAGCATGGATATACAATCATATTATTTATAGTAGGGGAGCCCAAGAGGGGATTTTTGGATTTACTCGAGCGCGGCAGATTAATATAAGGGAGGATACCTTACATATTGATAAGTACCTCCAGACAGTATGAGCCTTTAATATGGGGGGGTACGCTCAAGTTTCAAGGGTCAAGGTTTGATTGACGATTTTTATTACTTTTGGCTTGCGGAAATCGTCAGATTATATATATTTTTTTATTATTCTCGTCTTCTTACCTTTGAAATAAACAAAAAAACGACCGCGCTCGAGTAAGTAGTTTTGACTTATAGAATAAAATATTGAAAAACATTTTCTTCAGTGTCCCTGTGTATTTAACGTGAGGATGATTTTTTTATTCGTCGTGTACTCTATAGCGCGGGGTATTAAAAAGGTCTTCCAAAAAAACGGACCCCTTTGTCCTAATTTTGGTTAGAGTCAAGACGTGTCCCCCCACTGCCGGCTAAACGGTTAGAGTTGGACAAGTGAAAAAATTCTCAAAAATAGGTTACATGATGAACTTACAAGGAAAACTAACTAACTAAGACTATGTTAGCATGTATTTAATAAGTAATAGTCGATAAACGTTAGAGCGTTGGTCTCCCGAACGAAGGGGTCCGAGTTCAAATCCTGGCACGTACCTCTAATTTTCAAATATTATGTGCGTATTACAAGTTAATTATCACTTGCTTCGGTGAAGGAAAACATCGTGAGGAAACCTGCACACCGGAGAGTTCTCCATAAAGTTCTCAAAGGTGTGTGAAGTGTACCAATCCGCACTTGGCCAGCGTGGTAGACTATGGCCTGTACCCCTCACATTGTGAGAGGAGACCCCGAGCCCAGCAGTGGGACAATTATGGGTTGTTGCTTTTAGTCGATAAACTTACTACTTCGGAACCCTACATTGCGCGTGGCCTGACACGCACTTGCCCGGTTTTTTCAATATGTCTGAAGTTTGATGCACAGAAATACTAACACAACACAATTACATACTAATTGTGTAAATCCACCTAGAATTATCTATCTTATCATAATTTTATTATGATCACGATGGCAAAAATATTCATAATAATATCATAATTATTATCCTCTGGTTACGTTTTTGGCTACCGAAACTTGAGCGCTAAGTGATGATTGAGGTATCATTTCATCTAATGTGATTAAATGTAGCGTCAGGTTTCATATCAGTCTGTAGCACTTGAGATGATGAGCTGACCTAGACTATTTTAATGATTTCATCCCAATGTTTAATAACATTGTTTTTGTCTTCTCAAGTACAATATAATTGGTACCCACTAAGTTTGATTAATAGGTACATTATTAAGGTTTATAATCAAAATTTTACTAACAAAAAATAACCGACTTCAAAATTACTCAAAAACTACTTGTCAGATCTCGTTCAAATTTATGTGGGACCACATGAAGAGCACCTGCTTTCGATTAAAAAAAGAATCATCGAAATCGGTTGGCGTGATATTGAGTTATTCGTCCATTTGTCGTGCACATACTTAATGCAAATTTAAGACTTATATGGTTTTCTCATGGATGCCATTGTCAGATCTCAATAAAATTTAAGTGGGACCACATGACAAGCACCAGCTTTCGTTTAAAAAAACAATCATCAAAATCGGTTCACCAAGTCGAAAGTTCTGAGGTAACAAACATAAAAAAAAATACAGTCGAATTGAGAACCTCCTCCTTTTTTGAAGTCAGTTAAAAATTGAAATACTGGTATAATTATACATAACCTCTTTACATAAAGTACTCTATAGTGTATACCTTTCTTTGGTGAGACTGATTTTGATAATTGCAAAATTTTAACGTCCATTTCGAAGCATGATAGTCCCCATACGTTTTCACTTGCAATAATCTATACTAATACATAAAGAGGAAAGATTTGATTTTTTGTTTGCATTGAATAGGCTCCGAAACTACTGAACCGATTTGAAAAATTTTTACTCTGTTGGGAAGCTACACTATCCCCGAGTAACATAGGCTATATTATATTTTCAAAAAAAAAATTAGGGATCCTTAATAAAACTCCAATAATGTAACCCAAGGTGTAAAAAAATAAGAAAACTGAAGCAAAGCGAGGGTGGTTACTCGTCTTGAAATAAAACTAGAAAAAATTTATGCGGTGTGAATTATCCTAACGTACTACTAAAGTGAACTAAAGTACCTACTGAAGCGCGCATAAGTTTTCACTAACGATCACTTAATGATCTTGAAACCTGACCAAAATCACTCAAATCAAAATTATTAAAAAAATAAACTTTGCAGCTTTACATGACGCTGGACGGAGGGAAGACTTTCAAGCTAATCCAGAGTTACGTGAAGACATTCTTCTGGTCTTCGGGCCCAGGTCTTGACAAAGTGTTCTACGTCGAGCGATGGAAGCCAGATGGAAGTACTTCGGTGCTCAAGGTCGACGACCCCGCGAACATGGTGCGAGCTGATGTGCTCCTAGCCGATGCCAAGGACTTCCAGATTAAAGGCGACTTCATGTTCGCTACCAAACAAAACAAAGGGGTGAGTGACCGATTTTGTAATCCGTGTTAATTGTTAAGATATTTTGAAGTGAGACGTTTCGTTGCAAGTGAATTTGACGTTTATGTGTATGGGAAAAAGCTACATTTATTGACAATTTTCCGTCGATTATCTTAGAAATGGAGAAGGCTCTTGAAAATCGTTTATTTATGACTCTTGACCCATTTGCAAATCTATACGTTACAAGATTGTATGATGCAACGCATATTAAATAATAATATGCACAAATGTGCAGTCAAGTTTCTCAGTAATAAAATTACCGAGTAGACTATTTTAGCAGATGGTCTCTTCTAGTAAGTTCGTGTGACAGACGCAGCCTAAACTAAACATTTCATAAAAACAGTAACGTAAAAGTATATATCTCACCTAAAATAAACTATGAAAATATGCCTTTGCAATGGCTGCTATGGTGTCTTGCAAAAAAATAAAAATACGGTAAACACACAATAAAAATTACATAACAAGTATTTTTTTTTAATTTATTGTTCCCCCTCATTTTATTTTTTAAGGACCTTGATTATATTAGTATTTTTTTTTATTTTATAAAACAAGTAATTGGATTAATTTATCGAGGTGCAAATATGACATCACAAATGCACTAAAAGCAATATAAATTATTCAATTATAAAGCTGCGCTTTGCAGTCTAAACGATTTCGCTTCGTCAGTCAAGGAAAATTCCTTTTAATTTTATTTAATTAAATTATCCTTCATAAGTTAGTTTATATATTTTCATAACGAAACTTGGTACTTAGATATTTTTTATTACTCGGTTTTCGTAGCTATAAGAAAATATTTTATTTTTGTCATTGAAATGAACTTAAGATTTATGATCAGAGATAAGCCATAATCTAATTAAATATATTCATTATCATTAATAATAACTTTGTTTTGTTCACATTATTACAAAAACTATGATGATTTAAAATCGGGGTGTGTAGTGAGCGGTGTTGCCTGACCTTTAAGTAATTTGCATAAGTGTAACTTTGTTATAAATATAAAGACTCGCGACCTTAACAATCTCTTCTTCGTTCGTATAAAATACAAGATATTTTGCGTGCGATTGCCAACAATATTTATCAGTAAAATACCCATTGAATTATTAAGAATAATAATAAAAACCGGTGTTAAAATCAGTTTTGCAGTTTTACTGCGATGATAACCACAGGCAAATGAAAATAAATAATAAGTACCTAAGTTAAGACACTCATCACATCCCAAGTATCGTTTAAAAATATAATTATTTCATTTCAGCCTAATTAAAATTTATAATATTAAAGATAGACCAGTTGTAATTCGTGAAATTACTTTAGGTAACATAATGTTACTTGTTGGCCTTGATCATATTGCAGCATTGCGTTAATTGTATTATTAAATCGAATTCATCTATTTGGGTTTTTAGTACAAAAGTAAGTTCTAGATTCGTCATAGTCATGAATAAGCCCATGAGCTAAAGGGTGCGATATACTCGTACACATCAACAGCAAGTAGTCATCGCTACCAATAAACGTAGGTAAAAACCCGGCCAAGTGCGAGTCGCGCACGAAGGGTTCCGTACCATTATCTATACAACATCAGACACTATATTATAAGCTTTTTTTAGTTCAACCTGTCCCGTAGTGTCTGTAACCACAGTGTCTGTCTGTAACCAAATATTGCAAGTTAAATTTGACCCCCGAAAAATCACGTTTGTTGTATGGGAGCCCCATTTAAATATTTATTTTATTCTATTTTTAGTATTTGTTGTTATAGCGGTAACATAAATACACCATCTGTGAAAATTTCAACTGTCTAGCTATCACGGTTCATGAGATACAGCCTGCTGACACACAGACGGACAGTGGAGTCTTAGTAATAGGGTCCCGGTTTTTGAAACCCCTGTTAACTGCCTTTACAATAATGACATCAAACATGACAGCTAAAGTTTCTTCAGTATTTGAGCAGACTGTTTATTGAAGAGATTTTACTGGAAAAAATGCCAAATATTCCTCCTCGCATCTGAGAATCCGTGACTATTTTTAACTTTCTATGCAATCTATTCTCCACCAATCCGCACTGGAGCAGCGTGGTGGAGTATACTCTAGACCTCCTCAAGAGGAGAGACCGTGCTCAGTAGTGGGCCAATAATGGGTTGAAGCCATGCAATCTATACCGAATATATATCTATACCGAAAAATGCAAGGTTTACTAAGGATCAGGCCATGAACCGGCCCGTAGGACTAAACAGAGTTACAAATGTTACAATTCCACCTCGCATTATTCACTTACCGCTAGTGAACACACTTCCTCCGCTGCAGCCGCTGACTCCGGATTGAGTAATAAGCCAATGGAATGAACTAGACTACGGGTGGGTCAATTACATTCAAATTTATTTATTAAAAATAGTAGATGCAAGTCGTGTTTGATTGGGGGCCTTCGTAAAGTCGTATTGTTGTTGGCAATTGTTTCTTTAGACTTGGGACACTTGTTTTATTTAGTAAACAAAAATATGTAAAACACAAAAAATATTTGTGTGGATGTCCTTTATAGACTCAGAAACTGTCAAACCAACTATACCTCAAAATGTTTTCATTTGTAAGGCAATAATCCGAAGGTGGTTTGAGAGTACTAAAACAATCAATGCATTAGGCACATTCGGTCCATTGTAAAGTCGATTTTCCACTTTTCTCATACAATAATTTGAAGATAATAATGTAAAGATGGCGCATCAACGTCAACGTAAACACAAAACGTTCTCATCAGAATTTTTTTTTGTAATATTATGTACTATTATGTCTTCTGTGGTACATATTGTGTAAACAAATAAAGCGAACCATGATTATGAGTGAAAAAGAATGAAATCTTTAAGAATATCAACAATGTCTCGTTTTAGTAGTCCCTTTGTATGAGTAGATTCTACGAAGCTGTATCAACGCGTTACATTGTTCATTCATACACAACTTCTGAATAATCATTCATTACCTTTTATCGTACTGCAATAAATTATTCGAATAGAAACAGGGGTAGCTTTATTTAAAATTGTACCCATAGGTACGTAGGGCACTAACGCCCCAACTCAGAGTCACTAACGGTTACTTAAATCGCCCCTTAGTACAGAATCTCCATACAAATTCTGTACTAAGGAGCGATTTAAGTTACCGTTAGTGACTCTGAGTTGGGGCGATAGGGATATAATATATCGAATCTTATTTAGGTGCAACGCTATTATTATGAATTTATCAACTTCAGAGAGAATAATTAAAGTAGCGCTTACTTTAACCAACTTTTAGAATTTTAAATCCAACCTCTGCTAAAAGTCGCCAAAGCGAGCGACCTGCTTTCTCCCATTTTGCGGCGTAGATGTTATTCAGACCATTCAGGATTTTCTTTCCCATCGGGACATCCTCCAAAGGATGTGGCCTACTCTAAACTGCAAGCTATGTGGATCACCTTTCCTTATTTTTTAATTGCAAATGTGTTGCAGCGAAACATCAAATATGGTGATAGCTTTGCTAAATGTCTATAGACGATCTTTTGCACAAGGTCTATAGTAAAGGCCGACTGCTCAGATCCGTAGGTCATCCAGCTAAATTAAGTCGATTGTTGGTATTAAAAATAGTTGTTTTGATGCGATTAATTATGTTGTCTGTGCCTTTTAATTGAGTTTTACTTTGGAAACGCAAACAACAAACTATCTTATTGTCAGTACGTAATCTGTTAAGATATATCGTATGTTAGGTGTTATCTTGGAATTGAAAGGTTATTGAGCCGATTATTTTTGTGTACTGTGAAAGAAATAATGTTGATTATAATTGAAAGATACCCTTTAACAATTCCCAAGAATTGTTTAGTGTGTAACAAAAAGCCAGCAATGCGTTTCGAACAAGGGTACTGCTATTAAATTAAAAGTGTCTTAAATAAACAAATGATACCTAAATTAATTTATGATACGAGTGGCAAATCAATTACGTGATTGTTCGCTTATGTTAATGTATCAATTATGCCTACATATAATGACCATTTTGTTAGGCAATACAAGAGTTTCAATAACACGAATATGAGACGGCACACTTATCGATCTTATCGTTTACATGACTCATACAAAACAATAGATATGGAATTATGGAGTCAAAACTATATTAATTAATGTCTTTATGTATGTACGTATGCAAATTTTGTTTTTAGCTGCTCTAAAAACAATGAACCACCTTATTGGAATGTATGTTTTAATTTATGTATAAGATAAAAACAGAGAAAATATACAGTGAAGTGGCTTTCATGTCTTTTTTTTATAAATTTAAAAGATAACCGTGTATCTAACAAACAGGTGCATGAAACTTTTGGTCGTATAAAGTGCGTTTGAACTAAATCTGGAGTTCGCAAGTCGCGTTCCGTTCCATTCTTTATAATTTAATTTCTTTTTAAACATAATATTTATTTTGCAAAAGTTTCAAATAACACGGAATAGTTAGGTATAAAATCGATATAGACTGTTTTAAAATACATAAACATAAATATAAAAGGTTATTCGGCTTTGTTTAATGAAATTTAACTTATAAATAATTTTATGCTCATGCATATTGAGTGGAATGAAATATCTGTATAATCTGTACAGTGCCATCTCTGAAGAACTTATTTGTGACGTGGCGAAAATTGGAACTAATGCCATCCCATTCATAACTTACTAATAGCGCACTATGATTGGTCCAATGCGTCCGGCAGCGCCCTCCTTAAAGTCGCAGATAAGTTGATTTCACTGTATTTCGAAATATAATACGACCAAGTTGCAAAGCATATAAGTGCCATTATAGCTGTGAGGTTTTCGTAGTCATTTCTATTTATAGTCATAGGTAGGCAGACGTGAAAACAATAATTTTGTGCAAAGGTTTGAAGTCGCTTCACGAAATTAAGGATGTGCGAGCGTGAGTTATTCAATGATGAAAATTGTTTTAAGATGTTGGTTTTTACGTCGTTTTCTCTTAGTGTATTGTTGTTATATGTCAATATTAAAATAATGAAGATGTCACAAACGTTATAATGATTATTTAGTTCTTTAATAGTTATTTGGTGTGCGAAATACAAATCAGTTTGTGAAAACCCTATAAAGGAATTTTAATGATTTGTTGACAAGAATTATGATACGAGTTTGACTCAAGTGTAGTAGGTACGCGGTTAATGCTTGACCACAATTCCATTTGATGGTAGCTGAAAACTAAAATGCTTCAAATTTCTTGATAAATCAACTACTTAATATATCCTACGCATTTGATTAGTTACGATTAACGAATTTGTTATATCGATATGACAACCAGTATCGGTTTTTCGCAAAGAATCATTTTATAACGTTGAATTGTAGAATGAACCAGATACTGTTTCGTTGCATTGTAGACATTCAATCATTTCTATAAGGTAATATAACTACTTAATACGTGTAAACCGGACTTTAGTGAAGGTAGAAGTTAAAGCTTATTATTTAGCGAGCGAATGATACATTTAGCGTTACTATGTCTAATCTAAGGGGGACGGTGACCACAGGTAGTCATCTGTACGTTTATTATTGACATAAAAAATATAAAAACAAAAAACCCTGCTGCGTATAAAAAAAATAAAAAGAAAAAACAAGCCCAGTAGTTTACATTGTTGTTAAAAGTGATACTGAACAACTCCACCATATTAAGATTTAACAGTCGGGACTGACTTGACTTAGTTCGTTGACATTTTTTTTTTCATTTTGACAGTATGAGTCCTGGTGACCGCTGTGATGAATTTTGATTATTGTCATGTCTTTAGTAACACTCGCAAGATTAAGACGAATCGATTGATGTAAGAATCACCAAAATCGGTCAACACGTTTGGTCTCTACAACGCCACATAGGAACAAACATACATAGACTGTTAAAAACATCACCCTTCTTTGTGTCGCGCTGTCGGGTTACTCATCATTGTCTATTTTCCATAAGCATAAGTTTCATTTAAACTTTTTGTATTAATCATACAGACTTTAGAAGGTTTTATAAGTATTAGTCATTATAACGGAATAATGCTTTAACCTGCCACTGTTTATCGGTTTAGTTCCGCTGTTTGTTCAAATGTCGGTCTTGTCTCCGTTCTGTGCATGAGTCATTAGAATTACTTTATTGACACATGATATGAACGATCTCGTTTTAAAAGGGTTTAACATAATGATGTTCAATAAATGAGATGGCCCTCCTTCATAACATGTATACTTGAGACAAACTCGTATCAGAATTCATGTCAACAAATCATTAAAATTCTTTTATAGGGTTTTCACAAACTGATTTGTATTTCGCACTCCAAATAACTATTAAAGAACTAAATAATCATTATAACGTTTGTGACGTCTTCATTATTTTACTATTGACCTATAACAACAACACACTAAGAGAAAACGACGTAAAAACCAACATCTTGAAACAATTTTCATCATTGAATAATTCGAGCTCGCACATCCTTAATTTCGTGAAGCGACTTTAAACCTTTGCACAAAATTATTGTTTTAAGGTCTTCCTGCCTATGACTATAAATAGAAATGACTACGAAAACCTCACTTATAATGGCGCTTACATGCTTTGCAACTTGGTCGTATTATATTTCGAAATACAGTGAAATCATCTTATCTGTGACTTTAAGGAGGGCGCTGTCGAACGCATTGGACCAATCGTAGTGCGCAATTCGAGACGTATTATTAAGTTATGAATGGAACGGCATTAGTTCCAATTTTCGCCACGTCACAAATAAGTTCTTCACAGATGGCACTGTACAGATTATACAGATATTTCATTCCACTCAATATGCATAAGCATAAAATTATTTATAAGTTTAATTTCACTAAACAAAGCTGAATAACATTTTATATTTATGTTTATGTATTTTAAAACAGTCTATATCGATTTTATACGTAACTATTCCGTGTTATTTTAAACTTTTGCAAAATAAATATTATGTTTAAAAAGAAATTAAATTATAAAGAGTGGAACGGAACGCGACTTGCGAACTCCAGATTTAGTTCAAACGCACTTTATACGACCAAAAGTTTCATGCACCTGTTTGTTTGTGGTTGCTAGGCAACACAATATTTACGTAAATTCTGATCCGAATGTGAATATAGTGTAGCTATTATAGTAATGACAATAACTATAATAGCTACATGTTATAGGTTTTTCAAGAGATATCGTGTTAATGTGTAAAAACTAATAAAACTACAGAAATTGCCTCCTGCTATTCTTGTGTCCGAAACTAATATGACAAGTAGTTGAAAAACTTACAGATTTCCAAACTTGTATACTTAGAAAGAAAAATTAAACGAAAATTACTAATCTAAAATCCACAGGAGACGAGATAGGTATAATTTTCTTTAAAACAGGAAGTTCAAAAAAATCTAATATTCTTTTACGTTACTACTTAAAGCACACACATTAAATTATAAATAAACGCTTACACACTCATACCTCCGCAGTAAGTTATAACCTGATGGACGACACATATAAGGCTAGGAACTCACGGAGCGATTTTCACCCGCGCCCGCCGCGGTAGCGGGCCCGCAGCTCCTGTAGAATGCAGATATGTATGTAAAACCGAGCGGCATATTTCATGACGCGGTTTACGCCCGCGGCGGGCGCGGTTTACTCGCGGCGCCCGCTGTACCGGCGGACAACTTGTAGAACCGCGCGGATCGCGGTCAGCCGCAGCCTCGGCGGGTTGCTCCCGCACGCTCTGCGGTCGGTTGGCGGGCGACCGCGTTGGGCAACTTACAGATCGTAAATACCGCCCGTCTTGCGATAATCACCCGCCGAGTTTGCGGGCGATAATCGCAACCGCGGCGGCTGTGTTATCGCACAAAACTCCGGTCTCGTGAGTTTTGAAAATTTTTAAAATTTCCGCCATTGCAGCGGGCGCGGGTGAAAATCGCTCCGTGAGTTCTTAGGCTAACACATCACAATAACACCCATGATCCAAGAACAAATATCTATCTGCCACATAAATATCTGCCTTGGCCGGGAATCGAACCCGGGACCTCTCGCTTCGCAGGCAGGGTAGGCTACAGGGTCAAATAATTTTTGTTTGTTTTGTTCTAGCGGAATTCCCTGGACCTCTACATATCCCACATGTTAGGACCGTTCTACAAAGCAGAGTTTCCCACTGAATTGGACCTGAAGAAGTTCCACATAGCCGACGTGACTGACAAACGTATATTTGTCTCTGTCATGCATACTGAGACGTTGTGTCATCTCTATGTATCTGAAATAAGCAACAATTTCACACAGTACAACTTTGTGCTGAGTTTGGAACAGATATTAAGTTACTTCCCGGACGGAAATTGGAAGGATAGCTGGTTGGAGTAAGTATATAACTGACATAACACTATTATTCTGTTGCTGAGTTTGTCTCCTCTCGTAAGAAAAGGTATTAAGCACATTGTCAATTATACTGGCCAAGTAAGGCAGACTTATATAACTCTTTCGAGAATAGTGTGAGAAAGTGTCATGTGTGAGGTTTTCTCATCATATTTTCCTTCCTTGCGAGTGTTAATTAAAAGATTTCACAATATTCACACAATAATAATGTAGCAATGTATAATCATGTATTATATTAACGTTGTAACTGCAATTTGCAGAATATTTTTAGTTCTATATCTTTAGTTATATTCGTGACCTCCACTGGTGTAATGTAACGTATAAGGTATAATCACAAACAGAGCATAAAAAACAATGAAATGCTTCATTACGTAATTTAATCACAACTGATTTGTTATTGAATTATACTTCTCTGAGTGTAATAGGAACTGTGTGGAATTAGATTTAAATTGTGACATTTATGAATCAAATCTTATTATGCGAATTTCACCATATTATGATAAATTGAAGTTAGTGTTGTTAGTAGTAACTTTTGTTGTGTTGATTATAAATTATAATTTGAATTTGAAAGGAAAACCCCGTTTTAAAATATATTCAAAGACTTTTTGTTTGATACTTTGAGGAGATACACAAAAAATATTCAATGGATTTTTCATAAAAAAGTCATTCACAAAGAATATATATACCCATATGACGTTAATTATAATTTTAGGGATGTCACAGAAGACCCATTTACGGACCTGTACCGAGTAGAGGGGCTGAAGGGCATCTACATAGCGTCCAAAGTGAGCTCCAGGTCTCTCGTGGCCACCATCGAGCCCGAGCACCTCGTGTCCCTCATCACTTACGACCATGGCGTCACGTGGTCCCCTATCAACCCGCCCGTTGAAGATGAAAACGGTAACATACAAATTTTGAATAATTTTTGACGTGATAAATGTCTTATAAATCGATGAACACCGGCTGCACGCACGAAAAAGTGTCACGTTCCGTCACGTTCTGCCTGAGCCTGAGCGTGCAAGCGAGAGCGCGGAACAAGCGATAGAGAGGCACGATTGGCCCAAGCGTTGGCTTGGCATTTATCTCTCTTCTCGCGTGACGTCAGAGCTAGCATTTCGAATAGTTCTGCTTCTGGAACGCCTGTAACTCTTTCTTTGTATTATACAAAATAGGTATAATGATAATTCAGTGATATTAATTCAGTTCAATTCATAAAAGTATGCAATTTTTCATCAATTTCTTTATGAAGTTATCACGTAAAACTGTCGTCCGTAAACCGACTTTACAGACAAGTGTTTTTTTAAATATTAATATCATAAACCTATGTACCTATGTAGTAACCCGAGGTAATTTATATTGGAGGTGATTAATGTTCAAAAATATTGCGGCTATTTTTGACGTCTATTTGTGGTTAATTATTTCCTGAATACAACATGATAGAGAAAAAAATATAAAAATTGAGAAAATGAAACATTTATAAAAGTATTAATTATTTAATTAATTGAATTAACATAACGTAACGTCTGCGCCGGATTATAACATAGTTCTTAATGACATGTTTCCAATAGGCCAAATAATTGTATTGCATTACAGGAAAACCATTGAACTGTACAACCGAGTTCTCTTGCAGCCTGCATCTATGTCAGAAGTTTAGTCAGCTCTACCCCGTTACTAGGTAAGACTTCATTTACAGAAAATTTATGGGACTTTATTACGTAAATGCACACAAATATTCATGAAATTCTCAACTATATGTACAACACAGTACTTAGGTATGACACAAATACAGGAGGTATATATACAATAAAGCGGGATTGTTCTTTTAAACATTATCTTATGCATATAAGCTAAGAAATCACTAATAATTTCTTAACATACTATTTCTAACAATTTTTACTATATTTAACTCTGGTTCGCATAACATACATCTTCATCGGGATTTTAGGGTTCCGAAGTAAAATCGGAGTAAAAAAAATGTGTTGAGACATAAAAATATAATTAAGAATATCAAGCTTTTTATGAACTGGTAGTATATTTGTTTAATTTACCTAGTAATTAAAATTAACGCTGCTCAAAGCAAACTTCGTCATTTGATAAGAGTGAGCGGTAAACGCCTATAAGGCGATAATTTAACTGCTCGAGATAAACTCTTTGTACCTAATGTTTGTTACCATAATAATAACCTAACCATAATAACCTAACTTTAATCATCAATTCAATATTAAATAAATATTATAATGTTCATTATTTGGTATTGCATTATTGTAAAAAGCTTTAATAACCAAAAACTTGATTTTAGTCATATCTATAGTCTATATGGTACCCATATCAATTAAAAAAATCATAAAATAGATTATAATCTTGCATAAATAGATAAAGCTCAGTTCTCAGAACTTGAGTTATTACCAAAATTTGTTAGATACAGTTTGAAGTTTTGAACAGCTTGAGTTGTTTACATTGTTGTTCGTCAACCCATTTGTCTGTTATTTCCATTAAAAAAAACATAATGTCCAATGACTTTAAAGATAAAACTTATATTCAAAACTGTTAAAAGCAGCTTTTTACGAATATATATGTATTTTATGCATCACAGTAATAGGTTTACAATATACGTTATTTGAGAATTATTTTTTACAGCCCACCAGGAAATGTCATAAACAATGATATGAGGTAAAAGCTAAACCAGTTATCGGAGTGTGTTAATAACATAATGCATGTTATTTTTATTATCGACTATCGGTTCGTTTGGCTAATTGCATTGTTTTGGTTGGCAGTACTTAATAATTAAAGTTTATTATTGATTTACCGAATAATCATTAATCGATTAATCGTTATGCACATATGATTTCGATCATTCATTTGGGACACGTCATCTATTTTCATGCTTTGTTCATTGTTGCGTAGTGTTTAATTTATGTGACGCACGGTTGTGTCTTTTAAAGTAAAAACAATGTACTTGTATGCATCAATGAATTACTTGGGATTGGTGCTAAAGTAAAGGTGTTTTAGGTTCCTATGAGAGAATATAAGGGAATGATAAATATGTTAAAAAGTAAAGAGTTTATTCGTTTTGAAATTTTTGAATACAAGTGGAATCGAATAGAAGTGTCGATTATCGAATTGATTCTTTATAATTTTTTTAGCATTTTCGTTATCGAGTTTTCATATTTTTAAATATTTGTATGAATATTAAACAGGTAAAAAGGCACTTGTTAACTAACTGAAAAATGCTATAAAAATATGATTTTTTCAGAAACACACAAAAATATGATTGTTCTATTTCATTTCTAAGCATTTATGACGTAAAAGTTGCTCTCTTTCCTTAATCGTGGCCAGTATACTCTCGCAACACTTCAAAATAATAAAGAAAATCTTTGTCTTACTAGAGTCAGAGTTTTAAATAATTATGTTTTTATTCTTAAGTTAATTAATTGTCATTTCACTTCACATTGTTTTGCAATACGCTTTTTACATGTTTACCTATCGATGCATATCTGGTGTTTTATATATTGTTTTTCAACAGGTCGGCAAGTATAATGAGTTCGAAGTCAGCTCCGGGGATTATAATGGCAACTGGTGTGATGGGCAAGTCTTTGAAGGGTATACCGGGAGTGTATCTTAGCAGGGACGCGGGATTGACTTGGAAAAGGATATTGAAGGAATACTACTTCTTTAACTACGGAGACCATGGTGGCGTGCTGGTTGCTGTCAAGTACTTCAAAGCGCGCGGTGAAACAAGGAAGATATTGTACTCCACTAATGAGGGAATTGAATGGAAGTCTTATCAGTAAGTATTATTAACGGGGAGTTAAAATGCTGCTGTAATTGTCGTACTGGTGAAGGTTTTTCTTTGTTTTGTCCTACAAGGTTGTCTAGAAATTTAATTGAAGGAAGTTGTATATGGGGTATAAAATTTGCATAATGGATATAGTATAATTTTTTTTAATCTAATATATAAAAATCTCGTGTCATGGTGTTTGTAGTCGCAATCCTCCGAAACGGTTCGACGAGATTTTTATGAATTTTTTTGTGTATATATTTAGTAAATATGAGAATAGGAGAATATTAGAGTATATTTCACACTGCTAGATGATTAGGGTGTCCCCTATCTAGAAAATTGTTCGGCAGAACAACGTATGCCAAGACAGCTAGTATGACAATAACAATTACTATAGCTCGCTTTGACTATATGGATAGTTGCAAAACATTAATATTGTAATGTATTAAAATTAACGTCTGCATAATTAAAATAAGTGGAAGTACTAAAACGATAGGGTTATTACTCTGTTATCGCGAGCTCGGTCTATTTATTAGTTAATGTTAGTTAATGTATTGATATGCAACAAAGCGTTCACTGATTATGTTATTTGCAGGTTCAATGTCGATGACCTTCGCATATACGGTTTGATGACTGAGCCCGGCGAGAATACAACTACTTTCACTATGTTCGGGTCAGCGAACGACCAGCATCAGTGGATTATAATAACAATCGATCTGTTTAACGCTTTCCCGCGGAACTGTACGGCTGAGGACTACAAGTTTTGGTCTCCCACTCCGCCGCATTCGGCCGTATCGTGCGTGCTTGGCCAAAGAGACACCTTCCAGAGACGATTGGCGCATACGAACTGCTACCACGGCACGGACTACGATAGGCCGGTCAAAAAGGAGACCTGCGAGTGTAGCAGACGGGACTACGAATGCGACTACGGGTTCGTTCTCTCCCAAAACTCGTGCGTCCGGAACAAGCTGGTCAAACATGATCCGTACGCGATCCCAGCCGATTGCCAACCGGGACACTATTACAAACGGACGACCGGCTATCGGAAGATAGACGGAGACGTGTGCGTCTCATCTTTCTACACTCCCTACGACCACGACATGATCCCTTGTCCTCTAGAGGAGCCGACGGAATTCCTTCTAGTCGCGTTACGAGACAAAATAGCTCGAATCGATTTGGCTGACAATTCCACCTTGATCCCGGTGAAGGGCCAACAGAACATCGTCGCTATCGAATTCGATATGAAGAATGACTGCATATACTGGGCGGATATCGAGCTCGATAAGATTAGCCGTCAGTGCTTCCGTAACGCTTCAGCCGTTGAGGTAGTCGTCGACACGGACCTCGCTAGCATCGAAGGGATGGCTTTGGATTGGATCTCGAACGTTCTATTCTTCGTCGACGGGGAGAGGAGGAAAATCGAAGCCGTGAGGACTGACTTGACGAGCGAGGGAAGAATGAGAGTAACGATCCTAGATAGCAAGGTCTTGACTAAACCGCGAGGGATTGCAGTTCATCCGAGAGCGGGATACCTGTATTGGACAGACTGGGATAGGAATAGTCCGTCGGTTTCACGGTCGAACTTGGACGGGACGGACGTTAAGAAACTGTTTACCAAGCCCATCGTCCAGTGGCCGAATGGAATAACAATAGACCAGATGGCAGAGAGAATATATTGGGTGGACGCTATGGAGGACTACATCGCTAGCGCGGACTTGAACGGTCTATACTTTAGGAGGATACTATGGAACGACGATAAGGTGACTCATCCGTTCGCTGTAGCGGTTTTGAAGGATAAAATGTACTGGGACGATTGGAAGGCCAAGTCGATATTTATCGCGGATAAGGATACGGGTGCGAATGTGATAACGATCAACGATTCGTTCTCTGGATTGATGGATTTGAAAGTGTTTGCGCATTTCATCCAACATGGGAGCAACGCGTGTTCGCAAGCTAATACTAGTTGCGATGCGCTGTGTCTGGGCGGGCCGGGGTATAAGTTCAGTTGTCTGTGTCCGGATGGGTTCACGAAGGAGAAGGGGAAGTGTGTGTGTCCTAACGGCATGGAGCCGACTGCCAATATGGTGTGCCCGAAGAAACCCGGCGCTGCTTGTGCTCCCGTGAGTATCTTAGAATTAGTATTGCTTTTTAATGGTGACTAGACGGAGTCATGATGCCATAATAGTCTTGTATTAGTTTAGACTGGAACCGATTCTCAATTCGAGTGTTTTTTTTTCTGAGTAATTAATTTATCTTGAGGGTAAAGAATTATCTTGAGTTAGTTTCCGTTTAACCTTCTTACATGCCAAATTTGAGGTCTGTAATAATTTCATGGAAGTATACTCTCCATTATTCCCTATCCCATGGTCGTTTGGAAGTATTTGGTCAGTAGGGATTTCTGTTTGTCTAATTTCTAATACTTTCAATTCATCCATCCACCACCTTGTGCTTGTCTACTGCAGAATTATACTATACTTTAGGATGTAATTTTACTGTAATACGATATTGACGCTTGAAAGGCAAAAATTACCAAGCGACATGTTGACAACTTTACACTACAGCATTTTAGGTTTTAATTTTAGAAAAAAAATCGTAAAAAATTGCCTAACAGTCATAGCTACTTCATACCAATGAATTTTAAATGCAGTTTAAATGCTTAATAAAGATTTTTTACGATTTTTTTTTCTAAAATTAAAAACTAAAATGCTCTAGTGTAAAGTTGTCACAATATATCGCTTAGTAATTTTTGCCTTTCAAGCGTTGAATTATTCAGTTTGTACACCGATATTGGAACCCAGTTGCATGAATAGGTCACGACTGAACCTAAGTTTAAAACCCAACCCCTCCCCCACAGGATCAGTTCACCTGCAAGAACGGCATGTGCATAATGGCGTCATGGCGCTGCGACCGCAACAACGACTGCGGCGACAACTCGGACGAGGCGGGCTGCCTGTGCGCGCCGCCCATGATCCCGTGCGACGACTCGCGCTGCTACCTGCCCAGCTGGCGGTGCGACGGGGACGTGGACTGTGCGGATATGAGCGATGAGAAGGGTAAGTGCTATTGATAATTAAGATCCAAGCGACGTACGTGCAAGCTGTGGAAATTGTGGAATGCACAGGGATGTGCACAGGGATCTTTCAGAAAAGGTGTAAAAAGCTTCTTCAGTGCGTTGTAAAATAAAGCATTAAAAGTTGACTAAAAACCGTAAAAAATCTGTAATCACAATCAGAAATAGTTCTCGTTCTGACTTAATTAAATTTTACTTTATGGTTTTAACGTCATATAAATAAAAAAATAAAATAAAAATTGCCTTAGAAAAAAAAATCTATTCTATTCTAGGCATATTATAACACTTAATCAGTACACGGAAAGTGTCACTATAAAGTTTACATGTTAGCCAACTAAAAATATAATACAATTTTTATATGCTGGAATTCAATATTTTATATGCAAACAATTTGTCCACATTCAAACAAAGGATAAAACAATGAACCGTTAAAATGTAGCAACAATGTACAACTATCTACCTCTTTTTTAGATTGCCCAGTGGCTGCAAATTGCACCGAAAATCAGTTCCAGTGTCAAAATGGCCGTTGTATCGAAAAGAAGTGGTTATGTGACGGCGATAACGATTGCAAAGATGGCTCCGATGAAAAGAATTGCCCGGTAAGTTTTTAATAGCATCTATAAGGGATTTAAAACCTAATTTGGCTGCACTACTCCCACAATGTAGGGATACTAAAAGAGAAAACCGATAATGAGACAAATTTTTTTAACATCCAATTGTTATCAGCCAGCTATCACCTATCTTTCTATTACAAAACAACGAGACTACGCCAAAATATCCGCAAATCTAGTTGACCCAAAAAGTATTTGTAGTCTATCCAGCAATTTTTTTATTTCATTTAACAAAAGCAATATAATTACTAATACCGGTATGCACATACTGGTTTATAGTACGTACCGGTATACACTTACCGGTTTAATTTCTAACACCACATTGTGTTGCAGATGTTATCTAAGCGTCCGGATACAATGACATGTTCGGGCAACGTTTTCGCGTGTGGCAACGACACCGCTGGCCTCTGCATACCCAACTCGTGGGTGTGCGACGGAGAGAGAGATTGTCCCGACGGTTCGGATGAAAAGGAGGAGAGATGCAGGAACTCCACTTGTGCTCATTATATGTTTAGATGCCCCAGCGGGAAGTGTATCTATCAGTCTTGGGTATGTTGGGTTTTTATGTTTTTTTTGCGTTATATGGTCCAGTAGGTATTCTCTGAGATTTTCTAGAGAAGTTTACAATTTTATGATTTTAATTACACATTAACAAGAAATACTACGGAATTAATATTTCGCACTCAGGATAATAATCTTGTATACTGATATTTCGACCCACGAGTTCAGCCGTGACCAAGATCCATGCAACTGGGTCGAAATATCGGTGTACAAATTAAATATCGTGAGTACACTTTATATAATAGTAAAATGTCTTCGGTTCTCGATGAGTTAAGTTTAAAATCATATAAAGGATATCTAATATAAATCTAGGATATAATAAAGGATATCCAATTTAATATATAGTCATACGGATATAATAAAGGATATCTAATCTAATACATAAAATTCTCGCTTTTTTGAATTTGATCTCCTCCGAAACGGCTCGACCGATTATCGTGAATCTTGTGTGCATATCGGCTAGGGTAGAGAATCGGACATCTTTCTTTCATCCCCCTACCCCTAAAAAATTTTTGGCAGAACGTTTGCCCGGTCAGCTAGTATAATGTATAAATCATACTATTATAAAAGACACCTGACACCGTCATAAAAAGTGACCAATTCAAAACCCAGGTGTGCGACGGCGAGAACGACTGCGGCGAAGACGAGCCGTCAGACGAGAGTGACTGTAGCTCGATCGGCCACTCCAAGGTGATCCCGCGCCCGTCCGACCGGCCCGACTTCCCCACCAATGCCACGTGTCTCGACTGGACGTTCAAGTGCGAGAACGGGAACAGCTGCTTGCCGTATTGGTGGCGCTGTGACGGTACTGTTTGTTTGTTTGTTTGTTTATAAACTCAGTTACAAAATTACATGAAACGTTTTATAACACTAAGCAGGACTTAAAAATGACATGAAATTTTAGTTACAAATGAGTACAGTAAGCTTTGATGAAGTGCGTAAACATTTAAAAAGTAAATACATAATCTTATATAGTGAGTAGGTACTTATAACTGAATTATATTTATCTTTAATTTAAATTTTAACATTAATTTAACATTTAACATTAACATAATTTTAACAGTGTTTAAGTAAAATTTAAAAGAAATGAGAAAATTAAACTGTTAAAAGATGTACTATGGGAAACGCTTAGACTGATAGAGGTTTGGAATTCAAGATATTACATTTATTTTTAAACGCAGGTATCAACGACTGTGGCGATAACTCTGACGAAGTGGCCTGTGGACTGCCTGACACGGCGGCGGTGAGCCCCGAACACGACGCGACGAAGCACAAGTGTGGGAAGATACAGTTTACTTGTTCGCCTGGTGAGCTGACAAATACCAATATTTTTTACTCAGTATACTCAGCGTCCGTGACGCTAAAACGTTACAATGAAATGTTACAACAAAACGTGACGTTTCTTGTTACTTCACTCTACGTCAATACGCTCACTACGTCAGTAAAAAAAAGCACTTGTAACCAACCAACCAATTGCCAGGTGTATGCATCCCACTCTCCTGGGTGTGCGACTCAGCGGTTGACTGTTCGAACGGCGCGGACGAGCGCGGCTGCGCGCGGCGTGACGTCAACGCGACGGAGCGGTGCGCGGCCGACAGCACGCCGTGCGCCGACGCACGCGGGTGCGTCAAGACCGACAAACTGTGCGATGGTGTGTTCGACTGCGCGGATCATAGTGATGAGGCGCGGTGTCATATTGTGAGTGTTTTTAATAAGAATAAAAATTTAATTTTTCTGTATACAGTAAAAAAAGTATACAGTAAAAAAAGGAATTTCTAGTTCAATTTTAAAAGTTTTAAACTACTGGGCCTAGAACCATACGATTTTGGGATTCTCGTTAGCACCCACATCCACATCCACAGGATTTGTTGTTTGTTATAAAATGTAAGATGCAGTAAACATTGCACCAATCCGAAATTTAATCCCTCACAACAGTGTATTCTAGTGGGGACTAAGCTCTAATTTACACACACCTTGTAGTGTATGTGCAATAGCATACATACACTGTCTCGTGTGTCTCTGTATTATATGGCAAACGTTCACTGTCACTTACGAAGTGTTTGCGTACTCTGTGGTGACTGACATGGCGGAAGCCGAATGGCGCGTGCATACAACAGTGCAGGTGCTATAATAAAATACGTGGGCATTGTCGAGCCAGTGAAACTATAATTATATTAATACACATCGGATCTCCTACACACCTAAACTCTTTTTTTTCTCCAATAAATTACTCTTATTATTATTTTACCACTACAGAACCGGCCATCATCAGTGTGCCCTGAGGGCCCGTACTTCGTGTGCGACGAGCGCCTGTGCCTGCACCAGCGGCAGGTGTGCGACGGCAAGCAGGACTGCTACGACGGCACCGACGAGTCCAACTGCTCCAGCATTGCCACTGATAACCATTCTTACCAGGTCGGTAGTAGGTTGTAAATTGCAGTTATTTTGTCTGTTGATTCTTGTGATTAAGTTTTGCGTATGTTATTACTACCCAGAATTCGATCTTTATTGGCGAGACTATCGAATGGTGTAATTATACAGGATGGTTTTCTTTCAAAATCAATGGGTACGATTCCTGGCTACGAATATTGATTTTTCAAAAATCCAATGATGCGGTTTTAGTTTTCATCAAAATCGGTCTCGAGATTCTTTTGAGCACTTTATATCCATAATCGATATTTGTATATGGAAATAAAAACGAAGATATTAGAGGGCCGTTTTTACGTAGAAACCTGGGTAAACTTTGATTGTATCAATAAACAAATGTGCCATTAATCAAAACTTCTCCTCGCATAGTTCATGGGTTTCGGCGTGGACCAGACGTCGATCAACTCGACGAGTTTCCTCATCTCGTGCTGGATGGCGCAGCAGAAGCTGGTGGTGTACAGCTTCCTGCCGTCCATTGCCAAGGTCAGCGACGGCAAGTGGACCAACATGACTTGGACTAATGACAGCGTTTACAGGTATTTGTAACACTCTTCAAAATTGTTTAGTGCCCATGTTAGTAACATGACACACATTTACAATATTATCTATCACTCTAGTAGTCTAATGTGTTGCCGGGTTTCATCATTACCTTCAATTTTCACATAATTTATAAGAGACGAATAACCACCCTCGCTTTGCTTCGGTTTTCTTATTTTTTTACACCTTGGGTTACATTATTGGAGTTTTATTAAGGATCCTTATTTTTTTTGAAAATATAATATAGCCTATGTTACTCGGGGATAGTGTAGCTTCCCAACAGTGAATGAATTTTTCAAATCGGTTCAGTAGTTTCGGAGCCTATTCAATGCAAACAAAAAATCAAATCTTTCCTCTTTATATTAGTATAGATTTATAATATGATTATTAATGTGCATGAAATGAAATGAAACGAAACAAAACGAAATGAAATGAATTGAAACAGTAATTATTAGCAGTATTAATTCTATCAAAGGATACATACTTTTGTATCTCAAGCTATGCAATTTTATTTATCCTAAGAGGTTTTTATCATAAGTAGTAATAGTTATGGCAAACCGTAAAGAGTGGAGGATAAATCCATTTTGTTCAATGATTTATCTGTTTACTAATAAAATGAATAAATTTCAGGTTTACAGATTTAGAACCGTTCACAAACTACAACGTCACGTTCTACATTCGAGACAGCAAATCGAACAAGACATACCCATCTATGAAATTTGTGAACACTACTACGGGCGAAGGAGGTATACTTGTAACTCTTTATATTTTTACTATATCTATACATCTATACAAATAAATAAAATTGGAGTGTTCGTTTGTAATATTAAAATAACCGCTTTTTACTAAGTGCATTAGGATGTACCGTGTAGGTTCATATACCAATACAACATTTTTTACAATTTTTGTCTGTCTGTCTGTCTGTTTGTTCCGGCTAATCTCTGAAATGGCTGGACCGATTTTGACGGGACTTTCACTAGCAGATACCTGATGATACAAGGAGTAACTTAGGCTACTTTTATTTTACAAAAAAAATGTTTGTTAGGCGATACGAAGTTTGCCGGGTCAGCTAGTGCTATATATATATTTCTTCTCCATCAACAACAGTGCCAAATCTCAAACTCTTAAGTTTAAGTCCTTTTTTTCTTCACGTATTAATACATAGACGTTTTTCAGAACCATCACCTCCCCTACGGTTGACAGTCCGTCAAATGATCGGCAGTCGAGTGAACGTACTCTGGGACCCACCGGCGGACCCTAGAGGGCACATAAAGCACTACAACCTCTACTACGCGCCGCCACTGCCGCCCACTAAGAAGATCGTAGTGCCCACTGATCCCAAGGCGGTTGTTAGCGTCATTGTTAACGCGTTCTTCAAGCCCAATAAGAGTTACTGGTTTTGGGTCAGTTTGATATCACGTAACATTAATAATTATGTCATTACTTATTATAAACAGTATAATATACATGATGATCAAGTTGTATAATTAAAATTCAGTAATTATGATTACATATATAAAAAGTCATAGGCTTCCTATGAGTTGAGTCAGCCTGAGCTTGATATTGATTTGATGAAAGGTGTACCACGTTTCGCGTGGTTTATATGTACCTATATTCCTAATCTTAAAAAAATCTCTATAGTCTACTAATTAACGTCATTTCATACCAACAGGTAACAGCAACGAACAACGCGTTCACTTCCAAATCATCGGAGGTGATGAACATAACGTTCGACGAGGTGGGTGATGTCGATGATCTAGTGAATGCCAGTCTGACTCGGATCAACGCATCATCGGTTGCGTTGCAATGGCACAGCATACGAGGAGTTGAGGGGTACAAAGTGCAAGTTAGACTGCCACCGTTGTACGGCAAGGTGGATCCAGTCATCACTAAGGAGAATAATGCTACTTGTGAGTTTGGTTTGTTTTGATGAATTTCAGTGTTTTGGTTATAGACTTAAATATATAGACGGGCTCTTCCGAACAAAATCCGTGTCACATTTTTTAAGTATTTTTCGTACTCTGTGACAGCGCTTCGTTCGGTCAAGTTTGGTTCAAAATGGCGGATATCAAATATTTTGCACTAAATAATTTTTAAAAATGTAAGTAAAAATATAGTTATTTGCCAATTATAATTAAAATAAACTCAAAATAAAGTTCAAACGTAAATAATGAAGACGCACAATAAACAATATGCGTTATTATGACTGCGTTCCACTTGACATTCACAACGATCACGCTCACGACCGCGGTTTTTCCTGTTCCACTAGCTTGTGAGTGTTATAATCATACACCCAAGTGGAACGCGCATAGGGAGAGTTTTAGCCAGAGTATTTACACGTTTTAGCCGTTGATACAAAATGTACTCTGTGATGTTGAAAATAAGTCTGAAACTTAGATTAGAGGTTATGTTATAATTTGTAAGCTATAATTAAACAATAAAATTATTTACATAATTATATCAACCTGTGACCGCACGTCGAGCATCTGCTGGAGAAACTACTACTTCCACTAAAATATATCTTGTCGAATCATATAAATTTATTTTTTCCTTTGCCATCCTTAACTTTTATAAAATTGCGCCAAATTTCTATCACCATCTATTTCTACCCAGTGTTGCCAGGTTGTTAAAAACTGGCGAGAGATTTACCGTAACTTCGTCGTATCTGGCAACACTGCATTTCGACCACTTCGACCCACCCCTTCAGGTGGGTCGTTTTGAGCTTGGCGTGAGCGAAATTAATGACGTCATCAATGACGTTTTCTCCGCGACCATGATGACCGTGTTCGCTAAGTGGAACGCCAAATGGGTCATTTTGATCGTTGTGAACGTCAAGTGGAACGCGCCCTGTTTTCTTGAACGGTCGGGGTTTTTCAAAAATGACATCTACTTGTCTCGCTTGTTCGCAGCCAACTAAAATGCGTTGGCACCATTTGGTGTCAACGTAGGTGTCCAAACTTTTAGTACTGAACAGCCTGTCTAGTATAGTATAACATATAGTTATAGGTTTTGTTGTGTTTTGTTAAGCTTTTCTAAGTATTGGGTATAATAATGATCAATAAAATCATGCATGATTATAATTGTCCTTATCTGCAGACGATAATAAGTTTTTGTTTTGGTATTGAAAAAGTACTGACTGCTGCCCCCAAAATATCTTTTAAACTTATAAACTAAGACAAAAGTTGCAGATTAAACTTATTATGACCTACACGGAGCTAGATGCGGCACCGTTACTTCTAAGCGTCTTTGTCATTTATATATTTCGTAGTCTTATTTTGTGATAACAAAAGCAAACTAGTCTGTGTTGCCTTACCTTGGTTGGCATAACTTCTATTAAAAACCATCAATATGAATTGGTGACCGTAAATGTACACTTATTAAAATATTTGTTCCAGTGACTGACTTACCACCTGGCGTGAATCTATTCATCGACGTAATGGCCTACAAGAACTCTATATTCGGTGCACCATTTACCATTCCTTGGTTCACTGATGGCACTCCGGATGAGGTCCTCAATCTGACAGCGATACTGTTGAAGGACAAGCGGACTTCAGTCGAGTTGTCATGGTCACCACCGACTAGCGAGCGATATAAGAACAAGGAGTTGAAGTATGAAGTTCATTACACAAACGTTTTCAAGTTTGAGTTGAGTCACAATGAGATGACTAACGGTGAGTGGGTTACCTTTATTTACCTCAGATTTTTTAATGTAAATCTGAATAGTAATATTTTGCTTAAAAAGTGTCTTTAAAGTGATTTTCGGGCATGTCTGAAGGGGTTAAAATGGTATTATTCAGTACTTTTTGACTGCAGAGCGGGCGTCTAATTTAGATAAAACACTTTATGTAACTTCAACATTTTAAAATAGAAGTGCTTTGCAGATACGACGATTATTACTAAGAATACCAGCATGGTTATTGAGGGACTAAAGGCGTGTGAAACGTACGTTTTCACTGTGGGGCTACTTCACGGACCGTTGTCTCCGTTTAAAGAGATCATCACCCGGGAGAATCCAAAGTGAGTATAATGATATTGTTGGTCTATGGCCACACCCTTAAAAAGTAGGTAATCATTTACAAAACCAAAGAATATTTGATTATTCTTTTGCTAATACATAAACCCTTGTAATAAAATTTATTACCTGTAATTTTGCAAAAATCCTGCAAAATATCCAATGTTTGTTTCACTGATTAATAAACATGAAAAAATTTAAAAATCTTAAAATCACACTGAAATTCATGAAGTGATAATATTTATTGGTCTGCAACACCATTACTGCACTCAGTGCCATTGCGCGATTCCTTACCATGGAATGTTCCGATTAATTCATTATGATTAAAAGATTTTTTATACAATTTATATATATTAACTTTACAATTTATATATAGTAACTTACTTACAGGGCGGCAGTAAGAGAATTTAACGTAAATATCGACGAAGAAAAGTCTCAACTGCAAATATTTTGGAAGGCCAACTGTGATGTTATTCGAGAACCTGTTGCTTATAGGGTGAGTTTGAGACATTTAGGAATTTGGAAGCCGTTACGGCTATTACGCGATAATATTTTTTCTAATAAGTTAAAATTTAAATAAAAATAATTATCGATATTTATATGTTATATGGTTTTTAGTTATATAGTTGTCCCGAATCAACTTACTATAAATTAGCTTAACTTTACTCTTTTAGATGTCCATACCGACGCTTGAAAGGCAAAAATTACCAAGCGACATGTTGACAACTTTACACTAGAGCATTTTAAAGTTTTTAATTTTAGAAAAAAAAAAATCGTAAAAATCGCTTTATTAATCATTTAAACTGAATGTAAAATTCATTGGAATTAAGTAGCTATGACTAATAGGCGATTTTTTTTTCTAAAATTAAAAACTAAAATGCTCTAGTGTAAAGTTGTCAACATGTCGCTTGGTAATTTTTTCCTTTCAAGCGTCGATACTCGATACATACAAAACAATGGGCTCCTTACGTTTTGCAGTTGGACATAACAGAAGAGGTGTTCGGCAAGACGAGCCGGTACGAGCTGACCGCTAGTAAGAACGCGTCGCTCGCGCACGTCATCGAGAACATACCGCTCGGCGGACGGTTCAACGTTTGCGTCTATGTGAGTACATACAATATTTTTAATTAAGGAAATATTGAACTATGTATCATGAAATGACACCACATGACACAGTGTATGTTTCATATTGAACGCGTTTTACTAGATGTTCACAACGATCAAAATGACCCATTTGCCGTTCCACTTAGCGACCACGGTCGTCATGGTCGCGGCGAAAACGTCATTGATGACGTCATTAATTTCGCGCAGGCCAAGCTCAAAACGACCCACCTGAAGGGGTGGGTCGAAGTGGTCGAAATGCAGTGTTGCCAGATACGACGAAGTTACGGTAGATCTCTCGCCAGTTTTTAGACCTGACAACACTGGGTAGAAATGGATGGTGATAGAAATTTGGCGCAATTTTATAAAAGTTAAGGATGGCGACGGAAAAAAAACCTTTATATGATTCGACAAGAGATATTTTAGTGGAAGTAGTAGTTTCTCCAGCAGATGCTCGCCGTGCGGTCACAGGTTGATATAATTATGTAAATAGTTTTAATGTTTAATTATAGCTTCCAAATTAAAATATAACCTCTAATCTAAGTTTCAGACTTAATTTCAACATCACAGAGTTCATTTTGTATCAACGGCTAAAACGTGTAAGGGGCCATCCATAAATTACGTCACACTAATTTCATGACTTTTTGACCCCTCCCCCCCTTGTCACACCTGGTCACATTTGTGAGACCTCCCCCCCTAGTGTGACGTCACATATTATGAAATTTTACAGCTAGAAATTATTAAATTCAAACAGCAGTTCCGAAGTAAGTTTTATTTCCATTAATTGTTTTTAATATTTACCCATACATACCAATTATTCGATTTTGAAATGTGACGTCACAAAATTTAGGACCCCCTCCCACCCCTTGTCACACAATGTCACACTTCATCGCCCCCCCCCCTCCCCCCTAACGTGTGACGTAATTTATGGATGGCCCCTAAGTACTCTGTGGCTAAAACGCTCCCTATGCCCGTTCCACTTGGGGTGTATGATTATAACGCTCACAAGCTAGTGGAACAGGAAAAACCGCGGTCGTGAGCGTGATCGTTGTGAACGTCAAGTGGAATGCAGTCATTGTGTCATTTCATTGTTAAAAATGCTTCGTTTGAGTTTTATCATAGTATCGACCATTGATATCACTTTATTACGGCAAAATTAAGTGCATATAAAATCTTAATTATGCGGTGTAAACGTCGTATTCTGTGTTTATTTAGCTCGTATATAGTACGACCTATCTAACCTAACCTAACCTAACTAAAAATAACAAAATAATAAAAAAATACCAATCTCAATTTTTTGACTCGAAAAGGTCAAAAGTCGCTGCGGTTCAGTGTCCGCAATGATAAAAGTTGAATTGAATTGATTATAAAGTTGAATTGAAATCCACGCGTAAATTACGCATTTATTGTTACACATTTGCTACATTCAAGCGGCATGTGAAAGCACAGCTTGTACGTAAAGGTCACTACAGCATAGACGATTACATAAATGACAAAAACGTTTGGAACTAGCTATACCGCTTCCAGTCCTGCGCAGGTTAGAAGATTATTTTGTAATATCTCTGTTTTAATTTGAAACATGTACAGAGTATTTTCTTTCGGCATTTCTTCTCTATGACAAAGCACCCTTCCGAAATGGTGCTAGATTAAAAAAAAGAACAGCTGTCATGGCTGTCACGGCTGGCAGATGTGAAACATCGAAATGCGTCGCCACGATCCCAAAGTCTAAAATCAGGTTTACCCCTCGCGTAAAGATGTTTCACATTAAAAATAAGTCCATAAGTGTATCAGTGACACGTATGAATAAATGATATTGACTTTGACTTTGCACATTGTTCGTCAGGCGAGCGTGGAGGGCGCCGTCCGTAAGTGTATGAGCGTGGTGGGGCGCGCGGTGGCGGCGCCCGACGCGCTGGTCGCGTGGCGCGCGCCCGGCGGACACCTCATGCTGAGCTGGCACCACCCGGACATCGAGGCTAATCCTCACAGGTATGTAAATGATAAATATAAATAAATTTTATTGACCATTAGCGTTCTGGCCCCGGATTTGCCAGCGTTTTCCGGGGTAATATGTACCTTGTACGTTATTTTTCAAATCGTAATCTACCTCTGTACTAAATTTTATGAAAATAAGTTCTGTAGTTGACACTAATTTAGATATTATATGCAAATAGCTGACCCGGCGAACTTCGTATCGCCTAACAAACTATTTTTTTTTCCTAAAATAAAAGTAGCCTAAGTTACTCCTTGTTACATCAGCTATCTGCCAATGAAAGTCCCGTCAAAATCGGTCCAGCCATTTCAGAGATTACCCGGAACAAACAGACAGACAGACAGACGAAAATTGTGAAAAATGTTATTTTGGTATAGGTACCGTGTATACATCCAAATGCACTTAGTAAAAAGCGGTTATTTTAATATTACAAACAGACACTCCAATTTTATTTATTTGTATAGATAACCGTTGCCATAAAGTAATCATTATTTTCCAACTCCAGATTCACGTACCAAATAATACTATCGAACAAGGAGATCCCCGAGGACTTGCTGTACGCCACAGCCGACATGCACTTGGAGCACGCGCACCTCCCGCCGCTGCTGATGACGGTCCCCAGCGGCATGGCGGGCCCGCTGTACGTGGGCGTGCGCGCCGTGAGCGAGGACGGCTACTACAGCGACCTGAGCGAGGTGCACGCCATGGACACCGACGGTGAGTGTGGACAACTATAGTAGAACTTCCGTTCAGTCTTTTGTGATGGCAATAAATAAATAAATAAATAACGCTTCATACTAGGGATTGCAATCCGAAAAACCGGATCCGGTAATCCGGCCAGATCCGGCGTTTTTTACGCATACCGGATCCGGTCACGCCAATTTTAGGCAAAATAGTCACCTTGTTGCTAGTGTAAATGATTTGAATGCCTGGTATAGATGTTGTAATTAATCTAGTATTGCATGTAATGTACAAGTTCACACTCATAGCCCCACACTATGATTCCCTGTGTCGTGGGTGCCATGGACACACAACACTCATACCCAGGCCGAGAACAGAAATTCAAAATCATCATTCAAATATCCGCCTCGCTGGGAACTGAACCCAGGACCAGGACCCTTAGTGCGGCAATCCGGCTTGGTAACCATTGCGCTACACGGGTCGTCCCGTGCCCGATTTTAGTTTCTAAATCGCCTGCTAGACGGCGCTACTATCGACATTAGTTTAGATAGCTGAGTGTACCACATAAGTCAACATCGGACTCCTCATTGGAAGCGTTGTGGTGGGACGGTGGGTCGTCCCAGGTCGCGTCTTATTTTGTAATCAGTTTACAAGACGGCCCTACCAACATTACTTGAACAAAACTCATTCCAGAGCTGAGCGTGCCAAGCGAGGTGACATCCGAGTCGTCCCCATCGGAAGCGTTGTGGTGGGGCGGCGGCGCGGCGCTGTTCGCGGCGGTGGCGGTGGGCGCGCTGCTGCTGCACGGCGCGGTGCGGCGCCGGCTGCAGCGCCCGCTGCTGCCGCACACGCCGCGGTACGACAGCCGCCGGGGACAGGCTACCATCGATCATGGTATGTGTTACTTGATTAGGGTCTCATTTGACGTCTTTGTTTTCACAACCATAAAATAGAGATAACAGAGGTACAGTGCGAACAAGTTATCTGTGAAATGGTGAAAATTGGAACTAATGCCGCGCCATCCATAAGTTCTTTGTGCTTATTCATTGACATTTACTACGTCTTGAATTGCGTCCAATGATTGGTCCAATGTGTCCGACAGCGCCCTCTGTCAATTCACAGATAAGTTGGTGGCACTGTAACTCTTATTTTTAACAGACTTAAACATTGCCCATTGCTACACCAAACATATTATCAACCTTAACTATGAGGTAATAACAAAGGGAAAATTAAAATCTATTTAATGTTATTTAAATATAAATTTTATTAAAAGTATAAAAATACTACTATTAATTACATTATTTTATGGTTACTATCCACAGAAAACAATCATGATAGTCTCATTAATTACAAATATAACTAATTAATTTAACATGTAATTTATATAAAGGGCTAACGACAAGTTACCCTTAGATGAAAATTTTAATGTAGTCTTACTACTTTATAACAGAAAATTATTGTGAGAATTCGTCTTATTACTATTTTATTATTAGCGATTGTCTTAAACTTTTAACTTTAATCGTAATTGCAGATGACGATGATGTGCCGCCAATCCAAGGGTTCTCCGATGACGAGCCCTTGGTGATCGCGTGAGCTCCCGTGTGACATGTGACACGTGACCCGTAACACGTAACGCCTACCTTGCAGCATGCGACGCCCAGTGTGACATGTGACACGTCACACGAACCAGTAACATGTGATTTAACCGTGATCTTGTCATAACCTAGTATTTTTGTATTTATTTTGTTTATATCGCCCGAAGAGGTTTTATCTTTATTAAGTTTTTTGTATTCGCGTATTTAATTTGTATATTGTGGTTGTCGATGCTAGTACTTTTTGAAAGTTTAAAAAAAAATAGGTAAATTGATAAAAATAACTAAACATATATTATTTAGGTGTTTCTACGAATTTCAGTATCGTTTTGCGTTTAAGTTGTTTAGTAACAAATGCTCAGAGTATTATTATGTTAAAGATGTGGCGTACTGTTTGTTTGACGAATGCATTTCATTTGGGAAAGTTATTAACTATTATTTTTTGAATTGCAGGATTTAAATTTAAATTTAAATCTGATATTATAGTCGCTTTCGGGTAGCGGCCATTTCGGTTTTTTAATTTGTGTTAACAGAAATGAAGTAAATAAATGCATTTTTCTTTAAGTTTTCTGTCTTCGTGTTTTCGCATCGTTTGTCTAACAAACCGTACTTTTAAGTTTTTAGTGTAAGTAACTAAAATAGACGGCACATTTCACTTTTACAAAAATATACTACGGGCGCCGTATAGTGCCGTTAGTTTTTTTATTTTAAAAATTGGATATCGCAATATGGTTTGGAAAAAAGAAAAATAGTTGTTTAAAAATATGAGTTACTGAAATATATTTTTTTTTCTTAGAAGTGAAATGTTAGCTCAACGGGCTGTAATAGTAAGACTTGTTAAAAATACATTTAATTTTTATTGTCAATTCATACTTTGTGTAGAATAGATATAATTATGGCGTATCATAATTAATCTGATTCTTGATATGGACACCAAAGATTGTTTCATATAAACTTTAGTACAATTTTTGTAACATTGTGTACCGAGTTGAACTGTTATTGTATTTGTAATTTCATGTAGAAGATCTCGACATTCCCAATATCCATGTTATCGTGAGTAGATTAGTTATTTAGTTCCTATAGCCAAATACGTAGTTTCGCAAACTTTGGACCCAAAATATATTATATGGATTAAAAGAAATTATAAAACTGATTTTTAAATTTGATCGAGGTAAATTGTTTCATGAGTCTTGTAATAAATATGATTATAATATTCAAATAAAATGATGTACGAAAATCTAATTCGCCTTTTGTTTAACCAAACTTACCCTTTCTTTATAATATTTTTATTAATAACATTTTTATTTGTAGAAGAATCTTTGTAGAAAATTCACTAAAGTGCATTCTACTTAGCAAATTCATAAGGATTTCCTCAATTTTTTATTAATGAATGAGAATTTACGAATCCACCACTGAGAGAACCCTCGTATTTATAAACTTATATTGCATTGAATGCACTTCTATTGAATTCGTAAAGATATCATGTTTCTAATGACCCACTCTCGTAGTGGCAGTAGGATGACGACGTCATTCCGCCACACCGCGACGCCCACAGCCGACCAACGCTCCTTGTTCCGGCACAGAAGTGGCCCTCCTACGCCAGTCTGAAAAGGAACAAAGGTCAACTGAATAGACATACATAAATAACAGTTGCAATACAACTAAATTATCGATGTTTTCGCGGCTAATCTCAAACGGCATAGCAGATTTCGATGAAGAGATTTTCGAGATTCTGATGTATAGTAGCTCGGGTAATATTTAATTAAGATACTACGCTACACACTCATAGCCTCTCACTAAGATTCCCTGTGTCGTGGGGCCATAGGCAACACACGACAAGAACACACACAGACCGAAAATAGAAATTAAATTTCCGCCTCGCTGGAAATCAAACTCAGGATCCTTGGCACGGCGATCCGCATGGTATCCATTACGCCACATGTATCAATAATGTGTCCGATTTTGCGAGAATACGTCCACTTTCCTGGATGTAAAGTATCTTATTTACCTAATCACCCAAATTATAAGTAGCAAATATTTTTGCTAGTTACCATGCAAATTATTATTTTCATTTTAGTTCTACGAATCACCTTCCGCGAGATATTTCGACTGCACAGTTGAAGTAGTAATTTCCTCAATCTAAGTATGAGGTGTAGTTTACCTACATGGTTGGTAGGTAGTTAGTAGGTACCTACGGCATGTAGAGCAAATGCAAAATTGGACAAATGTTCCAAAAAATGTCCTAATGAGATAGATCTCTAGATTTATGGAACAACCAGTAACAGTTTTTAAAGTGAAACTTTTATTCCATCGCCCCAAAAATTTTCGTCCATCTATCGCATGTCTCATTACAGCCGGCCCTGGAGTAAGAATAATAATGGAGATTCAATGATTTAAATAAATATTGCTCTTAGTTTACTAGTCTTAGTCTACTATTGATTTCCCATTTTTCAATAATTAAGTTAAGATTAAAAACGCAATTTTAATACTCTAAATCGAATAATTTTCTAAAAAGTTGCACTTGCGTTGTGGTTACATAAAACCACACTTTTTTCCCTAACAAAGACCAACGCACGATTTTGCACGGCGAAAAAAGAACAAAAAATAGCATTGTTCGAAATATGTTGTACTTTCCCACAATGCTGTCAGTAGTTGAAGTTTTCTTGAAGTTCGTCGTCGTTTGCCCGTTCCGTGCGAACTTTTTAACTTTTAAAAGAACTTTCCACTTACAACTGTTCCTCTTGACTGTACAGTCGCACAGAGCACGTCGCTTACTTCCAGTTTTGAGAGCCGCTTATTGCAGTCCTGTGCGGAGAGAATAGAGGCCCGTTGCCATCGTAACTCGGAGTGCATCTCTGTAAAATATTTATTTTAATTTTTTATATTCTAAATAAACTGAAATGTTTCACTACAAATTCACCTGATGGTAAGCGGAAATGATGTCATGATGGTAAAGCGCACTAACTTAGTAAAAGCCTTTAAGCTTCACTTGAGCACCTACATTGCACAATAAAAAAAAATAAAAAAAATATTGAAACTTTCAATATACTTGAATTGAAATCTTGAACAAGAGTGGTTCATTAGGTGGGTAGGTACTCGGGTAATTAGGAACCTACTTGGTTATCTTTATTTTTTTACTAATAATTCTAACTCAATCACTTCAATGATTTGAACAACACAAAGAACACGCACACCCAGACCGAGAACAGAAGTTCAAAAAAACTCATCATTCAAATTTCCACCTCGTTGGGAATCGAACTCGGGACCCGCGTTGGTCCGCATAGTAACCATTGCGCCATATGGGTCGTCAGGTTTGGAAGTTCTAATGTTCAGGCATCAAGCGCCTGTCATAAATATCATACTAAATTCGCGTGCGGCGAGTGATGCGGCTATCGTTCTTAAAGTGTAAATGTGTAAACGAAATGTCACAACTCATTGTTCATTCTACTTCCGACTGTCGCATTGTAAAGATCATTCAAAATATCACACTATAGTAATTGTCTTAGCCACATTCTGGATTTTATTGCTCACCTATGTAACCAAATACATCTAATAATAAAATATTCTGACCCCGTAATACCTACCTGCCCTTTAACGGGTATAAGTGCCATTCTACAATGTTTTAATTTATATTGAGCATTCGCTACAAAACAAAATATTGTGAGGACACTTAAAAATTGTTCATACTTTTTTAAATTTTAAAATATCAAGTTTCATAGTCGCGTACAATGGTGTGACCCAAAAACCCAACGTAGGTACCTATAACTGGCAAACGTTACACACGTGATGGACACTGTTGTCACAGTATATGTATACTGTGCTGTTGTCATCAACCGCCCGGGCATTGTACTTATTGATCGTGATTTTCAATGGCCATTGTCGGATAATTCGAATGTCCAGTGCAGCGGAATATGTTGCATCATTTATTATGCACACGTTACGCAATTGCGTAACTGCCGTAAAATAGGTAGATAAGTAATAAACTGTGTTAAAATAAATTTAAATGCAGCAATTAGATATTGATTTAAAAAATACATAATATTAAAGTGTATAACAATATAGGTATAACCTAACCTAGCTGTAATAATACCATTAAGTTACCCAATTCTGTGATATCTATGGAGACTGCTAGTCACCTGCAGGCAGTAGGTAAGCATAGTATGAGCAAATTTTATCATACCTTAATATTAGTTTATTTGCATAAGTTTTCCATAATATTATTATGATAGGTACCTTGATCGTATCCGCCCCATCCGACGAACATGCAATGATTGTCCTTTGCCTCTGTATGCGGATTTCCGAGGCAAGCTGGTTGAACCTTTGCGTCGAATATTAATGGACGCAGCCAGTGCTAAAATGTTTAGTCGAAAATGTAAAAATGTTCGAAATGTAAAAAATATCATCTTACAGAATAAATAGTATAAAAAATCTACCTACTTTTTAGGGTTCCGTAGCCGAATGGCAAAAAACGGAACCCTTATAGATTCGTCATGTCTGTCTGTCTGTCTGTCTGTCCGTCCGTATGTCACAGCCACTTTTTTCCGAAACTATAAGAGCTATACTGTTGAAACTTGGTACGTAGATGTATTCTGTGAACCGCATTAAGATTTTCATACAAAAATAGAAAAAAGCAATAAATTTTGGGGGTTCCCCATACTTAGAACTGAAACTCAAAAATTTTTTTTTCATCAAACCCATACGTGTGGGGTATCTATGGATAGGTCTTCAAAAATGATACTGAGGTTTCTAATATCATTTTTTTCTAAACTGAATAGTTTGCGCGAGAGACACTTCCAAAGTGGTAAAATGTGTGTCCCCCCCCCTGTAACTTCTAAAATAAGGGAATGATAAATCTAAAAAAATTATATGATGTACATTACCAAGCAAACTTACAACGAAAATTGGTTTGAATGAGATCTAGTAAGTGGTTTTTTTTAATACGTCATAAATCGTAAACCGCAAAAAACATTGATCAAAGTTACAACGAACTACAAGAACTTTTATATTATGTTACTTGCTGCTACGGAACCCTTCATGGGCGAGTCCGACTCGCACTTGGCCGCTTTTTTACGAATGTAACGCACAGGTAAAAATGACATAATAATAATAATTCTTATTGTGGTATACATATAACAGTTATGTTTCTAAACGAACTTTTTTTATAAGAGCGTGCACGGTGCAAGCAAAGTGTAGCGACATTGCCCAAGACGTGATTCAATCACTATCGAAGTTTTCCTCAAACCCGTTAAACGTTCCGAACAGATCAGTCTGATAGCATAGCAAGCAAGCAACAACCCATAATTGTCCCACTGCTGGGCTCGGGGTCTCCTCTCACAATGTGAGGGGTACAGGCCATAGTCTACCACGCTGGCCAAGTGCGGATTGGTAGACTTTACACATATTGAGAACTTTATGGAGAACTCTCCGGTGTGAAGGTTTCCTCACGATGTTTTCCTTCACCGAAACAAGTGATAATTAACTTCTTATACGCACATAATATTTGAAAATCAGAGGTGCGTGCCAGGATTTGAACTCGGGCCCCTCCGTTCAAGAGACCAACGTTCTAACCGCTAGGTTATCACTGCTTGTCTGATAGCATACTCTACTTTATTGTATGTCATGCTGTAGTCAGTTGAGCGTGATTTATACTACTGATGAAAATATTATAATAAAATAATTTTTTGTTTAAAATAGTGACTAAGAAGGAAAATCGGAAGATTCAGCAAACCAGTATCTAATGGTGAATCGGGATGTGTCATTACATTAAAATGTCTCGCACAGTTCGTGATACCTGACTACCCCTAGTCCTATTGTTATCGATAACGTTACTTACTAATAGCGCTAAATTATACTCCAGATTGCCAGGAGTGTAATCTGGATCTAGTGTAATTGTAGCCATCCGACGCTGAGATTGAGGTAAATCCTCCAAATTTCGCACTCCTGCAATAATGCTGACAGTTCCAGGTGATTGTCTGAAATAGTAACATCTCTTACGCCTCAACTCAGTGTTACTAACGGTTACTTAAATCGCTCCTTAGTACAGAATCGCCATAGAAATTCTGTAATAAGGAGCGATTTAAGTAACCGTTAGTGACTCTGAGTAGGGGCGTTCGCTTCTTCACCTTCAATTTCGATCAAAATTAGGGAGTAATAGGTAACAGAAAATGTGTTTAGGTAAAGTGGGAAAAATTGTATGAATAAATTAGGAATTCGAGAGCCTTAACCCATTTTTAGGGTTCCGAAGTATTATAAAATCAGAACCCTTATAGTTTCGTCATGTCCATCCGTCCGTCTGTCCGCCTGTCTGTCCATCTGTCCGTCTGTCCGTCTGTCCGATGCAAAGCGCCGAGATCCTTAGTGCTAGAAAGCTCTAATTTGACATGGGTATTCATATAAATTAAAACTCAAAAATCGTAGAATAAAATATTGAAATATATTTTTTTCAGGGTACCTCCCTAGAGGTAACGTGAGGATGAATTTTGTTCGTTGCGTACCCCATATGTTTAAAAGGTCTATCAAAAATATTATGGGTCTCCTAAGACCATTTTTGAATTTAGGGGTTCGTTGCGAAATATTTGGCTTTAAAGTGCTAATTTTGATTAGAGTCAAGTGTAGGGGATACGACCCCCCACTTGAAATTGGACAAGTGAAAAAATTCTCAGAAATAGGTTATATGATGAATTTACAAGGACAAGCATTAGTAATTATATGAGTAATAGTCGATAAACTTACTACTTCGGAACCCTACATTACGCGTGGCCTGACACGCACTTGCCAGGTTTTTAAGAATAAATTTAAGGCAACTGTTGAACAACGCAGATTATTATAATAGCAGTTCCTCCTGGTGGTTTTAGGATGTGGACTGGGAGAGTGGCTGAGATTAGCACATGTTTATTGTAAGATTAGGGCTCTGCCTGCGGTTATGCTCGCGTTTCCCAGGATAATAAGTACCTTTTCCTATTCCAGACTATGGTCTACATGTTCAGATATCGTCATAAACTATCACATTTATCATATATATGTTATATTATTAGGATCTTACATTTTACCCATTACACAAAGACACGCGATAATTATAATAATAATAATAACGCTTCACACTCATAGCCGCACACTAGGATTCCCTGTGTCGCGTGTGCCATGGAAAACACACTAGACAAGGACATTTACACCCAGACCGAGAACAGAAATTCAAACTCATCATTAAAATTTCCGCCTCGCTGGGAATCGAATCCAGGACCCTCGGTGTGGCGATCCGGCATGGTAACCATTGCGCCACATGGGTCGTCATTGTCATTGAGAGTTTAAAAGCGATTTAACGAGTGAACTAGATAAGCTAATTCTATACGTAGGTATTCCCCATGAATACTAACCCGTTAACGCAGTCAGCTATGCTGACAGCGACGCGGGAATGCACTATTGTTGCGTAACATAGTATGTTGCGTTCACTTTTCGTTAGTACGATGAGCGCAACCCACGGATGACTGTCAAACTCAACTATTCCACTTTGAAGACCTGGAAAAAAATTGACAATACGTTTATATAAATTCTACTTTTTTAGGATTTTTATGTTTATATAGTAATTTATTTATAGATATTTGCTGTTACTTTTATTTGCGGTAAAACGTTTATTTTAACTACCCACGATTCGTATTTTATAATACGCATCATATTAAGTAGCCTCCTACCCGTTGCAATAAAATGTTTGGTGTCCACGATGGTATATTATGTTTAAAATAACGTATTTAAGAAACATTTTTATTTAAATTTATCGATATGAACATTGACTCTGTGAGCGATCGTTAACTTCGAAGACTAATAAATACTAATAATATTTGTAATATTCTATGTATGCTGGTGTTAATTAAAGTGAAAAAAATATTACCGTTTTCACAATCGCTGTGATCTCTCTGCATTTTTCCACATTCATTAAACAGTGTCTGTTTCAAAGTACTCTCAAATACATTTTTCTCGTAGTTATTATCAAAATAGCTTAACTTCTGCGGCTCTTCCTGCAATCCATTGTCAACATATTCTTTTTTATTTTCAGTGGTTTTTCTAATAAACCGATTTTTATTTCGCACTAAGTTCAAAAGCTTAAATCCTTGTAGAACTTGAAAATCTGGATTAGAATGAAAGGTAATTGTAGGGTTCTGTAAGCTATGCTCAGGAAATCTGGTCGATGCTGCAGTAATTCTTGAAGGCTTTGGTCGTGAGGGCTTTGACGGCATCGTTGTTATGCGATGATCTGTAAAAAATATTCAAGCTACTGGTACGTACCACTACCTACTGTTTCACATTTTGATGATGAGAGTTAATGAGCAGAATAATAGCTATAATATGATGACGATCAATTATTATTCATTGATCAACACAGTCCAATAGAAACATTACTCGCAAGTGCACCTCACTATTTTTTTGCTACAAAAAAAGCATATTAACTGATTCTCAAACTTTACACTTAAAACACGTTTAATATTGAACGGCTGATTTTATTTGAAGGTCGGTCGTCGGTACCTAGGCAGGAAATTCTTATTCTTTGCGATAGTGCTAACAATATTCTTGATTTGTCGAGATTACAATGTTATGTACGAACTCTAATATCTGAATCGAAAAATTGTAAACTTGGGAAGAGAGAGGGAATCAAAAAGATAAGCCAAAAGACATAATATCTTTGCCTCTTTAATGTACTAGCAGAATACAGCACTTAAAAAAGATGTGCTGGAACTACTCCAAGTGGGCGAATAGAGCTTATATTCGAAAATTTTGGAGAAATGTAACTAGTCACATAATTTTAAGTTACCTCGCCTGGGATCAATATTTGAATATCCAAATGATGATTCAAGCTCTTCATCTTCATCGCTGTCTGAAGCATCATAATAATAACCTTTATTTTTATTGGCTGTCCAATCAACATGTGTCTGCTTATTATCTGAATAAAGTCCAACTAGGCCTGGTTTAGGTAACTCCACTGTGTAATCATCGCCGTAGCTTTGACCTCCATACTCAGATTCTAAGTCAGGATCTTGATAACTAGGTATATTTGGATTTCTTATATTAGGATTTTTAATGTTCCAATATGGATCTGTAGGATATTCATCAGAGTTTGCGATTTTCTGATTAACTCTTTTTCGAGTTGATGGAGTAGTTACTCTTGATTGTCGATTCTCCAGTGTATATTTGCGGCTCATTAAAACATTCCTCTGCTTTAATGCAGGATTATCGCCATTTGCATTAGATCTCTTATGACGCTTAAAACCCCAATATTTATCAGGAAATATAATTTTTGTCATCGAAGTAGTTGTAATAGGAAGAATGCAGCAAACTATTTGTGTGTCACGTATAGTCATTTTTATATTTGGCCTACAAAGTAATTGAAAGATTTGACTATTAGTACGTATCTAAGTAATTGATACATATATTTAGGAAGTTAAGCTCATTATGTAAAAGAAGGCTAAGCAGTAGGTAAAATGATTGGTCCTTTATTAATTTAGGCCTAGGAAATAATAATTTTTAAATGCACGAATTCTATCTAAGTATTTAATTATGTAAAAGTAAATAAAAACAAATTAAGGTTTACTAGATGATATCTACTTCGATAGGCCCCCGGTGGGACTTGAACCCACAATCTTCAGTTCGAGCTACCGAGCCTTCTCTAGTTTAGGATTATTAATATATTGAAAATATAATACAACTTACGACATCCAAGGCTCATATAAAGTTCCCTCATTACGGATACATTCAGATTTTTGGATAAATGTACAAATATTTTCTGGAAGTAAATGATTCTTATCATCGGATACTAAGACATTCTGTGGCTGAATTTTAGTTGTAGAACTCACTTTATTATAGGATTCAATTTTATTTTCTGTTGTTATGGGCCTTTTGTTTTTAATATTTTCATTGTCAGCCCCGATAAAATTGTCATCACTAGGAAAAACAAATCGAAATTCATCTTCAGTGTTCTGTGATGAAATATTATTTTTAACATCAATCTGTTTGAGTGGTCTTTCCAAAACTTTATTGTTTACATTTAACTTATCAAATTCAAACGGTTTGGATAATTCTGTTTCATCCCTAAAATGTATTGCACTCAACTTGTCCTTGTCAATCATTAAAGATTTTCCTTCACTATCTCTGAAGACAACTTTGGCAGTTTCGTCAGTATCCAATTCATTGACATCATCGAATTGGAGAGGTGGGGCCGTCCCTTGTCTTAACTTCGTAATATCATTCTTCAACCACCAAAATTCACCATCAATTTGACATGACACTGCACTAATCACCACTAAAAAAACAGATATGGTTAACATATTTAATTCGGATGCGACCGTTTGCAATGAAAACTGCACTACCAGTGATTCTATTTATGAAAGAGACGAGTTTATAGTTGAAAAGCACAGGAAGTCGATTCAGGCTCATCAAATTATCGAGTGATTTTAATTTTATTTGACTGAAATGTGGTTGCAATTCACGACAATTATGATGATTCGCGATTGGAACGCGTAGTTCTCGCGCACGCCATGTGACGGACAATTTGCGGTCAATCACTGACCTCTTTTCGTTTGTATTGAGTTTAACAGTCATACGTGTAGTGATAGCCAGTTTATGTTGATATTAATTAGTGCATTTGTTTATTAGGAGTTACAACCCATTTTATACGCTTTATATTAGCTTCACCTGTATGTTTGTTTGTTTGTTTGTAACTTCTCTTTGAACTTGAACTTTTTTCAATCTTCGTGGACTTATTGAAGACCGATGACAATTCAATATTTAAAGAAAAAAAAAGAAAGAAAGAAAGAAACAAAACCTAATTACACGCTTTATATTAGCTTTAAAAGGTCAGATTTCTTTTAAACTTTGCAAACTTATCGAGGATCGATGACAATTTAATATTTAAAGAAAAAAAGAAAGAAACAAAGAAAAAAACTAAATTTTATTTCAAAAAATTAAACTGAAAAATGAAAAAAATAAATAATAGTTGAAAAAACTAAAAAACACGCTTCTAAAGAAAATCCAACTAAAAAAAAATAGAAAATAAATTTGAAATAAAAATCGTGTAATTGTAATAAAAGCGTGGGGGGCATGATGTCAATGAGTAGAAGAGATAATATCTTTAAAAGCACCCCACGCTTTTTTTACAATTACCTACACGATTTTTAATTCAAATTTTCAATTTTTTTTAGTTGGATTTTCTATAAAAGCGTGTTTTTTTTTTAGTTTTTTTTTAAACTATTATTTATTATCTAATAATCTAAATTTTACTAACAAAAAATAACCGACTTCAAAGTCTCAAAAACTACTTTTCAGATCTCGTTCAAATTTATGTGGGACCACATGACAAGCACCTGCTTTCGATTAAAAAAAGAATCATCGAAATCGGTTGGCGTGATATTGAGTTATTCGTCAATTTGTCGCTCACATCTTAACACAAATTTACGACTTATGTGGTTTTCTCATGGATGCCATTGTCAGATCTCAATAAAATTTATGTGGGACCACATGACAGCCACCAGCTTTCGATCAAAAAAACAATCATCAAAATCGGTTCGTCCAGTCCAAAGTTCTGAGGTAACAAACATAAAAAAAATACAGTCGAATTGAGAACCTCCTCATTTTTTGAAGTCGGTTAATAACAGTAATATTAAAGGTAAGAGCGACACAGGAATGAAAACCCTTCTTGATTTTAAATAATAATTTTGCAACGACCTATTTTGTTGAAGTTGTTTTGTGAAACGTAATGATGTAATTTAACGATAAGTTTTAACGATATATTTATTTGTAACTTTGGGTATGTAGGCCTTCATCTACAGGGCTATGGCACCACGTCCTTTTAGAGGGCTCGACTTTTATTCTTCCTACGTATTGTAAGAAAGTAAGACAGAAGTTTTCTACCATTGACAAGTTCGGTTTTAGATATTTAATTATGTGAAAAAATATTATGGTCATAATATTGTGTATTAATCATACAAAAATAGTCCTACAAATGAAATAGTCCTTGACGACCTTGACCTGAATAGCTAGATACGCTGAATGGCTAACAATTTCCTCTTACAATATTAAGAAGAATGTGACTAAATATGACGTTATAACGATTAGTCACAGATATAATCATGGGTTTTATTGCTTACTTAGGTAATACTAAATAAGATGTTAGTACCTACATATTTATTTTCCACATCAACAAGAAATTATTAGTACTGATTAATTAATTATTATGTACCTAATAAGGTTTACTTCGCTTATCCAATTTTTTTGCAGATACTTAATTTATTAGAAACTCATTGAAATTATTGAACAATGTTTCTAATAATATTAGAAACTAGGGCCATGGCGGCACATGAAGAGAGGGCGGCAAGCCACTCGATTTTTAAATAAAAAAATATGTATTAAAATTAATTATTTTATATTTTTTCAAGCAAATTGTGTTATGAAAAAAAAGAAAAGTACATTGTTAAATAATAAAAAGCAAAGTTCATTGGGGGGGGGGGGGGGGGGCATTGGGGTCCACGCTACGCCACTAAGTAAAGTACCGTGTATATTCTTATTTATACAAATTAGCCTGTACTATAGCGGTATTTAACATGTGGTAGGTAAGTACGATAGATGTAACCACTGGATTACACGAAGCCTTAAACATACGGATTTGTATAGAATAAACGTTTGAACTGCGTAACCTGTCTCACCACGTAGTATTTCAAATTCCAATAACTAACTGATTTTTATTTGGAATGGACAATGTTTCATGAGAAAGTTACATATAACGAGAAAGTTCACGAGAAAGTTACTAAAGAATGAAATAAACGCTAACACACTCACGCCCCCGCAGTAGGTTTTTACCTGTGTCGCGGAGGGCATGGAGGACACATATTTTTTTTTTTTAATTAACACATCACATAACACCCATGAGTCCCATGACCCGAGTAAAAATATATGGGCTGGGAATCGAACCAGGGACCCCTCGTTTCTCAGGCAGGGTCATTACCATAGGCTACAGGATCGTCGAAGAAGAGATGAGCACGTGTATTGGACATCTAAGCGACCCTGATTTATCAAATTATGATTCGATACTAAAAAAAGAATACATACATAAAGTCTGTTTTATAGAAGCCAAATATCCTTTTATTACACATAATAAAATTTATAGAAGCTTTATTTTATATCATTATAAGCTATGTATTTTTATTCAGGAAACTTTAATAATTTGTACAAGAGAAAATGTAACAGAGCCTGTGAGATCGAAAAACAGTCGGAATACAGATAATTGGAAAATTCCATTTGAAAGCAATTTAAAAACGGAATAACGAATAGCGGTCCAGCGATTTACTCTGAGGTAAATTTAATTCTGTTACAGAAAACAATGTCGCAAAGCACCGACTTGAAAGAGTGTTTGGATACGCTATCCGATGGAATAAGCTTTGTGGCGTAACATTGCAATGATGTCTAAAAATATAAAGAAATTCTGATATTCTTTGAATTTTGCCATTTATTTTTGTCATAATATTAACTTAGTTTTATTTATTAGGTACCTAAATTATCTTAACAATATCCTACTTCCTACTCCTACTAATAAAATAAATGTGAAAGTTGTGAGGATGTATGGGGTTTGGTTACTCTTTCATGCAAAAACTACTGAACAGACTTTCATGAAAAGCACACAAGTAGACAATTGTATGGAATAAGATATAGAGTATACTCGGGCAAACCCGCGGGCAGAGAGCTAGTAACATTATAAACTCTGGTTTTTGTTCAGCGTCTACCTACATCTATACATCTATACAAAAAATAAAATTGGAGTGTCTGTTTGTAATATTAAAATAACCGCATTTTACCAAGTGCATTTGGATGTATACACGGTACATAATATCAAAACAACATTTTTTACAATTTTTGTCTGTCTGTCTCTCTGTCTGTCTGTCTGTCTGTTCCGGCTAATCTCTGAAATTTCTGGACCAATTTTGACGGGACTTTCACTGGCAGATAGCTGATGTAACAAGGAGTAACTTAGGCTACTTTTATTTTAGAAAAAAATAGTTTGTTAGGCGATACGAAGTTCGCCGGGTCAGCTAGTAGAAAATAAATACTTTTCTTGTAATTAACAAGGCTTACACCATGTCGTTAGAGCATTATCCAGTTGTCCGCAGTCCAGTGTCTAGTATAATGGCAGTGTTTGAAAGATACACGGCCTGAAGGTCCGTGATGTGGGTTTGAAACCGATGTGGGTTTCAAACTACTATAATTAGGAATTACATATAATCAGGAATAAGTCTTAATAAAGCACGGAAGCCGTCAAGATATTCTGCCACTGGCGATCACAGATTGCGCCTGATATTGCTTAACTTGTGGCCTAGTGCTTATCGCTAGCTTAACGTCACTTTACAATTTTTTTTACTTACGAATGTCACAAACTTGGGTAAGCGCTTCGAGGAAGAAATAAGCACACGTCACAGCTTACAGAGGCGTGCGAATCACAAAACCGCAGTCCTGCACCCTCACCGCAATGGACGGGAACTTTTAAAAATGGTTTTTGTTTCAAAGCTTTGTAAAGATAACATTACTTTGAAATTTATGACGTCATTAGTGCGAAAACAAAATGAACAATGCATTGAGCTGCGCGTGGCTTCCCGATGTTTGGACTTTCATTAATTAAGTGGAGAATATGCAATTATGTTCCCTATAAATATGTATTGTTAAATATACGAATTTTTCGTAATATTATAATGAAAATGAGAAACAGCTACAAATTTTGTTTCAGGTAAATTATATAGTTGTTTCGTTTTGAGTGTAGATACCTAGAAATAATTTAATGAAATAGTTAAATGTAACTATATATATTTTGTGTCTTTAAAAGGTTAAGTGGAAGAAACTTTCTAATACCTAGTCCTCAATTCAACGGAGTTCAACAGTTTGTGATAAAGTTTTATTAGGCGAGCGAAGCCAGCCCCACACTATCCCACAACTTATACGTTTTTGGGGTACACTTTACGAAAAACTATTCCACTTTAAGTTTGGGCTTTAACATATTAAAATCATGTCTAAAGAAGATACAACAGTTTGTATTTACTATCTACTGAATCAATCTGTTAATAAATTATAACTAGGTATTACTAGGTAAACTAGTATAAATTAAAAAATGAAAAAAAAAACGCCTGCTATCAAAAAACCTATCATGATATACCTTTTTAACCGACTTCAAAAAAAGGAGGAGGTTCTCAATTCGACTGTATTTTTTTTATGTTTGTTACCTCAGATCTTTGGACTGGGCGAACTGATTTTGATGATTGTTTTTTTTAATCGAAAGCTGGTGGCTGTCATGTGGTCCCACATAAATTTTATTGAGATCTGACAATGGCATCCATGAGAAAACCACATAAGTCGTAAATTTGTGTTAAGATGTGCGCGACAAATTGACGAATAACTCAATATCACGCCAACCGATTTCGATGATTCTTTTTTTAATCGAAAGCAGGTGCTTGTCTTGTGGTCCCACATAAATTTGAACAAAATCTGACAAGTAGTTTTTGAGTAACTTTGAAGTCGGTTATTTTTTGTTAGTAAAATTTAGATTATTAAAATCCTTATATTGAGCTATATGAGAGATACACATATTGGATTATTCGATTTATTTCAATTTTTGATACTTCAAACAACCAACTCTCACAGCCAACATATTTGTTTTTTTTTTATTTCATTTTTCTAAGAATATTTGAATTATTAAGGCGGGATTATCTCAAAAAATGGTATTTTTGAAGGTGTTTTGTTCATAAATGGTACATAATAAAATTCTAAAAAAAATATATGTTATTTTACAGTCTTTGTTCTTTGATTTCGCCCCACTTGATACACGATTGGCTTTATTTCACCCGATCGAAATAAATCCCAAAGTTGGGTCTAATTTGGCATAAAAATGTCGTTTTATTCGCTTTTTAATCGCTTCCAGATAATAAAAAATATACCACAGTATAGGTCCTATAGATACCGAAATTATTGGCGAATCATAACATGAAATTTTGAAAAACAACTCTGTCAATTCATAGTTTTTCCATTTTCTATAGTTACGAAACGCCCGACGCTATGAATCAGTCTAGGGATGTTCGATCCAGGTGCCTTGTATCGATACTCTGGATCGATACGGATCGTATGGAGGTGTATCGATCCAGGTATCGATCCAAGTGATTTGATACGATACTCTGGATCGATCCAGTATCGAATGATTTTTTTTTTGATAGAAATAGCCGGCAAATGAGCTGACGATCCACCTAATAGTAAGTGGTTATCGTCGCTCATGGATATCAACAACAAGAAAGACAGAAGAAAAAAAAGTAATATTTTAAATAGGAATGTTTGATACGGGTATTTTATATACCGATACTCCGAATCGTCATGAATATCCCAGTATAATTAATAGTCCAAATATCGATTCATATAATTTTTAAATATACCTGTAATACACACATGTATAAACTATCGACAAGCTTAATTCAGTGGGTTTCTAAATAAAGATAGATCATTAAGGAAATATTAAGATCAATCGTTTTAGATTAAATTTTATATTACATTTAATTTTATTCAAAATATTGTATAAATAAATATTGAAAAAGTTACTTAAGGTTTTTTAAAACAATGTGGTAGGAACATCATGTATATAATAATATCTCACTTTATAACACTATATTTGATTTAGAACTGTTGTGTATTTAAACTCATTATAAATCAAATAAATTAATATATCATGCAAAGATTATAAATTACATTTGCCAATTCTTAAATTTTAATGAACGCTGGAATAGTAAATTTGATAAGCGCTCAGGATCAAATCAATAACTTTCACTTAAAATGCTATTGGCTAACGAGAAAATCCATTCGGAGAGCACTGAAGTTCCTACCACTGATAAATACCGTAGAGCTATGTCGCAGAGTTTCCCCAAAAAACTTTTCTAGCTGACCAGTACTTTAATTAATGGATCAGACTTTCTATCCACCAAAGATTCAGACAAATATTGCTTAAAAATGTGTGGAAGCCTTCTTGTTCGTGTAATATGATGCGCCAACCACTGATCTGAAGAAATCTACCTCAGTTCCATAATAATTCTGATCCGATCCGATCCGATCCGATCCACCCTGCATGTGTATCGATCCACCAGTGGATCGAATGCCATTGTATCGATACAAATATCGAGCGGATCGTATGCCATTGTATCGATCCACACAAGTATCGATCCGGATCGAACATCCCTAAATCAGTCTCGCGCCAGCCGCCTCCGAGGTAAGGTTTATGTTAAATGCCGCCGCGCGACGCTCGAATTTCCGACTCGTAATTTTATTGTTGGCGCGCGCGCATTTCGAATTTATATGACGTATTAGGTACACAGTCCAAAGTATCCACACTGTTGTAATTTGAAATAATAAAAATTGTTCGTGTTTATACTTTAGTTACTGTTTATAGTATTTAGGTATTGGTATAAGTCAAGTGCTAATTACACAATTATTCTTGCCGTTTGCCGTATTGGGGCCGCTTAGAATACTAACCCCAAGCCGTATGGGTGTCGTAAAAGGCGACTAAATCCGGCCCGCTGGTGGTAGGGCCCCTTGAGGGATTATGTTGGTAATATTGATTTTAATTGTTAATTAATACCATTATTACTATTTCTCCATGGGGTTCGCCCGCCAGCCAGTTTTCTTTTTTGAAGTTATACTTCTTTAGGCTCGTTATAAAATAATTGGAAAATTGTTTTGAAAAAATGATTATTATTATATATTTTTTTTTAATATTGTTAGAATATTGTTTTTGAATGTTGTTTTTTTTAATATTGTTTTTTTATGTGTATATGTACATGTATATTTGTATATAAGTTAAACAGGGGAAGGGGTGAGGGAGGGGAGCGGAGGGTAGGGGGAGCGGAGGGCGAGGGGGAGGGGAGGGGTATGGGAATGGCAACGCATCAGTGATGCCTTTGGTGTTGCTGATGTCCACGGACGACGATAGCCACTTACCATCAGATGGATCGTCAGCTCGTTTTCCGGCTATTCCCAATTAAAAAATATATATATAGTAAGAATAATAAATAATAAAAAATTGCATACTCATACCCCCCAGAAAAAAATAAGACATTCAGTACAAATAAGACATCACTATAATTACCATAACCCGAGTACAAATATTTATCTGTGATATAAAAATATCTGCCCCGGCCGGGAATCGAACCCGGGACTCCTTGCTTCGCAGGCAGGTCCGCTACCAACTAGGCTACAAGGTCGACAAGTTGGTATTTAGTTATTTACGTAATATTTACTTCACACAACATTTAGTAGTAAATAAAAAAATGTCCCTTCAATGAGATTGACTTTACCGATGAGTGCTTTTTGAATTCATAAAATATAGATGGTAGGTACACAAAAAATTCTCAAAAGTCTGACCTCGGGACTAGACTAAGTTATGGTTTAATTTTGCAATAAAAATCTATAAACAACAAGTAAGGGTGTTCTGAAAACTCTGTCATTTTACATTTTTACTATAATACAGGTGGGTACTCACGATATATGTATATTTTATACGCCAATATTTCAACCTAGTTGCAGAAATCGTGGTCACGGCTAGACTAAAATATGTATCGTGAGTACCCGCATTATAGTAAAAATGTGTTCAGTCCACGATGAGGTCATCTGTTATTTTATTTCTTCTGATATACCTACGCGTAATCTTCTAATATCTAATATATGTATAAAATTCTCGTGTCACGGTGTTAGAAGTTGAACTCCTCCGAAACGGCTCGACCGATTTTCGTGAATCTTTGCGTGCATATCGGCTAGGGTTGAGAATCGGACAACATTTATTTTTCATCCCCCTACCCCTAAAAAATTTTTGGCAGAACAACGTTTGCCCGGTCAGCTAGTATTACTATAATAAAACTCTAAAGGCAAATTTTCTGTACATTGAATATTTCAAAAAAAATTCAATTATGGGGCACTTCAGTAACGTGTTAGAGCACAAAAATATTTTTTTTAGAAATTATTGTCTGTCTGTCTGTCTGTTTGCTTGTCTGTCCAGGCATCAAATGAAAACCCGTGAACGGATTTCGATGAAAATTGGTAAAGTTGTTACTAATACTCCGGGTCATATTTTAGGCTACTTTTTATCCCGCAAAATTAAAAGGTTTCCCCGGGAAACGGGATGAAATTTTGTATGGAATATTTTTAAAACATCAACCGATTTACTTAAAATTTGCAACAAATGTTCCTTGATTAAATTGATGGAAAATATATTTTTCAGTTTTTCAAAATTTTGCAAATAAAAGGAAAAAAATAAAAAGTAATGTGAATATTACTTATTTTTTAAAACCCGCTCCTGGAGGAATCCTTTGTGATTTTATCGTGGATTTCAGTATATAAATTAGTGAAGTACTTCAACATAAATTCACCGTTTTTTAAATTTTCTTCTGCAAGAGTTACAAATAAGGTAAAACATAATTTCCGTATGCGAAGCTGCGGGCAACAGCTAGTATACAAATAAGTTACTAATTGGAATTCTAGATGCAATAAAATAAGAGTGTTGATAATTTTAGCTCATTTTTGTTTTAGGTAATTTTTTTTCGTAACTTTAGGTATTTTAAATTGTAATTGTTTTATTTTAATTGTAATTTAAATTGTTCTGATATAAAAAGTATTCAGTGATAAAATGTCGTAAGTGATATACTTTCTGAGATATTTGAATTCAAATCTGTAGAAAAGTAAAGCTAAAACTTCGTTTTGGCGGACATTGATAAAACGTGTGTCAATTGATAGACTAAGTGATTACAGTCAAAAAGTATTCAGTGATAAAATGTCGTAAGTGATATACTTTCTGAGATATTTGAATTCAAATCCGTAGAAAAATGAAGCTAAAAACTTCGTTTTGGCGGACATTGATAAAACGTGTGTCAATTGATAGACTAAGTGATTACAATCAAAAAGTATTCAGTGATAAAATGTCGTAAGTGATATACTTTCTGAGATATTTGAATTCAAATCCGTAGAAAAGTAAAGCTAAAAACTTCGTTTTGGCGGACATTGATAAAACGTGTGTCAATTGATAGACTAAGTGATTACAGTCAAAAAGTATTCAGTGATAAAATGTCGTAAGTGATATACTTTCTGAGATATTTGAATTCAAATCCGTAGAAAAGTAAAGCTAAAAACTTCGTTTTGGCGGACATTGATAAAACGTGTGTCAATTGATAGACTAAGTGATTACAGTCAAAAAGTATTCAGTGATAAAATGTCGTAAGTGATATACTTTCTGAGATATTTGAATTCAAATCCGTAGAAAAATGAAGCTAAAAACTTCGTTTTGGCGGACATTGATAAAACGTGTGTCAATTGATAGACTAAGTGATTACAGTCAAAAAGTATTCAGTGATAAAATGTCGTAAGTGATATACTTTCTGAGATATTTGAATTCAAATCCGTAGAAAAGTAAAGCTAAAAACTTCGTTTTGGCGGACATTGATAAAACGTGTGTCAATTGATAGACTAAGTGATTACAGTCAAAAAGTATTCAGTGATAAAATGTCGTAAGTGATATACTTTCTGAGATATTTGAATTCAAATCCGTAGAAAAATGAAGCTAAAAACTTCGTTTTGGCGGACATTGATAAAACGTGTGTCAATTGATAGACTAAGTGATTATGGCAATATTACCCAATCTTATTGGACCCAACCTTAACCCCCCCCCCCTCCAAAAATTTTCCAAAAACTCTTATATCTCCTAAACGGTTCGTCTTAGACGATTTCTGACTAAATTTCCATCCCCCCCGTAGGACCCATACATGCAATATTACCCAATCTTATTAGACCCAACCTTGACCCCCCCCTCCAAAAATTTTCCAAAAACTCCTTATATCTCCTAAACGGTTCGTCTTAGACGATTTCTGACTAAATTTCCATCCCCCCCGTAGGACCCATACATGCAATATTACCCAATCTTATTGGACCTAACTTTAACCCCTCCTCAAAAATGTCACCTCCGCATTTATAAAAATATTTTTTTCCTAAAACTCCTTATATCTCCTAAACGGTACTTCCTAGCCGATTTCTGACTGAATTTCCATTCCCCCCGTAGGACCCATACTTGCAATATTACCCAATCTTATTGGACCCAACCTTAACCCCCCCCCCCTCCAAAAAATTTCCAAAAACTCTTATATCTCCTAAACGGTACTTCCTAGCCGATTTCTGACTGAATTTCCATTCCCCCCATAGGACCCATACTTGCAATATTACCCAATCTTATTGGACCCAACCTTAACCCCCCCCCCTCCAAAAATTTTCCAAAAACTCTTATATCTCCTAAACGGTTCGTCTTAGACGATTTCTGACTAAATTTCCATCCCCCCCGTAGGACCCATACTTGCAATATTACTCAATCTTATTGGACCCAACTTTAACCCCCCCTCAAAAAAATTTCACCTCCGCATTTTTAAAAATAAATTTTTCCTAGAACTCCTTATATCTCCTAAACGGTACGTCCTAGCCGATTTCTGACTGAATTTCCATCCCCCCCGTAGGACCCATACTTGCAATATTACCCAATCTTATTGGACCCAACCTTAACCCCCCCCTCCAAAAATTTTCCAAAAACTCCTTATATCTCCTAAACGGTTCGTCTTAGACGATTTCTGACTAAATTTCCATCCCCCCCGTAGAACCCATACTTGCAATATTACCCAATCTTATTAGACCCAACCTTGACCCCCCCCCTCCAAAAATTTTCCAAAAACTCCTTATATCTCCTAAACGGTTCGTCTTAGACGATTTCTGACTAAATTTCCATCCCCCCCATAGGATCCATACTTACAATATTACCCAATCCTATTGGACCCAACCTTAACCCCCCCCTCCAAAATTTTTCCGAAAACTCTTTATATCTCCTAAACGGTTCGTCTTAGACGATTTCTGACTAAATTTCCATCCCCCCCGTAGGACCCATACTTGCAATATTACCCAATCTCATTAGACCCAACCTTGACCCTCCCTCCAAAAATTTTCCAAAAACTCCTTATATCTCCTAAACGGTTCGTCTTAGACGATTTCTGACTAAATTTCCATCCCCCCCATAGGATCCATACTTACAATATTACCCAATCCTATTGGACCTAACCTTAACCCCCCCCTCCCAAAATTTTCCAAAAACTCCTTATATCTCCTAAACGGTTCGTCTTAGACGATTTCTGACTAAATTTCCATCCCCCCCGTAGGATCCATACTTAATAATAAAAATATTATCAATTTGTCAACCCGCTAAATATAGTTTTTAAAAAACTTCACGATAGTAATTTTGATTTTTTTTTTTTTTATGGAAATAGCCGGCAAACGAGCTGACGATCCACCTGATGTTAAGTGGCTATCGTCGCCCATGGACATCAGCAACACCAAAGGCATCACTGATGCGTTGCCGGCCAAGAAAGAGAGAAGAAAAAGAAAGAAAGAACTGGCTCTCAAGCCCCCAGCCGGAACACGACGAGTCGTTTGGCGGCTGACTCATGCTCGAGAGTGGTAGCTATCCAGGCGAACCCCATGAAGAAATAATAATAGTAATAATGGTATTAATTTATGTATATTTGTCTGGAAAAAAATTACTATTGTGGTCAAAAATGACAACTGTAGCTCAATTTTTTTTTTACCAAATATACGTGAAACCAGCTCCATCTAGTAAGAAACAAAGGAAACATTGCATCTGTAAACCGCGGATACACATCGTTACTATACCAGCAATAGATCGCAAATTTCGCCATCTCGTTCAACAAGCATTTGGTCTAGTGGTCAACAGTACATACATTGACTCGAGGGGCCGAGGTTCGCTACTCAAGACTTGCAGATTTTGAAATTAATATTTTTGATTTCTTAGAATTAGCTATTACAACAATTTCATAAAAAAATGGAATCCACAAACATAACGTACAGAAAAAAAATAACAAAAGAAAGATCTTACGACTCAGTATCTGATGCAGAAAATAATTGCTCATTGTTATCAACGCACTCGAGTACAGCCCACAAAAGTCTACCGGACCTATCAACAATATACACAACCGATGAAATAGAATATTTAAAAGGAAAGATACAAGAACTTGAGTTGAAGTTAAAAAGTGCAGATAGCGAAATTGACAATCTAATTAGCCTAAATACGGACCTTACTAATAAAATTACGAAACAAGAGCACAAAATAAGGGAACTCATTAATATTTGTACCTCACCGACAAGAACGACCAAAATACAACCTGCAAAAAAGAAAAAGCTTAAGGCCTTACGACTGGATTTTTCCATAGATAGTGGTCAAAACGAAAGCCCACGAGGACTAGAAGATTCTAAGGACAATCACAAAATAAACTTACCCACAACAAAAGAAGTATGTACACAAACTTATGACTGTCAAAAAATAGACCATACACTTTTACCTTTACCTACACCACAGAAAGAAAACTATAACTCCAAGGAGCCTGGTAAAATATGGATATTCGGCACTCAACAAGTTTCGGGCTTGGCAGTGTCATTAAAAGTATCAAGACGGAACACACCCTATCAACACTACGCTGTATCAGGATTCACAAAACCATTCGCATCTTCTGATGAAGTGACTAAAAACATTTACCATTGTCAATTTCAACCAGAGGATAAAATTGTTATATGTATCGGGGAAAATGATTGTAATCCAGTAAAAGTACTTTCCGAGCTTAGTGCTATTCTTAAATTATTACACACTAACATGGTCATAATCTTAAGTGTAGACAAAAACAGTCACCTTAATGAGAACTTACTTAATAAAAACCTACAACTTACATGTAATACCTATCCTAATGCTCATTTCATACATTATAACAAATCATTTGAAACTGATATTAACCTAATGTGTTACAAAATAAATATGAAAATTGACTATTATGACTATAAAAATAATTATCTATGTGCTCCCTTCACTAATCGTATGATAGTTGCAAAAAAATATAAACTAAACTTCGAAAATTTAAATAACTTGTCCAAAGATAATACATCAAATAAAATAAAATACTGTAAAAATATAAAAGAAAAAAAAACAATTCTAGATTATTTTCCAAAACTAAATAAAAATCAAAAAACCAGTCCAACTCGACGTATACGTCAAAAAACAATTTTAGACTACTTCTCTAGAAAAAACACTAGTGATCATTCAGATGCGGAAAATCTAAATCAACTCCAGTTTTTTCGAGGATAATTACCTACGAATATTTCACCAAAATATCGCAGGCTTCTTAAGTAAGCGAGATGTGCTCCAGATAAGCATCAACGAATTAAGGGATAACAATATAGAGTTGGATGTTATTTGTCTTAGCGAAACATTCATCAAATTAAATAGCATAGCCCTTATGCAATTAAAACGATACAAATTAGCGGACTACTTCTCTAGACAAGATCAAAAGCGCGGTGGTGTTTGCATATTTTGTAAGGAGGAAATCGAATATAGTGAATTTGCCTTGGTCAAGGAATTTTCTCATCCAAAATGTTTCGAAATATGTGGTATTAAACTACCGTATTTTAAATGTGCAATCGTATGCTTGTATAGAATACCAGACAATACAACAACAAACACGCGTACATTTCTCATAAGGCTAGGACACCTGCTTCTAAAATTAAAATCTAAAACAAAAAACTGGAAAATCTTTATAGTTGGTGACTTGAATATAAATATACTCAAAGATACTCATACCTCTAGGGAATTTAAGAGAATGTTACAGAATAACGGCTACCACTTACATATTACTGAGCCTACAAGACTTAACTCCTGCATAGACTTAATCTTTAGTAATGTCGCGGAGGCTAAAGGTGAATTACATAAATTGTATATATCGGACCATAATACGGCACAATCAGTGTTAGTACCCATAAAGAAACAAAAAAAAAAACTTACGCACTACTTCATAAAAAAGCGAGACTTCAGCCCTGAGTACATCAAAAAATTTAACAAAAGCATCCAAAGTCTGTCATGGTCAGATGTTTATAATGACAACGACACGTTGAGTGCATTTAATCTATTTCATGAGACATTACTCTTATTCTTCAATTTATGTTTCCCATTTAAAAAAATTAAATTAAATGATACTAACTACAACTTACAATGGTTAAGTAAAGGTATCAAAAAATCCTGTGTTACAAAACGGTACTTGCGATTTAAATATTATAAAAAACGGAACAGTTCTAATAAAATCAAGTATCAATCATACTCAAAAATACTCAAACAATGTATCTATACTGCACAGAGATCACGTAATATAAAATTTATTACAAGAGCCAAAAATGTTGGCAAAGGAACTTGGCAAATAATAAAAAATGATATTTCAAACAGCTTGCAGGATACAAGAAGCATTAATGAGATAGTCTTTAATAACAAAAGTATAACAAACTTGAAAGAAATATCAAACATATTTAATGATAATTTTATAAATATACCGCAGCGTATGCAATCTTCTTGTGAATACACGGATCAAATTAAAATCGATTTCACAGCCCCTACCATGTACTTGTTTCCAACTGATCCGCGCGAAGTTTATAAGATAATCATGTCACTGCGAAACACACCATCTACGGGCTACGATGAATTTCCTACACATTTACTAAAAGAAGGAGCAATGGCCTTGGCACCAGTGCTAGCTTATCTGGTAAATCTATCATTTTCTCAAGGAATATTCCCAGACTCTCTGAAGGTTTCTGTTGTTAAACCGATTTTTAAAAAAGGTAATAAGAAAGACATTAAGAACTATAGGCCTATTGCGTTGATACCAATTTTATCTAAAGTATTTGAGAGAACCATACATATCAGAATTACAAAATTTTTCTTCAAACATAACACTTTAAATGAAAATCAACATGGCTTCCAGAAAGGTAAGTGTACAACACTAGCAACGTTCAATTTAATGAATAAAGTTCTCCAGTATGTTGACAAATCACTACCTGTAGTAGGAATTTTTTTTGATATGAGCAAAGCGTTTGACTGCGTTAATCATTCGATCTTACTAAAAAAATGTGAAGCCTATGGTTTAAGAGGACCAGTATTAAATTGGCTCAAATCTTACCTAAGCAAAAGGAGCCAATATGTCGAAATCAAACATGTAGACAACAATTTGTTTGAAAGAAGTTTTAAATCAGATATCAAAGTTAATAACACTGGAGTGCCCCAAGGTAGCATACTTGGCCCGCTTTTATTCTTAATTTATATTAATGACTTACCAAAAATAACAAACCACTACTGTACACTGTATGCTGACGATATATCTGTAATAATTCCCCATGACAACAAAAATTCTAAAGAATTCCAACAAGACATAAATGACACAGTTAATCAGATCATAAATTGGCTCACAAAAAATAATTTAAGCGTCAACCTAAGCAAAACCAAATATCTACAATTTTATAATAAGCACCTGAGTAATACACAATTAAAAATTATGCATAATGACCATATTTTGACTGAAGAACATTCAGTAGTATTTTTAGGAATAGCACTAGACAACAATTGTACATGGAAAGCACATATACAAATGGTTTGCAATAAGGTAAATAAGTTTGCTTATGCATTGTGGAGACTGACCAGAATAACTAATGAAAAAACGGCACTAATTGCATACCACGGCTATGTGGCCTCTATACTAAAATATGGTGTTGTACTATGGGGAAACTCTGTAGACGTAAAACGAGCATTCATCGCGCAAAAACAATGTATCCGTGCTATGTGTAATGTAACAAGTACAACAAGTTGTAAACCACTCTTTAAACGGCTAAAACTATTGTCATTTCCATGTATTTATATAAGCGAAATATGTAATTTTGTACATTCCCACCCGCATTTATTTAAAACGAATGAGGAACATTATGGTAACTATAGGGGAAGATTTCCTCACAAACTAGTGCTTCCCTCAGCAAAATCTGTCAAATTTGGTAAAAACGCGTATTCTATGGCTACTAAAATTTATAATAAACTACCAGTAGAGCTAAAACAAAAATCAGTGGCCACTTTTAAAAAGTCACTCAATATGTGGCTTATAGATAAATGTTATTATACTGTTACTGAATACCTCAGTGACAACATAAAAATGATATAATATTACTATTTGGACGAAATTGCATAATCTAATAACTTAATTACATGTTGACATTAAAATTATAAATATTATTTAACAATTGACATAGAATTTAATTGATATGGAATAGATGAATTATGACTGCAAAAATTGAATAAATTACATTGTTATTGTTATTGAACTTGAGGTATTTATATTATATAATTGAAAACTGACATTGATTCTAATTGATATAGAATAGGTACTGTTTAAATTATTTAATAACTTGACATTTATCACGCCTATTATATAAGATACTAAAAAAATTTATTTACATTATTATTGGAAATAATTAAAGCTATGTTAGTTATATAAAAATTGTAATACTTTAAATATTTGCATGCTTGGACAAGCTAAATGTGTGAAAACTATATAATATTAACATAACACCATTGTACCACCACATTTATTGCAAATAAACGAATATGAATATGAATATGAATATGAATAAATACGGAAATTACATTGAAGTATAATGTTATAGAACAGACATCTCAAACAAAACGTGTCCCGCCCGGGAGGTTCTATTTTCAAAATTGAGCCCCTGTTCTCCTTTCAAAATCGAACGAATCCATTGGACATTGAAGCCGCTCGGCGCCAATTCATTGGGACATACATTGTGTTCGCGGTGTCTGTTCTATACGCTAGTAGTAATACTTCAATGGGAAATTATGATTTTTTTTCGAGAAATCAATGGGTAAGTTTTTCGGCTCTAGTGAACAATTTGATATTTGTGGGTTACTACATGTTTGCTTTTAAGCATCGATATTGTACCTACAATATAAGTAGCCTAATAGGATTCAATATTAGGTGGTCTTTAAACAACATGTAATAACATCTATAAATTAATATATATTATATTATACAAATAAATTTATTATTATTATCGAAATAAAGTACTGAAACATTTTTCTATTCTTTATTACGTATACGTCAGATCAATAAATAGGTATAGGTAATAATATTTAACAATAAATATTGTATTGTCAAGATTCAAGCAAGATTTAAAATTGAACTACTGCTTGAAGTATAATACCGTGATGCGAAGATTTCTGGCGGTCATTGCCCTAAGTCTACAGCGCGCGAATTGCGACTCGAGGGGACGGGAGTTTGCGGGGCGCAGGGTAGCGGCTAAAATGCCTACAGCGGACGAATACTACCGCCTTAAGACGAATCTAACGATATCTTAATTATATAAATCAGTTCATCGGTTTGGAAGATATGAGGTAATAATAAAGAATATTACACGCATACATGCGTATGTACAAGGTACGCACGAAAAATGGGTAAAAAATAATTATTGGTATATAAATTTATACTCCATCATTTCACTATACAATAAATCTAACTCCATATTGACATTCTATCCTATACATATAGCCAGCAGCAAATACATTTTCGATAAACTTTGCGCGAACCACATTATTTGTAATGCCTTTCATTTCTTGGTCTATTAACTTTCTAGAAGATATTATTTCACAGTTAGTGGTAACATTTTCTAGTCTGTATTTTAAAGTTACACGACTTTATCGCTAGTTTCCCACATAAAGTCGAGGCGACGAAGCTGCCGCCCGTAAAATGACGTCATAAAAGAGATTACGATTTTAGATGTTTGTGGAAATTTTTATTTCCATTTTAGCTTGCGGAAACTTCATACGGCCGATATAAAATCAAAATCAAAATAGTTTATTGTGGACAGTAGGTATACAGATGTGGTACAGTGTTGATAGTTTTATAAATCATTACGTCGTGCCCATCAAGAGCGTACAATGTTAAAATAATTTAATAATACATTTTTACAATGAGAAAGTCGGACCAGCCTATTATAAATATTCCATCGTTTCAGTAAATATAAAATTTAATTAACTAAATGTTGTTAAAACCAAAAAATACAGATAAGTCAAAATTTTCGAATACCTTAAACTAAATGACAAGTTATTAAAATTATAATTATGTTTATGTAATATGTCAAATTATAATATCATTTAATCACAGTACAATTTATCGAAATGGACTATATTTTGTCATTAAAGAAATATGTTATAAAAAAAAATTATATTTCTTGTTGAGTGTGTGAAACGTGATACAATTTATGAGCTTCCCTAATATGTTTTTAGATTGGACTGCATTTCAGACACGAAGTTGATTAAAGACATCGCCAATTATCAAGACATCAGGACAAACAAGAACATTACTTATCTGTCTACCCTCGTAATTCTTGAAAAAATATCAAATTTTAAGAATTAGAATTATGATTAATTAAATCCCTGGGTTTCTTTCTAAGGTGATTTTTACATTATTCTAAACATAATATTATGTATCTCTTTGTAGTTTTAAAATAGCACAATCCATAAGAATTCCTCTGAATGAGTTGGTTTTCCTGCGTCCCTTTGCAGACATTAATTTGCACACATTTCAAATGCGCTCATTCGGAAGCGGACTCGCGTGTTGGCTGCTCTGATTTAATATCAAAGAGATGATTAGACGTAGATGAATTAACACAAATAGTGGATGCTGGAAAATCCAGTACCCGTTGTTGTTTTGCTTGATATATGTTTTTAGTTTAATCGCGGATTTTGATTAAATGGGATTTTGTGGGAATTTTTACTTATTATATTATTATTTAAATTTCTATTTCAATTTCACATGGGCAACCTGCTATATTTAGAGTAAACTGAACGTGACTATCATAACATAAAAGAAGTATAAGTAAAGCCAGTTCCTTTTGAGGGTTCCGTAGTCAAAAGGGAACCCATATGGTTTCGTCATATCCGTCCGTCCGTCTAGAAACCGTCTACGGTGGTAGAAAGTGGTAATTTGGCTTGGATATACATAATTACATACCCATATTTATTAAAACTACAAAGTGGAGGAAATAAAAAACCAGGTAACTCTTTAAAAAGGTCTTTTAAAAAATATTATCGGTCTGCACAGTTCATTTTTCACTTTTGGGGTTCGTTTGTGAAATGTGTGGCTCTTAAGTGCTAGTAATTTTGATTAGAATCTAGTACCCCGCCCCTGCCAGATAAATGGTAAGTGTTGAAGATTAGAAAAAATCACGGCAGCAGCACATTCGATATTTAAAAGGAAAAGTTTATCGGCTATGAATGAGTAATAACCGATGAACTACGGAACCCTATATTGGCCGTGTCCTGACATGCACTTGGCCGGCTTTTTAAACAGTTTTCTTAAAATATTATAAGATACGACCTACATAAAACAAAGAATACCCCATTTTTCTCCAGTGGCCGTATATTGGAACGGCGAAGACATACGTTTTTATTACGGCTCGTACGTTTGCAAAGGGCTCTAGTGGTCTTCTTTATTTCTTTGTATATTTTAAATAATGTTACACCCGCTCGTAATTTCAAGGCATATGTATGGGATTACTTTTCTATTGTGCCCCCATTCCTTATTTTCTAGGTTAGCCTATTTTATTTATTACGAGCTGGTTTTCGTTCGCTGAAATATTACCAAGACTTAAATAATAGTCATCGTTATCAAGAATGTCAGAAACACCAAATGCGTTTCCACCCAAAAATAAATTTGGGGACCGGTTACTACTGGCTCATCAACACTGCAACTGATAAACATAAACAAATATTACATACACTTATAATAAGACAATACTTAGTCTTATTATAAGTGTATGTAATTTAATGAACATTACTTTGATCCTTGATATTGCTTGCACTTTGGTAAATACCCTCAGGCACGTCATTTCACAGCTCAGATTTGTTTCTTCCAGATTGAGGAATTGAGATGAAACTGTTCTGAATAGGACCCTAATCATCTAGCGGTATGAAATATACTTTACAACCTATTCTCATATTATCTACCAAATTACATAAAAAATTTCATAAAATCGGTCGAGCCGTTTCGGAGGAGAGTGACCACAAACACAGTGATTCGAGATTTTTATACTTTAGAAGGTATTCTATCAATATTCAATTTGGGTTTTAGAAGTGCGAACTCGGAAACCAAACCTGAACCTAAATTAAACGTAGGAGCACAAGTTCCAAATAGTTTGCCCTTATTCTCTGCGTATAAAATTACAGCATAACAATATTAGCTTATAAAGTTGTCTGGCTCGCTTCAAGGATCAAGTGGATCCAATTATAGGATTACCTGCTTCAGCTGGCGAACGCTAATTTAAATACCAGGCGCTATCTGATTAGCTCGTTAGGAATATCAACATATTGGAGGCGAACCCTCTCTGCAAACTGTAATCGAAGAATTCCTTAGCTACCTATACGCTTTTAACGTACGGTAGACCAAGATGAAATACTTAAACGAGTTTCAACTGCAGGGTTTAGAGTGGATTGTGTTTGTGAAGGAAAATGTAAGGAAACCTGATTATCTGAAGGTTCTTTATAATGCGCTTTATGGTTTGCCTATTTTAACTTATAGACATAGGGATCAATTTTCTTTATAGCTGAAAAAAGGTGGTGAGCAGACGAGCTACTTGATGGTCACCGTCGTCAGTGGAACATCAATAACACCCAAGGCGTCATTGACCATTGTTGCCGGCCGAAAAAAAGCGATGGATCCGAAGTATCTGACTCTGCTTCACTGTGACTGAAGTACGTAAAAGAAAAGGAGCCTTGCAGTGGCATCTATGTGGTCATCATCTCTGGTGGTGATGACGATGAAAGCAGGTCTTCGTTTTTTTTGACCTGGCAACACGATAATAATAACGCTGATAATAATAATAAAATATTAATAATGTTGTTGCTGATGGTAGCAATCATAAATAATTATATTCGTCTCATTTATCGCCTGTTATATGAAAATACAAAAATTTTAAACATTAACGTCCATATTTCCTCGTACATTCCTGAAATTTTAAATATTATTACCACTTGAAACGAAACGGTGTCGCTTTACCGCTGGATATGCAAATATCTCCGCGGTACTCCACGTAAAAATGAACATTTGTAACTCTCGTACGAAAACTTAAACTACTTTACTATGTTAATGAAGTCACAAACGACTTTAGTTACTGTGATGTTAAAATTAAATGGTACACACTTGCTAATAATTAATATTAACGGAAATTTTGAACCATATCGCTTTCCGCTCTCACGTTTATATCTACATAACTCGTGGGAATTATAGGTATACTTTTTCTTTTTATATAAATAGCCCCCAAACTTAATTTAACGTCATTTTATCAATATCTCAACAATGTTTATTTATTTATTTATTTATTTGTAAATCTCGGACCTGAAAAATTGTTGTAAATCGACAGTTTTTTTTAATATACACAAACGTATCTTTGTCATAAATATTAGAGCCAATTAAAGATTTAATTTTACTTTTTTATGTCCCTTTTAAGGGTTCCGAAGTAAAATCGGAACCGTTTCGTTTAGTTTCGTTATGTCCGTCCGTCTGTCCAAAGCAAAGCGTCGAGACCCTTAGTGCTAAAAAGATGTAATTTGGCATGGCATATATGTACATATTTATTAAAACTCCAGAATCGTAAAATAAAATATTGAAAACATTATTTTCAGGCTACCTACCTCCCCTACCCTTAGTGTGTACCCTTTAGTGTGGGGTATCGTTGAAAACGTCTTCCAAAAATATTATGGGTCTTCTTAGATCATTTTTGGAATTAGATGTCCGTTTGCGAAATATTTGGCTTTAAAGTGCTAATTTTGGTTAGAGTCAAGTGTTCCTCTCCCCTGCCGATGCCGGCTATACGGTTGGAGTTGGACAAGTGAAAAAATTCTCACAAATAGATTATACGATGAATTTACAAGGAAAACTATCATGGCTATGTTAGCATAAGTAGTTAATGAATGTAATAGTCGATAAACTTACTACTTCGGAACCCTACATTGTGCGTGGCCTGACTCGCACTTGCCCGGTTTTCTTACGAGTAGTTTAACGTAATGTAGGTAATTTTTTTTCATTTTCATTTGTACCGTAAATACTTATCTTTTCCTCTACAAATTACAAAATTATAATATAAGAATAAAATTTATCGAACAGAATTATAAGTATAAGTGTAGGTCTTTCGAAACAAGCCCAGGTACTTTATAGGTCGTTGTGTTAACTTCTGCAAAACGTCCTGATTAGTAGGAACACTTTTGATGATCCCACAGAAAACAGAAAACGTCGTTTATGAATATAAGTAGACATTTTAACGTAGCTCTAAAAGTTTTTACTTTTAAAAACTACTGACCCAAAGTCACGCCTAGCCATTTAACATCATAATGTCTTATTGCCGGTGCTGTATATAAATGATGTCCTCGCGAGAGCTCGTAGAGTACCGACTATTCCCAACCCTTTTATAACCCGCAATGATAGTACGTCCGCCTTTGAGAGAATATATATTAAGCTAGGCCAGATTATGAATTATTCTTCCTTTTCTTTATTCAAAGTGAAAAATTGTTTTAGCTTTGAGAAAGTAGGAAAAAAGTGGATTTTTTTACGCGGCGCGTAATATAGTGGAAATTTGAACTCCTTGTATTCTGGAGTAGAAATTATAAGCATTGTCCATCGTGCTTCATGAAAAATAGACATAGCTTTTATTATCTATGATAAAACTGTCTCTTGGTATTTCAGTTATTGTTCTAAATAGCACGTCAACTTTATTGTCAAAAGACCATCCACATAATTCTTCCAAGGCATTGACGTGAAAATTTAACCATATTAATTAAATGTTTGAAATCATCTCAATGCATCTCCGATACTAAGTGCCTCGATAGCGGGTATAAGTTTGTTTGTGAAGTGTTTGTAACTTGCACGAAACTGGTTATGTAACATTTAATTAGTAAATAATAGTGATGAAGTCTGCAGGTATCGTATTTAAAAAAATTGAGAAATGATAATCGCTGTAAATAAAGGGTTCCCTAGTTCCTGGCAGATCACCAAACGATAACCGATATTTATTACCGAAAAACTTTTTTAATTCGAATAAATCGAACTTAAATTACTGACTACAATACCAATTTGCTTATTAGCTTTTGCATAAATCTAGAGGCTTGCTTATTTTATTATTTATTTATTTATTTTACACACATTTTCATACATTTTTTCATACAAAAGTCGGACCTTGCAAACCACGCAGGGTTTATAAATGCCCGACGAGTCGTTCATGATACATTTTACGTAACTTATTTTAAATACATAGGCAATCATTGTGTACGTAGGTAATAGGCTTTTATTTTATTTTTATATCTTTCATTATTAATGTACATAGTTTTTAAGGTATCAGGTAACTCATTTAAGTAATTTGGAATAATACATTTTAGCATTCTACTTTCTTTGTTTATTCTAACAAAGTAGTGTTCGGACAAAGTCATAGGGGCCCCATTATCCTAATATCCCCAGGGCCTCCAGTAGGTTAAAGACGGCCTTGGAGGTGGTAGTTGGATGGGTGACCACTAGTGCAAAACATTTCTTGAACGCTTTTCGAGGCCCGGTTTTCATCAGATAGCAGTAAGCAACGATAACCCATACCGGAGAAGTTTGGGGGCCGTAGAAGCTTCCAACACTTAGATGGCCACTACCTCCTCAACCAATCCGCACTGGAACAGCATGGTCGAGTATGTTTTAGACCTCCTCAGTTATGGTATTACTAGGTATTACTGGTATTACTGGGTATTACTGGTATTACTGGGTATTACTGGTATTACTGGGTATTACTGGTATTACTGGGTATTACTGGGTATTATGGTATTACTGGCTCATTAATGTGTTGCAGCTACCTACTATTGTTCTGTTTAATCTGTGAATCAAAATTACACATCCCTAGGGTGAAGATACAAAATTCACAAGCCTCGTAAGCGTAGTGCAATTAGTATATGGGTGAGCGGCTTTAAACGGAGGTCTTTTAGCACAAGTTGTTTGCAAACAACAGTTCGAGTGCTGATACAAAGCAACGCTTGGAAATGTACTGTTATTACACCCCAAGATTACAGTACAGTTTGCATTTGATTACCAGACAAGGGTTTTGATTGTTTATTCTGTTTATTATTCTTCAACTTATCTTAGGGTGTTGTAAAATATTACTGATTAAATAAATTACTTACGCTCCAACTCAGAGTCACTTACGGTTACTTTAATTGCTCCTTCGTAAAGAATCACAATACAAATTCTGTACTAAAAAGCGATTTAAGTAACCGTTAGTGACTCTGAGTTGGGGCGTTAATCAATAAATTCTAAGTGATTGTTCAACGAAATTCTGTTCAAGCGCCTATGGCTCGACGACTTGTTGTAATCAAAAGTGTGACTTGTTTTATCTACCTATATCAATAAACTTTTAAGGAATTAAATCTAAAAGAAGTGTTAAATTCCTAAATTTGTATTAGAAATTATCCTTGAAATGTATGTACCCTACATTGTAAATATTACACTACAAAGTTTTGTTGTAAAATAACGGAAAATTCTATACCCCTTCCCTTATTAATTAATTTATTAATATTAATGTAGTTTAACTAAATTTACTGAAAATTATTCTGCCGTAATAGTTAGTTTGCTATGAGCCGTAATATGACTGACGCCCCAACTCAGAGTCACTAACGGTTACCTACTTAAATCGCTCCTTAGTAAAGAATCACCATACAAAATCTATACTTAAGGAGCGATTACAGTAAACGTTACTTATTATCTGCCTTTTGAATTACACTGACTCTGAGTTGGGGCGTAATTCTCTAAATGGACAATTCTACAAATAGCCAATTCACTAAATGGACAATAATTATTTATACCGATGATTTATTGCAAGCTCTCATAGGCTAATTTAACTAAATTGATGTAATTATTTTAAGATCTTTAACGAGTAGGTATTGTAACAATCCACTATAAAGTATATGCTTACTATTTATACATGAAATACATTTTTTATAGAGTACTAGTAACCGCCCTCGCTTTGCTTCGGTTTTCGTATAGACCCCCCAATTTTTTAAATAAAATATAGACTATGTTACTCAGAAAAAAGAGCTTTCTATTCTTTTTAGTAGTGAAAGAATTTTTCAAATCGGTCCAGTAGTTTTTGAGTTTAACCATTACAAAAAAATGAAATTTGAAAATTTTATTGCACATCTCGAATGTAAATTTAAATAAAAAATAATAATTAATGAACGGGACGTTTTACAATACTGAAATTCAAAAGGCTTCCTAAGGGTTATAAACTAAATTAATAAAAAAAAACCGAAGTACTAAGTTGAGTTTTTCGAAAGAATATAATATTGTTTACATCCATACAGACCAACTGACGTCCAAGTGTTTTTTTTTTTTTTCAACTAACTTTTTTTTAATGATAATTTAAATAAAGTATTTTAACTACGTCAGAAGTGTTAAGGTCGCTGCATACGTAACGTGGATGGGACGGGGACGTTATACGTGCGTGCTCCGTTCCCGTCCCTTCCGTGACTCCGTGGCGTATGTCTGCACTATCGTTTACATTTTCTATGAAACGATGTTTCCAAAACTTCACGTCCCGTCCCATTCGGGTAAAAACACGTTACGTATGCATCGACCTTTAATTGAAAAAAAAGAACAGCTGTCATGGCTGTCACGGCTGGCAGATGTGAAACATCGCAATGCGTCGCCACGATCACCAAGTCTAAAATCAGGTTTACCCCTCGCGTAAAGATGTTTCACATCAATATCCTCTTGCTATTGGTGTACTTTTTATTATAATTATAAATGCAATATAAAACTGGTGGAAGTGATTTTTTGATTTGGTGACAATATTATAGAGCACTACCTCTCCGCTTTACGTTCGAGGTGTGCAAAAAAAAAAAAACAAAAATCAAAACTTTCCTCTTTATAACATTAGTTTAAATAGTACAGATAATAGTACTGTGGACAAGCGTCTTATTGTTTGCTACGTATCCTACTAGATTCCATATCGATTGAGGGATTATAAGCTTGGGCTGGCGCAAAATTATTAAAATAGTATTTGAAAAATATTTTTTATTATACTTATGTATTTTTCATTTACAAATACCGGTCTTCATTTAATGAATGAAGATAACTATTGACGACAACCGCAAAGTAGGTGTATAGAGCTGAAATTAAATAGGTACTTAGTTTTAAATTATAATAAGATAGCGGGAAAGTAATAACGGGTAAGTAATAGCGGGTAGGTAATATTGCACCTTGGTAAATAATTCCCAGTACAATTGTACTAAACGCTGACAGATAATGCTTCTGACTAAAGCACACGACGGTTTTTGAGCAGAAGAGGATACAATACAGCGAGAGTATTGACAAGTGCGAGACGTACCACAACGAACACACGTATATTTTATTTTTGATCTGTAACATTAAAAAACCATTATCATGACTTGCACAGTTTGCAACAAAATAATAACCAATATTATTATTTTATGGAAATAGCCGGCAAATGAGCTGACGATCCACCTGATGGTAAGTGGCTATCGTCGCATGAACATCAGCAACACTAAAGCAGCACTGATGCCTGCTGATGACTGATGATGCTGGCCAAGAAAGGGTGAAGAAAAAGAAAGAAAGAACTGGCTCTCAAGCCCCCAGTCAAAACACGACGGGTCGTTTGGCGGCTGACTCAAGCTCAAGGGGGGCAGTTATTCAGGCGAACCCCATGGAGAAATAATAACAATAATAATGGTATTAATTAACAATTAAAATCAATATTACTAATATTTATAATATAACTAACATAATCCCTACCACCAGCGTGCTGGATTTAGTCGCCTCTTATGACACCCATGTAGCTTGGGATTGGGGTTAGTATTCTAAGCTGCCTCAATGCGGCTAAAAAAATATTAAAAAAATATAATACCGACGATAGGACTAACGCGTAGAACTAGTTAGTGGAAAAAAAGCACAATAAACGATCACACACGCAACGCTATCTTGTACCTACTAGGATTCAATCAAGATCATTCCGGAAAAATCAGGCTAACGAACATTCTCGACTCGAGAAGCTTTCATCTCTCAAATGTACCAGCAATCGAGCTGGAGCTCGAGACCTGGTCTGGACCTGGTCTGGAGACCAGACAATTTGTTAGGCCAGGCAAGGTCACTAACTTTCAAGAATTACCTTAGAAATTACGTCAATTTTCAGTTGGCTGTCACTTTGACTTGTTGTTATTCTACGAATTATGTAAACCGCTCCTACACATGTGTAAATGCGTTTCCCAGTAGATACCTGTCCTAGTTGTATTATTACGTATCTACACTAAAGGTCGATGCATACGTAACTTGGACGGGACGGGGACGGGACGGGACGTGAAGTTTTGGAAACATCATTTCATAGAAGATGTAAACGATAGCGCATACGCCACGGAGGCACGGACGGGACGGAAACGGGGCACGCACGTATATTTATGCCCCGTCCACGTCCCGTCCTCGTCTTGTCCACGTTACGTATGCAGTGACCTTTAGACATAGTTTATGTCCGACTGTTCATCTGTCACAAAAACTGCTGCACGAATTCCATCAGATTTGGAAATAGAACTAAAAATTCATTTATTAATGTCGCTTACAAAGCTGGAAAGGCAGTAGGTGATTGTGCCAACTTACCATCAAGTGCATTCTACCTAATTACCATAAAAACTCCTTTGTCCTCCGTAAATAGTAAGTTAGTAACAACACTTAATACCCGATAAGCCTGCCAGAGTAAAAGCAGGGAGATAACGATCTGGTAGCAGGATATGGAAGTGGAGACCAGAGCAAAAACCAGGTTGATAGCAATCATGGGCTGAGTGTTGTATAGCTGGTCACTTGAAGACATCGATATTATGAACCCGACTGAAGATATCAGCATTACAGTTGATATAACCTGTAAAGAAATAATGGTAAGATCAATGCAAGAAACACACAAGATTAAGAATCACACAAGAAGCTTAACTTAAATTAAACATTCAAATTATATCAACGTATATCAGGAATCACAAAGAAAGGCATATAATAGGTAGTATCTACTACTTTAAAAACAAGTACAGAATGGAAAAGTTGAAATTAAATTAAATTACTGTAATTTCTTTAACTTTATCTATTGGCCGGAAAGTAATTGGTGATGCCCATAGGTTTGTCGGGTTTTATATAGAAAAACTATAAAAAAAATATATATTAAATAATGCTTGGCTATAATTCCAACTAGGTACTAGGGTATAACTGATAATAACAGGCGATGTAGTTTTGTAGGTAAAGGCCGTCGAATCTAAGTTATTCCAGACCTTCGCGGTATGCCTAACGAATAATGAATGTCGTAAGGATGTTAATATAAAATATCATTCACCTAGTCTAGTGGATAGTGGCCTGAACTTCTTGCATTCTGAGAAGACCAAGATGCGGTAGAGAAGTTATAAAGTAAGAATACAAACTAAAAACATTGAAAGAGAGAAAGCTCCGACTTAAACCTTAAAATCCGAATTTCGCTGAATTCAGTTACATACTCTAGAAATACAATACAAAACAATACAAATATTCTTTATTGTTCACCAATTATACCACAGAAGAAATAATAGTTTTTTTAATGCCTTAAGCAGGCAAACGAGCAGACGGGTCACCTGATGGTAAGTGATCACCGCCGCCCATGAACATTAGCAACATTAAGGGCGTCACCAATGCGTTGCCGGCCTCGAAGAAAACAATAGACCCGCTTCTTGAAGGACCCCATGTCATATCTTAGTGGGAACACCGATGCAGGAAGGGATCGTTCCACAGTTTACATAGTTTAATACTACGAGATTTCCGAATGTTCTAAGCTGCCTTACGAGTGTAGCGATTCCCACGAAAACTACTCCTTGCCAAAGGTTACGGCCACACATGGAGTCAATATCACAACACCTGAATTTAGGTTTCATATCCACTTTATTTAATTACTCTTATCAAAAATAAATAATACAAATTAAAGTATAATAATATGTCAAAAAGATGACATATTTTGACAAAGTGAAATATCTGTTTCATCATGCAATATGCAACAACTTTGAATTTACCTTTTTCATAAAAATATATTGCAGTATTGCATGTATGTGTGTTTTTAATTATAAAAGTGATATGATTTTAATAACATAAATATTTTTTTAAATGTTAAATAAGCTTATTCTTGAAGCAAAAAATATTTTTACTACGATATTTAGGCATTAGCATAGCGGATTGGAATAGAACTTCGCACAACGCGCGCAAGGCTATGCGAAGTTCGCCCAATTTAATGTTATACCACTTATATACCTACCACAAACATACATGAAATAAACACATTCCCAACATTTCCCTCGACGATATTTGTAAAATTTTAATGTTATTGCATCTGGGGCCGTATTTGTGTCAACTGCCAACGTTAAGCAACGAGAGAAATGCGAATAAATACACTAGCTCTGTAAACACATCTTTCACTGAATGCGATGGTTTAAATCATTTTATTTGTTGGTACGTACATTTAAACCTCAGTATTTCCTAATTAAATTAGATACGAGATGGAACAAGGTAAAAGTAGAAGAAACGGTAGGTACAGAGCAAAAACAGAATAGTAAATGAATTTTGTACAGTTTGAATTCTGCAAATTTATCTTTATGACATTATTACTTGAAATATATCGTTTGCCAAATAGGCAAACGTATTGTTTAAGTACTCTGTGGGCAAATAAATATCTCAGTCCCTACAAGTCGTAGCCGATCAACAGTTGACGCCATTTTATGTAATATGACACTCAAGTGTTGAGTCCCCTGAGCGGACTTTCAACAGACAGGGGTTTGCGCGCGAATTTTTTATACTTAGGTTCGGAATGACTCAGTTTTCTCGTAATCTACTTGGAATTTCGTAAAATCCAATAAAATGTATCAAGAACACATATTTTTTTATGTAATTTCTTACACTTCACTTTACTTTGAACTGTATTGTAAATTATATACGAGAATTAAAATGGGTTACCTAAAAAAAAACTTTTAATTTTTAATTACATCGAAATAAAACGATCGCTGGATGTAATGTTATACTTTTAATACAATCTTACATCTTGTTTAAGTATCGTCTTTATTAAATATAACACAAACCAAGTGGCTTAAGTGCTAATACGTTTATTTTACTTCTCAAGTGCCGTCGGCAAACGCCACTTGAGTCTAACGTAAACAAAGTATCAAATTTCAACTTGTTATGTTTCATAGACTTCTAATGTTTACACTTGACAAGAACAGCCACTTCATTCATAAACGATTACTCATTAGCATGTAGGAGTACGATTCTATTTATAAACCACACTCGACCAAAACGTAAACACGTTTTTATGACGATGATGTCATCGTTTTCGTGTCCTCTGAGCGGACGCTCAACATTCGGGGATATGTAAACAAAGTCCGCTCAGCGGACTTTCAACAGATGAGGGGGTAGTGTACCTATTGTAAGTACGTATTGTTTATGTTCTGTCTTGGGAATCGACAAAAAAAAGCAAAGGTCACAAAAGAAAAATCTGCGAATTAGGGTAACTTTAATTCTTAACATAAGTCAGGAATATGAAAATCAAATTAAATATAATCCGGCACAACGTGCAGAACGTATTAGATTAATATTCCGCAAGCAATTTTGTCAGTCAAACATGAAATTTGCTTAGAGCTCCCATAAGAACACAGCCAGCGTTCCCAACCAAGTCACGTTTGTCATTTCGCGGCGATCAGTTGGTAGGGGTGCTCAGGGTGTTCTGTTCACACTCTATAAATTTTCAAGTAACGGAGTGCGAATATCCTCAAGCTCCGTTTTGATAAATCCTCTTTTGATTTATTTAGATTTGGGTATGGATTTCTTACATTGCGAAAAGTTTCAGGTAATTTTAGGTTGTTTAAGTTTACTCATATTAGGCCCACGGACCTGTAAAAAGACGTACGTAACCTCGTCTAATCGAGAGTGAAGCGTAGCAGTGGCCGCCCGCTTACCATGTGTGCGTAATTTTTGATTCGCGATTGACGCAGTATGGTGTCAATGTGTGGGTGTGTGTACTTGTACGAATAGAGAGTTGGTATTACAATGGGTTCACTGAATTTGTTAATTGTTCACTTAATCTTATTGTCTGATGTCAGCTTGTGATTTTGACATTACTTTTTTGGAATCAATTTTACAGGAGCACTGCTGTTTCATAGCCAATGAATCAGCTAAAGAACTGCTTGATTAAAATTGGTTGGAAATAATCCGGCCTCCTGTGATACATGATCATTCGCTACTGAAATCTCTTTATAAATATTGATAGCGCTGACAACGAACACAAAATACATAGAATCTGTTTACCGTGTGCTAACATTTGAAGTTTTAAACTAGGCCAACAGTCTCTATTTGTATATGTCACAACGATTTTTTACGATTTGTCGAGAAATCGATTAAATGAAATATTGGATGAAGAAGCAATATTATTTTTTATTTAAACAAACAAAAGTTTTTTTGGCCCATATCCAGTTTTCTTTAGGGTCAAGCCAAACGAGCATAGGTATAATTTTGAGTTGTGCGTGGCGTGAAATGAGTCCGTTTCTCTACCAGTTAACTACGGACCTGAAAAAAAGACGGACGTAACCTCGTCTAATCGAGAGTGAAGCATAGCAATGGCCGCCTGCTTACCATGTGTGCGTAATTTTTGATTCGCGATTGACGCAGTATGCTGTCAATGTGTGGGTGTGTGTACTTGTACGAATAGAGAGTTGGTATTACTATGGGTGCTTCACGATGGCCGGTTTCTGAGGTTCTTTTGACGGAAGTTTATCTATTCAATAACGCTAACGGGTCGATAACTTCCGAAAAAGCGTTTCTGAGCACTGCGATAATACATAAACTCAGCTTAAACTAAGATCAACTTATCTAACCCAAGATGGCCGTTTATAGGTTCCATAACTTTATTTGACGCTCAGATGAAGATTTGACGTTTCATTTTAACATTTGGGAGATGAAAAAGCATACGGGCCACCTGATAGTAAGTGGTTACGGTCGCCTGTGGACATGAGCAATACCAGAGGAATCGCCAATGCAACGTGTTAAATTAAATACTTATAAAATTAATGAAATAAATCCAACAATTTTTAATTTTTGCCATTGACATTCATCAATAATAAATCAATAATAATGTATCCATGACAACCCGACCGTCAATCTCACAATTTATTCTTTAGGTACTTCTATCCAAAAAATATTGTTATGGCAAAGGCTACACTATAATACAATTGATGTATTCCCTTCACCATCTGGCTGCGTCGGCTTGGCTGGCCTGGCTGTAGCTGAAGGGAATCGTCAATATAACGGGCTAGATATAATAAAAATGAATATGAAAATGATAATATATCCCTTTGAAACTTGTCATTTTGAAGAGAGCCATCTAGTGGCAGTTTTAGGTACTCGTTATTGAATACATAGTTATTGAAAGACCGCTCGCGTGTTCAGAAACCCAGTGACAGTTATTGAATACATAACTTAAGTTTAACTTTATTGATTCAATAGCTGTTGATCATTTAACTGGAGACTTCAGAAACCGGCCATACTGACACCGTCTTTTTTTAGGTCCGTGAGTAACACCAATTCGTTAACATGGCTCTTAAATATTCAGCTACAGATTATTTCAATTGGGACAGAGAATCTACAACTCTACTATGATTCAAAAAAAATAATTCAGTTTCATCGTTTCCAAATTCTGAAATGTAAAATACAAATTCAGTCTTGTCATGACATCTTTTTTTTTTCAGAATATTTGATGATGGTAAATATTTTCGTACCATGCCGTTAGTACATAATACTTGTAAGTGTTTAAAACATTTAGAATGCGACGACTGAATTTGCAATTATTGCCAACATAGCTAAATAAAACTACTTGAATAAGTTAAAGAAAACAAACACTAGATAAGAAAAGTTAGATAAGAAGTAGACTTCGGAGAACTGGAGAAGATTAAGCTTTTATTCACCAGATTCTCCTTATCGCTATTCACGCCATCAATATTGGTCATTTTAAGCTTCCGAACTAATCTGTCACTGTCTGATTCTGAAATCCGTTAGCTAGATCACCAACCATCCATCCATTACGAACAGTCGGACGTATTGAAAACTAAATATTTGATTTTTCTAAGAGCAAACTGAGTTTCCTACGTAGTCAAACTTCGCTAAGGCAAGAATAATGCTTTCTTTATTTATTGACATTTGTGTTGTTTAATGTATTATCTTCTAATTTATTTGTCTATTATTTATATCTATTTTGATTAAAAAAATATTATGTTTCATAAGATACCGACTAATGTAAAACAAACGCCATTTTGAAAGTTCGCTCGCACAAGTTGTGTGCGGCGAAGTGTTTTAAAGTTTCGTGGCACATTCTCATAACTTGCTTGTCTTAAGTTTTGAAAGAAATATATTTTTTTCCGCTAAAAATTTCTAACAACGTATAAAATATAATATACATATAATAAACTGTAATGTATTTTTGTGTATTTTATGAAGTTTCTCGTACATATCTGAGAATTTTATTTATTAAACAATATTTATGGTAACATTCATTTGTAGAAAGTAAGAGAGGAAATTATCTAAGTAACGGTAACTAGCTACCATCACGCGGTTTTGTGCCAAAAAGAAACGAGGATATTTCATTTTATTTTGATTTAATACTCATCCAAAAGGCTCGTTTACCGTTTACCGGAGCCCCATTTATCTATGTATATGGCTTCAACCCATTAATGGCCCACTACTGAGCACGGGTCTCTCCTCTTGAGGAGGCCTAGAGCATACTCCACCATGCTGCTCCAGTGCGGATTGGTGGAGGGGTTAGTGGCCAACCCGAGTGTCGAAAGTTTTCAAACTGCCCGAGGGCCTCCGACATGGCTTAACGACTGTTATCTTATGATAACATCCGGGACCGACGGCTTTACGTGCTCTCCGAAGCACGGAAACGCTCAAGAAATTTTTGCCACTAGCGGTCACCCATTCAACTACCGACCGCGCCCGCTTTTGCTTAACTTTGACGATCACATAGGATCGACGCAAGCCGCCGGGCTATGAGTATATACCTTACTATATATGTATATCTATCTATTTATTATATATATAACGGCCTGACGGAGTTAATTAAAGTATATACAAAATATCAAACATTTTGGACGTAGATATTACTCGCACGAAATATGAAATTGCCGTTTAGTACGATAAAACGAAAATTTCATATTTCAATCCCTATTATTAATATTTTGTCGTCGACGATACACCCGTAGTCATCTCACATCGCGTCACGTGACATAATTTTATTATATTCTTCCAAGCACATAATTGTTGTTTTCAATACAATTCAATTTAATGTAACGCGTATTAATTTTTGTAACAAAACAGAGAATATTTCAGTCATTGGTTGGTGCGGCGGAGAGGACGCTCGCATCCAATTTCACGCCGAATTACCGATCCTAATGTGACCATTTGTATCAATCCCTTTGCAAATTAAACGACCTGCGTAAACCGGTACATTACAACTCGGAGGTAGAAATCATATAGTGCTCATATATACACAAACATACATGTGTTTATTCTCGTACACATATTTTTAAATGTCACGTTAAACTTTTCTAAGTAAACTAGTATAAATTAAAAAAAAACCGGCTTGCTATCAAAAAGCTATTATGATATTTTTGAAATCCTTATGGTGAGCTCTTTAATTTGATACCATATTGCGTTATTCGATTTATTTTTTGATTTGGGGGGGGGGGGGTTGACCCCCGAAACCCCCCCCCTGGCTACGCCCATGATGTGTATCACAATTAATATTTACACTAGTAAATATATCTCATGCATACAAACTGCGTTCAGTTCTGTACGAGTGTACAACTGAAACTCATTAGTTCCAATCGGCGGTCGTGGCCTATTTATACATCGGCTTATTATGGCTCCATTACAAAGCTTTCCAGTCAATAGTTATGTATTTACGATAACTTCATTAGGCTGGAAAATTTTACTGCTTGGTAAATTTTCACCATATTTTAGTTTAAAGTTATATTTGAACTATCTTGTTGTTTCATAAGAGCTGTTGTTGTTATTTCAAGTGATAGGTGGTGGTAGTAAGATGTAGTGAAGCATATTCTGAGTCATGAAGCGTCTACTCTCCTACAAGTCATGATACTCTGTCGGCATGGAAGGGAGACAGGTTTTATCATTTATGGACATTATGGGAACAGTCTCGGCGAGTCTCGTGTCTCACATATCAGGTGAAATAGCACGAAGAGCATAGACACATCCCCCCGTGGAAATGTTTCGTTAGACAGAACAACTATTAGCACTTTAGTTGACCATTAACGCCTTCATCAATCCCCACCGGCACAGCATAATGGAGATATACAATGTCATTACTCATTAGTCGAAACTTGTTCCTTGAAGTGACTTGCTTCGTAAAATTTTAATATTAATCATATCATTCATATCGTACGTGGAGTTGTATCATATACGTATTTGAATAACTACTTACTTACGATGAAAAGCTTGTCTAAATTACCTATAAAATTAATTTTTGGTCTTTGTAAAATAAATGACTATGTGAACAAATTAAAACAAATAGGATAAAATATGACATACTAGATTTTGCCCGCGGCTTCTGCCGCGGTAGAGATCGATTTTTTACAAATTCCGCGGGAACTCTGAACTTAGTAAAACTTTGTGTAAATTGTAGTACTTTGTGTTAATCCAAGATATAGGCTATCTCCGTTCCAATCAGCCAAATCGGTTAAGTAGTTGTGGCGTAATTGAGGGACAAACATCCAAACATCTTTACAAACTTTCTCATTTATAATATTATTAGGATGTATGACATGTATATGTGTACGTCAATGTATTAGGTCGTCATAAAATATGTACTTTTCGTGGCGCGATAACCAACCCAGCGAAGACGATTTGCTTATTTCTCCAATTAGGTTACGTTAACGCTATAAAACTTAAACTGAAGAGAAAATACGGCTTATTAAGTACAGCCTGAGCATGGACAACTAAAGGCGGCCTCAAAACCCTGCTCTAATGACAGGCGTGGCTGTGAGTATGACCCAAGGAGGCGGCTCCCCCTGCTAGCGGCACAAAAGGAGCTATTATTTTAAACTGTGACACGCTTTCCCATTAACTTCTTTTTCAACGCACGTAGATGTAGGGTAGTAGTAGCAAATGCTTCTATTTACGTTCTTGTGTATATAACTAGCAAAAAAGCGGTGCTTTAGGAGGGCTCGCGAAGTTTTCTTACCTAGTAATTTTGAAGACAATTTCAATTTATAATACTAAATGGTTTTTTTTTTAACCGACTTCAAAAAAAGGAGGAGGTTCTCAATTCGACTGTATTTTTTTTTATGTTTGTTACCTCAGAACTTTGGACTGGGCGATCCGATTTTAATGATTCTTTTTTAATCGAAAGCAGGTACTTGTCATGTGGTCCCACATAAATTTGAACGAGATCTGACAAGTAGTTTTTGAGTAACTTTGAAGTCGGTTATAATCTGCCATCTAGCAAATAATTCCGTCTCCTGAACGCTAGATGTCGTGACTAGAATCTATATATTGAACCTTAGGGATATAACGGTAAGTTATATTTTTGGTTATCAACATCATCCTGCTTATTACAATACTTTTATGGGTTTAGGCTTAGAGATGTGCGTGGTGCTTTTACCGCGTTATCGACAATTATCGATACTTATATCGAAACTGGTACACTACAAGGCTGTACTACCGTAATGATGGTACTTAAACTTCTTGTTCTTGTGCTGTCTATGTAAAAACATGCTTAAAATTTTTAAAGCTTACAAGGCGAAGTTTCGCTTAGAAGCGAAAAAATCGTTGAAAATTTGGGTTGGAGTTAGCGGTGGGTCCAGCAAGGTTTAAGTAATCGAGTAATTCTTATACTTTCGGAAAAAAGTGGCTGTGACATACGGACGGACAGACAGACAGACATGACGAATCTATAAGGGTTCCGTTTTTTGCCATTTCGCTACGGAACCCTAAAAAGTGCTAATTTGTATTCATAAATGGTGCGGGGAACACGATAGAAGATTCGTTTTATTGCTGGATAGATGGCGCTAGCTGCTCATTTTACTCTTTATATTATTATTTTTAATGTTTATTGAAATGTGAGAAATAAGGTGTATTTTAACGACAATCTGCAATCTGATTATATTTTCTTAGCGAATTAGCGAATTAACTACCTGCGTATGACTTTTTGTATGTTAATTTAATAGATTTGAAACTAATATTAAAATAAATGAAATTAAGAATGCAAACATTGTTACAAATTACAGCTACTAAAAATGATGAGAATATGGAATGAAAACTTGAAAAGTTACATCACACAAGGTCAAGTGATTGATGCGTTGCAAGAGCGATTAATTTTTATTATTTGTTTATTATCTTCATCAAATGAATATAAAATAACAATATACATACATAGATAAAACATTTAAATTTGTTACACATTTCACTTTTTTAATTTAAAATATATAAAATATGTGCATAATTTAACATTGTTTTTAATAAATATGTTTTCATCTGAAATTAACAAACCACACGTATTATATTACCTATTATAAAACTAATATTATGATAAAAATATTAACAATCAACATTGAAAGTAATAATAGTTCAATGACGATCAACAAGTTTTATTTAGGTTTAAAGAAACTTGATTCTCATATTTAAGATACAGTCACTTACATGAGAAACATTTTTATAAACACAGTAATAATAATTATGTTGCGATCAGATTCTGGTAGACCTAAGTATAATCGCCTTTTACTTTTTCCTAACGTCCTGTCATAAACATTTCCCGAAATAATGGGAAATGTTTTACGTCGAAACATTACGCGGGTGGGAAGAACGGCGGGGGCGGGCGGTTTTGGACACAACGCGCGACTAGCAATGACAGCTAGATGCGGTTTCTAGTTTATTATTATTCTAAGATTACATGGTAAATAAAATTACAAAACTACGATATCGATAAAATAGCTCATCCCTGCCCGAGTAACAGAAAGTGTTCTGACTGTTCTAGAAAACAATAGACGAATAGCAATATCATTTAAAACATAAAATGAACCTTATTGCAACAGAACTAAAGTAGCTTTTTGATCATAAATTATATTATTTCCTTGTATCTGTATTCCATGGGAAGTTACATTGAAGTATTTTTTTTTAGTTGTTCTACATGTCCATAGATGGCGTTAGTAAGCAATAAAAATCGAATTATTGAAAAAAAAAATTTTTAATGGATAAAATAATATTTTAATGATAGATAACACATCTAGACATGAATAGAAATTACTATGTCAAAACTCAAACCTGTAAGTGTAATAGTTTCTCAATAAAAGGGATAAATAATTGCATGGATTGTCGACTATTACTTAGGGCTCGCTTCGCTCGCCCTAATTATCTCAGATTATAGGTTAATCTGGTTAAAGGTTAATCTGAGATAATTATTAACCGAATAGCTTTTTATATATTTTTAGTCCCCGACGCAAAAAGAGAGGTGTTATTAGTTTGACGTATTATTATTAGTATTAGTCTGTGTGTCTGTGGCATCGTACTATGATGGGTTTTTTGTTTGAAAGCTGAAGTGAACGAAATAGTTCTTAGCTATGTTTAGCGCTAATGAAACTGTCGGGGGCTTTTTAAATTTTAAAATTAATATTTTTCAGAAAGTGGAATATAATAAATATTTTTTAATTGTTACTAATCTCTAACGGAATCGACTTGCAACTGGTATCAAGCAGTCGTAAGTTGGAAATAAACATAGTAGATATCAGCATTGTAGATATTGACATAATCTAAAATAGGTTAAACCAGATAATATATCGTATTGACCGGCTTTGTCTAGGAGTAAAATACTATTTCTGTTCTATTGTTGAGCCACTGTTATTTGTTTTCACTTTACTGACCCTTAGCAAATAAATGGTATAAAATGCGGACTTAATGCTAACACCATTCTCTACCAGTTAACCACGGACCTGAAAAAAAGACGGGCGTAACCTCGTCTAATCGAGAGTGAAGCATAACAATGGCCGCCCGCTTACCATGTGTGCGTAATTTTTGATTCACGATTGACACAGTATGGTGTCAATATGTGGGTGTGTGTACTTGTACGAATAGAAAGTTGGTATTACTATGGGTGCTTCACTGAATTTGTTGTTGGGATTACTTCCGTCTTTTTTTTAGGTCCGTGCAGTTAACCTAGAAATGTGCAGAGAACAATAAAAGTATACGAATAGGTGCATAAAGAACATAAATCTAGATTCCTAAGTAATAAGAATAACACAAAGAACATGCATTACTTACAATATTAATATTGTCGATGATTATACGAGAAAATTGTTATGATTTATAGATTGTACCACATGTATGAGTGTATTGATAGATACCTTCTATCTATAGCACTATCACTGCGTAATAACACAGGATATAACCAAACGGCTTACACATGATAGTAACAATACACATAACAACAGAGATCGCCGGTTACTCAGATCGAACGATACTGACACAATGGGAGAGCTGACATAGCTATCGCAACTCCCGGGGAGGAGGCAGGTATTATACTGTCAAAAACAGAACTTGTAGGTTACGAGTAATAGAACCTGTAAACCTACGCTTTACTTTACTAGACAAAGAAAGCAATTCTCCAATACACATAAATAAAAGCAACTTTGCTTGGTACTCTTGGTAGCTAGGTAATACAACTAAAACCTCAGACTCAGCTCAATGTAATAACGACTATATTATTATCTTAATACATACAACATCATTGCTTATAGGATTTGACATGGATTTGACACGTTAATATGGATTAAGTCGACAGTTATATTATTATTTACCATTAGGGTTGCGAAGTAAAATCGGAATCCTTATAGTTTCGTCATGTCTGTCTATCTGTCTGTCCGTCCGTCTATCCGTCTGTCCGTCCGTCTGTCCGGCCGTCTGTCTGTCCGTCTGTCCGTCTGTCTGTCCGAAACAAAGCGCCAAGACCCTTAGTGCTAGAAAGCTGTAATTTGGCGTGCATAATTATACATGTTTGCTAAGCCTGTAAATTATATAATAATAAATGAATAAATAAATATATATTTATTAAAAGTCCAGAATCGTAGCATAAAATATTGAAAAACATTTTTTTCAGGGTACCTTCCCTACAGGTAACGTGAGGATGAATTTTCTATTGGTGGTTAGTGGGGTATCATAGAAAAGGTCTTTTAAAAATATAACGGGTCTTCTAAGACCATGTTTGGAATTAGGGGTCCGTTTGCGAAATATTTCGCTTTAAAGTGCTAATTTTGGTAAGAGTCGAGTGTCCACCCCCCCTGCCGGCTAAACGGTTGGAATTAGACAAGTGAAAAAATTCTCAAAAATAGATTATAATATGATGAATTTACAAGGAAAACTATCACGGCTATGTTAAATACGTAGTCGATAAACTTACTATTTCGTAACCCTACATTGCGCGTGACCTGACACGCACTTGTTTTATTAAGACTTTATGACGTTTATAATTACATATTGTTTTTTATGGAAATTTTTGACAAGCGAGCAGATGAGTTTATTCTCTGGTTATGTTATGTTTTATAACTTGCTATTCAAATAATAAAAGTTTTCCTATTCTAAATTATACGGCGTTGTATGAACGCCCGCTTCATTAGCAGTTCATTAAAGTTCCCGCGAAGACAATTGCTACTGTAATCCTCTTTTGCTTTCGTCTTACTGCGTACTTACTAGTACGTAGTAGTATTATCACACAGAATAGTACCTACCGTTTTCGAAATTACTAGACATTTACAGAAAAAATATTATTAATTATCGTTTTTTATTTTTCATTTAGATTTTTCTTTTTTTTTTCATTTGTAAAGTAGATTGTTTTAAAATATTATTTTCCTAATAATTTTAATGCTTTGCAAAAAATTATTAATTAAACTTAATTTTCCTTAATTTAAACTACCTACATACTAGGTAGTACTATGTGCTCATGCATAATAAAATACGACACGCAATGCATTGCAATAACTACCACGGCCATTTTATTTTACTACGGTACGACACAATTTAAATAAATTCATACGGGCCCGGTATTACTTACGTATGTTTTATAAACCATCCCATTTAAATTCACTTCAGGCGCGGTTGAACCCTAAAGAGATCATAAAAATATGCTTGGATCTTACATCATCTTGTATAAGTTTTATTGATATTGAACCTTAAATTTATTTTAGGTAAGATTAAAATTCAAAATATTATTCAGAGTGATTTACCAACACTGTTTGAAACCGAAGAAACTGGAAGTACATCCATCCACCTATGACGTGGATGTCTTCAAGAAAAGAGTGAATAGGCTTTTATTAAGTTAGTGCGCTCACCATCCTGGACCACATCTCCACTTACCATCAGGTGGGATAGTAGTCAAGCATTAACTAATTTTAAATAAAAAAAGGTACAATCACAATAAATAAAACCTAAATTCAGTAAATATCACCTTATTATTATTACAGCGTTTATATATTTATTTATTTATTTATTTATTTATTTATTTATTTATTTATTTATTTATTTATTTATTTATTTATTTATTTATTTATTTATTTATTTATTTATTTATTTATTTATTTATTTATTTATTATTATTATTACATCATACCGATGAGTGCAAAGTGAAAAAACTTATCTGCAATATAGCTCTTTTGTAGATAACTCTTTTCACTTTGCACACATCGATACGTTACGTTGGTTTGTGCGCATGTAATTGGTCAAATGTTGCAAGCTGAATTAGAACTGCTTCCTGTCATCCTACTTCTATTAAAGTACTTTCAGGTGAGCTGCACTTTTCTATCGTGGATAACCCATGAACGCAAGCGTTGACATAACAACCACTAACTTTGCAATTTCCTCAGTAAAAGTGTTCGCAATTATTAAATTTCGTACGCTGACGCTAACAGTCACAAAGTCTACTGCGAGTTTAATCCTTGCGATGGCAAATGCCGCTAAGTACAGACTAACAGAGGCATGTCCGCGCAGCCTCGCAGTTTTCCAACATAAATTACAGTCCGGAGTTCTCTTTACAAGATCAACACAAAACACTAACTAATATAGCTAATTGCACCAAGTTTATGAATCGTAGTGTCACAATTTGTAGTAGCCAGCTGCGAACGGATCTCCTTCGAGTTCAGTGGAATAACTTTTGTTGTTTGAAAAGAGAATTCGTTATGTTCTTCTCAAGTCAACATTGGACTTCGAATAGTTGATCAGGAAATGACTGTTAGTTCTCTATTGCTCAACTACGGTGTGAATTAATACGGTGTGAACCGACTTAGAGGTATTTAGAAACAATATGCTTATGAGAGATCGCAGTTTCTATAACCAAAAACAGTGAACGAATATATTTAGTATATTAGTTCATTGACCAAAATTATAAGTAGGCAGTTTGGAGACTACTTGTCATGTAAAAATAACACTGATGTATCTGTAGTCTAGCCCCGCGTTTGATTCTGGTCGAGGCAGACGTTTATGTGGCATATGAAATAAATATTAGTTAATTGTTATCGGATATGGATGTTTTTGACATTTTATTTGTAGATTTAATAAACCAATTGGATTAATTGTCGGCTATGACAGACATATTGTTACAAATAGATTTGTCTTTTCGAATCAAGATTCACGACAAAGATCGTGCCTTCTGCAATCTTACTATATCCTACTAAAAATATAACAATAACTTTACCTGCCTACAGGTAAAGTTCTTCTAGTTATACCACACTTTGTACGAACTCGAGCGAAAAACTGTGAAAGACAGTGTATAGGAAGACTTATGTAGCTTGGCCTCTCAGATTTTCTTAGAAGAACCTGCGTAAGGTAATTTTCCGTTCTGCAGTTGCAAATGATGAGCACAAAGGAGCAGCTCCGAGACTGAAGTTTAAAACTAAAGTACATTCGCCCGAAACTCTCTTTGCAACATCAACACAAAACTTAAAGTTCTGCAGTTAATTATAGAATGCGAGTTAATAATATGCTAAGTTACTCAGGCAACGCGACATGTGGTTTAGGAATTTTAAAATAAGTATGATATTTAATTAGTTTTCCTTGTTTCCTTATTTGAAGAGTGTTATGTGGGTGTGATAATTTATTATTATACTTAATTATATTTATATATAAATATAATTTATATACTAATTAATTATATATTAATAATAATAATTTATACATTAATACTAAATTATATTTATATATAAATAAATTTAAATCAGTAAGGTAGTTCCTCTACGTTTTACAACTGCATGCTTCCCGCGGCAATCTTAAAAAGAGCAAACTAAATTTAATTTATGTCAAACTGAATTTGGCTCTTGTTTTCATCTCCCTTTCAGTAACAGGACACGATGCGCCCAAATGTTTTCCAACGAATAACCCGTTGCCATAAAATATTCCGTTTAACAAACTTTCAAATCGTGGCACGAAGCTGTTCGTGGAAATGTTACTGTGTTATCCTCTCGTATAAATCTTCTACGGTCGAATAGACCGTGTTCTTTTTCGAAGTTGGGCGAAATATTGCTGTTTAAACAACATTTATAAAAACTTAACTTGCGGTAGACTCTAGACTGGTGCAAATAGCTGAAATAAATACAGCATGTTACTGAAGAAATACCCCTCTTTGTGTCTATAAAATAAATAAATGTTTGTTCTATGTATTTATTGTTGCTATTTGTTTTTGTTTCAATCAATAGAATAACAAAGAATATACGACGCAAAGAGTGGCCTTATCGTTTCAGAGCGATTTCTTCCAGGCAATCCAAAATTATTAAAGTAATACAAAGTAGAAAGGGTCCAAGGTATTACACACCATAAGGAGGCGGAAACAAAAAAAATATGTGTACTGATAAAAGAGAGATTAGATGTAAGTTATGTGCAATCTACATTTCGATTTATGTATGGCTTTCTCTAAGTCGTTGAGAAAGAACAAAAATAGTTTTTCGATATATTATAAGTATGTAAGGGTCCATCCCCCGTTCGTTTCCTTTGTGGATTTGGTCACCCCTCATTTAAGACGAAATTATTTGTGACATAGTTTTTCCGTCCATATTGTTTTGTTTTGTGTTTGTTTTGTTTGATCTATCTATAGAACATCTCTCGTATTATGTAATGAGATAGGTATTATTTCGTGATTATTACTCCTCGTTATTATGATATAATTAACGTTAATAGAATAGAATTGACATCGAGATATCAATAGATGGAGATTACCTCAATATTTTTCTGTATACAAAATGTTTTGTATTCCAATTATTACATAACATTTGTTCAAGGACTTACAAACATTTTGTAACAACCTATAATGGTCTAATATCCTTTTAATAAGATAATACACACGAAACAAGAACTTTGTCTTACAGAAAACAATAAGCCTAAAGGAACACAGCTTATTAACACAGAGTGAGTTATTTCATGGACCAGTACATATGTACATACAAGGACAAATTGAAATTTGGAGCCGAGGTCCATTTACGATAACAAGATAAATCTTCTCAAGGGATAAAGTCCCCAATTTGGGGCTTTCATCATTCAGTAAAAGCATCGAAAACAAACTTCTATAAATATTTACAGGGTAAGTGGTCATTCGTCATACAGTTGTAAAACCGTCAGAGCTGTTCATAAAATAAAATCGGTCGTTACAGTCGAAAATTACTTCGCGGCAATCGATTGGAAAAAAACCGCCTCCGCTGTCATCCATACATCATCCGAGTATTTATTCGATTTATAGGCTTGGTTGCAACGGCTCACCATAATTCTCTGCAGCGAGCCTCAATCAAAACAATTGAAATTGTTGGCAGAGTAAACAATAAACATCGACGTTTCAACTGAGATTTAATGCAAACGTTAATGTGGAAATAATATGGATTGTGTTCTGTAATTTAGGATAGAACTCTGTTTATTTTGTGCTGTATAAGTCAAATTATGGTGAAACTTTTACGTAAATAGCCGATTAACGAACAGTCGAGTCACCCGATGTCAAGTAGTCACGGTCGCCCATGGGCACCAGCAACATCTAAGCCAACTCGACGATTACCGGGAACGTGAATTCACGTTCGAACTCAAAAGTACCGCCGCCGCCGCGATTCTCAGGTATTAACGGTGCGGCAAAGAAAGAAGAAAGAAACTGGTCAACGAACATGATATTATCAACAGGTTGAAATCCATTGCATTTTGTAGCATGTACTGTAATGACGTCGCTCCTATTCCGTGTTGATTTTGATGGTTAACTATCAAAATCCAACAACAGACAAGTATAGACTACTAGCTGACTCGGTGAACGCTGTTCTGCCAAAAAAAATCTGGATTGGGACACCCTAATTACCTAGCGGTATGAAATATACTTTACGACTTATTCTTATATGTAAAGATACACGCAAAAATCCATCAAAAAAAATCTATCGAACCGTTTCAAAGGAGTGCGACCACAAATAGCGTGACACGCGATTTTAATATATAAAAATAAACTAGCTGACCCTGCGATCTTCGTATTGCCTAACAAAACTATTTTTTTCTAAAATAAAAGTAGCCTAAGTTACCCTTGTTACATCAGCTACCTGCCCCTGTGAAAGTCCCGTCAAAATTGGTCCAATCATTTCAGAGATTAGCCTGAACAAACAGACAGACAAAAATGGTGAAAAGTGTTGTTTTGGTATATGTACCGCGTAAACATCCAAATGCACTTAGTAAAAAGCAGTTATTTTAGTATTACAAACAGACACTCCAATTTTATTTATTTGTATAGATTTTATACGTCTTCCTACTACATATGAGTAGTTGGACTTATAAAAAACAATACCTTCCTTGTGAAATATAAATGTTAGAAGTTGAGATATTGATGTCCGTGGAGTCCGCGTGGATGGCTAACTTCCATGCCTTGAATAAGCCGCCAAACGACTCGTCGCGGGTGGGGAGTTGAGAGCAAGTTCTTTCTTCCTTCTCTCTTCTTTGTAATGCCTTTTGTATTACTGATGACACTAGGCGATGGTGAATACTTAATATAACCATCAACTGATTCAAAAGCTCGTTGTTAGTAAGAAGCTTAATCCTTCAATGTGAATTATTATACAGGGTATAAACCCCGTGCAATTTTTTTAGAGATTAGCGCGTTGAAACAGACAGTCTTTATTCTACGAATTGAAGAGCGATGAAGGTGACTTTTGTGAGCAACATTAGCGGTTCAACTTGGTGGAAACAATGAACGAGGACTAACTTGAACAAAGTTAGTTCCAGTTTATGTTTCTGTCCGGTTTATTCATCGGCGTCGGTATATTGTCTTAACAACTTCAAATTGTTTTAGTGGTTTCTAACTAGCAATAGGTACTATAATAATAGGCTTTGTTTACTAAACAAACGTGAAACTTATTGTTGGTGTTTGGATTGAAAATGTACCTATATAAAAATATTTTTCCTCTACTGCCTGACAACCCACATCTCTTGAACGTGAATCATTAAAGGAGTCAAATAGGGATAAAATTTTGTATGAGTATAAAAAAAATATTTCGTTCCATATAATCGTTATTTAAATTTGGGATTTAGTCAAAAGCCTTAGAGTATATATATACGTATAATTACAGCTACGACAGGCAATCTTACTCATAGGGTAAGGTCAGCCACAAATATGAAAATTGAAGATGTCAACAAAATTAATAAGGAAGTACACAACATTTCGGGAACACAATTATACTTTTAAAATGTAGTGCCTTCGTTCCTTCATTTGAAATAAATTGCCACTTGAACTAAAATGTTGCAATCATATCTTAGACGTAGCGTATACCGTAAAATATTATGACTTATGCAGCAGCAGTGTTGAAGAAGTAATGTTTACATTGTAGGTTCATAAAGTCAACAGAATTTACCACAGAATTCGTAGCGGTCTCCACGTATAAACTTACATATATTCCGATAAGCAATACTTATCGGTTGCAGCTTGCTTCGAGCAGTTTTCCGCCCCGCGTTGCCAAGTTTGGAGCACCGATGCCAAGTCAGGTACGAATGAGGAATGAAGAACGGATGCAAAAAATAAAATGAACATTTCATTCGTACTACAACGTAAAGAAATTCCGTCTTTCTCGCAAATTTAAAGCGGGACCACAGAAAATGTTCCTTTAAATCTCGTTTAACACGAATTTCAATTCAGAGAAGCGGCGTCGTCGTACCGAAATCTTAAAAATAAACACTTAGAATTAACTGCACGTTTAAATAAATCTGAACAGATTAACGCTGAAAGGTCATCGCTGACTGTAACTATTCAAGTAGAATAGGGATGCTGATATTAACTGTAAATTAATATAAATTTATATTTAAAATATTAAGGAAAATATTTAAACACCTAAATTATTATTGTTTTGTCGAAATCAATGAAATTAATTATATAATTTTATATAATAAACATACATTTTTATATAAAATAGTACTCATTGTCACGTGACCTCAAACGCCATTCAGACCTTATGACGTCATTGTTCGTATTTTATATTATGAAAGTTCAACAAACTTCACTTGACCGATAGTATTGAATATCGGTTAGTGACGTCACAGGACGTTTTTGGTGGGAAATTTGATAGTGATTTTTATTTATCAATTTTTGTTTTTAAATTGAAGATTATTATTTTTATAATATTTTTCGTGAATATTAAGGTGTTATCACGAAATAAAATTGAATCCTAAAATTAGTCAACATCCCTATTCAAAGAAAATTGTTACTACATTAGAGTCTATAACGACCCTTAGGAAACTCATTTATAATATCGTTAAGGTTTTGCTTATTAGTGAACGTACTAATGTTATGTAATTAAAACAAAATTATTTGCTTCAAGTCTGAGCTCTGAAATTCGGTAACTGCTGGGAAATGTGCAGGGTACTAAAGCTTCGGTCTTTAGCAGAAGTAAGCATTGCATAGCGTCTACATATATGTATAGATGTGTTTCGTTGTAGTAGTAACAGCTGCACGTTTAAACTGTGAATAAACATTTCTAGTTAGTTTTTATGTTTACGGTTTTATTGGGTTGCTTATTTTATTTTTATCTTTTGTGGTGCAGAGAAATTATGGAACAAGTTTTCGAATAATCGTAAGTCTTCGAATTACACAACATTATGCTTGGTTGTGTAGTTGTTGCATCGAGGGTCAAAAAGTTTTTGAGCGCTTCTGTGCTCCACAGGGCACGATGAGCTATCCCGCATCTATGTTGGTTGCTATGGGTAGCTTAGCTTTTTCCTTAACAAGCTTTGTTGGAGGCGTTGGTGTGGCATAAAGACTTCCAGTGAGAGACATCACAAACATTTACTAGTACGAAAACTAACTTTATTTGTTACCTAAATGTCTGACTGGATATCGAACACGACACCCTTTGTTTTGCAGACAGGACTACCAGCTATAATACAGGGTTGCGAGCTTATTAGTATTATGAAATCATATTTTGCTTATCTTAATTTGGATATCTACATTATATATTTCTATGAAACGAATTGTATTGCAAACAATATTTACCCGATTTTACTTAAGGTATTAATATCAACATATTCCGTAAATATCAAAGCACAAAAAACACATAAAAAGATGTTTTTTATTTTAGTATTACGAACATCCCCACCCCCATTTGTAACGAGATAGAAATATTCGTCGTCTGTTGTTCTAATTTCACTTAGGCAGTGCGTAATGGCGCTGGCGGCGTCACGTTTGAGGGATATTACACCGCCCTCTAATTATTATGAGGAATTTATCTACTATCTTTATTAACACATTTTGAGTACTACAGAAGTTATTTTTCATGTTTTAATAAGGTTTTTGAAGTTACACTCTTATATCAACGTAGGACAATGGATGTACAGGGTGACAAAAAACGTCACGTTTTTTTTTGTAACATTTTACCGTCACAATTGAATGAGTATACTACAACACTAGTAAAGTGGAGTAGAGTAGAGAAAAGCAGAGCTGATTTCATTTTAACATACAGTATATTTAAGTATTGACCTATTTTATGTTTATATGAATTGTTCTTGTGATTTGATAGTGACAGTTTCTAATAAAAAGCAGTCGAATTGCTCTTTAATTACGGCTGGTTTGTATCTGCAGATCCCGGAGATTACGACCGACTCTAACATCTTGACCGACTGACCGAGTTGATTGTCTCTTTACTATTTCTTTATTGCTCAAAATAGATCTTTATTATTCTAGATCTCAAAATTTATCGTCATAATTTAAATAAGTTTTTTTCTTGCGTTTCTTTCTGCTGATCTCTAGAAACGGCTTCACTATTTTGACAAAGTTTTTATCGATTTTTCGTAGTAAGCTTATTGTATTTCAGTCGGTAACAAATAACAAAGATGTGTTAATTTCAAGTCTCCCATCTAAATATTTTTCGAATGTGGGTAATAGAAGTAGCTTTCAGAGGAAGCAACACAAGGCGCCCTCCTTACTACAATATAAAATAAGCTTGGTTATTAATGGCATAGAAAAGATATGTCTTACCTAACTTATTGGATAGAAATTCAGTGGATGTATGCGGTGATAAAACTCCAGTACGAAGAATATTCTTTGGGTAGTAACTTGGTATTTTAAATTTTAAAACGTTATAGAAACTAAAGCCTTATAACTCAAATTGTAAGTTATGTGCATATTATAAAACCGGCGAACTTCGTATCGCCGGGTCAGCTAGTTTTATAGTGCTAGACAAACTATTTTTTTTTTAAATAAACGTAGCCTAAGTTACATCTTGTTACATCAACTATCTGCCAGTGCAATTCCCGTCAAAATCGGTCCAGCCATTTCACAGATTAGCCGGAACAAACAGACAGACAGACAGACAAAAATTGTAAAAAATATTATTTTGGTATATGTAGCTTGCATACATCCAAATGCACTTAGTAAAAAGCGGTTATTTTAATATTACAAACAGATACTCCAATTTTATTTATTTGTCTAGATGTATAGATAAATCAATGGGCATTTGTTTCAGTTCTCTATACTGTTATCAAAGGTGTGTGAAGTCTACCAAGCCGCACCTGGCCACCGAGGTAACTACAGATAATTATGACCTATACCCCTCACATTGTGAGAATAGAGGAGAGGAGAAGAAATTGGAGCATTTTTTTTTTTTTACACTAATAAGCTAATGCTTGACCACAATCCCACCTGATGGTAAGTGGAGATGTGGTCCAAGATGGTGAGCACATTAACTTAGTAAAAGCCTATTCACTCTTTTCTTGAAGACATCCACGTCATAGATTGGCGGGAACGCCGACGCAGGCAAGTTATTCCAGTCCTTCGCGGTGCGTATAACGAATGACGAGGCAAACCGCGTCGTTCGTACCGGCGGGATGTTCACGACAAAAGGATGGATACCCGCCGTGCGTCGTGTCGTTCGATGGAGAAACGGAGATGGGGGAATTATCTCAAACAATTCCTGCGCACACTCTCCGAAATGTGCCCTGTAGAAAACCGAGAGACTGGCTACTCTGCGCCTGTGCTCGAGGCTTTGAAGATTGGTCTCAACCAAAACTGGGTCACCAATGAGCCTCTTCGCACGTCTCTCCATCGAGTCCAAAGCAGAAAGGTGACATTTGGCTGCGCCTGCCCAAATGTGCGAACAGTACTCCACACACGGCCGAACCTGAGCTTTGTACAAGGTTAAGAGTTGCCTAGGTGTGAAGTACCGTTGTACCTTTGCAAGGACACCAAGTTTCCTTGCAGCAGCCTTAGCCTTGGTCTCGATGAACCGCCCAAAGTTGAGTTTCGAGGATATCTCTACTCCTAATAACTGAAGGCAGTCGGTATAATCCAAGGACACATCCCGAAAAGTAGGAGCCAAGGTGAACGGGCTCTTCTTGGCGGTAAATAGACACGTCTGCGTTTTAGTGGCGTTGAATCTCACAAGATTGGCTTCGCCCCATTCGGACACAGCCCGAACTGACTTAGGTACCTAATTCGTCCTAATATCTTATGTTTTTAGGGTTCCGTACGAAAAAAAATACTACCGGAACCCTTATAGAATCACTCATGTGTCTGTCCGCCCTTTACGGCCAATTTACTCCAAAACTACTGGACCAAATGAGTTGAAATTTTAATACCCATGTACTTTTTTGTAACCCAAAGACGAAGGTATAAAGTAAATAACTGTTTTTTTTTTTTTTAACGAAATCAATATTTAACAAAAACTGTTTTGCTAACCGTATCGTGTTATATGTCAAATGAAAGGGCTTGTTGTAAGGAAATGAAATATATTTTTGTAAGGGGAATAATAAGTCAAGCCGCAGATTTTTTTTTAGGCCACGGAAACCAACCTCTGATTTAATAACTAAGCCATGGGAAAATGAGAAGCCTTCTAATAAACTAATTCGCCTTTTTTTAAATGCCACCTGAATATTCCAAAGAAAGCGTCAAATAAAGAACAACAATTATTTTTACTTGTCCCACTGATTTATACATCAACTTCTAATTTACTAACTCAGCCACGGATTTTACAACTAACCAACATTTTTCGTTTTACAGCCTGAACATATTTTCCTCAAAAAAGATAGTTCAAGCTTGAACTAGAAAACATCATATTTTATAATTTAGCATGTGAAATAATAAATCGTATTCTTTTGTCATGGAAAGAGCAACTGCATGATCTGTTTGTCGCCAGTCAGACGGGCGCTACTGGCCATTTGCACCAATCAGCGAGTGCGATTCGATTCGTGCGGGTATGAGTTGTCACGTGTATTTGTTTATTGTGAGTTATCGCGTGTATTTGTTTATTTTCATTCTATTGTTGGTGCGCTCGTTGTTAAATAAGTGACAGAAACAAATCGCTGCAAATCCGACTCCACGTAGTCTTGTCTGCCCTACCCCTAGAGTGTAATGTAAACCCGCGTAGGCGCGGAGGGGCGAGGCGGCCCGCGAGCTGAGGAGCAGGTGGTTTTAACGCTCGCCGCAGCGGCTGAGGCTGGCCGGCGAAGCCGGCCAGCAAGCCGAAGCTGCGGTGGTGAGCGTTAATAGCATCTGCGACGATAAGATCGCGTGGGACCGCCAGAGCCCCGCAGCGCCGGAGCCGTGACAGAAGCCATGTCTGCTGCTTGCTTGCTGCATGCGGAATGCCTCTTGCTGTTTGCCGCATGCCGTAGACCTTTTAAGGGTGTGTTGAACGTTTGAAGGTTTGAACGTTTGAACGTAACGTTTGAAGATTAGATTATGTATTTGAAAATTATATTAAATGAAAATTAAGTCAAATGAACGTTATATAAAAAGAGCATTATGCTATATAATTCATATGAAGTAAACGTTAAAGTAAATGTTATTCGAGCAAATTAATGAATTATAACATTATAATACGAAATATACATAAGATCACATGAAATTTTGTTATTTGTTTTTATAACATGTGAAAATTATAGACATGTGAATATTATTTCAAGTTATATTATACTAAATGTTATTATACTAACTATTACACACCTTAATTTTAGGTACGTTTTGATGACAATTCAATATATTTGATGATAATTTTAGGTATTTTGATGATCAAAAATATAGGACGAGTTATAAATTATTTATGTTTGAAAAAAATTAAAAGATGCTGAGTTATAAAACTAGATGTAGATAAAATTAATTTATTGGTGTCATATTTAAATATTTTAGAAGTTTACTAGTTGAATGTATGTTAAAAATATAGATGCTAAAAAATAACTGCTATGCTAAGTCGTATTTACAGTAGCTTACATTGAAAATTTATAGTGGCTAAAAGAGTATTTTTTAGACGCGCATTGATGGTGGCTGACTTAGTAATTTAGGGGACAGTGTAAATTTTTAGAGGACAATAATGCTATTAAATAGAAGTCAGTTTAATTACCACCCTTTTTGTAATAGTTGTACAATGGATAGTTTTTAAATTGTTCAAGAAGAACGAAAATTAAAGCCAAAAATTTACCATACCCTCCCTTATCTCCGAAACTGCTGACGCTAGAATTTTGAAAAAAAAATGTAGAGAATAGTTCTTTACTTAATATTACCGAAAAATTAATAAGAAGTCTACGGTCATAAAAAAAATAACAAAAATAATTAAATTGAAAAATAACGATAAATTTAATACATAATCAACGTACGGAAACCTCTCCACGTGAGTTTAACTCGCACTTGTCCAGTTTTTTTAATTGCTACATAATGTACACAAGGAAGAATATCAGAATTAAAACCAATCTAAGGAACAAGCTTAGATTTTCTCCTCAAAAACACCCGGATTTTGTTAAGTTCCCAAACATGCACGGAATTAATTTTACCCGTACCTAGTAGCTACGGTAAGTAGCCTAGTAAGTAGTTATAATGGCTGTGAATATCTCCACAGAGTTCGCTATCGTAATTACGTCGCTGTAATCTCAGACACATAAGTGTTTTAGGTAGCATTGTAACTTCTAATGACGGGTCGGACTCAGTGCCTTTACTTGTTGTCGCTACTGATATAGCAATATTGAATATAGCAATATTGTCGGTGTGTACATTGCTTGAAGCATTTCGTATGATGATCATGAGTCTCGGTATGTTTATTTCGCATTGGATGCAATTTAAGAGCGCACCTGATTCTTTTATCGTGGGTCAAGCCTTCTTCTGTACAATGGTGCTTCAGCAAAACAAACATGGAATGGTCTCCAGATTCGACTATAAGGTAGCTGGGCTTTGTACCATTAACTTTTATCTCGACAGGTCTCCATTATGGAAGGGCTTGCCTAGTTAATTTCAATATTTTGAAAAGTACAAATTGTCGAAAGATGACAATCATTACAGAAAATGAGATTAAAGAAATTGAGTGATACATGTTTCGAACATTTTGTTTCTACTTTTATTCCTTTGATGAAACAATTTCAATATACTTATGATACAAAATAGTTCCGCATCATTACAATAAAAAAAAAGCGGTCAAGTGCGAGTCGGACTCGCCCATGAAGGGTTCCGTAGCAGCAAGTAACATAATATAAAAGTTCTTGTAGTTCGTTGTAACTTTGATCAATGTTTTTTGCGGTTTACGATTTATGACGTATTAAAAAAAAACTACTTACTAGATCTCATTCAAACCAATTTTCGTTGGAAGTTTGCTTGGTAATGTACATCATATATTTTTTTTAGTTTTATCATTCCCTTATTTTAGAAGTTACAGGGGGGGGACACACATTTTACCACTTTGGAAGTGTCTCTCGCGCAAACTATTCAGTTTAGAAAAAAATGATATTAGAAACCTCAATATCATTTTTGAAGACCTATCCATAGATACCCCACACGTATGGGTTTGATGAAAAAAACATTTTTGAGTTTCAGTTCTAAGTATGGGGAACCCCCAAAATTTATTGTTTTTTTTTCTATTTTTTCGTGAAAATCTTAATGCGGTTCACAGAATACATCTACTTACCAAGTTTCAACAGTATAGCTCTTATAGTTTCGGAAAAAAATGGCTGTGACATACGGACGGACAGACAGACAGACAGACAGACAGACAGACAGACAGACAGACAGACAGACAGACAGACATGACGAATCTATAAGGGTTCCGTTTTTTGCCATTCGGCTACGGAACCCTAAAAACACGAAAATGTTATTATAGATAACACTTAAGCTCGGCAATAGGTACAAAACAAACTAAAAAACAAAGAATATCGGTAAACAAACTCAGGAGAAAAAGTGGTGTAACTGCATTTTCTTAGCCTATTTATATAAAGGTAGATTACTAGCTGATACCAATATTTAGATAGAGCACGTTTCAAGTACCTACCTACCTACACTCTTGTTGCAAGGATAGCAACCACTATCATGTCCTAGATATCAGAAGACTTGGCTTTAATATATGCATACTAGCATACGTTCCAGGTCTTTCAGGATAAACCAATACCTAACGATAGTGATGATAGTCGATAGCAAAATGTATAACCGTTCTCAATAGTCAATCTATCAACAATCTCTGGTAATAATAATATTAGGTAAGTAAGCAAGTATAATTAGTTTGATAAAAAACTTAACAAAAGAAATAACAGAATAACTTATGTTGCTAAGTACCTTGAAGATTATAATTAGCTGTTGTGAACGATAATAAATAGATAAATAAATCGACTTAAGATTCCACTGACATCTAAACGGAATTTCCCGAATGTTTCACGTTTCAAAAGATTTCTAAGCGAATAGATTCAAAAAAATTATCCGGTACGAGAAGCTAGGAAGAAATTTGCAATCAGTCCGTAGCCGGTTCTAATTTAAGAAGCACTATAGGCGCCTTAATGGACACAAGCGGCGTCGGATGCCGGGAATTGTTTCAGCGGCGCCTATTAACTGCATCGTGGTAACACGCTGCGCCCCAATTACTTCCATAGGGTTGCTTAATATGATGTTTTATAATGTCATTATTTTATGGAAAAAAACTTATTTATTTATTTATTTTGTACATACAATAACCTAAAAAATACATGAAATAGTTTGGTACAAGGACAAACAAACATTATTGTCATTACACAACACTTGTTACACTATGAATGCAAGATCCCTGTCAGGTTTAACACCGAAGTTTACTACATTTTTTCCTTTCATTATCGATTTATATAATTTGATTACTATTATTATTATCTGTGCCCCTATAATAATTACATGCAAACAATTGCTTAGTTAACGTTATTAATGATATAATTTATAAATTATCACCCCTTCACCAATCCGCACTGGAGCAGCGTGGTGGAGTATGCTCTAGACCTCTTCAAGAGGAGAGGCCCGTGCTCAGTAATGGGCCATTAATGGGTTGAAGCCGTCAATTATCAGAGCCCTAAAATCTATTCGCGAACATAAATAAAATATAGAAATAATAAAAGTAAATGAAGCTAAAATGTAAGCTCTCATGCTCTAAAAATGCTAAAGCTACAATTAATGCTCTGATTTATCTGCAATAAGGAACTTTAAAAAAAAAAGCAGTGATAGCCTAGCGGTTAGAACGTTGGTCTCTCGAACAGTGGGGCCCGAGTTCAAATCCTGGCACGCACCTCTAATTTTAAATATTATGTGCGTATTAGAAGTTAATTATCACTTGCTTCGGTGAAGGAAAAACATCGTGAGGAAACCTGCACACCGGAGAGTTCTCCATAAAGTTCTCAAAGGTGTGTGAAGTCTACTAATCCGCACTTGGCCAGCGTGGTAGACTACGGCCTGTACCCCTCACATTGTGAGAGGAGACCCCGAGCCCAGCAGTGGGACAATTATGGGTTGTTGCTTTGCTTTGCTTTGCAAGGAACTTTAAAAAATCTAATGTAACGTTATCTTAGATTCCCCACTTCCTACTTGGCTGACAAAACGTAGACCTTTATGTGACATTAAAGCTATATACCTATCACACCTACCACAAAAATAAAGATATATGTACCTTTTAGATGCAGGTACCCTAATATAGGCCATGAACGTCTACTACAAAGTCTAACCTTATAATTCCAAGATCAATACACGTGCCAACCTTGCAATATTGGCTTATTTACTGACCAACGTATAGATATCCTTCAGCCAATCAGCAGATATATTACATTTGACTAATAATTAATTAATCTACTTGTAATACAGACCTTGAACAAGATATTAGTACAGTGTTAGATAGTATTCAGTAAAAATGTTCGTCTTGTCTTACAAGTTCAACACATTCAATTAGGGGCTATAAGGAAAAGGGCTACATTAATTAGAGCATGGAAGGGAAACAGCTCAGTGAGGAGCTAATACACGGAAGTAACTTTTAGAGGATACGTTAATTTACAAGATCGTTCGATAATATTGGTTGTGTATACGTAAAGATACACTTGATGTTATGACTTTATTTTATGAAATTGACTGATACGTTTATTGTTTTTGTATTTTTTTAATGGATTTTCGCGCGTCGAATCTAAAAAAGTACGTATGTAAGTACATATGTTTGAGACATAGCACACTTTTAAGAGAACATTTATTTTCTGACATCGATATTTTCTTACTTTTGTTACAACTTTTCGGTCTTACTTATAAAAATCTCACTAATCTATACTTAGGCACCGCTTAGTTAAACCGCTCTTAAGAAGTTAATCCACGTTTAACTTTTCATTACTTATAAACATTGATTAGTTGTTACTTAGTTAAGAAACGAACAGATAACGATACATAAATGGTTGGCACAGATTATACCTAAAATAATCGATTTGATAGAGAAATTGAATGAATGAAATTGCTAAAAGTTCTATTTTTTCCATATTATGTCATCTATGACAGTGTCAGTGTCGTGAATTTGACTGATAACGGTCAGTTATTAAATTTAAAAAACTCTCCTTATTTTAATATGAGTGCAGTCTATAGCATTTCCTGAAGCCCGCAAATGGCTTCAAATTTTCGGATCGTATTAATCTCTTCCGATATTATTATATTTGACGGCATTTTGATATAATGCGAGCTTTTCGAAGCCAAGGCTATCGCCACTTTGGGGGACAAGCGCGACAGTCTGCTGGCTCATGCCGTGAATGTGGGCGTTGTCCTCTTGAATCTGAAAATATAGTTAGGTACATATAGTAAACATTAGTAAGGTACAAAATCTTCATTATAACCTACTCTTAAATATACGAAAACTTGAAAAATAGTAAGTAGGCGATTTACCTCATGACGGCCCCAATATCTGATTACTGCCATTACTTGCAGTTCTACAGGAATACTGCCACCTCGAGTATCGCCCTGTATATCAGGTCTCACTATTTCTATGATACGACCACGGACATAAAAAAAGAACAGACGTAACCTTGTCTAATCGAGAGTGAAGCTGACAGCTGACAGCTCGCTTACCATGTGTGTGTAATTTTGTAATTTTTGATTCGCGATGGTGTCAATGTCGTAGCCGTATGGTGTCAATGTTTGGGTGTGTGTACTTGTACGAATACAGAGTTGGTATTCCTATGGGTGCTTCACTGAATTTATTCTTGGGAATACGTCCGTCTTTTTTTTTGCGTCTGTGGATACGACTCATGTTTTCTTTATTAAATCGGTATCTAAGTCTAAACTCCTCATCCGATAAATTTTGTAGCGGATTAAAGCGAACTCGTAATTCTTCGTCTTTCTTCTCCTCCTAGCTCTGAAACTGCTTAAATCAGCTACGTCGTTTTGGAAATCACGAAGATCTTCCAATCCATCCATGTTTTATGCACAAATATAATTTTTTTTACTAACAAACAAACGCAAGTAAGTTGATCAGACGTCACAATAGAACAGCTGATTTATGTGAAATCCGCCATCTTGCCGCTTAGCGAGAGGTAAACTATGTCTCGGCAGTGTTTAATTTTGACAGCTATTTAAACCCTACTTAACGACTTCTTAACGCTAAGTAGTGTTTATAAGTGAGGTTTTTGCTAATCCGTTGCTAAGCAATAGATTAAATATTAAGTAACGTTTATAAGTAAGACCGTTTATGAATAGCGGACAAACGAACAGACGAACCAGTAAGTGATCACGAGACAACTGGACGTTAATAACACCAAAATCTTCCACTTATGCGTTGTCGGCTAAGAGTAAAAAGAAGGAACTGTCTCTAAAGTTCTCAACCAAAAGTTAAACCTGAAAAACGTAAAACTTAGTTATCATAATTCCTCCATCAAAGCGCTATGAAAATCCATATTAATATCGACACACGAAAGTTCTTAGTAACGAGATAAACCACACAGTAGTTTGATAATGTGATGAGCGCTAACTCGATGCAACATCACATTGTTGTAATCAACTGTTTCTAGTGCGAATAACGTGCAACATGTTCATAATGTAATTAGTCAACAAAGTAACAATCGAGCCACCTGATGATAAGTCTCCAACGCATGTATCAAATAATACCAAAGGAATCACTGACGAATTGCCGGGCAAGAAAGAAGGAAGTTACCAAGTTTTAGATTAATCCACCTTAACTTATAATTTGGTATCTAATAGATAAATAATTCGAAGTAATGGCGGTTGATAATAACATAATATTGTACCCATTAATCTGTAGTTATCAACAAATATAACGAATATAGTACAGCTAGAGACAGGTCTCTGCAGGGAGTCGGCGCCGCAACGGCGGTATACGATCCTACGGCGCCGACTGCCTGATTACCAGCGTTCGTTGACCTCGGCGTCTTCGCCACACTATTATGGTATTTCGTAATAATGAAGTGTCATCTTATCTACATATTATGAGTATATTATACGTAGAGCTTTGTGACAATAAGTGAATCATAAGTAACTCATGAACTGAATTGGTTTTTTCGCTTAGTGTGTTGGTGAAATTTATAGACGATATTTTAAGAATAAATAGGTTTTCAGAATGTTTCACTTCACAGCTATTCATATTTATTACTAATGTATTTTGTTTGTTGATGTTTCTTCAATTGAGGTGTTTAATCCGGGATCTCTATCTCACCTTGAAGTCTGGGTTTTAAGTCTCTATAACATCGTTTGATAACTTAACCATTGCATTCTATAAAACACTTGCTATATCTTTTGATTTCGGGAACGTGACCGCCGAGGTTGAGTCGAGTTTTTACCTAAATAAAGTAAATGATATTGTTAGGAATTTTTGTACAAAATGAATCAGAACAATTTACTGTATCAAGAACTGTTCCAGTATTCTATAATGGAAGAGCAATTGCATTTCAGTAATGCGAATGCTTAAGGAGACAATAAAAATTCCTTGTCACAAAATTGCATCATAAAAGCTTGCAAAAGCGACGAAGCTCAAGCTCAACAACATTTTGCTAGAATATGCCACTATCTGAATTTCACACACGATACAGGCCGCTCTATGCCGTAAGCAATATACTACGTAGTAGCTCCACGTATCTTATCTTAGTGAAGTTTAAAAAGAAAAATTTAACGCACAAAAAGTATCAAGTGATTATGAAAGACGCAAGTATCTTGTAGAAGTAATTCCATATCGCTTTATTCAAAAAGCAATTCTTAAGTTTGCAGTACTTTTGCAGCTACAGAAAATAATATAGTGCTTTTAGTCTAGCTCGATGATTCGATGCGTGGCAAAAATTTCTTGAACGCTTCCATGCTTCCGGGGATACAAAAAGACGTCGGTCCTGGTCGTTATCATAACATAGCAGCTGTTAAAACATGTCTAAGGCATTTGGGAGTCTTAAAAACTGCTAAAACCTTCAGAACCTGACGACAACGTATAATTTACTTTGCCTTGTCCTATACATATATTTGCGGCCAAAATAAAAGCGAGCGCGGTCAGTAGTTGGATGAGTGACCGCTAGTGGCAAAAAATTCTTGAGGGCTTCCGTGCTTTGGAGGGCACGTAAAGCCTTCGGTCCCGGTTGTTACCATAAGATAACAGTCGTTGAGCCATGTCGGAGGCCCTCGGGTGGCATGAAAACTTCCGACACTTGGGTTGGACACTAACCCCTCCACCAATTCGCACTGGAGCAGCATGGTAGAGTATGCTCTAGGCCTCCTCAAGAGGAGGTGAGCCATTAATACGTTGAAGTTAATATATTTTAGACCAACTTCTGGAAATACATGGTACTATTGGGATGATAGCTTAAAAATATGCCAACTCTTCACTTTTGTACACGCTTGTCTGTTTCCGTATAATACACGTATGTGCTTTCAGTTGAGAAGTGTTCCAACTCAGTTTTCCGACAGCAGTGTGCTTGTTACTACAAATACAACTTTTGAGGTGAGCTCAAGCACTTCATGATTTCGCTCGAGGCAGGACAGACAAGCAGGTAATTCTCACGTGAAATACATTAAATCTTGTTTTGTTTTGATGTGTGATGGAATCAGCAACACAGATTCTGAGAATAGGACATTTTGAGAAAAGGACATTTTGCGAATAGGACATTCTGCGAATAGGACGTTTTGCGTCCGCCGGACATTTCGCGATTGGGACATTTTGCGCCTAAACCAGAAAAAGGCGTTCAGATACCAATAGCACCTACTATTGGTACAGGCTACAGGGAATAGCTTACAGGGAATTACTAAGTATGACAGATAATCACTCTGAATAATGTGATAACTTTTTGATGAAGTTATGGGAGTTTATAATGTCGTAGCCATCTGATACACATGCTTGAAACTAGCATGCCAGTTTAGCATTTAGCACCATTATTCTCAAGTTTTTATAACTTCACTATTAACTTATCCAGAGATTATGGATCGATAGATAATTGAAAACGGCCAATGGAGAATCAGAGATCGGGGATAATTGATATTAATTAAATTATCAATTAATAAGAGTATGCACAAATTAACCCATTTTACAATTATGTCAATTTGGGGTTATTACTAAAAGTGAAATTATTTCATTAACTTCATAATTAATTAACTTAATCGTTACGGCATAATAATATGTTGAAAGTTTTAACATGTTATTTAATTTTATAAATAGCAACGCAGTTTTTACTTCTGCGGTCACGTAGATAATTTCACTTTAAAGTTATGAGAAGGTACAACCCCTTTTTGTTTTTTAATCTGAGGTACAAACACAGAAGAAATAATAGTACTTGGTACAACCAGCCTCACACAGAATCATTATAGATTCTATTCGATTATATTTGCATCGAAAACCGTTGTAAGAATATCGAATACAATTTACGGTTCCATTTGCTACGAGCTACGAGAGTTCTACGCTAGCCGTAGCAATACAAGATGAAAATATAAAATTTCGCTTACTTTTTATACCTCAATTTTTCCTGAATGGTGATGGTATTAGACTAAGTGGATGCTTTTTAGGGTTCCAAAGTAAAATCGGAACCCTTATAGTTTTGTCATGTCCGTCCGTCCGTCTGTCCGTCTGTCCGAAGCAAAGCGCCGAGATCCTTCGTGCTAGAAAGCTGTAATTTGGCACGGATATACATATTTATTAAAACTCCAGAATCGTAGAATAAAATATTGAAAAAAAAATTTTTTTTCAGAGTACCTCCCCTACAAGTAACGTGAGGATGAATTTTTTATTCGTCGCGTACCCTATAGTGCGGGGTATCGTTGAAAAGGTCTTCCAAAAATATTATGGATTTTTTAAAATCATTTTTGGAATTAGCAGTCCGTTTGCGAAATATTTGGCTTCAAATTACAAATTTTGGTTAGAGTCAAGTATTCCGCCGGCTAAACGGTTGGAATTGGACAAGTGAAAAAATTATTAAAAATAGGTTATATGATGAATTTACAAGGAAAACTGTCACGGCTATGTTGGCATAAGTAGTTAATGAGTAGGTAATAGTCGATAAACTTACTAAATCGGAACCCTACATTGTGCGTGGCCTGACACGCACTTGCCCGGTTTTTTTTAATAAGTATATTGTGTATTTGAATCCTTTACAATTTACTTAGAGGGAGACGTCTTAGATGAATTATTTTTAATATTTTTCTGAAGCAAAAGACACGTTTTGTCAATAAAGGGCTTGTCTGTGCGAGATTACTTTCTCAAGTTCAATACCAAATGCAAACAGGGGAAGCGTGACATCCGTTTTGTTGATTTTTGCACAAATTTTCTTCCCCGTCGTTGATTTTAATAAGTTACCAAGTCTTTTACATGAATAATAAACAAGTTTTCGTAAATCTCAAAAACATGTTCTGGTTCACGATAATATATATTCGTAGTTATACGAATATAACATGAAGAAATTATTGCTGTTGAGTGAAAAAACATTTAAGAGTAATTCCTTTTTATTCTAGTCAATTTTTCTAATATTTTGATATCGTTATCTTCATCTTATTGTTTCTGCTATTTGAACCCTACTTCGTATTTTTGTTTGAACTATTATTATACAATGTGGGTAGAATCCTTTAGGTTATTGTTTTATTTTTCTTTCAGTACAGTATAATATAAAATATAATTTCAAATGACTATTTATGGCATGATATTAAATAAGTTTATTATATTTTCATAGAAAATTAAATTGTTCTATTGTACTTCAACTCGAGGAAACACTAATCAATATACTTGTTACTTCTTACATACTTCTAGTGTGAAACTAGTTGCTTCGATCAAGTTTACGTTTTACTAAGAAGAGACCAGCACAGGACCAGGGTTCATAAAAAAACTTCCTTTTTTATGAAACTACTTCCTCTATTATCTTTAATGGTGTCACGTATATTCAAACGTAAATAGGACAAAGTTCCATTAAGGTTCCAGATGGCCATGATTTGTAGTAGTCACTTATCTACATCCCCATTTGCCGTATTCATATCTACAAAAAAGTACTTTTTGCCTCTACGTAATACCGTGCGAAGCCACGAAAATCAAATTTCGTTAAATCTTTCCGCAAAATATTCGCCGACAAATTGAATAACCCAAAAAGCTTTGGGTCAAAGTGATGCTTTTTGTGTTGATTACAGATCAAAGAGGTGGAGAGTCGCGATTAACATTTTATTTGAACTCTGGAGCCTACTTGACGCTAAATAAGGGAGGTGATGAATTTTGAAGTATATAATGGAGTGCGAGAAAGGAGTGAAGGTTTAACAGTTTCGATAATTTATTCAAATTTATGTGTATCAGAATACCGCGTAAAGGGTTGAGTGATTTCCACGCAATTAAAATAAACTCCAGTAGTTTATTGTTATTTATTACAATCTATGAAATAAATGTACCTAATTAATTATTAGAAGGGACTGGTAATGGTAATACTGTCAGTATCTGTCAGTATCATCTTGAAAGCTCTGCTTAGTAAGTAATGACCCTGGCAGCCAAGAATCCCAGGTCTTGTTTTAATCCCAGGTAATGTATTTTCTCATTTCTTATTCCAGCTGGATCATATATTAAATCAATGTTTCAATGTAGTCGAACTTGACGGTATTTGGTGATGAATCCAGGGTGGGTATGCGCACGAACTTGGTAAAAGCCAATTTTTTTTGACGCTCATATCATAGGCCGCGGATCATAGACGCAGTGTAGCCAGACGCTCGATGGGTATTTTATAGAGTACATATTGTAGAGTGTTCGGATGAATTAATTCCTTCATGTCCGTTTTGCAATAGTTCGTATGTCCGTTATTCCGTACAATCATTATTAAAACTTGTTTTGACGTGATAACGTCTATTAAAACGATGAACGCCGGGCGCACGCACGAAAAAATGTAGCGTTCCGTGAGCGAGAGAGCGGCAAAAGCGAGAGAGAGGCACGATCGACTACGATCGTAGCCGATGCCGTAGGCGAGCCGTAGGCGATCGTAGTTGAGTGGAGCGGAGCGGGGCGGAGTGGAGCGGAGCGGAGCGGAGCTTTGTCATGACGTTGCCACGTTAAACTACCGTCCGTAAACCGACTTTACAGACAACCATTTTTTTATATTCATGATAAAATTGTAACGAGGTTGGGTCATTTTATGTAATGTTTGTAATAAACATTATGTAAATAATTAAATAAAATTTGAAGTGATATTGTGGCAACTATAAAAATTCCCCGAAAATTTATATTATGGTCTTTTGCTTTGTTTTTTACCGTCAAAGCGTCTGTGACAACTTCGGTGTTGCTGATTTCCATGGAAAGATTGATGTTAGTTTGAAAATTGGAACACCATATCCAGAATAGAACATGGGACAGATTTCATCCCGGTTTTATGTTCCCTGGGATGATTTGTACATTTATGTGTTTGCTATTTCGTTTTATGAAACTATTCATTCACGAGCCAAACCGTAGGGAAACTAGAATAAAATCAAATCAAATCAATGTTCGTTTAGTACTTTATATCACATTAGCCGAATTTTAGTCGAACTGATCAAAGTGAGACTAAACACAAAATCAAGCGACATTTGGGTCGGACACATGATTGTAAACTCGAAATATTCGAAACTAGCAATGGACAATGTCGTTTGAATGCGTTCGCTTTATTTCCTTTGTTAGTGAGCACAGCATTACAAAGCTAGCTATTCCCGAATGAATTAGCGGAATGTACCAAATGTTTTAAAGTCCGTCTCAAATTAGGACCCATTAACCTTTGATTTCCCTTTCGTCGTGAATTTACGAAACTCCGAACCCTGAAACTTTATTTGGGCATGTTTATTGATTCATGGCATTATCGGCACGTGTTTGTATCAAAGTTCTACGCATATATGGATACATAGTACATGTAATAAGGGCCCGTCTCGATAAGGAAAGGTAAGAGTTTATTGAATTCAATATACATTAAGGAGGTATAGGTATATTTTATTTACGTAGTATGATTTTGGTTCTTATCTTTTATTACCTTTGCAATCATTATTCATTTGTATATAGGAAGATTTATTATTGTTTCAGAAAATAAGGAACGTTGTGTGTCGATGTGAAAGTTATTTTGGTTATATAAATACATAGATCGTGTTGTTAGATGTGTATTCAACCCCCGAAAACTGAACAGGACTGCACTGGAGTAGCGTGGTGGAGGTATGCTCTGGGCCTCCTCAAGAAGAAAGACCTGTGCTTAGTAGAAGCCGTTAATGGGTTTAAGTCAAACATGCAATATACAAATATTAATAACTAACTCTCCCCCTCTACCTCTCCATTCATCTCTCCCTCTCTCTTGACTGTCAGTTATAAAATAAAAAGTTAGATATGTTGCTAAGGTTACATTAGAAAGTTAATATGGTCATTAAGTTTTCAAAGAGATTGGACCTCATACTACACTACACCTATGAAACAGACAAATTTCTGAACGCACTTAAAAATATTTGACAACCAAATGACAATTTGACAAAAGACATCAAATGTTTCACAGCTAGGAACATTTTGAATTGGAATATTAAATTGTCATTTTTAGTACTTTCCGTTACTTATTTATGTTTCTCACCGTTTAAACTTTCCCTGAAGTTCCACAAATATTTCAAGAACAAAGTTAGCAAATCGGTCTAGCCATTCTCGAGTTTTTGCGAGACAAACGAACAGCAATTGGTTTTTATATACACATATTTAACATAATTTTCAAATTATTTAATGTAAACCTTTATAAACGAAAAATAATTTTAATCTTACAAGTGAATTTCGGATACAGGATTGACCGCGCGCTGACAACTGCTGGCTCGGAACACGGAGCCACTGTGGCTGGCTGGAAAACACCATTTCACATATTGAATTCAGAACATTTTATGTTAAAATAATTTTCATTTTAAACCAGCGCGATATCTTTAGGTTTTGTTTTTTTTGTAACAAAATTACTCACGACGTCACGACCCATGGAAAAAGCCAAGTTCCGATTTGAGACTTATCTTAGTTCCTTTTGTTATGTTTAGTGTAACAAAAATATAATTGTTATATTCAATGACATTGGCTAACATATTGCCTTAATACTTTCCTTCAGGCATTTTACACTGAAAGTAATCTTTTCATTAACTTCCAATGTAACTACATGCCTTACGCGTTGAGTTTCAACCTGTGGTTTCAATTTATAAGTACTGTCCTATCAGGGATGCGTTACCGGACAAGAAAGAAGATAAAAGAAAGAAAAAAGCTCTAAAGCAGCTTTGAATGAATTTGATTGAATGAATATTGAAGCATACGTGCCGGAATCACGAATTCTAAAAAAAAAATAATTAAAGTAACTTTACCTTTATTTAACAAAAATATTATTGTTTCCTGAATACGAAAAAGAATTGGCGAAAAAAGTAACAAGGGCCAGTTTCGTCTCGTGTTAAGTACATATGATAAATGACGTCATATATCACGCTGAGAGCAGGTGCATCTCGTCTGACGGTGCTAGTGAAGCGCTATAACATTACATTTCTTGGCCTTTGCTTGCAATCATTATAAGTTCGAAAAGTGTAGATACAAAAAAAAATATTTTAATCAGAGGGCGTAAATTATTATTCGTGAAGTTATAATATAGCCTATAATCAGCAGACGATCATGATGCTCCGCTTGACATGGCACCTTTCGGAAACGCTGGTAAATAAAAAAATACATTATGCATGAAAAGTGTATCAGTGATACCTATATAACCTAATTTGTCACGGTCCACGGACGATAGACATTGATTGCTATAACCTAGGGCTAAAGAAGCCATCTTTTATTTTGGGGCTTTACATCGAAATAAAAAAATACGCAATGCAATGTTGGAACGATATAATATCATTAAATATGCCAGCGATGAAAACGCATATGAAAATGGGAAATGGTCGTACATTTTTCTCAACCAATAAAAGCATGATCGCTGGATTTACTTGTTAGTGTATTGAAAAAAACAACCTGTATTTATTTCGTGTATAACAGCATAAATAACTAAATTTTAATGTTACAGCTCCCTCTTTACAATAACCACAAAAATAACGGTTGTATGTATTTGATCGGCCCCAAAGGAAATATACGTAGTCGTACATACATTTCAACGTATGAAGACTTAGGAAACTTTACAAGATTAGTTCCGTTAACGTGAGTAAATTTATGTTTTTCTTATTTGCATAAGAGGTAGGAAAACTGGGAACGCGCCGTTGTTTTTCAATTACGAGTTTAGGGGAAGATTGGAGGCAGGTATCTTTTGTATGGTAATATTGAAGTTTTGAGAATATTTATGATGTTTTGAATCACCCTTAGTCACATTCAGTTACCCTGGATGAAAAATCGTTTATTAATTAATTTTATAATCATTAAACTCAGTTTCGGTTAGTATGGTTATTTTTCGGTTATTTCTTTCTTTTCTTTCTTGGCTGGCAACGCATCAGTGATGCTTTTGGTGTTGCTGATGTTCATGGGCGACGATAGCCACTTACCATCAGATGGATCGTCAGCTCATTTGCCGGCTATTTCCAAAAAAAAATTAATTTAAACTTGTTAAATGACCATCAGATTATAATCCTGTGTCGGTAGTTTCGGCAACGTATTGGCAATGTTTTTGTTGATAGACACAGTTCCATTGGCAACGGTGATTATTTCTAGCGGCTTTTTTTAGACGTTTTTCAAGTTTAGAAGTTTTTTATTATTGTCAAAATTTCCGCTTGTTTAACTTAGTTTCACGAAGAAGTCATGACAAAAATAAATATCATCAGCAAATACAAAATATAATGGATAAAAAATATTATTCATTATTGATACTTCATTACTGCTCAAATCATTACGAGTAAGTACATTTACAGTTTTCTAGAGACACGATATAATAAATTATAAGGGCATTTTAAGAGACAAGTAAGCTTTGTAAAACCTTGAATGAAAAAACAAATTAAGCTTGAAACTTTATTCATTTACCGTTTGTTATTCAGTAGGATGTTAACGGAACTTTTATCTTTAGAGAGAATAGGTCCATTATAAAATGAGATTCAAAAAGGATAGGTACTTTAGTTGATTTGTTTGGAACTTTTTGAACCTTAATTGTTTCACGAAGAACGTAATGTTGCCAAACGACGAGCCAAATTGCTTAAAAGCGACCGCGATCGTTTAATCCGTTTTGGGATGTTTAAGCGCTGAGAATGGAAATAACCAACTATTACTGAATTTGGATGAATCGAATAAGAATCAAGTGAATACTTTTATCTATACTAATATATAAAGAGGAAAGATTTGATTTTTTGTTTGCATTGAATAGGCTCCGAAATTACTGAATCGATTTGAAAAATTCTTTTACTGTTAGGAAGCTACACTATCCCCGATTAACATAGGCTATATTATATTTTCAAAAAAATTAGGGATCCTTAATGAAACTCCAATAATGTAACCCAAGGTGTAAAAAAATAAGAAAACCGAAGCAAAGCGAGGGCGGTTACTTGTGGTAGATAAAATATATCTTTCGATATCAATTCACTTTGCGAAGATCTACTTGAAGAGATTCTGATTTAGTATAAAAGCAATAATACCTCATATAAGTCATAATTATATCAGTACCTTCTCCACTTTTACACAAGCTTTTAGAATTTAAATTATACGCTTCCCGCCCACGTCCGACTTTTTGTAGGAGAGATAATCGGGCCGATTTTTTCTTCCATTTTATTTCTGACCGACTTTTTGTAGGACGTGTGCGTTGCACTATTGCTATCTGTACGTTCTATTTTTCTCCTCCAAAAAATCGGTCACCGATTATCGGACGTGAGCGGGAAGCGTTATCGTGTGGGTCATCGAATTTCTAATGTGTCAACTAAAACCAAAGTGAAAACTACTAAAGAAATAAAAAGAATTAATGTAGGTATATGTCCGTATAAAGTATGCGTTGTTATTGTTTCGAAGCCGACTTTGAAACAGTTGCAGTTGTATGGATATTCTCAATGAATTAGTATTCACACATAAGTACATACATTAGTATTTATTTTCCTTTAAAGTAGTACTTAATATTCACTGTTTTATAGATATTAAAGCAAATACGATGTTATTTGGGCCAATTGGGGTTTTGGTTTGAGATTAAGTTATTTCACGCATTACCCAACTAAAAACGCCTGGAGCATACTCCACCACATTGCCCCAATGAAAACTGGGAATACAGACTTAGCAGTTAGCAGCAGTATTTATTACTATATTCATAAACACAGAGTTCGGGCAGCGTTGCCATGGCAACACGGAACAAGGTAAAGCTTGATCGCGCGGCGCCGTATCGCATTTTCCACGTCATAAAACTAAGTGGATTTGGCGACGTTTCAATAACTTTGCGGATCTTGTCGACGGGTTCAGGTGGCTGGCTAGATTGCAGAGTTTGATGGGCGTTTGTTTATCGTCTTCGTGATAACTTTACCTTAACTAGAAGTCACTTCGCTTTGTTTTATTGTCCCAACATGGTAACGTTGATTACCAAGGAATAAGTGATGAAGTAACTTTTTAATTAGCTTTTTTAAATAAGTTCTCCAGCTTCAACCTAAACAGGATTGAAATAAAAAACATATATTATTATGATTGTTGATTTTTACAATGATTAACGTACTACAGAGTACAGCAGAGGCAGAGTTCTAAATCTAAGCTCTAAAAGGGATAATATATTCTAGTGACCTCAACACTGTATAACAGTTAAGTATATTATTTTATACATATACTGCGTTCACTATACTCAAAGTATGTCATTATTAAGCTTAGTTGGCGAATATTGGTAAATGTAATGTAATTGTTTTTTCATTATCTGAATTAGGTATTAGCGGTGATACAATAATTGGTAATTAATTGTTTTTTGTCTGTTAGTGCAGATTTACTTTTTTGAAACGGATTTGATTTCCTCAATGATTAGATTAAGGAGTCGTATCCTCTAAAATTAGAAATAATATTTCACTGTTTATCTAAATACTTACAAAGCAGAGGTAAGAAACTCCCATACGACGCCACACCTGAGCGCCACACATACAATTTAACATTAATAAGCGACTGAGCTACAAGTTACATCATGCCATAAACTTACATCTTGACTTATGCCGAAGTTTCATCGTTTTTCGCTCGTGTCCTAAATCCAAGCGACTGAAGTACCGGATGAGTTAAGTGCAGATGAGGGTATCAACGTCATAACGACGCATCGCAGAGATATTGCCGTCTTTATTGCGCCTCTCACATTTATGAAAAACGTGACGGATGTCTACGTGCCTATGTCGTTAGTAAAGAGGTTGAAGGAATCTTGCACTGAGGTTGGATTATGTTGGAAGTTGTATACTTAGTTTAAGAACAAATAAATAGCTCAGTTAGAAAAATGTTTTTATTAAATGTTAATGGCTGACAAATTTGCAGATGAACCTAATGGAAAGTTGTCATCGTCTTACCATCAACAACAGCATTATTGGCGCGTTGCCGATTGCCAAGGAGGAATGACTTTTACCCATAATTACTTCCTACTAGATTTACCGCCATAAATTTAGAAGGATGACTTAAATATTTTTTTATGCTATTCATAATCATTTTGTATTTTTACAATTTTACAAAATTATTTTTTTGCTTGGTGTTTAATCAAGTTATAACATATATTTTTAAAATGAAATAAAATTTAAATACACAAATAAATATATCTCTTTCTAAGAATTATGTATTTCAAGTCACAAGTTAACAAGTTTCATTTTAGAGAAAAACTACTTTTCTATTAGCAGTCAAAGCAGATAATGCAGAAAGTCGTAAATCACAAAAGAATTTTACGTCGTAACAAATTGGCGTTCCGTCACGCGTTTTTGTATTCGACAGCTGAACCTCATTGTGCGACAGTCAACACTGAATTCCCTGAAGTTAATATATCGATACAGTTGATGTATGTCGATAAAGACGTGATAATATTATTAAATGAAAACGACCAATGCCAATAATAACCACGTTTAATGATCACTGCAATTCATAAACTATAATGAAATAAAACATTAATATTAATTTGTCAATGAAGGCCAAGGACAAAAATAATGTCTCAGCGAAGAATCGAACTGAAACCCTTCGATTAGTAAATACCGTAGGTATAGATAATAATATTCAAATAAGTAAATTAGACTCTTTTAGGTACTAGTATTTATTGTATCACGGTTTTAAGGACAAAAACGTTCAAAATATTTCAACTGTGAAAACTAAATCTGTATCAGTAGACGATACAGAAACTGTCAGTCGATATTCACATTGTAACTAATGCGCTACTCGTGAGTAAAATCGCGTGCCGAAATATAAAATCGTTCTCAGAGGTAAGAAGATTACCTTTAATATTTTAGAATGGGAACACTCGACGATTTTCGCACCGGGATTTGCATTTTATTGAACACTAACGGCACACGGCAACTTTGACGATAACTTCATCGAAACCCGAGATTTAGTTGGTTCAATCCTGTAGTAAAATATTATTTTGTCTAAGTACCTAATTTGTTGTTTGATATTTTAGGAATATCAGCTCATACATAAACTACTAAATTTAATGTATTATTCAATCTAAATATTAATCAATGTAACGTATTTTAAATTAATTTTTATTATACTGACATAGTTTATCTTTGAAATGGCTGGACCGATTTTGACGGGACTTTCACTGGCAGATAGCTGATGTAACAAGGAGTAACTTGGGCTACTTTTATTAAAAAAAAGTTTGTTAGGCGATACGAAGTTCGCCGGGTCAGCTAGTAAGTAATAAAATTGTTACAAACTAACTCTATGGGCTTAAATTGCCTGAAATAAATAATTTTTATTTTTAATTTATTATTTATTTTTATTAATTACATTATCTAGGCACATACTACATATGTACCTAATAGCTTCGGTAGACTTAATTCGAGTTTCCATGACATAATTATAATACACAAATAAATAGTTAATAACTTGACTATTATGTTTAGATTTAAGGGCCTTATTCATCCTCGAATGCAAACTAATGTCTTCATGTGCAGAACCTTACTGAACAACGGACTAGAGTAAACTTAAGTACCAGATTCTTCCTGAGAGGTACTTCTCTGTCTGCACCATCAAGTTAAATTTCGATATTAGATACTCCTGCTTGAATCAAATGTAATTCTATATATTTTGTTTCTTTACACATTTAATGGCAAAAAAACTCCTGAGTGTAGAGCTCGCTCAGAGTTGCCACCTATAACGCCATCTATCCGTGTTGAGTCTCAACTGTGATTTGCCAATTGAGCGCGTGCGCTGATTCCCGATTGCTACTACTACAATTACATATTATTTGAATGTGTAAAAATATGATGCACTTTCTTGTTTCCAATAATATTACAAAGAGATGCCAATATTCAACAACACATTCAACAACTCCGCTCTGCATTAAATCTCGCCTCTGTTTAAAAATCTTTTAAGCGTCGTTAAGGCTGCCGCGAACTTAAACCTTCTTTATCGACCTAAAAACTACGTACTATAAAGATTACTTGTTACATAAAACTTCCTTTGGCAATTTTTACGTAGGTCGTATATCAATGGAATTTCTAAAATGTTATCGGAATTTATGACAAGAAGAATCTTGTTTTCGAACATCGGTATCCTTTTGTATTACTAAGAACTCCTTATAAAGTCTGTGAAACTCAGTTCGGGTTTTCAGGCAGCGAAAACAAAACAAACAAAACAAAACTGTGTACTCAACTACACATAGTTTTCATCAACGTATCTTTGGCGTGCATACTATAAAGAGTCCTTCTATCTATAAAACGTTTGGGCTTTGGCACAGGTTCACGGTACGAAATCAATCCCACAGAAGTCTGATTCAGTTTTTACTGGATTAATCTGTTGAATCAAATCATTAATGTAGTGTCGGGTAAGTCTAATATTGCGAAAGTCATGTTAAATTGTCGATCTCATTCAGAAACTCCTCTATCAATCGCTTCTTGAATAGCGTTGTTCAGTGGTCCAAACATTCTCATTTATGGAGAAAACCGACGCCTCCTTTGGGCCACAATGAGTTTCACCTATAAACTTTGATTCATGGAAAGCAATGACCCGGAAAGATTAACCAAAATCGTCCGTTTTGTATTTGGGTCAAAACTGACGTGTTCAAATTTTAATGATAGATTATTTATACAATATACATGCTAACCCTTGCTCTCACGCTTAACTGCTCATTGCGTGAATTCTAGTTTTGATCTATCTTACGGATTTTATTATGCAAATAAAACGCTTTAATGACTTTTACAATGAAATTCTGACGAGTAAATATTCGAGAAATTAGGACTCCCATTTAATCTTCTTTAATGCTATTATTTTAAGATATAATAAAAATCATTTGTGCGTGTATTCGCCGGATTAGTAGGACGCATTCATTCTTGAGTCAATGTTTTTGCTAATTTTTAACTAGTGGTGCAGACAGCTAACCAACAGGGAGACTATATAATGCTTGATACCTTTTTTTAGGAAAGAGCCTTTTTCTCTAGATAAATCGCCAAGCTCTATAATACGTACTGTCTGACTACTCCGTCTCAAAATCGTCTGATTCCCTTCCCGTAATTCCCATACTCCATCTGTATAAAATAAGCTAGCATTGATTCTATGCTAATGTAGCAGAGATTCAAACGAAGGTATTTGACGTGATATGCAAATTGTTTGTACCTACAAAATACGCGAAAGGTTTATTTTAAGACAATTTTGTCGTTTACTTGACAGCCAGCTTTTACAATAAAATATGCAATTTTAATCCGGAGTGTATCTTTGCTTAACTCCTACTCTCCATTTTCTGCTTTTAAAAATTTTCCCCTACTAAATACCGAATGCCTTTTTTATTTCCAACGTAATGTTCACGATTAGCTAAGTACTAGGGTCAAGCGTTTGGAACGAAAAAAAAAATCTAACATTTCCGACTTATTGCCAATATCAATTCGAGTTAGTGCAATCCATTAACAAATCGAGTGAACGCGATAGGCAGATTTAATTCGACGAAAATAATGAATACAAATGTTTCAATCTCCCTTTCTACGACTTCGCCCTCATGTAGCGAGCGTGTGTCGTTGATTTATTCGGGACAAATAACTACTCTAGATAGGTTAACTATTGAATGTAGGTACAATCAAAGTGGATTGTAGGTAGAAAACACTAAGTCACTAAGTGATAGTAAAACACAGTAGGTATAAATAAATTCTTAAATTTTTCATTGGTATTCCATATGTAGGATTGAGTGAGCTGGTGAGAACTCAAAAGGTTTTAAAAGAAATTAAACTGATGATGAAATTGAGAATCAAGGAAATGGCGAGAAAAACACATTTCTGAAGAATTGCTTTATTTCGGTCTGATACGTATATTTATTTAATGAATACAAATCGCTACTTCTGAAACGATACACAAATAGAGCGGTCAATTAATTTTTAATTAGCATGCATCAGAGAAGAAAGCTATTATACTAATCTTCACTTAGTTATAAGCCGGCAAGGTGTTAAGCCGTTATAAGAGATCCATAAATTATGCATAGGGACAGCGTTGCTCAAAGTTTGCCTCCCTTTATTATTGGAAGGGATCAATCGGTGGGATGATATAGAATACAGAACATACATAAGTATATTACTGATATGGTCTGAGGAGAGCTGGGATAGTGAAATAATTGCATGATACATGTCATGTTACTATTTTTATAGTTAATTTGGGAGATTATGTCGAGTTATATTTCTTGTTCTCATAGGAAAAAAGTTTATTATTTTAAGTATAATTTCCTTCTTATCATAGAAATCGAAGCTTCAAAATTTCTCAACTGATTATACCTTTTTTTTTGCTCGATTAGGTACCTGATTCTGTTCGAATTATCGATTGACATTATTATTGATAGATATTTGTTAAACATTGCCCCATCGACGCACTCAAAAATACTTTTCTTACACCGATTGGCAAAGCCGCCCTCGGGCCCTGCGGTATTCCGTGCTGTATTCTCATTGCTTAACTTTATCGAATCGTACATGACTGTAGCACGCCTAACAAATATTTATCGGCCACATAAAATATCAGCTACATTATGGTGACTATTGCACAGTAAATAGTCAAAATATTATAGTTATAACTATTTTATAGAAAAACTGCTCAAAATTGGGAACACATGCCGAAGGATGGCTCGAAGCGGCACGTGTCACGGATCGATCAACTCTTCAAATGATTATGGGAATTGTAAATGCTATCTCTAAAATACAAGATGTATATTATAGAATCATAACGAGTATGGTTAAAATAACACGCATTATTACGATTATTTTATAGTGTCTTTGTTATTTGTTAGTTTCCCTGTACTTAAATACTTTAAGATTATCTGGCTTTACCATAGACTTATAGTAACACTCTTGCAATGTCAGTAATAATATTAGTTTTACGACACGCTATATTTCAAAATATTCCACATATGTGCAAAGTGGAGTTGGAATTTAGAACTTCATTAAAATTACTATATTACGAATATCTATGGGAAGTTTTTATTCCATCCAAGTATTTAAGACCTGTAGGTATTAATTCTTAATGATTTCAAGTAAAAGTATCAAGACCAACGATTTTACAACCCTTGCGAAGTAAGAAAACACTAGTGATATATCTGAATTAACGTATTGCATTACTTTAATTGGGACTATATTTCTGTGCTTTTAAAAAGGTCAATTAATGTTTTTTCAAATTCACTCTACTTAGCAAGAAGTTGTTGTTTAAAAAAAAGATAAACCCTAAATATGCCATGTAAAATTATGTAACATTATAAACCAATTTATCAAGCACCCATCATAGATCATACGTTGACTCGACAACTTGCTTCACGCTTCATGAATATTCAACGACACTCCCGCTACCGAGTTAAGAAACATGAATCTAGATGATACTTGAATCTCTATCATTTATATCCCACAATTTAATTAATTTCTCGTTATATGACGTCTTTAATCATTAGTAGCCTTTTGAAATTTACAGGCGATTCTTATATTATTTGCAAACTAAACAGCAGCTATACCGCGTTTTACCCTTCACCCTACCCTAACAAGTTTCGTATTTATTTCTTTACGAGTAACCGCCCTCGCTTTGCTTCGGATTTCTAATTTTTTTACACCTTGGGTTACATTATTGGAGTTTTATCAAGTATCCCTAATTTTCTTTTAAATATAATATAGCCTTTAATACCCGGGGATAGTGTAGCTTCTCAACAGTGAAAGAAATCAAAACGGTTCAGTAGTTTCGGAGCCTATTCAATGCAAATAAAAAATCAAATCATTCCTCTTTATAATATTAGTATAGATTACACTAGATTCGAAAAATATTTCATGACCATGTTAGTTGACAAATTATAATAATTGGTTTAATTAAAATGCATTTTTGGGGCCGTCTAGGTGAATGAAATAAGTGCGTTTCAGTTTTAATTATCTTTTTATCGGTTGGTCTTTATATCATCATCACGCATCGCAAATGTCGCCAAGCAGGGGCATAATATTACAGCTACACTTAAATTGATAAAAGATAGTTTGACGCAAATTAAGCCCAGAATAGCACAATAATGTTCTTTATTCGAAAACATGGCAACAGGATTTACAGTTGGTTTCCTAAAGGGTTGTTAAATGAAAGTCAAATTCCGTGTCGAATATGATTACACCGATACATTTCAAATTACAATTGAGAACGAACTGTGAGGAGTGACGCTAACAAGTCTAACAAGGCAGGAATAACGTGGTGAGTGCATATTGAGAACGGTTACCGGTTCTGCACCGATCGGTATAAATACCTTATTAATTGTTGAAAATCCTAAAATTTTAGTTACAAGAACATATACATATTTAAAGCTCAAGATTTGACTTGGCTAACTTTTTACGTACAGGCTATATTATATTTGTCTAATCAACTTATCTTCGTTTAGTCATACGCAAGTAAGTGTAGTTCCTGTTACTTTTTGTTATCTTTTTTACTTTTCTAAAATTTGGTTTGTTGGTAAAGAGTAGCCAAGTCAAATCGTAAGATGGAATTAAATGTTTTTGTAACAAAAATTTTAGGATTTTCTATACAGAACTTGGCATCCATATAGATCTTAATTATTTTGTCAGCGAAGTCGTTCTTAATATTGAACTTGGCTCTCATTTCACATGTATGTTTTGGATATGATATCCTACATATTACTTAGTTATTACACGAACAAAGTGGTAGAATAAAATCTTAAAATTTCGGGGTACCCTCCAGTGGTTGTATTCCAGCTTTGGCCTTGAGAGCCAGTTATTTTTTTCTTTTTCTTCTCTCTTTCATGGGCAGCAATACATCAGTGAAGCTTTTGGTGTCGCTGATAACGATAACCAAGTGGATGGTAATTACCATCAGGTGGATCGTCAGCTCACTTGTCGGTTAACTTACAACTTCAGAATCCTAAATTCCACGTGGCCTGATGTGACCTTGGCCGGCTTTCAAATATCTTTGCGACAGCAAATAGGACCGAGTAGACAGGAATAAATTGAATGTTATGAACATAGACTTAAATATATAGACGAGCTGTTCCAAACAAAATCCGTGTCACATTTTTCAAGCATTTTTCATACTCTGACAGCACTTCGGTCGGTCAAGTTCGGTTCAAGATGGCGGATATGAAATATTTTGCACTAAATATTTGTTTAACTGTAAGTAAATAATAGTTATTTACCAATTATAATTGAAATAAACTCAAAGTTCAAACGTAAATAATTAACACGTTTTAACTGTGCACAATAAACAATATGCGTTATTATTGTGTTCTTGAACGGTCGGGATTTTTCAAAAATGACATCTACTTGTCTTGCTTGCTCGCAGCCGACTAAAATAAGTTGGCACCATATAGTGTCAACGTACGTGTCCAAACTTTTAGTACTGAAAAGCCTATTTAGTACAACAGTATGAACAGTATATGCATATAGGTTATGAAACTGGAAATCGGTAACATCCTTACCATGTTCACACACTAACTGCAATAGAATAGAAATAGATGCGCGTAATATTATTTTACATCAACAGCAGTCTGACACATACAGGGTGAGCGGATTCGTCACACATTTTGAACACATTCATAAGCCTTGCTATGGTTGTCCCCTACCGATCTCATATCAAACGGTTATTTTATTACGGGACTATTTGATACGTTAAAAGCGACGTCACGACGTTTGACACGTGTTTAGCATTCGATTTAAACAGCTATTGTCCCAAATCGATTAGGGGAAAACGCGTATTATATTCAGGTCGGTGCACTTTTAGAATGCGCTCTGAATAGAATTGTTGGAAATATAATTATACGTAGAATTTTACGTTTCTAATTAAACTAAAACTGCGTTGGTTAAATATCATTACAACAGAACATTGAAAACAATGTCAAAAATAATATGAATTATGTAAACAGTAATTTAAAATCTCCTTAAACTTAAACTTAAACATTGGCGGCCATATTAATAAACATAGACTAAAGCAAGAGTAACTTTAAAACTTGTCGTAAATAAGATTTAATTAAATTCAGTATTAATAAATATAGAGTAACGAAGAAGTAAGCTACTCCGAGTCTAATCTCAGAATCAAAGTTAGTCCATGTCGCTACATAGTTTAGCGACTGATTAGGCGTGGACTAGGCGTGCATTGACGACATTGACGTTGACTTGACGCATATCAAGAGTACTTCGTTGTTCTAACTAAACGTCATTCACATTGATATTTTCTTTGACCTTTTCTTCTTCATCCCAGTTAACTGAGCGAGCACGTTTTTGGTTCATGTAAATCAATTTTAAATTTAACAAGTAACCATAGCATGAAACAAACTGCGAGGAGCGAAATTAGGCGCTTGAAATTGAAAGCTGATCACGTCGTTTGAAGTTGTCAATCCCAAAATATTGTTGTCACTGTCATTTTAATGCATGAAGTCATTCACTGACTCACTCTTTTTACTTTTAAATTACAAAGGTTGCCATATTTTACTCGCTGAAACCGGACTAAGAAATGTATTGTTAGTTCGACGTTACTCCATATTTATTAATAACATTGCAATTACGAAGTTATTACTTAGTTAATCCAGAATTAACTAGTCCAAGTGTAGCTTCAGATGATGCTTGGATTAAGCGATTTTTATTAATAAGGGTGTGGTAGTATAATTATACTACCAATGAATGACCATAGATAAAAAAAATATTATTACAGCAGAAATATATTCGGATGAGGTACACGTATACAACACTTCACAAACAGATATCACAATCAAGTTGGATGACCTTGTCCCATGCAATCGAGATAGGTAACTAGAAGGCGGTTGGAAATTTCATGATATTTTTCATCTTGATTTTCTTATAGTAATGAATTAGGGGTAATATAAGCTGTCATACCTGATTGTAGTCATTATGGATATAATTCCTCAATTCCAAAACCGATTGACAATTTTATTCACACTGGTGACGCATTATTGAAGACGCATGACCTTTCAGTTGTAAAGGCTAATACACTGTAGTTTTGCCCCAAATGGGTAGCATCAACCTTTCCCCCTCCTCCCCAATATTTATGTTACAATTTTATTCAAACACGGCTCAAAAGATAGGATTAACCCTATGTTTCCACAATAGTTTCTTAAAAATAAAGCAAAGAAACGTGAAGTAAGTAGGCAATGAGCGTTAAAACTTTTCCACTCGGCCATTAGCCTTTCCGTTCTTTCTTCTCCTTAACGACTTTTTGCACAATTAAGGCTATTGTTTCGTGGATATTTACGATTTTTATTTTATCCTTGTATAAATTATATAGGTTGTAATTGCTGCGAACTCTAAACGTGAGCCTAGCTTTGTTTGCGGACTTACTGGGGTTACGTACTGCGTACGGGTAAAAAGTTTTGTTATTAAACTTCATTGTTTAAATGAGGCTTAATGGTGAAATTGTTTTAACGCGTGTATAACAATGAAATTATTTTATATGAACCTAAGAAGTTCTAGCTAGGTCAGGTATGAAATAGGTACTCGTAACTAAGTTTGAAAGCATGTTCTGAAATCACGAAAATTAATTTGTTTGTGCAAAGCCTTGTGTTTCAATAAATATACTCAAACGTTTTTTTACATTTTCACAAAGATATTTTACCATAGATATGTTATGTCCATACATTTCGAGGTTTAGTTTTCGATCCGCGATGACATGTCATAATTGTCAAAGCATAACATAGAATAGTCAGGCAGAAGGGAATAAAAGAAATAGTACCGATTAGGCATAATATTATTATTGTGATTTAACATTTTGAAATTATATTGCAAAAATAAATAACTTAAAGTATGTAATTATATAATAATTAAAAATGGCGCGATTACGATATCTCTGGCGCCTTTATTTTAGTGTGGATTACACAAATTTGGCCCATAAAAGACACTTTTATAAGAATAAAAAAATCGCGATTTGGGCTTTGTTTAGAACACTCAGTACATTTTACGAGTTATTCGGGATAAACTTTCGAAAAAATTACAAAGTTACATTAGTTGCACTTTTAGGGGGGAGAATTTAACGGTTTTTGATTCACCAACAGGCTTCCGAACGTCAAACAAATGGATACTGTACGCGCTGAAAAGAAAAGCGTGACCTTAGTGCGCGTTTAGGTCACAGTGTGTTTACAACAGTGTAAGGTTTATTTTAAAATAATTTAAAAATTTAATTGAAAAAATACATGTGTTAGATTTATTTTTATTTTGAATCCTTTCTCCAACCCTCGTGTAATAAGGAAGTGGCATGAAAATAGTTCTATTTATTTAACCAACATGCTTTAGAAGATTTAAAAAAGATTAAATTGCAGGAAAAGAATATTGTGTACACTTATCTATACTAATATATAAAGAGACTCCGAAACTACTGAACCGATTTGAAAAATTCTTTCACTGTTGGGAAGCTACACTATCCCCGAGTAACATAGGCTATATTATATTTTGAAAAAAATTAGGGATCCTTAATAAAACTCCAATAATGTAACCTAAGGTGTAAAAAAAAGAAAACCGAAGCAAAGCGAGGGCGGTTACTCGTTACTGATAAAATAACTCTTATAGCGTAGGCATCCAGTTGGCTTCACTGTGAAATTTTTGAACTATGCTTACCCAATAACTTATAAGTAGCTCATCACTTGGAAATCTAGGAAAATTTAAAATAATGAAAGATAAAATGATATTTAACGTTTTTATTTTACAAACAATCTAAAACAATCATTCTAAATTCAGTCTAAAACAATCATTATATAAAGATTTCATTTGGTTCAATTTACGAAATATGTTCACTACCTAATTTCACTTCTCCATTATTAGTCTATGACGAATAGCATGTGCCATATTAAAATATTTATTTTAATCAATTTTAAAAGAAATATTCTATATTAGCACAGACATAAAAAAAGAACAGACGTAACCTTGTCTAATCGAGAGTGAAGCTGACAGCTGACAGCTCGCTTACCATGTGTGCGTAATTTTGTAATTTTTGATTGGCGATGGTGTCAATTTCGTAGCCGTATGGTGTCAATGTTTGGGTGTGTGTACTTGTACGAATACAGAGTTGGTATTCTTATGGGTGCTTCACTGAATTTGTTCTTGGGATTATGTCCGTCTTTTTTTTAGGTCCGTGTATATTAGTAACAAAATTTAACATAACGTTTTATGTATTTACCTATGGTATGTAACTCTATCATTATTATTCAATTTGGAGAAATTATTTTTGCAAAATATCAAAACACAACTCGGCATTTTTATGACAACTATAGACAGCCTCACTCAAAGGCAGCTATCAACTGTCTACAATGAAATCCCTACACTTGACTGGATTCGACTGACTTAATTTCAACGCCCTCTCGGCATATCTACCTCCCTATACATACAACATCATTGCATTTTCACCACTTCATAAATCTTGTATTGGAAGTGCTTAGAACTGAGGGTTAGAATAGCATGTAAATAAAAAATTAATAATTGTATAGATATTAAATCTAAATATAAATATTTCGGTAAGGTCTCGCATCGTGTCGTATTATAATTATCGTTATGCTTATAACTCAGCAGGTCATCCTTTTATTATCCAAATGGACGATAGAATAATATTTTCCCCCTGCACAAATCCCTACAAAGAATGACAGTGGCATTATGACCCCGCTAAGAGCTGTCATCCGCCCGTCATGTCACTTGACAGCAGTCGACGTGTTAACGACGACACGTGGCTTAGACAAGCTCGCTTTTGTTTAAAAAGTCGATACATACATTGCATCTTATGAAGGGTTATCTAGAATAACGAAATTAATGAAATGATGCTTGATAAAAAGCAAGGCGACAAATTGCACAAAGAGATTAATGAAGTAATCGTTTATATCGACATCGGCAGATATGAGTAAGTTCCTATGATTAAGTTCTGTGGAATTCATAATATTAAAAAAATATACAATGTTTTTACAATAGATAATTTATACACTGAAGACTATGAGACGCTCCCGGGTGCTTTAATTTTGTGAGAATTAAATCGAAATAATCCTCGTAAAATTGTTCTGTAGTGTATATTTTTTAGAAATAGGTATGTCAAACGAGAACTATAATTACTTACAAGAGACTTTTGCCCTGCAATTTAATGTAAGACGGTAGTCCTCTGACCCAGATTCCGACACGGGGAGACTATATTTATATATATAGGAGGCTATATATATTAGACTTGTGGTATTCATTGGATTTTTCATTTATTCAAGAAATCAGTAATAAATATATAAAATTGGTTCCACACAGAAATTAAATTACAAATCAGACGAGATGAGGCATTCATAATCATATTATGTGCGATATGTGCGGCGTTGGTCTCACCCGCTACACTTCAACGCTAGGTATCTAAGTGACATGGACAGAATGAATACGAATATGGGATACGCTAGAGCGAATAGGATCTGGAATTTCTATGAATATTAATATGGAAAGTTACCTCAGCTGTGGAGTATTCCAATTTTTCCCCAGTGTTAGCATAACGTGTATGTAGACAATATTCGTAAGGAATATTTTCGCGAATTGGCATAATCTTCCTGAACGTAAACCTCATTTATTAGGGATTACAACGAAAAATTTTGTTCATATCGGCAATCTAGTTAATTTTCCTTCCTTCAAACTTCTTGAGATCTGCAATCGACAACTGTAGACAACATACAATATACAACAACCATACAAAATTATTAACAACCAAGTCTTGAAGCGTTATGTTCATTATTTTCTCCACTGTGTTGGCCAAAATACTGATTGTTATTGGACTTTGGACATTGTTAAGAATATTATGGAATTTATTCAGATAGATATGCAGGTTCACTCATGTAAGTGATAAATCAATTTCTACTACGCACTTACACCTCAACTCAGAGTCGCATAACGGTTACTTAAATCGCTTCTCAATACAGAATCACAAAAATTCGCTCTCACAGTCAGTTTACGGACAATTAAAGTTAAGTATACAAATTTACCTTCATTTAATTAATGTCGAGCTTCTAGGCCTAGGACACGGACCTGAAAAAAAGTCGGACGTAACCTCGTCTAATCGAGAGTGAAGCATAGCAATGGCCGCGCGCTTACCATGTGTGCGTAATTTTTGATTCGCGATTGATGCAGTATGGTGTCAATGTGTGGGTGTGTGTACTTGTACGAATAGAGAGTTGGTATTACTATGGGTGCTTCACTGAATTTGTTGTTGGGATTACGTCCGTCTTTTTTTTAGGTCCGTGGCCTAGGCCTATTTTTTAATGTAAGTATTATGGCAATAGTAAGAGTTGACTGATTGTAGTACACCGCACTAATTTTAATTTGCTTCGCGGCATAGGATTTTCAAACGATATAGTGGATTAGGAACAGAGCTCAGAATTATATACCTACCTACGAGTAACTAATAATATTTTAACTCGGCTCAGTGCGAAGGATTAAGTTAGTATTAAGAACTTAGATGCTGGCATTACCATACGTCAGCGAAACCACTGCAGAATTTATAAAGTTAGCTAAATTTTCACGGTATTACAGCTTTGAAGTGTGGGAATCTATAAAACTTTTCTCGCTTTACTAATAAAATAGTTTTAACTGTGTTATATTGTACTATTTTTACATTTACTACTATCACGTAAACAATCAATGGACGAAATTTACAATTGACACAAGGTTTTTCCACATACGAGTACAAAATTAATATCTAACCTCTTTATTGAATGAGTGAACTATGAACTATGTGACTTGTCAACCATTCTTGCATGTCGCTTTAGAGCATGGTTTTTTACCATTAAGGATTTTCCCGTAGTTGAAAACTAGGCCAGGTATATACCTACCTAGTATATTCTTAAAATACTGAAAAGGATTTTAAGATATTGAATTTGGTCAAAGGATTTGATGAGTTGCATGTCTGTTTTCTGTAGGGAGAGGGGGGCACATTCGAACACTTTTTAAATAAATTATTATATTTCTCGTATAGTATTACCAATCAAGATTTATTTTATTTTAGTATTACATATTATGGGGTTTATGCTACATACTAAAGATGATATTAATTTATTTTGACTTGCTAAAGTAACACAATTTCGTTTTTCTTTTTAGCTCTATTTTGTTCAAATGTGCCCCATCCACGGGGCACATTTGAAACCCCTAGGGGCAGTTTTGAAAAACCAGGATTAAATGGAGAGCATGTAACTTAGAATATAATCAACAGTATATTTATTTGTATCGAATATTATTATAGTACACTGTCATTTATTTCTTACAATAACTATTAATTGAATAAACTTTATAAAATTCTGAACGGCCTGGGGCAGTCTTGAACAAAGGTAACAAACTTATTTCTATAACCGAGATCAAATTAAATATTCCGAAACAATATTAAAAAGTAATAACATTCATAAGTATCTTAAAAAATTTGAAATTTTAAAGAGCCTTAGGAAGATAACTACTTTAAAAGTGTTGAATACAAAATAAACAATCTCAAAAAGCGGTCCTCAATGACTGTAAAGACAATAAAAAATGAAATCGCTTCCTTATATTTTCATAAAATAAATACCCATATGTTATTTATATGTATGGGGCACTTTGAACATTTTATTCAAAAGTGCCCCAGTGATTTTGTTCAAATTTGCCCCAATACCAACCTTCAGAATAAAAAATTTCTAGACGAAAAACTAACTTGTGTTTAATGATCTTATATTTGTAAATACTGAGTCTATAATATATGAAACACTATGAAATAATCACTACTTGATAATAATACTTATGTTTTCAGTAATTTGCTTACAAGCAAAAAAATATTTATTTATTTTCGTCTCCGTAAAGTAACCGGCAGTTTTTTTGTAAAATTACCCTGACGTTGACGGTAGTTGGGATCTGACAGATGTGTAGTTCGGATTTACCAGTATTAAAAAAGTTATGGAGGTTGGGAAAGATAAAGAATGCGTTTATAAATCGAATAATTCAAAACTGCCCCTGTACTAAACTGCCCCCCTCTCCTACATAGATATATTTCGTGTAATAAAACCTATTTCGGTAGAAAATATTTATATGAAGTATCCTATTAGGTACTCAGTGGTCGAATAAGGATCATACCTACTTAATTCATAAGTTACTGAGGTTCTTGAGAGTGATTTTGAGTGTAGGTATAAATATAAAAAAATGCCATTTATTTAATTTTATGTACTCACTTTTTCTGTATGTCAGGTATACTGTTAGTATTCAAGTATACATTTAGTTTTCTGAACTTCTCTAAACATTTAAATACCAAATCTCACACTACTCGGTGCGCGCAATGCTTAAAAAGAGATACAAAGTTTCCTCTTCACATATTAATAAATCCTGGTATTTCTGACATTAACCACAGCGCAGACGACTATTACGCGGCTTACAATTCTTATCTACTCGTATGTATCTGCAAAACCTGATCCAAGTAACGAGGTGCAAACTTGCCGTGGAAGCGTGTAATATTTCACAAAATTTGCAAGACAGCGCTAGGTTTTAAGTCAGGAAGAGCCCTCATACGTTGCAAGTCAGCCGGAGTCAAGTACTACTTTGCATAAGTCGGTTATACTTGAGTTCTATTTTCCGTTGACCGTGACCCAATGCTTATTGATTGCAACCTTTGCGGTTTGCTTTGTGGTAGGTTTGACACTAGGCTCACCACAATTTATACGGTCGCGAAAACACTACCTATTCTATCGTTATCTTATTATTAAACGTAGGTATGTCTATTAGTTTTATATGCATATGTGTAAAGATAATTATGTACTTATATATTTTTAATACGTATTCCATTCTCATATTTAAATTCCCTTAATTAATTTATTCAAAGATATAACAGAAGTAGCCAACATCATAGTTAATGTCTGAAGAAGATCGTATTTATCCGATTGTACTTAGTTGTGTCAAAAGGAATGGTTATAGTAAAATAGTTGTTCTTAGTGGTACATAGTTGTGCCAATGGGAATACTTAGTTGTGCCGTACCACTAGATGTGCGTACGTAATTGGTCCGTTAGGAAACTGCGATATTTTACTCCGAGCCGTACTTGCTTAGAACAGGATTCTGTATTGTATACAAGTTCAGGAATAACGTGAGTGATAGATGGAAAGACAGAAACCCAAGTGATTTAGATAGAATTAGACCTTTCGATTATTGCGATGTAAGCGTACCTACCTATATAATATCAATTAAGTCATTCGATTTGTGTATTGAAACAGCAACCATTATACCTACCACAAACTTTGCATATAAGTTAATCTATTTGTTTATAACAACTATTACCGGATTATCCGAACAATATTCGACATGAATTCGTCAGTCCTATTTGTCCCGCCGATTAATTTATATTTGGGTATCCATCGGGCGGGACCTTTCGTGCCTGAATCGCGTGCCCACGACTCGTAAAGTAAACATTCTATCGGAACACGTTCCTTATCTCAATTGGTACGGATTTTCTAATTACCGGAACGTTTTCGAATATAATTTCCGTTTATAAACTGTACATTATTATCGCGAGAATTTTTATGCTTCAGGTAATTTTACTGTGCCCTTGTCTAACTGTTTTAAGTAGCTGTTAGCTTTGATTAAGGCTAAGATTAGTACTAATCAAACCAAATCTATGTAAGCAAGAATCTCATATTTACCTAATTTAAATTTCATAATAATGTAGCTATTAAAAAAACTTCATAGTCTAAAATACTTTATCGCACTTTAAAAGTTCCCCTACCACTTCTTGTAAGCCCCTTGAAGTTGTTTATTAGCAATAATTATTATGTGAAAAGAGATGCTATGCTTATAATTGAGTATGTTCAATACTATGTCAATGACGGTTCATTGACTTATTACATAAGTACTATTAAGTTTTCTGTGATAGTACTGAGCCTCAGATGAAGGAAATTCCTTCATCTAAGTACTGAGCATACTCAATTTATTCCGGTGAATACAAGTCGACGCTAGAAAGCAAACACGTAGTAACCCGTAAAGATCAAATTGTTCATCAGAGCCGATAAACTTTTTGATTTCTAGAAAAAAAATCATAACTTCTCTACTAAACAGAGAAATATTCATAACTTTTCTACTAAATAGTGAAGTTATGATTTTTTTCGAGAGATCATAAAGTTTTTCGGCACTGTTGAAAATTTATGGATTCCTCGCAAGCGAGATCTGGTAGAAGAATTTAAAAAAAACGAAGATAAATAGATATAATTTGCTTGGCTACACACAATGAGGTGATTAAACGGAATGAAATGGAAACCAAAATTATTTATGCAACCCAAGAAAGATTAACTATTTTGTCACAAAAATAAACAAACTCTTCAATGCACGAAAGTTCTCATGCAATTTAAATAGCCTTATTTTTTATGCCAATAGCGGGCAAGTGACAAGTCGCCTGATGGTAAGTGGTCATCGTCGCCAATGGATTTCGGTAATTCCAAAGGTACCAAAGAGCCGGAAATACGATAAGTTGGAGACGCCCCTGGTGTTGCTAATGTCCATGGACGGCGTTTACTACTTACCGTCAAGAGACCCGTCTGCTTGCCTGCTCACAAAATAAACCAACGGTACATTACCGGCCAAAAAAGTATTTTATTTGAGGCTGGTATTTTTTGTTTATAACAAAGAATAATATAAATTGTAGTAGTCATTTAAGACTTATCGTATAAATGCCCAAATGCAAAGTTAAGTCTCAGCAAATTCATGTATCTGTTACCCGTCTCATTTGCAGGCTATCTAATTATTATAGTGAGTTGTATTCGCTAGCATTTTGACTTGTCAATTAAGAAAGCCGTAACAGATATAGAAGCGATATATTATTGCCACAGTGTAAAATCTTACAGTGGTTTACTCCGTTTACTGTTTGACTTTCAAGAGAAAAACCCTTGTAGTTTAAACGGCCTTTTGCAGAAAGTTTTGAGTTTGATTCCCGATTTCTGATTTTCAAAGTGCGTGTCCCAAACATCTCACCGAGTTCCGGCTGGCCGCTTAATATCCAGTTCTTTCATTTAGTCACTTCCCTCTACTAGAACAGGATTTGAATTGTTTAACTTTAAAATTAATATAATTTACCCATATTATGTAAATATGTACAATAATAATAGCAATGAAGATAGTCAAATGTTTCACAAAATTGGGCAAATAGTTGGAAGGTAGGGACTGTATAACAATAACGATACATATTTAACATCATGTGATTTATTGACACAAAACAAAATAAGTCCTGTAGTGGCTAGCATACTGCACTGGGTTAAGTAGATTCCGTTAGGCTATGGTACAGCTAAATAACAATATAAGTGTAAACAGATTCAACTTTAGCTCGTTTCGAGGTGAAAATGCAATTGCGGATTAAATCGAAGCGGAAATAGAGACAGCTGTTACGGAGACAATCAGAGCTTTCGAATATTTTGCTCTTTTATCGTAGTCCCTCGTAGTAACGTAGGAGTTTTTTTTCGGTTAGAGTTGGCATGTGAGTTATATTGAATATGTTCATGATAAATAAAAATAATTTAAGCGAGTCTTTATAATAAAAATCAGAGAATTTTGTCAAAGTTTTATTGTACGGTTGGCAATATCGTTTTGGTACAATAAAAAAATATCATTTCAACATTCCAGAAATGCGCTTTCTAAATTATATTTCTTTAACCAAGGAGGAACACGTTCTTAGAACAGAGACTATTCGTAAGCAAGGTGGTGGTAATGATTTACGTAACGCACTTCCTTCAATTAAGTCACGATACGAAATGTGAATAAGGGACTGCGTGCACGCGGTTGAAATCGCAAAATCTGATCTTACCACGAGTTATCCATCTAAAGTAAGGGCATTTTTGGATAGACAGCAGGTTACCAGCTCCGATCTATAGCCCAGTGCTTGACTGTGCTGGAATGCACAGGTAGTCGGCTCAGGTAAGCAACACTAAGTTTATACTTTGTGCCGAACTAACGCCGATAAGTGCCAAACGTGGCTGCCAAGTCACAAGGCGCTTGACAAGACATAATATGCCATATTATCCTGTACCTGAAAGCTCCAGTAGATACATCCGCACTGGCAGCATTATTTTTCAGCGGGAAAGTTTTATTAAAATTCTTATACTTTACAAACCATGACTGTATTCAGATGTAGTCAGGTCAGTGTTGCCACTGCTACGGCAATTACCGTTTTCTACGGCTTTCAGGCCATTTAAAATCACAAAATCTACGGCCTACGGCTGGAACCCTAGGGCCGTAGCAAATTCTACGGCTTTACGCAAATTCTACGATCTTTTTGTTATTTATTATTTTTGCAGAAATTTAACGAATGTTAAAACAGCGCCACTAGGCTAATGAAAAGTGTTCCTTGTTTTGTGGACATAAAATTCACTACCGATGACCTTTTTTTAGTCCGAGCGCTGAACCGATGGTATACATATATTGGCATAATTGGATAGCATCATTTACTGGCAACTGTGAACACGGCCCACAGTTGACATTTTTTCATATAAACACGGCTTTTTTATATAATGTACACGGCCTCCAAAAATTTTCATTGACAACACTGGGTCAGGTCGTGTGGTCAACTCTCTTCAATTAGTGGGTCACTGTCTCTTATTTCTTATTATATAGTTTTGCGCGGAGCTTTCATACAAAATATCTAGAAATTGGGAAGCACGTATCCCATTTATTTAATTAATATTGGTTACCAATTTGAAGCAAAACGTTTGATTAAAAAAAATCCATATTATCTTTCATCATGTTTTTCAATCATGTTTCATGGGATAGAAAGGTTCCTAAAGTATGATCATCGAAATCCATTCATGGGTTTTTATGTGATAGACAAACACGTAGAAATACAGTCAAAATATTTTTTTTAACTCTAACTTGTTATTTAAGTGCGCTTATGTGGACAAATATGCATTGGTAGGTGCACAGGTAGGTAACCTACAAAAAAATGCCCCTATAATAGTAGGTAGGTATATAGATTTGATTGAATATGTGATCAGAATATATTTTGTTGATGATTATACAAATTCAAAGTCGTACACAAAATGTATTCATCAAAATGCTTATTATCTAGTGTCTTTTTTGCTAATACTTACGTGGTTGAACAACAGAAATGGATTTAATTTGTTTTTTTATTTTTATTTAATCCAACTTTCTCAAAATATTAAGCTGTCTTTATAGCAGTAATAAAACTACTAGACTCCATATTATAAGAAGTAATTAAGCGGTCGGGGGTATTTTTATGTTGAGAGTAATATTTCGACAATACTCACTCAATCGAGTCCGGTCCATGATATTTTTATTACTAGTATTATTGGACTCCTGTTTAATGGCTGAAATATTGACTTTTGGTGATAAAATCGTGGAAACGACTACCATAACAAAAATACACCGTTACAAATCTAGAATAGGTATATTAACTTTCTAATTTCGTGTTTTTCTAATTCATTCTAAACAATCCTGTGATTTAAAATCCAACATATTCGTATTAAGATTTAGTAATTCAGGTTAAATAATAAAACAGCAAGCAAAGTTATTACGAAAGCAATATTATTATTATCATAATGAGCATACGTCGAGTGTCTAGCCTGGTGAATTAGACCGGGATAACGGATCCTCACAACGCTGAGTAAGATCCCTCCAACCAAAGGCTTTTTGAACTCTTGGTCTTTGCTTCATTTTATTCAATTTACGTATTTTACCTGTGGAAACATAGTATTACGTAGTAAGTACGTATGTTATGGCATTTTTATAAGTAAAGCTTAACATAGTATATAAATTGTAATTTTAATCATAACTAAAAATTGTAAATAATAGCAGAATTACTTCTTAATCTTAATATCGACCTGAGTATAAGTTTGAGGCTAGATCCTCCTCTCCTCTACAATACAATTAAAGTTTCTCGAGCTATTCATCTCGGCAGATGAAACTTTTCGAATGGTAAATTGTTTCTCTTGCAGACGTAAAATGAATATAATATAATAGAATTCATGGTGAATAGAATCTGATTTGAGTGATGTAATATTCAGAAATTCTACGACGTTCTGGGTCATTATAAACTAAATGCACAGGTGTGCCCTTCCTGAAAAGTCCCCGGTCATATTTATATTACCATATCATTATAATAACGGAACTACCCAACTTAATAGAGAAACAGTCGGAATTCCGGGACCGCATTTCACCGCATTTCCCCAAGACATACCGCATGTCGGGACTGCATTACGAAGCCCGCGTTATGACTTGGAAAATGCGACACTTCTTACCCTTGGAAGGGCGCGTAGTATTTATGACGTATTCTTGATTTATTGCCTAACCACCCCAGCGTTCAGACGTTTTGTTATTTTGTTGGGATGAGGGCGACGAACCCGGGTGAATCAGCATTCAACAGATACAGACTCGTCACGGACTGACTGCGACTGGCGACATGACTTCAATGTGATCACCTGTCAGGATTATCCTTCGTCATCCTGTTAGCGTAAATGTAAATGTTCTATCTGAAAGGAAAACGAAAAATAAATTGTAACATAAAACATTATATTATATAATGAACATGATGCATCACAATGCCGCTCGAATTAGGAAACCATAAATTAAGTAATAATAAGGACCACAATAAGATTTAATTGCCAAAAAATAGCTTTTACGCATTAGGATACAGTTTTGTGGAATCTTGGATGGGAATTGTGATATCAACCCAATACCCAGCACCCAATAATTGGTTAAGTTACGATACTTATACATATACGCATAACATAGAGAATCCTCATTCAAAAATTATTCATAAGGATTTTCGTTGAAAGCATTTATACACTCCATCTACTCAAATTTATCAATATCTCCGACCCTGCTATTAAATTTAAAATGTTTCTACAAAAAACATATTAAGCTATAGTTTTGCTCTTTTTGAGGGATTAAAATGTACTCAGTATATAATTTGCTTTCCAGTCCGCTTCGCCTAAGAAGTAAACCGTTTGATCTCCCGAGGTGAAATTGCAGGATTACTTCTTACTATCTCCCCGAGTATAAGTTTGTGGCTAGCTCACTGGTTAGATCCTCCTTCCCTCTACGTTACAGACTGAGTAACTTTAATTCTTACATAAACTTTAATGCTGATGTTTAATTTGAAATCTATTTCTTCTTTGTGCTTAGATTTCATTTGTTTGATAAATGGAAAGTACCTAATTTAGCCTGCAGTCTTTGACCAAAGACGATGACGACAGTAGGACCTAGTTAGTAGTCATCTTTTTCGTCATGTGACCCATTGGGGTTCGTTTCCTGGTTGGAATAAACATCGGTGTGACAGATGAATTTTCGTTCTCGGGTCTTGGCTTTTCGTTGTATCTCATTTGTGCATATGTGTGCGTGTGTATCTTTGTGTGAGAGAGAGAGAGAGATTGTGTGTAAGAGAGAGAGAGACGTGTGAATACGAGTATGTAACAGTCTGTCTTCTTCTTCTGTAATGATTAATAGTGATAATTAGTAATGATACATACAGCCTTACTTATAAACGTTGCTTAAAATTTAAGAAACACTTAACAGCCATTTAGGAATAAATTTTACTTATAAATGTTGATTAGCTCTAATCAGTTGCTAAGAGGCGTTTTAAAGTAGCTGTCAAATTAATCAATGGCGAACCCTTGTTTAGGGCGCTAAGTAACACAATGGCGGCTTGAATATTGTCAGCTGCACAGCATCTGTTGAACCGTATCTACCTAGGACTGCAGTCAACGATGTTTTTTACTATGCTAGCTAAGGTTTATTATTTTTTCGTTTGTCATTTGAGTTATTTGTGTTGTGGATTGAAAATAATTTAATAAAATGGTCACTTTTGAAGAATCTAATAGGTAATTACGTATATTATGTACGTTTCGTAATTAAATAGAAGAAATATTGATTAGTAGTAGTTTTCTTGTTCGTCCCAATTAGAGCAGATCGCAATATTTTTTTTAGTAGAAATTTTCATTTTAAACGCCGACATTCCGACAGTCACGATCACAATAGAAACTCTTCAAACAAAAATTCACCAAAACACCGAAAACACCACGTTCTATTAAGACAGCTGACTTTTTATTGATGAAATGTTGCTATTATGAACCTTATGTATGACATTTGCAGCAAAAAAATGTTTTTGTGCTGTCAACATGTGGCAGTGTCCACAGAGTAAAATATTTTTTGGGTAGTTAAACGTTAATTAGCTAAGTCAAGCTTAATTAACGTTTTTAAGTAGAAAATATTTAGTCATTGCTTAAGGCGTTAAGAAGTGATTAACTAATCAGTTGCTAAGAAGGTGATTAGTCGATTTTTATAAGTAAGGCTGATAGTTGTTTACCGTTGTCCAGTGGTACCTCAAATAATAAAATAATTAACTGTTAACTTTTGAGTTTTGTAGCTTGAAATATGCTAGCACTACGTATGTGATTTAACGTTTTTTTTGTGATTTACTTAAAATAGCAAACGAGCATGCGGTGCCACCATGGCACCATAGCCATCGCCCATGGACATCTGAGAGAAACCTCGAATATGACTATAGGAGAGACTGTAGTCGACTATTAGCTTTTCTGTTTGTTTTTAACCGACTCCAAAAAAGGAGGAGGAGGTATTCAATTTGACTGTATTTTATTATGTTTGTTACCTCAGAACTTACGACTGGGTGAACCGATTTTGATGATTCGTTTTTTAATCATCATGGCCATGTGGCCCAACTTTTCAAGCGAGATCTGGCGAGTAGTTTTTGAGTTATCCCTAATTTTGAAGTCGGTTATTTTTTATAAACCTCTGCCAAGCACACTCGAAATAATTATTTCGACGGACATAGTCTTGTCTTTGTGCCATATTTCATCAAACGATTCTTAATGGTCATATCAATATGACATGATAGTATGACCACCAAGAAACGGCCATCCTAAACCGCACAACGGTAAGCATGTGATGGAAAGACAAACATCCAAATATCACAAATTTTCACATTTATGGTAGGTATTTGTAGGAAATGATATAGAAAAGAACAAATCTATGTTAATCGCATACTCTCGGCTTCCATTTCAGCCAATCAGCCATAAATCCACCTGTTTTATTTGAATACTCTCATCTCAATTTACTTGCACGACCGAAGCGACCAACCATATTGCTTTATTTAGGATTTCGCAATAATATTTTGCGCACCTTTCCTTAACGATATCGGTGATTCGAGACGCAGTCAGTGGACCAAACATAATCCATCGCGACTGGATAGGGTGATAGGGTGCAGGATTCATCCCTACATGACGGGTACCTTAGAGACGGGAAGCGATATTTCTGCTGTAGGTAAGTGCAGATAATATTACTGATGATACAATTAGGGAACTGTTTTTTGACCGTATTTTAGGTAAGTTCTCTGTCAGGTCTTTGTTGCTTTAAAAATGTTAGTTTAAATTATACTATCGAGAATTTTATAGGAGGAGATAAAACTTGTCGATGAATGCAACCGACATGAAGTACCTATCTACTTGAAATTTGAAATAGTTGTAACTGAGATTCAACATTTTAATAAGAATTGAATAATAATAATATTGTACTATACTACATACAAACGATTTTTAAGTGAAGAAAGTAAAGTAATAAATTAAAATGAAAATACCAGAATGTAATAAATTGTATTTCAATTAAATAAGAGATAAAGAATAAAAATAAACGGAAACAACAAAACCAGAAGTTGAAGTACAATGTAATAAAACACTAAATCTAACATTCTTAAACTCGTAGCAAATTCTTCTAATAAAGTACAAAGTAGACAACATAAAACAAAGCACTTACTTACTTTGTGGGAGCTCCAAGATACTTGGGTCAAGTAGTATCTATCCACATATTAACGGAAGGTCAGAATACGTAGACATTATACTAAAGTATTTTTATAAAAGTAGCAAATCTTTTGGGCAGGTATGTAAATGTTTAATTAGATGACTTTATTGATGAAATTATACCACAATAATACAATTATACAAGAAATTACACAAAAATTATAGCAAGTATAGTAATTGTAACATGTGAAATTCGGCTATTTTGAATTTATACAATGTAAGATTTAGTACAGTGTACAACTTTAACTTTGTAATGCGCGTATATCAGGTACTCTGAATTAAAAAGGGACATCTCTATCTTTGTAAAATTGTCTCATAATCGTGTTATAGTAGGTACAATTTATAATTTTAGGAAATCAAAGGAAATTAAATAAAATTATGATATGTATCGAAAAAAACGTTTTAAACTTTCGAATCCTCAATTTTATTTTTACTTATAAAGTTGTTATAAATTAAGTTCTAATGAATTTCGTTCTCATTTAGGTATTTTGTTGCTAAAAATTATCATGGTCATTGGTCACTCAGTAGTGAAACATAATTTAGTTACACTTAAAATATAAAACTGTGAATCAAGCAACAAGCAATCGCAATCACAATATAACACAAATTAAAAAAAAAACTACGAACGACGGACACGGTTTTTAACCGCTACTAGAAAATACCGTTGCAGATTATTAGACCTGAATATTTTTGCAATACTTAGATAATTTCATTCTTAGTGCGGTAGTGATACTTCCTATGTTGGATATTGTTTATTTGGTCAGATTAATTTCTTGCTTCTTGTTGGTTTTAAGTTTACGAAACAGCATCTATTTTCTTGCCATTTTGTTTCGTTAAATGACGTAATCAAATACGTCAGGTTACATTTTTATTTTAGATGGAGATGTTAAATAGAGCGAGTATGCTCGATATGGCTTTTTTGCATCGTGTTGCAAAATATAACCAACGCTCATTAGGTGCAGTGGGGAGTGTAATGTTATTATTTCTTTTCTTACTTTACAAACTTAAATAAATAGAATAGAATAGAATATTTTTATTTCATAAGGTAACTGCAATGACAAACAAAAGAAAAAAGAAATAAACTTATAAAACTATGACAATATTTGCAGTCAAGCTGCCATGGTCAATCAGCCATGCCCGCTGTAAAACTACGACCGCTGGTTTTCAGGGCGACCCCGAGTTCGCGTAGTTTTGCTTATGGTGTCACATACATACACCATAAAATATTTAACAAGAATAATGTTTATCGGGTTTCATTGATGCATTAAAAATTACAGCTGGTTAATGTTGCGCTTCTTTCCCTTATCTTCGATAAGGGGCTATCTATAAATTACGCCACACTTTAAGGAGGAGGGGGTGGGTTCGATGTAGTGTGACATTGTGTGACAAGGGGTGGGAGGGGGTCCTAAATTTCGTGACGTTCCATTATAAATCGAATAATTGGTATGTAAAGGTAAATTTTAAAAACAATTAATGAAAATAAAACTTATTTCGGAACTGCTGTTTTAATTTAATAATTTCTAGGTGTAAAACTTCATAATATGTGACGTCACACTAGGGGGGGAGGTCTCACAAATGTGAACAGCTGTGACAAGGAGGGGGGAGGGGTCAAAAAGTCATTAAATTAGTGTGATGTAATTTATGGATGGCCCCTAAGCGATAGATCCTCGGAGCCAAAGATCAGACGTATGGATAGGACCCAAGTGTTAAAAGTTTTTATGCCGCCCTATGCTTTAGACATGTTGAAGAAAAACGTCGAGACCAACGGTTTATTCTGTTCTTCCAAGCAATGGAATGCTCAAGAAAAGCGAGTACTACTAAAGTCGGTAACTACCATCGGTAATCACCTGGCTACCGTCTGAGCCAGCAGTTAATTAGCTCAGATGCTCACATATTCTATAGCCTAATTAAATTAGCACTAACACCATGATTAGTTACAGTTAAGTTTCCTGTTTATTGGAGCTAGTCATCGAAGTTTATTAAATGGCAATAGTAATTAGTTGGCTATTAGCAAAGAGCTAAGTACTAATAGAGAATGCTTTGTAAATAGCAAAGCTTGCATGCGGTCCTTTTGAGCCCCGGGTGACAGCTCTAATCCTGTGTGCTGTTAAATTTGAAATGACTTATTCGAAACGTATGATCGCTTCAACACCGCTCAATCGAAAGTTCAATGTCGAATGTCAACATAGGCATTTCGCATATCTAGTAGATTTCAAATAGAGTGACTTTAACATCGTATTGTAACATCGTATTGTAATTGAAGCTAGGTATATACATATCTATTAGTACATCACATAACTTTCAAAAGAAAATTAATTGCGCTTTCGCACGTCACATAATTATGTCGTATATCGCCGGTATTTAGGTAAATTCTAGTGTTTCGAAGTACTTACCTAAGTTTAATGTACTTCAATGTAAAGAAACATAACATTTTTTTAAATAAGTACTTCAAAAAGTATGTTCATAGAGATTATATTATTTAAATGATTTGGAAAATTCTTATTTTATTCAAAAAGTTGTGCTTCCAAATTGGTCTTATATTTTTTTTTCATATTTTTCTGATGATGAGCTCCATGAGAAATTGAGAACTTCTCAAACATTATAATTAGTCGGTTATTTTTTAGCAAAATTTTCTTAAAAGTTTTTAAGCTAAAATATTTATTCATTGGTATCAAACTCAACATTACGTAATTCAAGGTAATTAAAGTGAAACGTTATAATAACTTTTCAGACCAGCCCTTTAAAAGGGTTAATGAAATTTTACTCGACAAACACTGCGACTGGAAGTCACACGTTGACTACGTATGCGATAAGCTCAATAGGTTTGTCTTTGCGATAAAAAGACTAAGGATGTCAGTGTCCACTGAAGCAGCACTAAGTGCATACCACGGATACGTGTCCTCAGTGCTGTCGTACGGTCTTTTGTTGTGGGGAAACTGCGTAGATATTATAAAAGCATTTCGAATCCAAAAAAAGTGCATAAGAGCCATTTCAGGGGCCAGTAGCACGGAAAGCTGTAAACCACTCTTTAAAAAATATCGTATTTTGCCACTGGTTTGCATATATATTAGAGACCTCTGTATGTTTGTCAAAAAACATCCACAATATTTTGAAAAGAAAGCAGACTCAAGCAGAAATAAACTTAAACTTTGTATACCAAAATGTCGATTACAGCTCTATAAAAGAAACGTCTTCATGAATGCAATTATAGTTTACAACAAACTCCCAAATAAATTTAAAGATCTCACTACGAATGCTTTTAAAAATAAAATTACGTATTGGCTCGCAGAAAATTGTTTTTATAATATCAATGAATATATGACCTATAAGGAGAGGTAGCTACAATAATGTTAGATTTTATAATTTATTTATTTATCATGATTCTTTCTGTAATTTGTATTTTTTTATATAATTTTTTAAATCATTTTGACATTTTAAATTATATTATTAAAATTTTGACATTTTAAAATTGACATTCTTTTTTTTTTTTTGACATTGATATTAATTGAATATAAAATGATTTAATAAATAATTTAATTGGAAAATTGTGTTATAAAACGTTGTTAATTTTAATAATTTAAAAATTATTTAGTATTTTTGTATAGTCAATAATGACACTATTGCATACCATACGTGGTTGAATGTATTGGACTTTCATACTTTTAACACCATTGTAAAACTACATTCTTGCAATAAAAATGATTTTGATTTGATTTGATTTAGTTAAGTAATTAATTTTTACGAAACTAAAGGCTGAGATGAATTTGTATGAGAGTGCCAGGAATAGTTCGAGTTGCTATACATACAATTTTTAAGGTATCAAAAAATTGTTACACGTCCCTTATTATCACGAACATCTTTAAAATGGGTACGACGTGCCACAAAATAATAGCATTTTTATAGTTATGGCAACTTTACATTTCCTCTCATTCCGACGCCTGAGTTCGGCAGTTTCTCAAAAAATTAAAAGAGCGATCAAAACTCAGGATCAAAAGTGCTTTAAGACAAAATTCTTTTTTACTTACTTATATCCTTATTAACATAATATGTACATAAAGAAGGGCTCTCTTTAGATTAATATGATCTGACATTAAAAGAAAGTTTTAAATTCCAATATTTATGAGTTTCACGTTAAGCTCTGTCATGACTTTGTGATTACTTCAAACGTCTTTTATACGCAAACACATGTACTTACTATCTACAAAGTTTTTTTTAATTAATTGTTCTTTTAAGGAATGAAACACTGTAAATTCTTGACTTGTGATCTGATCTACTTGGTAAACAAATGCACAATGCAATACAGTAGATGATCAAACATGACACGTTAGAAAAGTGAGTCTGTATATTAGTTGCCTTCGTCAATTTTTTCTATTCCTGTAAAAAATAATATTATGAAAACAGACAATACTCGACGAAAACCAAGGATTTCCATGAGGTTGTAAATTTTGTTGTAGGTTGTGCTTTTGTATTATTTTTTATACAAAACTACCATATCGACGAATGATAAATAACGAAAAAAAGCGGCCAAGTGCGAGTCGGACTCGCCCATGAAGGGTTCCGTAGCAGCAAGTAACATAATATAAAAGTTCTTGTAGTTCGTTGTAACTTTGATCAATGTTTTTTGCGGTTTACGATTTATGACGTATTAAAAAAAACTACTATCTAGATCCCATTCAAACCAATTTTAGTTGGAAGTTTGCTTGGTAATGTACATCGTATATTTTTTTTAGTTTTATCATTCCCTTATTTTAGAAGTTACAGGGGGGGGGGGGAGACACACATTTTACCACTTTGGAAGTGTCTCTCGCGCAAACTATTCAGTTTAGGAAAAAATGATATTAGAAACCTCAATATCATTTTTAAAGACCTATCCATAGATACCCCACACGTATGGGTTTGATGAAAAAAACATTTTTGATTTGCAGTTCTAAGTATGGGGAACCCCCAAAATTTTTTTATTTTTTTTTATTTTTATGTGAAAATCTTAATGCGGTTCACAGAATACATCTACTTACCAAGTTTCAATGGTATAGCTCTTACAGTTTCGGAAAAAAGTGGCTGTGACATACGGACGGACAGACGGACAGACAGACAGACATGACGAATCCATAAGGGTTCCGTTTTTTGCCATTCGGCTACGGAACCCTAAAAATGGAAAATGATCGAGAGGCATCAATAATATAGTCATTTTTTTTGTGTTTCACATTCTCTATAAACGCACCCTTCGATAGTTGTTCTTTCCTACCATTTTACATCGAATGAAACACGGTTTGTGGCTTTGTTAAATAATCGACGAGCCGGCCACTGAGCAATGGACTTTTAAATTGCTAAATAGACCGATTATTGGAATATGGGGAGTCCGTTTTTAATTCTATTTGCGCAGTCAAAACAAGGGTATGATCCCTTTTCAATTAATTTACCCTATGCATCCCCAGGGTTTACTTTTTCCGATTTGGACTTAAACGAAATCGAAAATACGATACCCAGCTATTAAAATGTATTAAGTTATTAATTAATAAACCGTCATTACCTCCGTTTTAAATGGCCGTAAGTCATATTGATAATGAGTTAATTTAGATGTAGGTATAATTAACAAGTGACCTGCCCTGAAACATGATAGTTACGTTTACAAATAGAAACCAAATTCAAAACAATTAAATTAAATGTCTTTTTAAGGCGTCTTACATTTTATACAATTAAGTCTCGGTACTTGTTCTTTATGCCCTCCGAAATACGAGCTTTCTATGTGGCTTCAGCCCATTAATGGCTAACTATTGAGCACGGATCTCTCTGCTTGAGGAGGCCTAGAGCATACTCCACCATGCTGCTCCAGTGCCGATTGGTCAAAGGGTTAGTAGTCAAAGGCCTGCGACATGGCAAGACTATTATCGGATGATAACAGCCTAAATCTTTTTACGTGCCCTCTGAAGCACTGAAGCGCTCAACAGTTTTTGCTACTAGCGCGAGCGGTCGCCCATTCAGCAACTGGCCGCGCCCGTTTCTGCTTCATTCGGTCGACCACTTACGATCGGCATAAGCCGCCGGGCCATGAGATTTTGCTTTTTATTTAAATAGTGCGGTGGAGCAGAAGAAGTAGCAGAAGAAGAAGAAAGAGAGGGTAGCAAGTCAGACGGAGTAAATACTCTGCTACTTCACTGAGCACCTTCGGTACTAAACTGGTCTACAGAACCAAGCGACCTAAATCAGGAGGAACCTTTTGCCATAATCTCGTACGTCGTCCAGGTGAATCACTCCCAGGAGACAAGATGGATGGAACCTCTCTCCACAATAGCTTTCGTTCTGTTAATTTACTATGGTACATCTACTCCCGCTTAACGTTACTAAATCTTAACTATCAATGTTCGCAAGCTTTAATTGTATTAGCTCTTCTGGAGTACACTAGAATGGAGTAGGGTAGAGGCTTATGAGGCGTGCAATGCCTCAACTACGTTTCGAGATCACACGTCCATGCTACACAAGTCGAAATTGAGTACACAAATGTATCTGAATATGCAATTCCCTGTTCGGAATGTATCATGGATTTAAGGGATTGTACAGTCAGTGTGGTGATCGATATAGACATTCGGTATGTGAATTATTTTTTGAACAGCAAAAATTCAACTAGCCCTAGGATTCCCTGGGTTACATTGATAACCTGACAAGGTCATATATAGTCAACCTGGGAACAATTATTATTGTTCTATCATTCCTATCGATGCATGAGCTTATCGGCATAACCTTAAAACATTCGTGTTAAACAACTTGATCAGATAACAAAATAAGAAGATGGTTCTTCTTACGTCGGAGTGGAAAACCATCTTTGAGTGAATCCAATTTCCTCCGCTTTTGGTGCACCCTACATTACAGTGACGGCATGTGATCTTGATTCTACTGTCTTCGTGCAATTAAACTCTGACGGACTTAAACATGGTAATGTTATTCAGGTTTTTAGCTAAAACCTACTTATGAATTTACTACTCGTTAATATACTTATATCATCAAACTTCAATGAACGGTGTATAGGTAAAAATAAGTGGATATTAAAGCAGCCTATTTATGTAAAAGCTGTTCAATAATCCGAAACTTACATAATATCTGTGAACTAGGTCGTGCACTGCATAAATAATAATTTATCAATCGGTAATCGCTCTTATGACAGCCGCGTCGTCGAGCCTGGCACTACTAGTGGGTTCATGTTTATAACCAATATATTTATCCTACCTCTCCTAATTCGTTACTGAGCTGCTATTAGTTATTTAGATTATTTATATTCTGTTATTTATGACTATTGTTGTATTGCAATAAATAATTGGGTTATGGTGTTAAATTCAATAGGTAAGAGACTTCGTGGTACAGGTCAAGTTTAAAATGTAACTGTTGGATGAAGAAATATTATTCGTATGTGCTTTCTTCATAATTCCTACATACGTCGTACTCACTGGTCGGACTAACGTTTTTCTACGATTTTCTTCGATAACAGTAAACAATTTTATTTATGTTTAAACTACAGATTACAGCGCCATCTTTTGATTACGTCATAGCTGAACCATTGTCTGCTGTTTGATTATAAATTTGATCATTAATTTTCGTAAATATCATTAAGAAGGAAAACGATACAATAATCATATGAATCATAAATATAATATTATTATTATGTATCCTAGTTTTCACTAATTTTCTTTTTCTTAATCTATCTATACTTAATAAAACTCAAAGGCCAAATTTTCTGTACATTGAATATGTTTAAAAAATTTCGATTAGAGGGCACTTCAATAACGTGTTCAAAACCCTTGAACGGATTTCCATGAAAATTGGTAAAGTTGCGATATTTAAAGCTAAAGCCACATCCCGAAGGCTTGTAAGAATCGATGAAGTAAGCAAAGTAAGCAAAATGAACTGCGATTGAAACTGCATATAATTTTATTGTAATTCTTTTGTGCTTCGATAGGCTTGTTAAGCTATTATCACATTCATATCCGTGCATACCATCCTTAAATATATCCTTGAGTACCTACCCCATACCTTCAATACACAGTGGCGCAGCTTAGAATACACTTGAGGTCTCTTCAACACGTGAAGAGACCTGAAATTTTGAATGTGCTACGAATGGGCTACATTAGTATAATAACAGTAACCTATCACTTAACGGCAGGTGGTTCTAAATAATAATTAATTAACTACTTCGAAAGTGCCTATTAGACATTAATATTGTACAATCTAAATTTTTTATTAGGTGTACACGATAATTATAATTAACATGTAGTAAAAGTAAAGACTGTTCATTACGAATAATTATATTATGATTAAGTAATTAATACAGTATACTACGAAATTAGAAATCCAATAACTACTAAAATTAGTGTCGATTTATATCACGATTCGTGTACTTATTTAGAATTAAATTTTTGTTTAATATCACTGATGGTAGCAGGTAAAAAGTAGATGCTTGATATTAACGATGGGTACTATATGGATATAGGTCACGCGTCCGGGAAACCAGAAGTTGAAGCCTAAATGCACCTTTAAACACTTATTTTTAACATGTGCTTAAAAAATAAGTGCAGAAAAACATCTAGTCTAGCACTTATGCCTTGAATGCATTTATCTTTAGACTAGACCAGATTCCAGTACTGGGACAATTTATGAGTTAAGATAATAACAATCAATGATGGCAAATGGCAAAGAGTCTACCACCTGCGTGGTATTAAATACATTACTGACAAGCAAACAATGCTTTTATTGACTGCACTTTAAATTTTACTTTTCTCGTCACGTCTCAAAGTGTCACAAAGATAAAAAATGCATTAACAGTGCCAAATAACATTAAAGAGGTCAAAACAAATTATTCAATGACTCGGTCACTTAAAACAAACACACTACAATATCACTACATGCACACATACAAACCTACATGGTACTCAATGCAAGAGTGAATCTAGTCTGAGTCAAAGTTCATGTCCATCGCTACTCACCTGACGGTATATTCCTCATACTTAGATCTAACTAAAATATATGAATAACTTTTATAAGTTAATTAGTTAGGAATCCATCAGACGATTGCCATAAAGTTGAACAATCTGTTGATTCGATGAATCCTTAATATAATCGTAACAATAAATCACGGGTTATATTAATTTCAAAGGTATAAATTAAAAGATACTCAAAAAAAATATTTTAGTATTTTTTACGTAGGTAAATCGAATTGTACAATATTAAATATCTATTTAACCTTTTTTTGTGTTGTTATGTTAACAATAAAAATATACCTAATTTAAAATTAAAATTTTACCAAAAGAATCAAATTTGATTTTTTTCTAATCAAGGCCTATGTTTTATATCAATTCATTGAATAACAATTTAATAAAATCAGAATAACTATGAAAAAACATAAAAGAACGATAATAACGGAAAATAATTTAATAATAGATGAAATTTTAAAACGAACCTAATCGAAACTTACTATGCGTTCAATAGCCGAGATAGCTAAACCTGTTCCTGCGCGAGGTCTTGAAGGACCACAAAAACAAGTACGACTAGTCTTGATCCTTTTGCGTAACGCATGAACCTACTGATTGTAGAGTCTGTGACCGAGCGAGTGACGCTACTTTCTTAGTTCCAGGATCGACCGTCTCAACGGCTGTGTCGCTTGGATCGCGACAGTACGGCTTCGCGCTCGGCCGGTACGGACGTATCGTTCCCTCCCGTTCAGGCATCCTGAGAATCTACGAAAGAAGTTTTTCACATAGTTTTTCTTTCTACTGCAAGTGTTTGAGATCCAATTATTATAACTCGTGCAAACAATTCAAATGAACACTTTCCGAAATGTTTTTTGACAATCGACTTCGACTTATGTGAAATTTGTGAAATTGTTTTATCTTTGCGATTATTTACGCGTAGGTATTAGGACAACAGTGTAAGTTTTTGTATTTAAACAAAAGACGGATATTGAAGGACGGTTTGTAATATTGTTTATGAAGACGTGAAGGTTGTTGGGCGTTGAAAAGAGACAAGATGAGGCCAAAGCAAATAAGAGCGACAGGTGTGGTAGCGTTCGCGCTGCTTCTCGGCACTTTATCAGGTAAGTTGCTTTGAAATTCCAACTATTTATAAGTTATAGCTTCTTATTGGATATCTTATTAAACTAATGCTTCTATCAGAGGAAAGATAAGATTAATAATTTTTAAATTAAACTTCTTTAATACACTTAAAAACTTTAAAAAAGTGGAGCTAACATTTTGATATCATTAACAGTCTTTATATTTTTATGTTGGCAACATTTACAACAGGTATCTGTGTAGTATTACGAGATTCCTGATAGTGATTCATTGAATTCATTGACTTATTTGTAGGTTATGTTTTGCTCAAACATTAGGTATGTTGTTATCAGATGAGTAATTAATGTAATTAATAAAATCAATAGATATTAAATTTTCTCAAATTGTTTTGATTTTACCTTATAAATATAAATTACGATGATAGCTTAGATCAATAAGGTTAATAAATAGTTCATAAAAAGCATAGATTCGCATTTCTTATTCCGATTCAATGTTACTGTTTTAAATTTTAAATGATACCCGTGAGGGACATAATTACTAATTATTATTTTAATCATTTTTATTAGACTGCGCTGTCGCGAAATAAGATAATGGATCCCTGGATGGATGGGAGACAAATTTTCTGTTTCAAATTCGGTATACATATTTGGTATCTGGTTACTCACCAGTCTAAATATCATGTCCTGTTTGATCTTCCATTAATTGCCTACTTATTTTTCCCGAAATATCAGATACTATTAATCTCTAATCCAATTTGATTAATATGTAGGGAATTGATTAATACAAGCTGTCGATATTTCCGAATTTAAAGTAATTTATTAAGTAATAAACGTAACTATCAAAGTTACAATTTTTTCCAGAACTTTTATAGACTAGGAAGAAAAAGGCCGAAAAAGAACACTCCTTCATATGGATAGTGTAACATGTAAAAATGGAAAGATGATGTAAGAAAAAAGGCACAGAAAACAAAAAAAAAACTTCACAAGTCCTTGCGCAATCGGAGAGAAGATATTATTATCCTCTTGTACGATAAAAACGAGATGAAATGTAATAAAGATATTGAATTCAAACTAGGTATTGGAGCAAGAATCATTTTAAAATTTCATTTCCTTTCATATCCAATTTCCTACCTTCCTCGAACGGAATGATGAAAAGATTAAAACGAATTCATGGACCACAGTCTCAAACGTGACAATTGCTTTGAAAGACCTAGTTGTGCAAAAACCGTTGTCACCCGTTATGCTCAGAGCTACAATATGACGGAAGCTAGCTTTGCAGGAACAATTGAAAATTCTACCATACCAGCTCTGAATTCATTCATGCGTTTCTTTCTCGTCCAAACGCTCATGCTTTGATCGATGGAAAATGTGTCATGACGATTATTTTGATTCAAGATGCTGATCTGATCCAATTTCGACGCCATGTTGTGCAAATCCCATCTTACGTATGTATAGACATTCGTCGGTACTATATTATCACTGTATTTTGTGAGAGCAATCATTTCCATAAATAAAAACTTATGATATTTTATGTAGAGTTTCCGTTGTGACTAATTTTATGGATCTCCAATAGATTTTAATTACAATGTGCTAGTTAATGTTGTTTATGGAAAATAAATTACATTATTATTCCAGACTACGGCTATATTCATCTTCTATTTATATCTTTTGGAAAAAAGATCTTCAAAAGTATAAGTTTTGATCTTCTAGTATGCGCAACTCTTCGGATCGGATGACATGACGCATGTTGGTATTTTGTAGTTAGTATGGATAAAGTAACTTGTACCTTTATCTAAACTATTGTTTTCAAATAGAATAAAAGATACATTAAAAACGTAATTTCTATAGTTTAATCATGAAACATCATTTTACTCTATGTGAATATCTCTTTCATATTTTATTGTATCGGCTCATTTTTTGCTTTCCTGTACCGTCTTCATGTTTTCTGTTTATATTCTAAGTCAACCGACTCGTAGAGAATTTAGTATCCCAATTTATGTATAAGAATTCGTACCGTTGAATGTACATTAAAATTTAATGAAGTAATTAACAAAAAATAAATAAATTTAACCCTCAAAACATAAAATAACATACATTTTATAGTCTATATCACTGAAGCATGTGCATGATAAAATTTAAGATTTAAGAACCTAGAATGATGTTCCATAATACCGTTGATTGTAGACGCTATCCCGATTCAATCTACTGTAAATTGCTATAACGCTCACGTGTTTCTAGGCTACCGAGAAGATTATCGGGATTATACAAGAGTTAGTTATTAGAAAGAAAGTTTTCTGAGGAAACATAATAAGTCTGCGATTGGATCACGTCCATTATTAAAAGAAGTCATTATAAAGAAGATGAAGATTAGTGTTCAATGTTATTGAAGTTCAACTCCTGGCGACTTGAGTTATGGAAAGAAACTGTATCTCAAATTGCGTTATTAAACTATGAAAATAATACAATTTTTTCATTGTTGTGATAGATTTTTTGTGAATAAATTGACACAATATTTACAAACTTGTTTGTAAATATTTATTACTCTTTATTATTATTTTGACTTCCGTTGCTATAAATAAAACTTTTGGTATTTTTGCTTCTGAGAAATATAAGTAAAGCGTACAAAGCAATTATAATTTACTCTCACTTGACATCATTATTTTCATTTATATCACAATGAAAATGAATGAATATATTGATCAGTCAGACTGACCTGAATGCGCCGTTGTTCTCATCCAGTGGCTACAATTTAAGCAAATTCAACACAGCTGCCGTGTCATTACCCTCATCGTTTAAGCGTGTTAACGCGATTGCTGTAATGGCGAGTTGACTCTTTACGTGGTCATGATCATTCCCTGCGACCACCGTTAAAGCTCATGTAGATAGCATCTTATGGCCCAAACTTTCTCCTGCAGGTAGTTTTGATGTTATCTTAAACTGTTATCGTCTATGTTAAATTCGCAAGGCTCGCAAATTTGTGCTGATATGGGTTAAACTTCTTCGCTGAATTATAAGATGTGCTTAGGAAGTTCAGAATTTAATTGTACTGCTAATTAATGTCCACACGTGAAGTATTTTGAGCAATTATTTTATTATTGAATACCTAATTATGAAATTTTCTTCTTTTAGAGCATTAAAATTTAGTCATATTTTTACCAGACTTACTTTAGAGATCCTTGGTTTTAATGTATGTATTTAAAAGAAGTGACAAAACATATATTTGAATAAATTTTATATTATTTTATACATATTTAGTATAAAATCACAGAAGATAGATAAAACATACCATATCAGCAGTTATGTGAGCTAAGAGCGTCTTCAATCTGGATTCTAAGTAATGTGTCTGAAATTGAGAGCTTTGCTTTGAGGAATTTGCTACTTGCTAGAGTTAAGTGCAATTAGAAATTATTGACCGTTGAAGATGTTCGACTCGATTATTAGTATTACGGTAGGAAAGTGAATGAAGGATTTCAAATGGAGACCGAACAGATGTTATTTGATTTGCAAATCCTAACCTGTAAATTATTTATTTATTTATTTGACCACAATAAAATATCACGGTACAAATGGCGAGCTTAATGCTGAAAGCATTAAGTTTTAGGTTTAAATCTAATATGACATTGATTACTTTAGATGGTTTCAATTATGTTATTAAAAGTCGTAAAACTCGTAAATATAAAGTTTAAATGTAAAATTTGTCCAAGGTGTTCAGATTTTACGGACCGACAACAACTGTTCACTGTGTTGTCTTACAAACTCCCTTTATGTCAAAGTCTATACACTCCTATTCTTAATACATGAAGTAAATATCTCATGTTGCTATTAAATCGATACTTTAGAATGTTGAACAAGTTACAAATAGGTAAATACTTCATTGCGAACTCTCAGTGGCTATCTATCTCAATATGAGGAAACTTTGAACATCGGAATTCCGCCTGTTTGAAAACTATTTCAGCTGAATTAGTTCATCCATCTGTTTGTTAAGATGTTTTAGAGAAATTTCTGAGTTCCTAGTAACATTTTATCGATTGAACTCTGGTTATTTTATAGCGTATTTTAATGGATGGTTATCGGTGCTTCCTGGATGTAAATAGCTCATCTAACGCTGGTTTGATTGTAGAGTGAGAAACTATGGTTTAGATATTAATACCTTTCAGCTCAAATCGAAAGTTGCTGTAGTACCGAACTATAATATTATGTATACCAATCCTATTAATAATTTGCGTTCAGTATTACCTACGTATACCTATTTCTGATGGTATACTGGTTTTAAAAAGCACTTATGTCCTTACCAGCGATATACGTTGGCATTCCGGATGTACCATTGAAACAAAATTGGGAATGAGCCAAAAAGATTGAAGAAGAACAAAATGATAGCTGCTTATTTTGACAATGTGAAAAAAAAACTTTTTTGACAAATAAAATTTGAAATCAAATAAAAACAAAAACAGATTTGTGTGTTACTATTACTACCTACCTGTTTTATAGCGCAAACACATTATCATGCCATTCTTTAACACATGGCGTTTACCACCAAGAAGAAGTCAAGTCTTCAATTTTAGAAGAATTGATGACGCATTCTCGTTACTATTTATTTTCGTTGTGAAAAACTCAGAGGAACCATAGATATGCCGCATGTCATATATAAGAGGCGGCTTTTGCGGTAATATTGGAGTATCCTTCAGATTAAATCAAAAAATTCAGAATTAAGCAAAGCAAACACTTACAAATTATTAAAGTGTAAGATAAAAATGTATGATTCTAAAACTAAAAATAAACAATAATAAAGAGTTACAAGTGTAGTATGAATTTGAACAGACGAACGGTATACAAGAAATAAGGAGAAAATTTAAATTAAAATACAATAGAAAAGCAAAGCCCGTAACTGTTTTCTGAACTGTAATCTCGTTCTTAGTGATAATTAAAATTCTCAGAGAGCAATATAATGGTGATTTTATAGATGGGGAAATCAAGAGCGAGACTGTACTTTTAGGGATTTTTTTTAATGAAATTTGTCATTGTTGGTTATTAGCTCCGGAGTTTGTTAACGTTTTCACATGTAAATGTTCACAATAAGATGTATAGTGTGAACAAATTTTTTATAGAAATTATCTTATAGAAAGAAAGTTTGGAAAACGGCCACACGTTTTCCACACGTCACTACAAAAATTTTTGTTCTGCAATTCCCACTGTGGGGTCAATCTTTCTACCTATCGCTGGTATGTGACGTGACGACCTACATCTTGATGAATCACTGCGAGGGACATTAGCACGTAGCCGTGTTACGTGATATAAGACGAGAACTGCTGCCTTGTTATAATCTTCATCTCAGTACTCACGGTTTAACACATTGTTATGCTAGATATGACATTGATCAGTATCAATCTAAGAAGACATGATCGTAAACTGAAACGTTCGCGTTCATTGGTGTTTACAGTCAGCATTTTAGTTAGACCAAAATAATGTTCATCATAAATCTTCATGATCGTTTTTCATTTTAGAGCCTTGGTTAGCCTTCTGTATATTAAAGAAAAGACTCACTGGTAAAGTAATGAAGAAGCCTGGTCCTGTCATATAGTAAAATTTTTTCGAAGTTGCCTGTTCGTGCAAGATGGTGAATTTTTTATGGTCTGTTCTATGATATGACTGTCTATGAATTAAATTGAACCTCCCTTTTGTTATACTTGTTTTCAGTATTTTCAACAGTCACTGAATTTTAAAAAAAAAGTGACATATTTAATTCTGTGTTACGTACCGGTTCACACTTATTGACTTTTTATCATATATGGGTACTTTTGTTGCTGACTATACCACGTGCTGCTATTCTATTGTTTTAAACGGCGAAGTTACTGTTAGCTACATTATAAACCAATTAAATAGCAACGAGTCGTTGAACTTTCAGCCGTGACGACCATTTATGCGGGCTTACTTAAGTTTAACTTTATCTTCTTTCGTCGTTGTATATTCAACTTCTTTAAGTGGCTTATAGTCAAATGCACTACAATTTGTTATTGTTCATAGATCTTGATATTAAATATTTTTGTAAAGTCGTGCCGTGGTGACAGTTAGATGGAAAAAGCTGGATATGACAACATTTTAATTTAAGGTTGTATTTGCCGATTGAAAGTCGTAAAATTAAAAGCCGGTAGAGCCAACAGCAACTATCCATTCGATAAAAATATGAAGTAGATTGCATTATTTAACAAAAATTTCCCAAAAATCTGCCAAAGTGTGATTTTTTTATAGGTATATGTATTTACCACATGTGAGTTCATTTTACTCTGCATGGTACAGTTAATGAACATGAAATTCTGTGATTTGTACCCGAATCTCTATAGATTCGGGTACAAACTATCGGGTAGAGACTATTCTCTATAGAATCTGTAAAACAAAAATACCTAGTTTAACTAACGCGTTAATAAATAAGGTATTGTGAGAATAGTCTATACAGATTTAGAAGTAACAGATTAAACTTTAATGGACTTCAGAACTACTTCAAGACTTGAAATTCAAGTGGAGTGGGCATCTCAAATTTTAACCATCTGATCTGGTTAATGTTAATCTGTAACTAAAATTTTAATTAATAATTACGATGTTATTTCGACTACTCGACAAACACTAGTTTAATTTCCATTGTCGCCTTGTCAAGTTGAAGAGAAAGTAAGTAGCATCAGGCGTTACTATGCAGTTTATTGTTAGTACAGTGTTTATACATTTTGCATTGTTGAACCTTGCGGCTGTCAACCTCTATGACACAACGGATATAGTATAAAGGCTCGAGAGATTAAAGTTAAAGCCCCACGCGCTACTGTGAATTATATTTAGTGTCGCGCGAGTGATAATAATGTATCATAATAATAATAGCACGTAACACTGTGCCTTTTCTAAGTATATTTAACATTTACTAAATATTAAATGTTCATGCCAAAATTACCTAGATCAATTTTTATTTGGTTTTTAGTTCTTTGTAATATGAACGGACGACTTTTTGATTACTTTAATCCAGTACAAATTAAATATGTTATTTTACTATAACGTACTAAATTACAGCTCTCTCTTTGATTTAAACTTTACTCTAAACCCACAGGTATAATATTTTGACCATGGTCTTGTCAAATCGATCGACAGATTTGCCAAATCGTCGTTCGTAATTTTACCCACCGAATTAATCGACACATTTCATAGCCTTCATCGGGAAAATAATGTGGCACCACAATGAACTCTAATACGTAATCCACACACCGTCAGTAGTGACTATCAGTACCGTCACCGATAGTCGATACGTTATCTGGCGCGACAGGTAGTCCCCGAGTTTCTATATCGCGCACGGATGATAAAATTGCACTATCAGATTAATATGGAACTACTAGCTGACCGGGCAAACGTTGTTCTGCCAAAAATTTTTTTTAGGGGTAGGGGGATGAAAAATAGATGTTGTCCGATTCTCAACCCTAGCCGATATGCACGCAAAGATTCACGAAAATCGGACGAGCCGTTTCGGAGGAGTTCAACTTCTAATACCGTGACACGAGAATTTTATATATATAAGACTAGCTGACCGGGCAAACGTTGTTCTGCCAAAAATTTTTTAGGTGTAGGGGGATGAAAAATAGATGTTATCCGATTCTCAACCCTAGCCGATATGCACGCAAAGATTCACGAAAATCGGTCGAGCCGTTTCGGAGGAATTCAACTTCCAACACCGTGACACGAGAATTTTATATTTTATATATTAGAATATATTCGTTTCTATCTGACTTACGTATTAAATGTAAGTATGCATGCTTATTAGAATGTATTTAAGTAGGTGTAACATAAACAAATGTTTTTGATTCAACTAGCTGTCTCCAAAAAGTGTTGTTTTTAGCAAAATATATTCGAACTATTTCGAATTGTTGCTAATAGGTACAAGTCAAGGTAATTCAAAATTTTGTCACCAACACGTGTTGGTAGGTAACATAAAAGTTGGCAATTTTTGTCTGTTGGAGCAAGCTTAATAGGTCATGGATTGCGGTGACCACGTACACGCTAAATTGCGTGCATGTTTTGTAAAAACTGTGCTGAAAGTGAATTGACTTTTCTCACTGTTCGAGTTTGTCGTCCATTTCATATGCAAGTAGGTCTGATGCTAAGCGTTTCGTTTACGAGAAACAATAATACAATTGTATTGTCACTTTTACTTTTCACATGGTGTCTAGATATGCTTGATTATACGTAGTTTTTTGAAAAACTTTTACTACCAAGCCATTATTGACGTGTCGTTTGAAAGTATTGTTGTTTGGAGCAGTAAAAAGGAACAAGCCCTTGCAGTAAAAATGAACAGATGCAAATGGATGGAAATAATAAAGATTTATTATTGTTGTACAAGTTTGCCTGTACATGAAAGAACATTTTATATTTGCGATAGCGTCATTATCTAACATTCTTTCATCTGATTTTAGAACACTAATATAACATATCTACATCATTCTGTGTTCGATACACATTTTATGCAAGTATTTTATCTAAAATAGTGTAATTCAGTCAAAGATCAGCATAATTTAAATTTGTTTGTAATAGTCATCTACTTCTGTAATATCTAAGGTATTTAAACTTGATTACTTTTTTCTCGCTTTACATATTCGATTAAGACAATGTATACATACATTGTATATACATACAGCTATGCTCTATTTGTGTAGTATCTCATCATGCATGAGACGCACGGCTACTATGCGTATTCCACGTATTACATCGTACCGTAAATAGAAACTTTCTTAGATTGATCACTTTGACTCGGAACAGCTTGGCGATGATTGAATAGAGGTGTTTCAGTTCTTTACTAAAACAAATAACAGAAGAGTGGGAAATATTAATGTGGTTTTCAACAATATCACCATTGTATGTTACTATTTTACCTTATTTGTTGCTATACTTATCGATTCCATGAAAATATTACTGAATAGTGATTAGTTACATATTTACAGTTAAAGAAACCATTTTATTGTAACAGAAAGTAATAAATGAGTCACTTTATCATTAATCTATTCATCATTACCGCATGCATATCCATCAGACTAGAACCATAATCGATACATTGCAGGCCAAGAACATTGATGTACATATCTTCTAAATAGAAATTATAGCAAAAGGATTGAGCCGATTCGAATCATAAAGTTGAAAGTCGAAATTGGAGCACTTAAATACGTAAATCAATACGTCAACAAATCCCTTTGTTCTATTTGTTTTTCTTATAATTACAACACCGAAATATAGCCAGCATATTTAAACAAATATATAAAAATGTGATGGCCTTATTTAGGTGTCCAGAAGGACCATAAGTGTATTTTATTTGAAATTGTAATTTAGTAGATACAATTTAGCTAACGTTTCGTTGATATACAGGACGGGAATAAATTTAAACAACATGACATAGGATTTAAATGTTTCCAACGTTGCTATTCAATTGTTTTAGCTGTTATTCATAACTCACGTGTAAATAAATAATGCGAGATGATTAATCACTAACAAGAGATTAGTAGAAAATATTGTACGTATTCATCTCTGGTGGAGATTAGGTATTACTTTAATTATTTTGATTTTAGTTGCATACATTGGTCATTGAGGTTTTAAGGTAATCTATTCACTGTCCTACTTTTGTTAAGGTTTATGCAATTTTGTTACGAATTTATCATTATAGAGGTAACATAACATTTATTACGTATTTTAGCTTGTGTAACTAACTTCCTATTTTCCTCTCTTTGTTAATGAGTGGAAAATACAAAATAAATAAGATATAAATTTTAGCTGTATTAAGGCGGATTAGAATACTGATTTCAATCCCAATGCCGGTATAAAAGGGTATCGTAAGAGGCGACAAAAACCGGCCAACTTTGTGGTAAGCTACCATCGCGCCGCGGCGCCGCCGTCTTGCTGAGTCATCCACCAAGCGATTCGTCGTGTTCCAGTTGGGGACTTTGGAGCCAGTTCTTTCTTTCTCTCTCTTACTTCTTTATTGGTCGGCAACCCATATGTGTTGTTTAGTCTTTATTTAAATTGTTAAAACTAAAATTATATCAGTGTGATTTGCGTCAGTTTAAAAATGCGATCTAAACATTCTTTCGAGTACGGGTACTAAACGCAAACTTGAGGCATAACGCAGTCTCCCGATAGGCATTAAGCAAGTTTGGTAACTAGTGCTTAAAAATGTATATAGGTCGACATTTGAAATCGACTCGTATTCGTCTATTTATCGACTGCATAAAACTGCACTACGTGCGTTTCCCGCCGTAATTATGAATGCTTTCGATGCTTTCGTTGCGGATGAATTCCTGATAACCGGTGGGGCCACTGTCGCTTCCCGGACCGGTTTGGGACCGGCGGGAAGTTCCGTCGCCAATTTTCACCGTCATGCAAACACCACTTTTTATGTCCATTACCCTGTATCTGAGATAATTTTTAGCTGTGCTGTATTGATGTTAGTAAGTTTTCTTCCAAGCGAGTTCTGAAGTTCTGTCGATTGAAGAGAGATGTTACAGATACTGAATTTATTGTGTTAAAATGGAACTATAGTGAAAAAAGTGTGATGTTTAACGGTTGTTATTCATCTATTTTTATTTAGCAGTTGTCGCCTCAAGTTAGGCCTCTAATTGAAGTCTTTGAGTCCGTTGAAGACAATTAGCCCCGCACGGACACCAAAAATAAAAAAGAAGTGGTAAATTTAAAAGCGTATCACATAAACTCAACAAACGCCTAAAAGTAAGCAATAATTTACGTCACCACATCTAATCGATATTAGTTTTTGCAGATGTCGAAACCGTTTCTCTACGAGTGAGGACTTGATAACTAGATTGAGGTTAACAGTATCGCAAAATTTTCGCCGCTCACAGTTTCGTAACTGGACGAGAATTGGAAAAAGCAATTCACATTTCTAATTACAAGAGGTGTACACTTGTACAGTCCGCTGTTCGAAGGCTTTTTATTCGAAATGTGGCGTTTTACCGCGGTACAGTGGTTTCCCTTTGAGGAGCGCGACGGAGTGTGACGGACGGTTAGTGTTCACTATTATCATTTAGAGTATCTTTGTGTCTGCATTTCGAGTTTCATTCGTTAAATTAGACCTGTATTATTTTCACTGGAATGTATTGTCGTATATTTTTAGAGAGCAATATGCATTGTGAGGGGCAAGTGGGCTATCCTGCGTTTCTTTTTGAACGTTCAGAAAGTTGACCAACTCAGGTCATTATATTAGAAAAAAATATTTATTGTATTCATATTTCATGCGATGGTTCCGACAAATCGCTCAAAACATCGTAAGGTGCAATTTTAATCTGAAGTGATACGAGTGCCTATAATAGTAAGTATGTAATAATAGCTTTAGTTTTTGCTTTAAAATTACAAATACTCAAGAATGTTCGTTCATCATAGACCCTTTACAAAATTACTTATTCACCGTTGCTACTGAAAAATGGAAGTTTAAATTTCGAATTCATTCTTTTAAAACTACAGCGTAGACAGTGCAACTGTGCAATTCTGTCAAACGCAGCCGGGGCCGGCCCGTCAAGGTCCGCGGGCGGCGCGGGCGGCGCGGGCGCGGTCGTCAGTCCGTCCGACACACTCTGTTTACCCCGCGCCGTTACAAGTGTGCTCACTTGTGAAACTAACGCATATCCTACGAATTTACATGTCGACATAGGACAGGTTAATGCAGCCAGCTGTAATTAATTTAAAAAAAGTGGCAGAGTGCAAGGTGCATTCCTCATTGTGGAGATTTTAACCAACCCAGTTAGTTAAACTTCTGTTATTTAATGATAACCAAGACTGTTGACTTGTTAGCCTTTCGAAGCACCAGAGGGTTGAAATAATTTTCCCACCAACGATCAGCTATCCAACTAATGATTAAGCCTACAGTTGTTTAACCTCAGAAAATCGCTTCCGATCGACAGTCGGATTTTCGTTTTATAATGCTACAGAATAAGATGGTTTTGATTCATTTTTAGGGTTCCGTCTGTCCGAAGCAAAGCGCCGAGACCATTAGTGCTAGAAAGCTGTAATTTGGCATGGATTTACATTTTATCAAAACTTTTTTTCAGGGTACCTCCCCCTCTACAGGTAACGTGAGGATGATTTTTTTATTCGTCGCGCACCCTATAGTGTGGGGTATCGCTGAAAAGGTCTTCCAAAAATATTCTGTGTCAGTCTTAGACCATTTTTGGCATTAGGGGTCCGTTTGCGAAATATTTGACTTTAAAGTGCTAATTTTGGTTAGAGTCAAGTGTCCCCCCCTTGCCGACTAAACGGTTGGAGTTCAACATGTGAAAAAATTCTCAAAAACAGGTTATATGATGAATTTACAAGGAAAACTATCATGGCTATGTTAGCATAAGTAGTTAATGATTAATGGTCGATAAACTTACTACTTCAGAACCCTACATTGCGCGTGGCCTGACACGCACTTGCCCGGATTTTAAAGAAAAAGTAATCCGCTGTGAGTCGCGGTACGGAAAGTCACTTATGCAACACTTACCTATTTGCATGCACTGAGCGCGCACAAGTGTTTGAAATAAACTGACGATGTACTATTAAAATCAGGTTTCAAAAATAATTGTCAATGTATTATACGGGTCAATTTCAACAAATGCGAATTTTGCCTAATTACAGTGGCGAATTTAAATTTGCTGTTTCTGATAAAAATTTTTGGCTTAAATAATAGGTAAATATTAGTACTACTTAATCATATACTAATGATCGAAAAATTTTTGTTAGTTCATGAGATATTTCCATTTGAAATTATCAAATGCCACCAAAATTATTAAAGGACCACCGGAATTAAAATCCGAGCCACCGAAATTGATTAAATTTAAACCTGCTGTTTCTAATACATTTTATTTGGCATAAATAATATGTAAATAGTAGTTGTAATTAGTCACATAGTAGAGATCGAAAAAAAAAAAATTAGTTCCGGAGATATTTTCAAATTACATCATCAAATACCACCAAAATTAGGACCACTGGAATTAGAATCTGATCCACCGAAATTGATTATGCCAATGGGAAATAATAAAGGCAAGATCACATTTGAATACTTTAAAGATAGATTTTGAAGAGTAGGAGTCTAGATGAACGGACTCCTTTAAGCGGTGATTAGACACGCTTGTATTTCTGTGGCCTATTAGACCAGTGCCGATAGCTTCAAAAACGGTAAAAAGTGAAAAAAATTATAGGGATGAAACCCATTGCAAAAGGAAGAGGATATAACAAAAATTAAAGGAAAAATAATTTACGGGTGAACTGAGGTCGGGAGGGTTTAAGGGTAAAAAATGGTTTATCTTGATTTCCAGCAACACTACAAGTCCTATGGAAAAAGTTAAATGGCAAAGTTGTAGGTAATAAAAAGATCTACAACTTTTGTATTTACACTTTTTTACATAACCTCAAAATTTATGTGAAAAATTCAAATAACCAAGTTTTTGGTTTTATATTTTTATATATATTATACAAAAAAAAAATTTCACGAAATTTTGTGAAAACTTACCTTTGTATGTCCTTAACATACTGTAATTTTTTTGATTTAAAATATTTCTTTTTTCACCTTATTTTGACTTTATATCGAAAAAGCAACCTAATTTTCAATCGAAAATTCTCACGTCAAAATATCTACTTTTTAAAAAAATCGGTGAGATTTTTGTTTGTTGGAATCTCTACTTTCTAATGGTGTATAAAACAATAAACAATAAATAAAAACTATAAACTACTAACTACTACTACTACTAACTACTAACTATAAACTACTATGGTATATGTTCTCCGAAAATGCAATGAAACGCCAACTATTTTCGCATGTTTTTTGCAATCTTTATGTTTTATGGATTTGTAATTTTTTTGTCTAACAAAGTAACATGGAATCTTACATTTTTCGATTAATTAAAGTGTAAATGTTAATAAATAGCTCAAAATTGTAAACAATGATTGACAAAAAAATTAAAAACTCGAATCTGATTATTTTTTACCCTTGAACCCCCCCCCCCCACTTCCCGACCTCAGATCGCCCGTAAATTATTTTTTTCTTTAATTTTCGTTATATTCTCTTCCTTTTGCAATGGGTTTCATCCTACGATTATTTTTTTTCGTTTCAAAAATTATCGGCACTGGTCTATACACGTCCCTATGCGCTTTGGTTTGCCACCGGAGCCACCGAGATTAGGCCACCGGACTTAGAATTAGAGTCAAAACTTGAATTTTAAAGAACACCGTTATTCACAGGTTAACTTTTATTTCACAATTATGATTGAAAACCTTTAATGGAAGCCTCCATAAAATTTCTTGATAATCTGCTTTGTACTTTTACTAATATACATGACATCGGAATTGGATGATTTTGTATTCCTGCGCCACCGCAGTGAGTACTTACGTGTTTGGCAGGAAAATTACGCAGCCAGTCGGTCATCCTAACACGTAGTTTGCAAGAGCACAACTGAACGGTGCGGGGAGAGCAAGTAAGGTTTCTTCCAAATCGTGTCGTAACTAGAGTCCGACCGAAACTGGTTTTTCAGCCGAAACCGAAACCGAAACCGAACCTTCGGCCTTAGGTCCAGTTTCGGCCGAAACCGAAACCGAAACCGAAACTTAGGGTGAGGCCAAACGAGCGTATTTTTGGTGCTGTGAGTCACGTGAAATGAGCTGGTTTCATACAAAAGATCTAATTCAGTTCTTTGAAATTTGTATTTTACGCGATTTTACGATTTACGCTATTTTACGCGACGCACAGCTCAAAAAATACGCTCGTATGGCTACACATTAGGGTATTTTTTGAGCTGCTCATTTGTGGACCCAACAGAAAAAAGTAGGTTAAAGGAGCCGAATTTTTTTAGGTCAACCTTCAAGCTATCTGTCCCCTAACGTTGACCCACTACTTACGGGACACCCTGTATAGGTACTGAAATCTTGCGTGTTTTTTTCACATTTTTATTTGTAGGTACATTTTTATGTGTATTAACTGCCTTCAGTTCGGTAAACTTATCTTAACGTAAACGACAAAATTCGAAAAAATGTGGGTACCTATGGATGAACGCTGTTTTTAACCCCTGACGAAAAAAGAGGGGTGTTATAAGTTTGACGTGTCTGTGTATCTTTATGTCTGTCTGTGGCATCGTAACTCCCAAACGGAGGAACCGATTTTGATCTAGTTATTTTTTGCATGAAGGTGACTTAATCGAGTGTGTAATTAGCTCTGTTTAGTGTATATCACTGTCGGGGGTTTTTTAAATTTTAATTTAAGATCATTTAAATAGATCATTTAAATCTTAGCCCCATTTTACTAAAATACGTCAGTGAAAACCGCATGCAAATTGATTTAGCCGATTTTGAAATTACCCTGAACAAACGCACATAAAATACAAACAGACGAAAATAAAAATAATTGCTATGGTCTCTTTTGCGTTGACTTTTGTGTACAGACATATCGATCAGTTACCGTTTCATTGTAATGGATGATTTGGGATTTAGACTTCGAAAATACTACTAGTGAATGCCCTCGCTTTGCTTCCGTAAACCTTTCTGTAAGCCCTCACTCAATAAATGTAAGTATGGGCGAAATTGACATAAAGTAATTTATTTATTTGTAAACCGTTTGAAATAAACCAACCACTAAATGTTAACCAAAGCTCAATACAATACGTATGTATTGTAAGTTATAAGGGAGTGAAAACCGCAGGTAAATCTGTTATGTCGTTCCTGAGAGTAGCCAGAACAAACGCACAGATAAATAGACGAAAACTACCTTTTATATAATCTATTACGTGTAATTAATACCCCTAGTAAAAGTTTTACTTAAATATCTTCCAGGTACAGTTTCTATACCATGCTTGGATATGAGTTCCGTATCATTATCTATACAGCATTAAACACTATATTATATCCTTTTTTCTACCTGTTGCCGTTATTAATATTGAGCAAAAAACGACTAAAATCAAGCGCCTAAGCACCCTGTGCCCTGTCAGACGCTCTTCAGATTAATGGACAAATATAATAAACATGTTAAATCAATGACTTCACTTGAAAAGTCAGCGCCCACGGGTTAGCCACGAACTTAACCGAACGACGCACGAAAATTCACGAACACAGAGTTTCGGTTTGGCCGAAAGTTTCGGCCAAATTTTTCCGAAACCGAAACCGAAACCGAAACTAGATTTTTTGGCCGAAACTGGCCGAAACCGAAACCGAAACCGAACCTTCGGTCGGTCTCTAGTCGTAACAAGTAATGAAGTATCCAAAATGCGCCACCAGTATTGCATTTTTTTGTAGGACATTTTTAAAAGATGTTTTAAGAGCTGTTGCACTATCTTAAATTACTCCGTAAATATATATTAGTTGTGTTATTTAATGTATTTCTAAAAAACATTCCTTTTTAATAAAATTTATTTACCAAAAAAAATTAAATTTATAAAATATGTAAATAAATGGAGGTCGGACAGTACACCGGAATTAGATTTTAGGTCTTAGATATTTTTTTATTAAGAATCTATGTATTAAATACATCTGAATACTTTACTATCATGTAGATCACTATTTAAACTACCTATATAAAATTATGCATAATTGTAGTTTACCTCCACACATTAATTTTCAACCTCGCCGTCTCAAAAATGCACTTGGGAAATTCACCCATACAATCAATCCAATTTATACCATACAATTTATTATATGAAACGTATAACAATTCATCTAATATTCTCCTTCAAAGAAGCTGATTAGATTTTATTTTTGCTATCTATACCTACTCTTTTTATAGTTTTTTCATTTTGCTGATTTCATCCTAAATTAACCACGGACAAGATTATATTCATTATATGTATATTCGTTATTATATTCGGCACAGAAGCCACATATCGTGTAATAAAATAAGGCTACATTAATTTTAGAACATAAATACACCTACGTTGAAAACATAAGGTATTGTCGAAGAAGAAAGAATTCGAAGTTTTGTAAGAGCATTCCTTTCTTTCTCCTCTTTTTCTTGGCCGGCAACGCATCAGTGATGCCTTGACGTCGCTGATGATAACATAGCCACTTACCATCAGGTGGATCATCAGCTCGTTTTGCTATAAAAAAAATTCCGACATTTTCATTTTTGTTTTTCATTTTTGCTTTCCGACCTCCATCGCGACGTTGACCACACTTGCCATAGTACCCGACACAGTCTGTTTCTCTCACCGACTGCGAACCCGTTGAACAACTATTGCGAGCGTTTAGTGAAATTTGACTAACGCGGGTTATGCGCTCGACAAAATCTAGTGCGATTCTGTAAAACCAGGAATACCTACGTTGCAATACTTTGGTGTATTTATATATCACACTTCAAATAATTATGTAATAAAAAGTTATAAAAAACTACTTCAAATTCACAGATGTAAAAAAAGACAGACGTAATCCCAAGAACAAATTCAGTGAAGCACCCATCGTAATACAAACTCTCTATTTGTACAAGTACACGCACCCACACATTGACACCATCCTGATACCATAAATGTCAATCGCGAATCAAAAATTACGCATACAGGTAAGCGAGCTGTCAGCTGTCAGCCACTCTCGATTAGACAAGGTTACGTCTGTTCTTTTTTCAGGTCCGTGTTCAAATTATTTTACTTTATTTAGCTTTGCAGAATTTTTACTATCTAATTATTTTTCTTATTTCCGTAGAGGAATATCTGTTATAAAATGTCCCCCGGCCGCGTCTGTCTGTATGAACGCGAAAAACTCAAAACTGCCGAACGGATTTTTGTACGGTTTTCACCAATAGATTCCTGAGGAAGGTTTAGGTGTATAATTGGACGTAGTTCCAGAAAAACGTTCCAATCCACAAACATAACATTTTGAGAAAATCGAGGTTTAAGTTCAATCCTGTATTACTTCATGAAATCATTTTCGTTTAAACTTCAAGTATTGTTATACTATACATAACATGTTAAAATTTTTAGTTAACCTTATTTAAGACTTCCAACATTGATATTTTTTTTTAATTTAGCAAAAACTTAGCTTTGGAACGTTTTTGATATATTGCAATATATTTGTCACGTTATAAAATATCAATTCATAAAAACGTTCCAAACATCATTAGTAACTGGCAAAATTATAATAAAACGAGTTTATAATGAAAAAAGTTATTGAAAACTAAACATATTCAGTCAAAAAAAGATAGCATATATTCTATCTTCATGAAATATTAAGATATTGGTGAGTACAAAGAGTTATACATAGGGAAGAAATTCAGAGGAAACGTGCTTCCTTTAAACCCAGAACTCTTTGTTCCTCTTTGGCCAAACGGGAAGCCTATTACTCAGACTAAATTAAATGACCTTTAGTCAATGTTTCACTTGATTCCTGAGGATTGTCTGTCATTTTATAAACTGTTAAAATGCATAGAAATGTTGACTGATTAAACAGAAGGATATGGGGGTGAACCAGATTTTCATGCTGAAATAGAAGATGAAGATGTTGATTAGGAGATAATGTAACTTAAAAAGATTCACCTAATTTGTTTTTGGTTTAATATACATGTATTTTTTTCATTATAAACTCGTTTTATTATTATTTTGTCAGTTAATAATGATGTTTGAAACGTTTTTATGAATTAGATTCTAAGTGTGTATAATAAAAACAATATAAAATAAAAACGTTTCAGGACACTTGGACTGTTTTAGTTAAATAAATATTTGTATTCCCCATACTATGTGGGTTGGGCTACTAGGTCGTACATGCCATTTATAGTGACGGTAGAGTTTTCAAATTTTGACAGCTGGTGAATGTGCATCCCATAGTCAATTAGGCATTATTAACTCAATTTCGACATATGAGTGGCTTGGAACGTTTTTCAGAAATTACGTCCAATTCATCATGGTTTTATGTAAATTGACCGAAATCCACGCGGGTGAAGCTGCGGGTGGAAACTAGTTTGAAATATTTATAATACTTATTTTAATCTAGTCGCGAAAATAAGTATGAAGTAATTACATATTGGCATAGGGCTTTTGTTGTACCTTTGGTCAAAGCAGTGTAATAGGAAATTAAATACAAAACACAATAAAGGATATAATTACTTAAAACCACTTTAAACATAACTCTTGCTTACTCTTTGAAGTATAAATTTTAGCACATCATGCCTCTGCAATTTAACTATTTAATTACGTCACGCATTTGCAATAAAGTTAGTTAATCGTGATCGCGAACGTATTTATAGGTAGTAACGATCGTCGTTATATTACTCTGAGAAAGATTTTCTCTATAAATTGAATTGAATATCTCGTAATACACGCCCTCTAGACTATTCGCAAAAAGGCTTAAAAGAAACCCATACGTAAGGAACTCGTTTTACCCTTATCGAATGACAAGTCCAGCGATCAATGAATTTAATAGTAGCAATGCATCAATCAATTTTCAGTCATGGTTTATTTTACAAAACAAAGACTAGGTGGTTGCTTATAAGTAATGATTAACTTTTCTTTAATTAAAAATTACTTAATCCAATTATCTAATTATACTTAAATGGGAATTGTGTCTGTAATCATTTGAATCCCATAGTCATTACTTATTGTCATTCGCATTTAATATATTTGATAAGTTTAATATTGGAATTTTTGCCTTACATACATCGCAAAAGTTCTTTTATGAACAGGTCACTATGCGGACAAGGCCTTTTTAAGTCTTAGGCAGTTTATGAATAGTTTCTACATTGAGTATGCCAAATAAAGTACATATCTATTAAGTAAAGTAAATTTTACTTACAATTAATAGATTATGTACATAAAAATCATCATTAGTTAAATTATATAGATCTTCACCTTCATGACATTATCACAGAAGTTTCGAATTATTATTAAGTGCAGTTTAATTCGCGAAGAATCGTTCAGTCTGCAGTTAACCTCACGTTAGTAGGACAGGTCAGTGAGAAGAAATATAACGTTTCGCCATTTTTCCCACGACGACGGCGTGAATTCGTTCTTCGCTCTTTCTCACTATTGTTTACTCCGTGTAATTGTACTCAGCTAATGCTCTTCTTTGTCAGTATAGATTTGCATCTATGGATACATACGGTCATTGTGAAGTGAACCAAAGGGCTATACCACTATATAATTTAAGATAGATAAAGCTAATGACTGCTTTTCACACTTTTCAGTCAGGTTTGTATGGAACTGTATAATCGATCTTGATTATTCCCAATATGAAAATGATTATTCGATTTCGTTTTCGGTCTAGGTCTTCAAATGGTATGCCTACTTTATAGTTATTTTAAATAATAAAATTAGTACATATATTAAGAAGATATATCTAGTTTATGATCGATCTTAGTATTGCATAAGCAACAACATTTAGATATTTTATAAGTTGGTATAAACCATGTTATAAAATAAATTAGTTTCTCTAATACTTTGATTACCCAAATATAGAGGAACGATAAATCCTTTTTTTATTTATAATTGAACTGTCGCCAGAAAACAAATTATGTATATAGATTGAATACCATACAAATTACCTATCAAAATAAGTAGATTGAAAGTGAAAGGTTGGAATTTAATTTTATTCAAAGAATAATTATGGCAATAGAATTTTGTATAGGATAAAAAATAACAACATAAGACTTCTTAAGATTTTTTAGCTCAGAAAAATAAAAAAAACCCTCATAAAATTTGTCCACGATTTACGAGGGTTTAAAATTGCATTGCAGAACAGTTGCACCCCGCCACATGCTCATTATCTTCACCCACACTAATGATTCATTAGAATCTCGCCGCAGTTATTTCTGTTACGAGTGGTCAGATAAGTGGATTGGGCCACAATTCACTTGAAGTATCCTTTAATTGAGATCCAACATTAACCAAACCTTGGCCACGTGGTATATGTATTAACATTATAAATAAACCTTTTCAATGTGCAAGGATAGGTTTCAAGTTCAAATGAGTCATTGTATGTCTTTGATGCATAGGAATAGGTGTAGTTATATATGATAATCTTTACATATTGATCTTTAGTCACACTAGTTTCTGTATGAACATTGCTCGTAAATTTAAGGATTCAATATTAGTAATTATTAAATATTTTCAGTAGCTATAACACATGTTATTAGATAAGATTACTAACTTTGCAGTTTGTGTCCCTAACTGCCTCAGCAATAAATGTCGCAATTTAAAGTGCAGTTGGAGGTGAATAACAGCAATTGGCTTTAAGCAGGTACCTCACAAGTTTCATCCAACCAAATCATCCCAATATCCGTTCCCTAGTCGCCAAATCTACTCGTTTCAATTGGAATTATTTGAATTTCGCATTGCTCTAGACTGCATTATTGAAGTTCCAAATTTGAATCCAAAATTACTACGATTCAAAATTTTATGATCGAAGTCATCGGATAAAAGCACATTGGCTGTTTGCCAATTGATATCTTGACCTCACTAGCTTTGTGGTAAGTGAACCTTTAAGATTTTAACAGCGTACATTACGATAAGTACACGGAAAGTAGAGTTATTGCCAAAATAAACTGTTATGGAACAACATCTTGATATTGATATTTAATATTATCGTTTGTTGAGGTAAGACATAATACAATTAGATAGAAATATTCAGTTGCTCTCAGTTGCATGCCAGTAACTATTTATTATTAGAATTATCAGAATTAAAAGGTTTCAATTTAACGCTTTTAAAATAATGGGATTCTGGGCTTTAAACTTAACTGTACTCTACAATACTGACAGTTTCATAGTCTAAAAAGGTATATTATAATATAACGTTTATATAAAATTGCCAATTCACTGTCGCTACAATATTTAGATACGTGTCTTTACTCGGTGATCGAGCAATTGCTTTGTCAAAGTTCCATAAATATCAATGGAAGCCACTTAAATACCATGGTAATCAGAATTAATGTTCTCAATTTCTCTAAATATAACTGGTTAATGAACCACCCTTTTAAACAAGTTATTAAACATTGCTCAGGCTTCCGTTTCGATGTTGATATTAGAGACTTTATATAGGTGCGGCGTAATTTGAGCTATTTGATTTATTGGTTAAGTTTAAAAGTGCGGGTTCCTCACTTTTTTTTGGCGTAACGAAGTACCATAGACGGTGGTGGCCACATACTATCGTATAATTAATTTTTGGGTTGTAAAAGTCTTAAATATACTCCTGTATATGGATGAATTTTTATATTATTTTCGTTACCTATATAAAATAATACCTTAATCTTTTTATTGATTCATCATAGTGTAAATGTAATGTAATTTAGTGTGCTAATAAAATTTAATATGTTTTGAAGTAAAACAAATACGCGTTAATGAGTCGTAGAGTGGCCGGCAGTTTACGAGGTTTTTCGAGAGAATAAAAAGAGCTCCCATACTCGTATGCTGTCGCTTTCATAAAATTTACATTATTTCTTGTAACCGTATTGTTGAGTGGCTGTAATTGAATGAATGATTAGCTTAAAAGCCAGTTCTTTCTTTCTTTTTCTTCACCCTTTCTTGGCCGGGAACGCATCAGTGAGGCCTTTGATGTTGCTGTTGTTCATGGGAGACGATAGCCACTTACTATCAGGTGAATCATCATTCATCAGCTCGTTTGCCGGCTATTTCCATAAAAGAAAATGATATGCCCAACAATGTTTGGATTTGACAGATAGATAAATGATGAGGCCAATATTACTTGATCATTATCGTAGAATAATTGAATTGTTAACCTCCTCGCGAAATGGTAAATCCAATTCAGCCATGACATATATTATGCTTTCATATACCTATCTATGATAGGTACCTACATTTGTACATTTTGTTACAAGCTTATTATTAAACGGTTCAAATACAAATTTAGATTGAAAATCATGTAATTAAGTGAGTACCTACTTATTTCGTAAATATACTTCTGAACGTCATGTTCAACCAAGGTTCAACCACCGTTTCGGAATGGTGCCTTATCATTGTCATAGAGCAAAAGATTTATAATTACTTATTATTATCTAAAATGGCGTGCAATTTAAACAAATTATAAGAAATGAAATTTTACTCTGTAACTTTAGGAGCGGCTTCCTTTGCCTTATACAGCACCGTTAAGACAAATAGGTCTACTTAAAAAGTTCGTACTTAAGTTTCTACTTTATGATATTTTAGAGTTGCCTTAGAATTCATAGTTATTTTACACTACATTTTGAAATAGCATAGTATGATTTCACCTTGAATTTTTACTTTGCACAATGTTGACTGGCGAATACAACATAAAAATGTTGTAACTGACACTTGGAAGAACCTCAAACTGTTGTCGGTTGCAACTTATATCTTATCTTTGCGCGCCGCCGCTTTTGTGAGAAACTGAATGTATTACTGTTAGAGACCGACCGAAGGTTCGGTTTCGGTTTCGGTTTCGGCCAGTTTCGGCCAAAAAATCTAGTTTCGGTTTCGGTTTCGGTTTCGGAAAAATTTGGCCGAAACTTTCGGCCAAACCGAAACTCTGTGTTCGTGAATTTTCGTGCGTCGTTCGGTTAAGTTCGTGGCTAACCCGTGGGCGCTGACTTTTCAAGTGAAGTCATTGATTTAACATGTTTATTATATTTGTCCATTAATCTGAAGAGCGTCTGACAGGGCACAGGGTGCTTAGGCGCTTGATTTTAGTCGTTTTTTGCTCAATATTAATAACGGCAACAGGTAGAAAAAAGGATATAATATAGTGTTTAATGCTGTATAGATAATGATACGGAACTCATATCCAAGCATGGTATAGAAACTGTACCTGGAAGATATTTAAGTAAAACTTTTACTAGGGGTATTAATTACACGTAATAGATTATATAAAAGGTAGTTTTCGTCTATTTATCTGTGCGTTTGTTCTGGCTACTCTCAGGAACGACATAACAGATTTACCTGCGGTTTTCACTCCCTTATAACTTACAATACATACGTATTGTATTGAGCTTTGGTTAACATTTAGTGGTTGGTTTATTTCAAACGGTTTACAAATAAATAAATTACTTTATGTCAATTTCGCCCATACTTACATTTATTGAGTGAGGGCTTACAGAAAGGTTTACGGAAGCAAAGCGAGGGCATTCACTAGTAGTATTTTCGAAGTCTAAATCCCAAATCATCCATTACAATGAAACGGTAACTGATCGATATGTCTGTACACAAAAGTCAACGCAAAAGAGACCATAGCAATTATTTTTATTTTCGTCTGTTTGTATTTTATGTGCGTTTGTTCAGGGTAATTTCAAAATCGGCTAAATCAATTTGCATGCGGTTTTCACTGACGTATTTTAGTAAAATGGGGCTAAGATTTAAATGATCTATTTAAATGATCTTAAATTAAAATTTAAAAAACCCCCGACAGTGATATACACTAAACAGAGCTAATTACACACTCGATTAAGTCACCTTCATGCAAAAAATAACTAGATCAAAATCGGTTCCTCCGTTTGGGAGTTACGATGCCACAGACAGACATAAAGATACACAGACACGTCAAACTTATAACACCCCTCTTTTTTCGTCAGGGGTTAAAAACAGCGTTCATCCATAGGTACCCACATTTTTTCGAATTTTGTCGTTTACGTTAAGATAAGTTTACCGAACTGAAGGCAGTTAATACACATAAAAATGTACCTACAAATAAAAATGTGAAAAAAACACGCAAGATTTCAGTACCTATACAGGGTGTCCCGTAAGTAGTGGGTCAACGTTAGGGGACAGATAGCTTGAAGGTTGACCTAAAAAAATTCGGCTCCTTTAACCTACTTTTTTCTGTTGGGTCCACAAATGAGCAGCTCAAAAAATACCCTAATGTGTAGCCATACGAGCGTATTTTTTGAGCTGTGCGTCGCGTAAAATAGCGTAAATCGTAAAATCGCGTAAAATACAAATTTCAAAGAACTGAATTAGATCTTTTGTATGAAACCAGCTCATTTCACGTGACTCACAGCACCAAAAATACGCTCGTTTGGCCTCACCCTAAGTTTCGGTTTCGGTTTCGGTTTCGGCCGAAACTGGACCTAAGGCCGAAGGTTCGGTTTCGGTTTCGGTTTCGGCTGAAAAACCAGTTTCGGTCGGACTCTAATTACTGTTATAATTCACTCTTATACCCTCAAGTATTTCTTTATTTAGTTTACTTTCACGTTATCTGAGATACATGTCAAGTTCTATCCTTCTACCAGAAAAAGGAAGAAAAGGTATACATATTAGTAAAGCAAAAAAGTTATTTGGGGTTATAATTTCCTCCTACGTCCTTTAAAGTTTTTTGCGTCACAAACTTTATGATTACCATGTCTACTAACATAAAGAAAGTTAACTGTAGCCTCTGTATTGTTACTAAAATTGCATAATGTTAAGCTATGAGACCTACGTAGGTATTAATTAGTTAAAGTACACGACGTATTTATAGCATTAGGTGTGGCAACGTTAAATGCAAGTGGGATGACGCTCTGTCATGGGCACCTATAAATCAATCGGTCATCGTTCTCCAAACATTGTCATGACTCAGCTGTTAATAAGTGTCGTCTGCTTTGGGCAACATTATTGACATTAACGAGTAAAGCATCCGGCGGGAACAGTAGTGTGGATGACGGATCGCGTTACTTTAAACAAATAAAGGGGCCAGCAATTAGGGGCCCCAGTGGCCAGGAAGTGGGTGCTGATTAAACCAGTTGGTGCTGCAAGACAGACCAAAGTCATTTCAGTAATCATGTTTGAAGGCACGGCGAAATAATTTGGGGAAGTGCATGGACATATGAACGAAGGTTGGGTGGGGTAGAAGTTAAAACCCACACTGAGACTCCAACTCGTTGACTAATAATATTTTATAATATTATAATTAACCCGTTGACTAATTATTATGAAACATGATTTTAAACACTTTATCTCTCCAATAAATTTTTAAAAGATTAACGATTTCAAAATGTACGCAGATTTTTAGAACAAGTGTTAGTATTACCTCGCTTTTGCTGATCCTGTGAATAAAATTGTGATACTCTAAATTGAGAAAATGCCATTCAAATTAAAATGGACGCTATTACTCATAACAATAATTTCTTTATTACGAGTTATTAGTTTAGACGCAATTTAATTCATTCTTAAAATAACGTAAGATGACTCATAACTTTAATTATTGTGTTCAATATAAATATTATTACTTTTTGACGAGGCCATAATACTAGGATTGTCTGTGTTCGTTTTGAAAGCTAATAGTCGTCGATGATTAAAGGAGACATATCTTAATTGCCACAATTACAATGAAAGACGGCCGCATTCTTGGTCTTAGAATCTGAATTAGTTGCTTCGTGTCAGTGGTCTAATCTACTACAAAGAATTTATAATATTATCATTCTGGTTTAGAGTTGTTTCAACATTATTATTATTCATTGTTACTTCTAGACTTCTTATGTAAATTGCTAATGAATGAACTATGCCGTAGTAGTCAATAATTCGACTAGCTGGTAAGACTACTTAAGGATATTCATCTATCAATTCATGGAGCTACCAAAGTTTTGAAGACCTACAACTACATATTCTTGCCCTACAATTACATATTCTTGCATAAGTAGAGCGGGTTTAAAAGAGGAATCCAATCCGTTAATGGATTTTCTCATTGGATTAAAGCTGAATAGGCCGCGTTACTTACAATCACCTAACATTGACTGAGTAATCTACTATGCTAATTGGTATTACGTTTGTCCTTGTTATGTAACGTTAAGTAAAAATAATTTAGGTCATTGTTATCGAATACAAAAGTTCTCGTAGATACGATCACAAGTTTTTTTTACAACTTCTTCTAATATTTTACATTTTCGTTCTCTCGTAAGTATATCGTAATAATATGCAAAAACCTGTTAACAATAACGGTAGCTCTTTCCTGAAAGCATTTGTTCTGTTCATTGCCTACATTTTTATGTTTAAAATTCTTTTGAGCATCTGAAATGATATTTCCGACTATGTCGCCACGCGTCCACGTTGAAATTAGAGTCGTAATTCCGGTTGCATTGTTATGTAACTAACCACCTGCGGGATACTACTAGGGGCTTGCGCTTTAAATTTTTTTATTGTTTTTTCTTCAATTTTTAACTCTGCTCGACTTCGAGGAACGACTTCGACTTTACCATCGTTCAGAACTATTTGGTTTATTTAATTGTTGTTTCAAATCTAATACGATGAGATGCGGTTAAGCATGAAATTGTAATTGTCGAAGAAAGTTTTGTGGTTTTCTGCGCGACTTCATTTAGACGAGATGCCGGCGGTTTACAGCGTATCAAGTTAATGTCTTTTTTGTGTAACAATGAGGTAACAGGTTGTTAAACTTAGTGGACTACTTGTACATCAGTAGGTAATAAGAGTATTTCTATAGTTAGTTGTGATTTGAATTGTAATATTCTAGTTGTTGTTTATACTGAATTGAGTATAAAAGCAACAATGCTCCATAATTAGAATAACAATGTTCATCAGCTTGCTGCGGAGAATGATTGAGAGTTTTTACTCGTGGAATTATTTTGGGTTCTGTTGGTCAAATCGGTATCTCTTTAGAATTTAGGAAATATCTAGCAAAATGTCTTCTTTGAACAGGTCAACAGTTTTAATTTCCATTACCACAAAATAAGATTATTTTATCTGTGTAATACCATAAAACATCGGTAAGTCTCAATATTTACAAACCTGTTCGGATACAAAAAACCTTTTATGGAACCAATTACCACGGATCTATTATCACGCCTAATGGATCATCTATATCCTTAACCGCTGGGACTTACGAGACAAAGAAAAAACAATAGGACAATAACAAAGAGCACGTGATGTAGAGGGTGTCTCAAGGAAGACCTATTGTCGAACCTCATGACTCAAGGCAAGGGGAGAATTGTGTGGACCACCTAAATTCATCTTTATTTTATTTCTTTTGACCATTGTACTTTAAACGCCTACCATGAATTATGTGCATCGAATTTTGGCATCCCACAAGGGAAACATCTGGTTCCCTTTGTTTTTATTCTGTGTCCGTTATCTTATTTTGACGGATCAATATTCAATGATGTCGTACGTATTGGTATTCATAATTCAACAGACCCAATTTGTGACTCGTGTACTTTTAGTTTGCTTCGGATGGGTTTTAACTAGGTATATAACTAGAAAAGTGAAAAAAGTTACATATATTTACATGATTTTAAATGTAAGACGGTTTACTCCCTCGATTGCATTACCGTAATCTACATGTATTTAACAAACATTAAAAAGGTATTTTTAATTATTATACACGGGTAACAGTAATACACAGAACAAAATAAACTATATATTTTGCACGCAATAGATTGTTATTTTGAAATAAAAATTTCTAGTATCAAAATATTTCAATTTTAAATATTGATAGCGATCAAATTACAGGCATGGAACTTAACCGTTTGTAATTAGAGCCGGCAAGCAAGATGCAACGTTACGTCCGTGAACCGTGAAAGAAAGAACCGATTGTATCATTAAGCCTGAGCTGTTACACGCTTCTTCACTATACTGAATGGAAGCAATGGTTCTAAGTACTCGTGTGTGAAATATCTAAAGTAAGGAAATGCGAGATGGACCAATTAGTCTGTCTGCCTTAAAAGTTGTAGAAGGAGGTCTTTGGAAGACTTAAATCTTAATACGCTTTATTTTATATGGACATGAATAAATGAACAACGCACAGCCGAAAACAATTACAGTTCTTACATAGAATACTAGCTGACCGGGCAGACGTTGTTCTGCTAAAAAAAATTTAGGGGTAGGGGGATGAAAAATAGATGTTGTCCGATTCTCGTATTGTAACGAATCTGTACCTCATCTATTATTGTATGGATAAATCAATGCTTAGTGTCTATATGAAATCCAAAACGAGTTTTATACTACCTATTTGTTGAATGATCGGTCACTCTTTCAAATCAATCACTTCAAAAAGTAGACATCTGAGTAATCTTGATTGGTTACTCATATTAATTTATGTCTCATAACAATAATCGAGTCCTCTGGTTCCTTTCTGATTAGCACCATGTCAGTTTCTTTGATGTCAATTATATCCATATCAATGTCCATTGCCGATGGAGACTATTTTATATCAGGAGTCTCGTCTGTAAAAAATTTCGCACACTATAATTAAATGAGCAAATAAAAAACCTTATATGTTGACAGGACTAGAACAGACATTTAATTTACGGTAAATATAATCACCAAACTGCGTCATATCTTGTTGTCCAAAACATTACCTCAGTGCCTGAAGTCAAAGGAGTTCGAGCAGTGTGTGTCGCCATTGTCCATTGATGACATACGGCTCCGAGACGAGGTGTTTTACTTTTGACCTAATCCACAAGCTCAAACTCGCACAGAAAGCTATGAAGAGGGCTATGATATGCTTGGTTTTTCTCTACGTGATCGAGTCTGACATGATGAAATCCGTCGACGTACAAGGTTAACCAACATAGCTCATCTAATAAGCCGGCTGAAGTGACAATGGGCTGGCCATAGAGTTTGAAGGAACGATAACCATTGGGGAAGAAAGGTCCTCGAATGGCGCCCACGTCTCGGAAAAAGAAGCACAGGATCCCCGCCGACCGTGGACTGACGACCTGTAAGCAACTTATTAGGTATTCATGTTAATATAAATGTCGATTGTAATAAAAAGAAAATTCGTGACTGTTACTTTTATAGCCAACTGTGTACAATACAAGACGTGAGCAATATAGAATCAAGGCTTCGATAACATTCTGAAATTGTATAGAAACCGTCAGGACTTGTTCGTATAAAAAAAATGTGCGTCGTAAGGCAGTGGTTCCCAATGCGAATTAAACTGTGGGCCAACTAAAACATCGGGATCTATTAAAATAGTACTGTCACATTTTTGCTGATACATTACAACGTTTTTGAACTAAAATTAAGACATTAGTAATTTTATTATTCAACATTCAATAATATGTGATCACTTGTCATTATGGTGGACAGTGGTCCAAGTAATGAAGAAACTAGTTAACTTGCTATAATATTGCCGGCAAGAAATTGCCAGAAAGAATACTGCACGTTGCATTTTTTGCTTAAAAATATAAATGTTTTCTTTCTGATAAAGTTATTATTAATTTATTGTTAATTAATAATTTTTCACCTACTTTTGTAGTTTCGGGTCTCACAGTATACCTACCTATCAGATCTATCAGCTAGCAAGCCACCTGTGGTGCGCCACTCATACTTTAAAAAAGCCTGACGCAAAGTATGAAATATAGAACGCTTTATTCCAAGTTTCTCTATTTTTAGCACAGGTATCTCGCAAGACCAGGCAATCTCGACAGTTTGCTGCCCGAGGACTTAAATAAAATTAAAAATCTCTGAATTCCTCGCGTAAATCCTGCTGCCTTTTAGTATGAATCTTTATGGGTACTTAAGTCTTTAAGGCAAGAATATTTAAGTTTAACAGCGCTTCGAGATATTTTAAATTGCATGTCAGTCTGTTTGCGAAGGAGAAAGTGGAACTAACCATATTTAATTAGTTATAATGTAGTTAAGTAAAAGTTTGTAGATGTTTAGTACTGTTTTAATGTTCATTTGCATTGCCAAAATTGGTCATCGATATATAGTTCGTTGAACTCGTCGATCTAAAAACTATGTCATGTTTCAACAATGCGGAACGCCCTAAATGAGGAATTTGTTTTTCTTGTGCTACCATTCATGGAAACTGATATTCAGTTCGCAAATATGGGAGTATTTTAATTAAGATTTTTATTTATTATCACGGACCTAAAAAAAGACGGACTGAATTTGTTGCTGGTTAAGCAACAAATTCAGTGAAGCACCCATAGTAATACCACAGTAAAGGAATCTAATTCGAACAAGTACACACACCCACACATTGACACCATACTGAGTCAATCGCGAATCAAAATTTATGCGCACATGGTAAGCGGGCTCCCATTGCTATGCTTCACTCTCGATTAGACGAGGTTACGTCCGCCTTTTTTTCAGGTACGTGTTTATTATGTAATTTGTGGTATTAATTTGTGGTGGTAACAGTAGGTATTTTGTGGTGTTATAAACATATTGCAAATAGGAATATAAATACAATACTGTATAATAAATTACAGATAACACAGTTAAGGCATAAAGCCTAAACAAGAATGCATACGTGTTCGTACACCTGTTGCTACAAAAACGGATACTGTGATTACTGCACCTGGTTGACTTCATATTATGACTTACATTTGAAATAATATTTACTCGTTACATTATTTTATTTTATGTGCAAAATATTATTTTTTATCAGAGACATTGTTATACTTTACTTTATGAATATTATGTATTGTTTATAGCAATATCTGGTACCTACAACAATCATCTAATTAGACGACATTTTTATTGGCTGAATATGTTGTGATTACCGTACTGAATTTAGTTAGAATTTACTTATTGTTTTACCTATATACCTGTATTACCCTAATATCTCGGGGATACACGACGTTTGTTTCGAAATGTCTATTACAAACGAAAACTGATTCGTAGAAAAGAAAATCTATAAGTAAACATGAAAGATTTTTATCAAATTTATTACGCATAAGATATTTTAGTAACGAAAAAACTCGCTCAAGTGTTGCCGGTTTAAGTTTAGAATGCTTCTTTCAATGAGGTTGAACCAAAAGTGGTGGCAGGCTGGCTTGAGTCCAAAGTGCTTTGTTTTTATGGCCCCAGGAGCTCTGGAGCCAGCCAAGCCGGTCAAGTGGGGTTTTTTGTTTGTCTACAAGTCTGTAATTTGTAAATCCTTCGGAAAGGAAAGTTACGGACCGGCGATTTGTCAGAGTAATGTTTTTAACATGCCAACAGTGCACGATAATTTAAGATATTAATATTATTACGATATTTAAGTGAAGTTAGTTAAGCCTCTAGAGTAACCTCTGACCTCTAGATCGATGACTAAGCAAATACCGTGAAACGTAATACACTGCTCTAAATCCCCTTAAAAATCTTGTATTCACCTGTGTCTTTTCTTAAATAACAAAATATTACAAAACTTAAACCTTAATAAAATCGTAGATAGGATTTATACCAAAAAATAATAATTGATTAGTAGATTGGGCATATCAAAACAGGTCCAATTCGCATATTTCCTACGTCAAATCTAACACACCCTGGTTAGTGGTCATAAATTGAAATATTCGGTCACAAATTGAATACACAATCATGTGATATGGCGCGATTGGTTTGAAGGAATTAATGGAGAGCGTCAAATTGGTTCGAGTGTTTTGTTAGTTGACCTATTAGGCCATATCGTGAGTCATAAATCATTCAATATACTTCAAATTCTGTCGTAGGTTTACTGTACATTTTATTTTCCTACAATGATAAATCTTGAATTCAGAGTAATTTTCGTGAATTACCCAATTTAGTTATTAAAAATATAGATTTTTTGAAAGTCCTTCGAATGGCCACCCACGAGAGTATTAGGACACCCCTCAACTAGGTGGACTGAGACCTGAAGAAGACAGCGGGATGCCCGGGATGCCCGGGATGCTAGATTAAGAAGGCTCATTACCGGTCTGAGTATTCCGAGTTCCGCAAGAAGACTACAAAATATTTCTTTAACTACCTTTTCAAAGTTTATTTGACAGTACCATCACCAATCCGCACTGGAGCAGCGTGGAAGAGTATGATCTACTAAGGGCTCCTCAAAACCAGCTCTTTTGACGGCTTTTGTGTCGTGCTTAGTAGCCATTTGGTGTTACTGAATAGTATGCGTTTAAGCCTTTTAGTGTTACTGAAACATAATTGAATCAATCCATTAGTTACAATACAGTACAATAACTTCGATTTCTAGTTACGTTTCCCCTGTTACATCTATCCCAATGATTAAACTATTTGCATAAGGTTGTAGGGTAATCATAAATACGGGAAGAAAGGAAAAGCATAAATAAAATACATAAAAATCCTTTCAACCACGATATTCTCAGCACGTAAGATGTAGAAACAAATTATTGCGGTGTAACTTTTTGTGATATGATTAGATAACGCGTAAACTTTGTAACAAAAAAACAAATATAATAAAGAGTTCATCGTGGTACAAAAATAGATTGCGTTCATTTAATAAACATTCATTTGATGACTTGCTTTTAAATAATTTATTCTCTCATTCAGTTAGTGGGCATAGCGTTAAAACATACCATAGAAGACGTTAAGTACCAATTGTAAACCACCCACTGTGGCTATAAATTAATCCTATTAACTAACTATGAGTCGTTTTTGAAAGCGACGAATATCGTAATGAATATGATCTTAAAGTGACTTTAATTTATAGGGTTGTTTCACTTGCGACTCTTAACGAGAAGCGAGTTAAGACGATAGTTTCATTTTATGCAATACTTTGCAAAAATAAATTATACACATGTAGTTTCAAGTAATATTTATTTTAATACTAAAAAGTCTTTACAAAAGAGGGATATAGTTTACTGAAAGAGTAAATATGTAAATAATATGTAAAACAATAGGTGTTTTTATTAATTTTAAAGCACTTGTTTGCTTATATGCGTTTGTAGTCTTATCTTTTTGCTATTGTTAGGGTTCCGTAGCCAAATGGCAAAAAACGGAACCCTTATAAATTCGTCATGTCTGTCTGTCTGTCTGTCTGTCTGTCTGTCTGTCTGTCTGTCTGTCTGTCTGTCTGTCCGTCCGTATGTCACAGCCACTTTTCTCCGAAACTATAAGAACTATACTGTTGAAACTTGGTAAGGAGATGTATTCTGTAAACCGCATTAAGATTTTTACACAAAAATAGAAAAAAAAAAATCAATAAATTTTGGGGTCCCCATACATAGAACTGAAACTCACAATTTTTTTTTTCATCAAACCCATACGTGTGGGGTATCTATGGATAGGTCTTCAAAAATGATATTGAGGTTTCTAATATCATTTTTTTCTAAACTGAATAGTTTGCGCGAGAGACACTTCCAAAGTGGTAAAATGTGTGTCCCCCCCCTGTAACTTTTAAAATAAGAGAATGATAAAACTAAAAAAAATATATGATGTACATTACTATGTAAACTTCCAACGAAAATTAATTTGAACGAGATCTAATAAGTAGTTTTTTTTAATACGTTATAAATAGTAAACCGCAAAAAACATCGATCAAAGTTACAACGAACTACAAGAACTTTTATATTATGTTACTTGCTGCTACGGAACCCTTCATGGGCGAGTCCGACTCGCACTTGGCCGCTTTTTTAATATGTATTTAATTATTGTGAACAATTTCTTTTATATTTATGGAGTAACATTAACGAAGGTTCATATTTATTTATATGAATTCACTAAAGGATTAATTTTCTGAGTTTAGGAATATTTTTTAGTTTAATCTTTGGGTATGAAACAAGTGTACAACCTGCATCCCTTGTAAGAGTTATAAGTATGACTCAGTGCGTTGATTATGCTAGTTTTACGATACGGAATAGACATTTTAAGGAGTCGTATATTGTCGCTGGCGCCAGTCATAAAGTATTATTATTGGCGTAAAGAATAGTACTTACGGACTTGTAGATTTACTTTCATTTAATTATTTAATTAATTGCCTATCTCGATAAGGAAGTGAAATAAAAGAAAGTAACATAGCAGTTATATTGGTATGTGAATTATTAAGATTATAATAATATCATTCAGTATTTCAGAAGGAAATATTTCATCCCAAAAAATAAGGGAGATTTTTTACAATAAGTCATTGCCGTAAGTTAAAAAGTTTTTATAAGGTTTTGTACTACCCATTTTATGTAGCATTACATATGTAAGTATACACTTGCATGTATATCACAAAAGTTCTATCATAACACTATTTCAAATATAATTTCGTTAATTTCTTACATAATAATATACACTTGATATTTTTTCAATTTTTTTTTTCACACATTAACGTTTAGTAATTAAGCACACTTAACGCAGTTATGCGGTTTCTATGCTAGACCGATAAAGAAAATCCAATTGAGAGCGCTAGTAATAGTATAAGCCTTTTTGCTGTATGATTATTAAGTTAAATGCCCTGTCTCAAGTTCAAATCTAGGCCGGTTCGTTCTTCGGTCATGGGTGTTCGTGATATGATCTTATTTTGTGTTGATCCCAAACAGGGAATTTTAAGTGCTTGGTGTATTACTGTGTGAGAATTGTGTTCATTGTTAATTTCCAATAAGTAATTTTAAAAATGTTTGTTGCAGGTATTACCAGATGTATATCCACATAGATGCTTAAAAAAGGTATTTTACAATACAAATTTTCACTTGTAAAAATATTTTACATTGAGAATTGAGATTATTAAGGTTATCCCTACCTTACCTTAAACCAAGGAATTAAGTTCCGTAATATTTCAATCGCGATAAAATTTTTCCCTAATCCCATAAAATATATATATTTTTACAGTAAGATTATCTTCTCTTAATAAATTTCGGTTTAAGTACACTTACGAGTTAATGCTTGCAAAATTCAGTTTGAATTAAATGACCCGTATCTTGAATTTGCTGTGAACGTTGTTCGCGGTTCTTATGTGGTTTCCGAAATATATGGACGTTAACGAAATACTTTCATAATATAGAAGCCATTGTAGTCTTAAACAGTGATAATTTAGCGGTTTGATCGGTAAAATCTGTTTTTAAATGATTTCTGATGTCAATTTGTCCGATTATGTTACTAGGTAGGAAACACTTTTTCTATAATTATGCATTAAAAAAAATCTAGACATGTTCAGCATGTAGGTACGTTTATCACCTACTAGGTAATAGATGGTATTAGATTTAGATTGGGCAAACTAGCAATCAAGCCACCTAATTGTAAGCGGTCACAATCGTTCATGGATATCAGCAACATCACGCATCGCCAAAGCTGACCAAGAAATAAGAAAGAAAGAAGGAAATAAATACACTAAAATAGTGATTGTTTTATTTTTATTTTGTACTCTAGATTCTAGCTAAACCCTTTCTGGCGGAAAATTCTTCTAAGACTTACGAGTACCTACGATTCTTCGGCACAAGCAAGGCGTTGCCAAATTGGCTTTGAATTTAATGACCCGTGCGTTGAATTTGCTGTGAACGAGTGTGACTTCGGTTGTAAGGGCTCCAGCGGAGTTTAGTCTTTTCTTACAAAAATATATTTTACAAGCTTTTGTACGTTTTGTTCGTTAGTTTGTTATTATGTTTGAGTAATATCTAGTAAGCTAAATGACAAGTAAGTTAAATGATAACAACACACTTACTATTTTTTGCTTTAGTGCACTAACACTATAAAAGCGTGTCTTTAATTTTACACATTTCTTAAACATACGAATTGCAACATCAAGTCCATTTTATTGATATTAATTATTACTAAGATGGTTAATAAAGGACGCTGATACGTCGAACTATGGGACACGACGTGACGTTTATGTATCATGTGTAGCGAGGCCAGTAAGTCGTTTGTAGTACTTTTTATATACGGTTTTCCTTAATATTTTTATTGCCATAAACATTTCGATTTGATTTTCTTTGGGGTTATAAAACAGTCCGTCGTTGTTCCTGCGGCAAAGATAACAAGTTCTATAAGTCCCTTTTGCATTATGTGTTGTGGTTCATTTATCCCTCACTAACCCCAGTGGAGACACAGAAGAGATTTAGGGCATTCCTTAAAGTAATTATGTATGGTGAGGGTGGATGGGGTTATAAAATTCGAGGTCCATTCCTCCTTGCATACCCAGGAGCCACATTTTCGTCTTGCAGGCATCAAATAAGTGACTTGCGAAAATTACGAAGTAGTAAAACTTCTGATAGTAGCATTGAAACATTTATTCTAAAACAAACATGGTCATTAGATTATTATGTGATATGGTTACTCTTACTTATATAGGAAAACACAATTTTATTTCTGTAAAATAATCAAAGTTTTATAAAAAGTTCAAAATTAAATGAATGGGGCATATTAATTTAAGGATAATTTCCTACTCGGAGAACTTGGTTAAATTGTTACTTCATATAACGGAACAACGAATACATGCATAATATTCGTTATTACCTATAGTACATAGAGCTATAGTTTGTCGGAAAAAAATTAAGATATGTCAAATTTTAATAAACCGTTAAATAGCAGATTTTTCAAATCCTCATCACTTATCCTTATTTCTTTAAGGAATCATATGTTTTATAATATTTAAATTTTACTATAATTATCCCTTTTTAACAGCTTTAATAAATAACTGAGTAGTATGGTTTCAAATTCACTTTTATTAATATACACACAATAATCACTTAATCTATACTAATATTATAAAGAGGAAAGATTTGATTGTTTGTTTGGATTGAATAGGCTCCGAAAGTACTGAGCTGATTTGAAAAATTCTTTCACTGTTGGGAAGCTACACTATCCCCGGGTGACATAGGCTATTTTATATTTTCAAAAAATTAGGGATCCTTAATAAATCTCCAATAATGTAATCCAAGGTATAAAAAAATAAGAAAACTGAATCAAGCGAGGGCGGTTACTCGTAATATATACGTAGAGAGTACCTTAGATAAAATTTCCCGAGGCTCACCTTATTTCTGAGTTAAAGCGCTGACTTCTGATTATTATATGTAATATGAGAATAAAATATGATCGTCATTCGTTACAAAGCACAATCGTAGGATTTAGAATTCATGAGGCGGGGACAATGGGAGTTGCCGCCTCATCAGCTATGATCTAAGGACACATTTAGCTCTCGCAAAAGCTCTTTTTCAAATTTATTACATTAGAAATATTTCTTAGTTTCTTTTACAAGATGATAATTAGGATTATCCGTAAAAGGACATATTCGCATACGGACAGATTCTCATATTGTGGATAATTAATAGCAACTGACTTATTCGTAATTTAAATACATATAGTGATGAGTTTCTTTTTAATTTCCTCTGTTTATCCTGCTTATAAAAGAATATTTTAAAACAAATAGAAGAAAACGCCTACGAAGCTTTTGATTTTTGTTTTTTATTGTGTGCAAGATAATGAGAAACAGGAATTTATATGACAGAAGTGGTATCTATTATCTACTTGCATTTTATTGCAGTGCAAATTGCAAATTAACTTCAGTATAGCAAGTAGTAGATACAACTTAAGAATTAAATATTGAGTTACAAAACGTACAAAGGTATTATTATGACCATGAACGTAAAAAAGACGGACGTAATCCCAAGAACAAATTCAGTGAAGCACCCATAGTAATACCAACTCTGTATTCGTACAAGTACACACACCCACACATTGACACCATACTGCTATGACATTGACACCATCGCGAATCAAAAATTACAAAATTAGGCACACATGGTAAGCGAGCTGTCATTGTTATGCTTCACTCTCGATTAGACAAGGTTACGTCCGTTCTTTTTTTACGTCTTCATTAAGCCTTTCATAACTTTCCTCGCGGTATAAGTTTACCTTTCATTAGTACTTTCCCAGAATTGTGTACCCTGAACAGTTAAGTGGGATTTTATCACTAGCGCCGCATAAATTATGCACATCAAGGTTTATTGTGCGTAGCCCGATGAGAAGGGTCGATGATCTCTCTTGATTGCACTTGATGTTGCGATGAGTTACTTACCTACTTTTATTTTTGTTATCATAAAGTTTTATGTGATGTCAGAGAAAAATAAACGTCTATTTATGTATGTCATTGTAAAATACTTGATTGTAAGCTTCGTTTATGTTTATGGGCGGTCGAGTCACCTGATGTAATGCAAGTGGTCATAGACGTCCGCACATTTTATGGCTGACGTATTTCAACTAATTTAAATTAATAAGAAGTGCCTGATTTTTAAATAAACTATAAATATAAAACCTAATTAATCAAATAAATTTTATTTATATTTGCATCCCACATTTAATGAATTTTCTTTCCTTTAGTTTTCCGCTATAAGTAAGTGATATTTTTAAAGAGTTAATGAATTAACGATGGTAAAGACCTAGTCATTTGACTTTGTGATTTATTTACATATAAATACAATAGAACATGCGTCTGCGTTCCCGCCCACCTATGACGTGGATGTCTTCAAATAATCTAAATTTTACCCAAAAAAATAACCGACTTCAAAATTATTCAAAAACTACTGGTCAGATCTCGTTCAAATTTATGTGGGACTACATGATAAGCACTTGCTTTCGATTAAAAAAACAATCATCAAAATCGGTTTACCCAGTCGAAAGTTCTGAGGTAACAAACATAAAAAAAATGCAGTCGAATTGACAACCTCCTCCTTTTTTGGAAGTCGGTTAAAAAAGAGTGAAAAGGCTTTTATTAAGTTAATGCGCTCACCATCCTGGACCACATCTCCACTTACCATCAGGTGGGATAGTGGTCAAGCATTAACTTATTTTAAGTAAAAAAAATATAAAGTAATTATGTAAATATATTATGCTTAGATTTTTATAAGAAAAAGTTAACCTAATATTAAATTAATCTTAAGGAGAACTGCTTAATATACATAGATAATGTTTGTGAAGTACGAAGTACCTAACCTTTTTAAAGTTGTGACGGTAATCTAACTAACGCAAGTAATAACTAAAAGTACGTACTAAAAACTTCATTTAGGACATAGTGAAGGTGATTAATTTGTGCATACATATTATGAAGGTACCTAATGGTTATAAAAATGTTGACATTTTCTTCCAGCAAAATTCCTGGGAAAACCGCGGTAAAGACTATTTTACTTAAAACTTTTATATGAAACTTCGCTGGGGAATTTAAAAGTAAACTTAGTAGAAGTGGTTTTTAGGGTTCCGTAGCCAAATGGCAAAAAACGGAACCCTTATAAATTCGTCATGTCTTTCTGTTTGTCTGTCCGTCCGTAAGTCACAGCCACTTTTCTCCGAAACTATAAGAACTATACTGTTGAAACTTGGTAAGGAGATGTATTCTGTAAACCGCATTAAGATTTTTACACAAAAATAGAAAAAAAATCAATAAATTTTGGGGTTCCATAGAACTGAAACTCAAAAATTTTTTTTCATCAAAACCATACCGGTGGGGTATCTATGGATAGGTCTTCAAAAATGATATTGAGGTTTCTAATATCATTTTTTTCTAAACTGAATAGTTTGCGCGAGAGACACTTCCAAAGTGGTAAAATGTGTGTCCCCCCCCCCCCCAGTAACTTTTAAAATAAGAGAATGATAAAACTAAAAAAAATATATGATGTACATTACTATGCAAACTTTCAACGAACATTGATTTGAACGAGATCTAATAAGTAGTTTTTTTTTAATACGTTATAAATCGTAAACCGCAAAAAACATCGATCAAAGTTACAACGAACTACAAGAACTTTTATATTATGTTACTTGCTGCTACGGAACCCTTCATGGGCGAGTCCGACTCGCACTTGGCCCCTTTTTGATACTCGTCTCGTTGTCTGCTCTACGTTATAGAACGTTAAATATCTTGTATATATATATATATAATATCCCCACTATCTTTGGCGAATTTCAGTTGGAATTTTGTAATGTCTTAATAGTAAGGTTAGGTTAGTTTTTTAGTGTAGTTTGTAGTATATATTAATATTGCATACTGGAGGTTTGTAGTGTACTAACATTAGCTTTTTAAGGTATGTACTTACTAACAAAATAATATGATCCAAGCTATACATACAA